>JAXCHO010000164.1:10122500-10842500 GCA_036630365.1 Acanthiza pusilla
GTTTCTCTGACTGTCTAGAGTTGACTGGAGGCTGGTAGTGTTTTTAAGCTAGGCTCCTCCTCTTGTGTTTCTTTTAAAAATAAAAGCCACTACGTATTTATTGCCTTTGAAAGACGTAATTTCTGGTAGGAGTTATTTCGTTCTAGCAGGAAAGGTAAAAGGTTGCTAACAGCTGAGCTCTGACCAGCTATGTTGTAGCTGGCAAAGTTCGTGGGATGCTGAAATATGTAGCCCCTGCAAAGGGTGTTCAGGGCTGCCTTTGGTCACTGCTCTGCCTGGGCTTACATGGATCTCCTACTTTGCTCCCAGAGGGTCAGTAATCCCCAATGATCCTGCACTTGCTCGTGAGCTGTTGTGTTTTCCGGAGCCTAGATTTCACAACACCTTGTTCCTCACGCACCGGCTTTCATGTGGAAAAGATGCTGCTGCTGCCATGCCGCACAATACTCTCACTAAGCTTTTAAATCAGCCTGGTGAAGATACATTTGAACATGAAATCATAATCTTAAAAAAAACTTCACTTTAGCAAAAGTTTTAAAGTATGAAATTTTAACTGCAGGAGAGGATCTTAACCCAGAGATTGTATTATATAGGAATTACAAGGTCAAGAAAATGTTACATTCCTGCAGATTGTTTTACATTCCTTGCCCCTTATAAGCCTTTTGCTTAGGGCAGCTTAAAGACATACATTTCATAACAAACAACTCATTCAGGTTGAGGAAGGAGCAGGGACTTTCTTACTCTTTTCTCTTTCTCACCCTGTCTCCAGTCTGAAGATATTAGGAAAAGTATTTGGAATTTGCCATAGCTGTGCTATGACCAGCTATGCTGACTTGGGTCTCCTTGAAATACAAGCCCCAAATGAATTTTCAGTTGTTTTGCAACCTTCATAATCTGCCCTCGAAAGTAGCTAAGCTCCAGGATGAAAAACACAGGTTTCTAGTACCCAGGTTTTGATAAGGTAAAGGTATTTGAGATTCATACCAACATGGCAACAAGTGTAGAGGGGTGTTGGCGTGGCTCGGGCAGGAGGAAGGCAGCAGAATGCCTGTGTTCTTGCATCAGGTTGCATTCCTAAGATGTGCTTAAGGATGCCTTCTGCTCATGGCTGTAATGGAAGATCAGATGTAGGGGAAGCAAGTCTTTTATAAAAAGTTGATTGGAATCCACACATAGTTGAACAGAATCGAACTTCCTGACCAGAATTTAAAAGTCTTTCTGTTGCTATTTATTTCCTGCTGTTTGAGCTGCTCTTTATGCTGAATCTCCATTGGAGCAGGGAGAATGAATGCAGCTGACTTATCCCCAGGCTACTTAGATCTGTAGTTACTGGTGCCTGCAAAGCATGGCTGCAGAAGCAGCTTCTAAAAAGCAGAATTCAAGTACCTCTGTTGAAGATTTTTTTTGTGTCATTTATGTAATATCTGCAGTGAACTGTGGCTGCCAGCTGTTACCAGCATCATCAACGTGTTGCCCCTTTGTTTGTAAGAAATCATGGCACATCCATATCTAAAGCAAAGTAGTTCTCCCTTACTTGATTAATTTCCTAGAGGTTGGCAGCTGGTGGCGTCAGGAAATCAAAAAGGAAAATAAGTGATGGGAATACTGAATTATCTACCGCTCTATGGGTTTGGAGCATTAATGCAAAGGAAGTTAAACATCTGCTTTCTTGAGTCTCCTTGGTTTGTACCACCATTGTTCTTCAGAACACCTAATGATTTATTCATTGTATTAGGGCCTACATCAGTGAGCAAGGAAAGGAGAGTAACTGGCTGCAGGCAGAGCACAGGCCTGTTTTTAAACAGCTTTTAAATATTCCCAACAGCTGAAATTACTTGAGAAGGAAGAAGACATTGATGTGATCTTTCTAATATATGTGTAATGGAAATGTTTACCCATCTGGGAAGTGCTCTTATATCTGCTACGGATATCTTTTGAGAGTTTTAATAAGTCAGGAGATGGTACACTCTTCATAGAAAGACATTTATCTCTAATTTGTATCAGTAGTGGTGACGAGATGGCATTCTCAGGTTGATCCCTTTGAAATTGTTAAAATCTGGGTATGTTCCTCTCTTCACACTTCCTCGTTATTAAAAATAGCACCTATTTTGAAACTCAGTGCTTTATTTCTTTCCTTGCCTTAAAATATCACCTCTAAATACTGGCAATTTACAAGCAGCTTGTCAGCTGGTACAGTTTGGCCACTGACCAGTCTTTGTTTGTGAGGTACAGAGACTATTTAGATCCTGGCAGGAAATTTGTCAATGGACCTTGAAGAAATATTTAAGTCCTCCCAACCTGGAAGCAGCTTAAAAGATATTGAATGGTGAATTAGCATTTTTCCACGTACAGCTCTCACAATAAACACATTTGTAATCAGATTTAGTGTCAGGCTGCACGAGTTATTAGTGCTTGGCAAACTGCCGTCTAGTGTTTCATTTTGTTATAATGTTTCAAAAAGGCCATTTATTGAAATGAGCAGGAAATACACACCTTACACAAATACAATGCAGAACACTCTCTACAAATACCAGGGTATTCATCACCCAGGTTTTTAGAACCGTAGAATGGCCCAGGTTGAAAGGGACCTCAAAAGATCACCTGATCCAACCTTTTGTGGGAAAGGAAGCCTAGATGAGATTATTTAGCACCCTGTTCAATTGCAGGGATTGATGGAATTGAATCCAGATAAAAACATTTATTCACATGATTTATCTACTGGGCGAGTTTTTTACCTCTTCATGAAAGTTACTTGTTTTTCTCTGCTCAAAAGGGAGAAAATGCACCAAACACATCATTAGCTTTCTGCAGATGAAAAAAGTAAATGTGCCTTAGTGTCATATTGAAGCATTTGGCCATGTGTCTGGGTTCATGAAGAAAATAGGTGCAGAAATGCCAGTTATTTTCTTTTGGCCTGTTTTCTTCCCATATCAGAATTGTTTACTAGATTTTCAAAATACCTGCAGGAGGAAAATCTGCATGCTGACTACCCACTAGACTATATTTGAGAGAATTATGCCTAAGCTGTTCTTAACAAATCCAAATAGTTTATGTAGTAATGTAATCCTGTCTATTCAGCTAGCTCTCTGTATTTGTTGGTGGATTTATACATATCACAGTACATGTTTATGTACATGCATTACACTTCCTTTTTGCTACTGCCCTCTGTGAGGCATTACAGCTAATTTCTTTTGGAGTGACAGAAGCGCTCATCTCATCAGGCGCTGTCACAGACACGCGCACTGTGTCTCTGGATTGTGGGAATGGCAGGGATTTCTGCATAAATGCACAGGACGTGTGCTGTGTGCAGGGGGGAACAGTGGTGAGGCATACAGCACTTGCTCCTAGGTAGTACTGGCTGATGAATCATTTACTTGACAGCATTCTGCTTTTTTTTTTTTTTATTCCTAAGTCACTGGATGCTTGTGTGAATTTTTTGGCGTTTTCCCAGAGTCCACACTGCTTCCAGCTGAGATGCCAAACCCTACTGCCGTTTGGATTTGCGCAACACCGCTTTAATACCCAGAGCTCCTCCATAAATAGTTCTGCTCTCCCCACGCCCAGCTAGAAAACAACCACAGGAAATCGGGGAATGTGCAGCCAGCACAGCTTAGCTGGCACTAATTGATCTGAGCCAGCACAGCCTGCATGAGAGCATTCATGTACGTAGCCTGGGCTGCTGGCTGGCTGCGGCTGCTGCCTCAGGAGCTCTGGTGCCTGCTTTTTAGAAGGCACCATATTGCTACAGCCTCACAGCAGCAGCAGCAGCAGCGTTTTTGTTGTTGCTCGAAGGAGTTGCGCTCCTGTAGGAAGTGTACGCAGCCACCCCCTCCCTCTCCCTTTCTCCCTGCCTCCTTGCCTCCCTCCCTCCCATTTCATCCCAATCCACTACTGGTGGCTTTCTCAGCTGCATGCAGTTGTCAGGGCAGGCAGTCTCAGGAACTTGCAGTAGCTTTCTAAAGAAGGAAAAATTCAAGGAAGGCAGATGGACGGATGTTTTTACTGGTGTGAGTGAGCAATTAGTACATAGGGGTCACCAAGCAAGGGATTTGGATTTGGAGCTGGAAATACCAGGGTCTGTTTGGATCTTTTTAGCTAAAGGCATGAGCTTACTGCTGCTGTGACTGCAGGGGCTTTTTCCCCCCTCTGCATCCTGAAACGGTTTTTTTTCTCCTTTCTCTCTCATTTCTTTGGGTGTATGGGAACATAGCTGACTTCAAGCATGAAGATTCAAGAGCATCCAAGCATGCCTGAAAACAAGTTGCAAAGAAATCAAGAAGCTGATGATCAGGAAAACAGCTTTGTGTCTGAAGTGCCTCGGCTGGATTTAACATCACTGTGTGATGACAACAACTGGGAAGGTAGGACTGTGTGATGGCTGGTTGTGTGAGTGAAATGAGGGAGGGAAGCCTGAGGGGGCTGGGTGATCTTTATGTGATCATGTTCTCTTGCTAAAAGCAATAGAAAAGCAACTTTGTCCTGAATATAGAACTGAAAGTTTGGAGAAACTGAAAGCAAATACTGAACGGTACTAACTCTAATTGTCACTTAGAGGGAGAAAATTAAACGTTTTATTCTTTAAGTTACTTTCATATTCTGTTTAGTACTGTTAAGTCCCTGAGTGTTTCAAGATACTTTATTTTTTAGTGGCTGATCACTGGGTAATTAAAATAAACTGTGCTACACTTCAAAGCAACTGGGTATTTTACAGTCTAAAAAGAACTTTTCTTCTTCTTCAATCACTGTTTGGAAATAATGGTTTAGACCTGAAAAGCAGAGCTGGTAAAAAATGCTGTCTGTTACTTTGTCTTGCAAAGAACTTTTTTTTTGTGTGTATGCTGTGAAGGAATTCTGATCACCAGCTCAAATGGCAGTGTTAAATTTAAATTGCAGTATGTCATTTAAATTGCTTTATTACAATTTCTTAGCTCTCCTCTCCAAATTGCATGGCTGGCTATTTGCACTTACTCATGTAAGAGTGGGAATCTGGGCAAACTCTGTGGGTGCCATGAGCCTTAATTTCATTTGGAATTGAGATGAAATAAAGGTGTCCAGCAGTTTTGGGATCAAATCCTTTTCTAGGGTCTCTGTGTACAAGCCAGAATTCTTCTGTTAGTTTATGTTTTAGGAGTTAAAGATGGGTTTTGACAAGGAAGAAGCAGGAAAACACAAGTGTTGTGTTTTAATAAAGCAAGAGAGGGAAAATGTGCAACTAATTCATTGCTCTAAAATAACAATCTCTGAGAAGCACTGAGAAGGGAAGTTCTCTGCTCCTGCCTCCACAGCGTACGTGACCTAGTATGTTTTGCCTTTCCCTCTAGGAGGGGAGTAGTTATGACACTTCAGGCGTGAGTAAAGAAAACCCGCAGCCATGGCTGCCTTTGATTCAGCCAGGCAAGCAGTCACTGTGCACAGGAGGGAATTTTTCCATTTGCTTGCTAGGTGGGGATTCCCTGGGTGGAATCACCACACATGCAGCACGGCTGATCAAAGCCCACAGAAGGGCTCCCAGGCGGCCCTGGCTGCTGGATGTTTACTGAGATGCCAATTAGTAGAGCCCTGCAGGGTCTCAAGCCAGGGTGAGCACGTCTGCGTTCTCAGAGGTGATGTGTGGCTTCAGCCGTCCTGTGAACCTTCTGAAATAATGACTGGGTTTTTTTTTCCCTTCCTGCATTACTAATAGGAGTCATATGAATGCATGAAGGGGAGAACACAGCTCCTTTCTGTCTGCCAGAGGCTTTCCCATTGTATGAAATAAGTTGCTTTCCTGGTGCAGCTCCCTCTTAGTAGGCATGCTCTTATGTTTGGATTCTAGCTTTCTTGCCCTGAAAATATGAGACAGGATTATGGGCACATGTGACTGTGCTTCTCTCTGATTCCTCCTTCCTCCCGCCTGTTCACGTGTATTTCACAGGAGGAGGAGGTGGGCAGTTGCAAAAGAATCAGCTGTCTGGGGTAAGAGAGACATCATCCTCTGAAATGCGTGCCTTCCAGAATCACCATTTTGTTGGTGTGGGTGAACAGCAGCAAAATGGTGCCTTCTGTCTCTTAGCAAGGAGAGACTGAGTCTTTCCTAGCTGTGGATGTGGAATTAAGCTTGCTGCAGCCAGGAAGAGGAATGAATATCTTAAAATCAACTCTCAGACTGCTTCTGTAGCTAACAGCTGATTCTGTAGTTGAGACTGGCTTTGCAGGGCAGGGTTGTACCACCCATCCACACCTCTAGCAACCAGGACATCCTCCCTTTCCTTACCAGCCAGCCTGAGCCACTCAAACCTTCATACATCTCTTCAGGATCCATGCTATAGCTCTGGTTGCATCCCCAGCGAAAAGGAGGAAGGACCGTGCCTTCAGATGCCCTAACACTGAGCTGTTTATTGCTTTGCTCTAGCAAATTTGGTAGGTCCATCTCTTGGGATATTACCCATTCTTCCAGGACATGGTTGAGCTGATGTTTGGGGTCAAGGTCCTCCATGTCACACTGCAGGGAAATACAGGGCATCTAGTGAGCAGGGCAACTGCTGAGACTTTCACAAGTGACGTGTGAGAACAATTAAAGGCTGAGGGCTTGCCTTCAGCTGTAGCTGTCACTGCCTCCACTCAAATGTTAGGAAAGAGTCTTGAACAATGGGCACAAAATTGCACAAGACAACCTTGTCCATTGACTAGCTTTTATTTGTCACTCAGGCAGGCTCTCCATCGTTTAAAGAGCAGAGCTGCCTTAAAAACCCTCATTCAGGGGCGCAGAATTCTGATAACTGCTGCCAGGTGAGCTGTCAGGGCCCTGTGCCTTTCATGTTACACTGGAAGTAATTTCTGCTAGTTTTTTTTTTCCCATAATGTTCACCCCATAGCCCAGTCTGTACACAAGGGCAGAGGCTTGCTGTACTTCTCCAGGCTGTGTTCCCTTTAGCTAAAGCTGAGCAGAGAGGACAGGGACATTTTCTCCCTGCTCCCCACAATGCACAGCCTCACACTTTGCCATGTGCCCGCCTTCTGCATCCCCCTCACCTGCTAAGTATAGAGGCATGTGTAGGAATCATCAGGCTATTGACGTAGTGCTCAGGGCATGAGCAGTGCCCCAGCAAAATTCAAGTGCTGAGCTCCTTGCCTCGGTGCATTTGCCGTGGTCCAGGAGTATTTTCCCAGTGTGCTTTTGGCAGGTGTGAATCCGGGAGTTTTATTATCACACTGGGTGGGGACTGAGCTGTCCCTGTGAACTGGGATGTCATGTCTGTCTGCTGGGTTTGCTTGCTAAGCTGGTCAATCAGTGCCAGCTGAGATGGCTTTGGGAGCAAGCATTTTCAGAGCTGCTCCCATAGCTAAGGTTTCCAATTGTTGTGGATTATGTTTGAATCGGGTGCAGTGACTGAGGAGGACAGAGTGTTCTCTCACAGACCAGCACTATTGTGCAGATTTCTCACCAAATGTTTCTAATTCAAGCCCAGAACTTGCTATCCTGTCCTCAAGGAAAATCTGGAAGTATGTTGCTCTCCATAGCAGCGCCTGGCCCTGTCAGCAGATTGGGCTGAGCAGGCAGTTCAGTAAATCAATATGATGTGTGATTGCTGCTGATGTCACCCGATTACTGACACTTTAAAAAAGTTCTATAGCTGCGATTTCAAGCAGAGTTTGCAGTAAAAAGCACTTATGAAACAATCAGCAGGCATTTTTCTTCAAGCTTAAAAATAATAAAAGCAGAAGTTAAAAACACAATTTGAGTTCAAGTATTGCAGCACTTGAGACTCTGAGGGTGAAGCTGATCTACAAATAGTTGCAACACTGACTTAATTGATACTTTCCCGTGGAAAAAACCCCAAAGTAATTAAAAAAAAAATCCATATAGTATAGCAGGAGGGAGGCTGCATTTAGGTTTTTTTCCAACACTGTGGACTCAGATTGATCAGTGTATTTGTGTGTAACACTCTTTAGCATAAGAAATCAAGAGATGATGAAGCACATTCTATTTTTATTACTAAGTATAGAAAAAATAATTGCATTGTTTACTGAATAGCATCAATGTATTAAAATTGTATTTTTGATTGTTATGACATGCTATAAACAAAATAAAAAGTTTGCTTGCTAGCTGAGAGATGTATCATCCCACTAAGTGAAAAGGCATGGTAGCACTGTATTTGGGCCATTCTTTTGATCTACGTAGGAAGAATGCCTCCTGATGTATTCAAACAAGGACGTTTTCATAAAGTTATTTATAAGACAAAGAAAATAGGTTGTTACTGAGCTAGTGAGTGCCTTGGATGGGGTTTTAAATTACTTCATTTCATTGTGAGAGATCTTTCTGGAGTCTTTCAAGTGGCATTTGATACTAGCACCTCAGGTGTTGTAATGAGTTTAGACTTTTTAATCCCTCTGGACCTACTTCAATTTACAGTAGCTAAGATTTGGCCTCGTTTGTTTGACAGATGGGTGTGTGTAAAAGCAGTGTTAGCAGCATGTATGAGCTGTGTGGCTGCAGAAGGGGAAACAGGAGATGCCTGGGGAGTTTTGCTGGCTGCACCTCAAGTGGTATTTGTGTGTAGATGCCCCTCTGCTGGCCCTGCAGCCCCCAGTAACCCTGTGGCAAATACACAACGAAGCGATTTTAAAAAGTCAGATTTTGTCAGCAGCATGGCTTGGAGCTCACAAATAATACACCGGTTCGATAAAATAAATCTTTCTTCTTGTGTGAAGGACTTAGTGGTTCAGGTTTCTTAAAATCTGGAGCCCTCTGTGCAGCAGGTTGGCAGAGAGGTTGTATTGCCATAGGCGATACTCTGTGTGCCCGTGGAGCTGTGCAGAGCCACACCTGGCAGATGGCTGACAGCTTTGTTGAAAGATGAGCTGGTTGTGGGATTTTGAGAGGGAGTGCAGCGCTTCTGAAGGGCTGCAAGCTCAATACCAGCACACAGTTCACTGCTCCTGCGCCAGCTTACAGAAGGCATACCTGAAAGAAATGCCTTGAGAGTCTGACCAAGAACTGAACAATTTTTCACCCATTCTCTGCACTTGCACAGCCATGGTGGCTAAATAGTCCCCCTTCACCCTGCTTTTTTTTTTTTTGTGTGTGTGTGAAAAGCTGTCATTCTAGAAAATGGGTTTGGGGGGGATGGGGAATAGTACATGGAAAGAATGTGGAGATGTGTAGAAAACTGAGGGTTTTCCCTGAGCAGGAGAGATCTGTTCAGGACAGAAGAGGCGTAAGTGTAACTGCTTTGTCAAGTCAGTGGCAAGGAAAGGGTGCAGCCTTTACATTCTTTACTGTTATTTTATTCTTTGATTAGCAGAAAGGGGAAAGGGTGACAACATTAATCATGGCATGGCATTAATCATGGATACTTCAAAACTGGACATCATAACAGATACTTCAAATCTGAACCATTCAGTCCAGGAATTTAGCAGCCTTCAGAAAAAGCTCAATGCTTTGATAGCTATCTTGGTTAAATGAATAACCAAAGATATTATGCATCCTGTTAAAGAGGAATTAATTGATTGTGGACTGTCAGAAAAAGCAGCAGCTTACCCTTAGCAGGTTCCTGTGTGTTTGTGTGATCCAGCAATTCCAGTGCTTCCAGCTGAAGCACCTGGCACCTGGCCAGCAGGAGAGAGAAAATAGTTGGACTGCAGCTCCTGGTCCACTTAGTGATCTGATGTAGAAAAAAAAATCCATAAATGTACATATCTAAATATGTTCCTTAATTAATTGCTGTGTTGCTCTCAGGGGTCTAGCCATTTTGTGTCTAGGTGAGGTTTTGTCTTCTAAATTTGTATGGTCAGCAAGGAAAACAAAATTACATATAGAGTCAGGCCTTACAGGAACAAGGGTTAAAGAAAGCTGATTTTCTATAGCAGCCATTTCTTCTGTCAGGTCTCAAATTTGACTTTTTCCTTTTAGGACTTTCTTTGTCTTCTCCTTTTTAACACTTTCTCCTTTGGAATGGGAGTTTATGTTTTGGGGAAGTATTTTGAAATCAACAAAATAGAAACTAGACGTACTTCGGTCTCAGTTAGGTTACATAAAGTGCTTTGCTGTCTTTTGGGGTTTGATCAGAGGCTCTTTGAGCCACTGCAATTCCCTGAATGTCGCATGCTATCTGGTTTTAAATCCACCTTGGACAAAGTCACATGCATCATGCATGATTAATAATGGCTTTGTTAGCTGGTATGGTAGGAGCTTAATTTAGTTACTGCTAAATATGCCTGATTTTTTCTAATTTTATTCCATCTATGTAAATCCCATGGAGGCATTATTTAACAATTTCCAAGAGGAAATTCTGTTTGGGGGTGAGAGGTATTCAAACAATTAGAAGTGAGAGATGTCTAGAAGAATTTCATGCATCGTTTAACTCTCATTCCTGCTGGTCAAATATATTCATTTTTTTTTCCTTTTGTAGTACCCTTTATTTTGCTACAAAAGATCTTGTGAGACACTTCCTAAAATCATGAGAGATTCAGGGGAGTAGATGCAAAATATTCCAGATATTAGAAACTGGTTGAACAGAGCTTAGAAAAACTCTTTTTTCAGAAATTAGCAGAAGGAAATGCAGGCTGCATAAGCTTTCCAAACCATGGCAAAGCAGGCTACATACACTTGGGACTTGCACACCCCATGGAAGTAGCCTCTGTGAGCCAGGCTTGTATGTGCTTCTCTTACCACAACACCTTCAAGGGCTCTTCTGCAAAAAGCTTGTGCAAAATTCTGCTGCCATCCCTTTCAGGGTAGCAAATCAGTGTGCATGCAACACCAGCCTCTAAACAGAGACATGCCATTTATATCCATGTGCTAAGAAAGCAGGGAAAAGGAGGAGAGCATCCTTTGAAGATGTGTGCAGGCAAAACTGCACCAAGCCCGTCGCTGCTGCATTGGCGATGATCTCGCACTGCCTGACTTGTACAGAGGGGGAATGTTAAACAGCACGGAGGTTCTGCAGGGCAATCATCCTGCAATCCACTCTGAGCTATGAAAATGTTAGCCTTATTTAGCAAAAGGAAATACTGCTTTTTATTCATAAACTGCTAACTTCAAAAGGCCCCTTCTCTTTGTGAATGAAGAATAGTTACACTAGGCACAGGAAACAATTAGTCCATAGCTCTGCAGCTGGTCTGGGAGCTTTCTATAAGGTTTTTGTTTTGTTACTTGACTCTAGAACTATTTGTTAGATTTATAAGTTCAAAGCCTGGCTCTTAGCACCACAGGATTAGACAGTTTAAGTAGGAGCATGCAAATCAGCTTAGTAAACTATCTGAACACAAAATGTTAGACTCCTTATGGCATCTGGAGGGAGTGATCACAAGATTGAGGCGATTGCTTTCTGTGGGCTCTATTATGCTAATCAGCAGTGCTCAATTGGGTTTCCCTTTCTCTCCCACTCCACCACCTCCACGAACAGCATTGCTTTTACATCTAGTGGGTTAGGTCATCCAGGGGGCTGAAGATTTCCTCGCTTTTCTGCCATGTTGTAAGCAGCAGGATTGCATGTGAAAGGGAAAAGGGGAAACTTGGACCATATTACCATAATGGTTTATATATGGGCTAAGCACCCTGTGGAACAGGTGATAATGTGAGGCACCTTTTGCTTGCAGATTGGAAGAACCTATGCTTACTCCTAGGCTTTGAATTTCCAATAGTAGGCAAAAGGGTCATGTTGGAGTGCTGCGGTCTATAGGACAACCATTAATACACTATTCATTTACAGCATTTGTACATACTGAAACTGAAAAAAAATCCTTCTGTAATCTGATTGCCTCTTCTGTATACTGTGTGCCAATAATGCTGTCTGTCCAGAATAACGTTTACCTCAAAGGTGCTAGCTGGTGATTGCCTTGTGACACCTTGTTTGATGTCAGTTCGTGGTAATGCCTTGTCAGCTTCTGGGTAGTTTTCTGTGGCTCTTAAGAGATTACTTATATTTCTGTAGGTTACCTGCTGTGGCCAGGCTTTGTATTGCTTTGCACACAGGGCTGATGTAAATAGTGACCAGAGAATGCCTGGTGACAAGAGTCACAGTCCAGGACAAGCGGATCCAGGTTCATTAGAAAGTTACGTGGAGTCTGTCTTATGTATAAAACAAAGCCAATAAAACCAGCCTTTTTCTTCTGTTCCCAGAGCCCATCCCTGCTCTCTCCTCATGGCAGCGAGACGGCTTAGACTCAGATGAGGCTCGCCTTTCCCCGCAGGCCGGGCGCTTGATTCGCCAGCTTTTAGATGAGGACAGCGATCCCATGCTGTCCCCTCGCTTCTATGCCTATGGACAGAGCCAACAGTACCTGGATGATACAGAAGTGCCTCCTTCTCCTCCCAATTCTCATTCCTTCATGAGGTGGGTTGTGATTTGCTGGTGCTGACTTTCACATCCAGCTGCAAAGGGTTTGCACAGTTGTACTGAACAGCATCTCTTTGGGTCAGCTGTGCCACATTGGGTTTCTGTCCCTATTCACAGGAAACTGGTATTTTTATGAAAGTTCTTTGTAGTTAATAATTTCTGGGTTTGTTCATTAATATCTAGGGATTTGCTGTTGCTGAAAGAGGCTGTTAGAGCACCTTTTGCTCAGTGTCATTACAGAGTAGCAACATAGCATTCTCACTTTTGTGGGCTTTGCCTTTATTTACACAAAGCTGCTTTATTTACACAAAGCTGCTTTATTTACACAAAGATGCATCTGCATCAAGATGTACTGTGTCTGTTTGGATAAGCTCTTCTGCAATGTCTGCTCTTGGTAGGAGACGGAGTTCGTCTTTAGGATCTTACGAAGATGACAGAGAAGACCTTACCCCTGCACAGCTCACCCGAAGGATTCAGGGGCTGAAGAAAAAGATCAGGAGATTTGAGGACAAATTCGAAGAGGAGAGGAAATACAGAGTGAGTCTCTAAGATTTAAGCATTAATGCAGAGATGTATGCATTAACAGCAAAGGGAAGGGACTCCAGGGAAGTGCGTCAAACATGCAGAGGGACACCAGGGAAGTATATCAAACAATATAGAGGGCTTGAAACCTGTTATAAGGAGGAAAGAAAAAAAAAGGACCAAAATCCTGCTGCCACCCCAAAAATGTGTATCTACACCAAGTAAATTACCTTTCCAGGCATTATGTACTATGCATGCAGCACAAGAGAGTGAGGCTAATAAACTCACAGGATTTTGACCACTGCTTAAGACAGTGTGTTGGAATAGCTGAGTTAAATTTCTGTTTGTTTGGTTGGTTTTTTTAAGTTCAGCATATGGGAAGCACAGTTGCTCATCACATTTGCATGATGATAATCCCAGGACACCTGTGCATTGCAGAGGGAAGAGAGCAGCTGCCTTCACTCCTGAGCAAGGAGCCACAGTCAAGTGCTGCTGAGTAGTAGCAGTGTACTCTTACATTGTTCCTGAGATGCCCCTACAATGCATCATTTGTAAGGAATGAAAGCTTTGCATGTGTGCATCTGTGGCTATCTAAATGGCAAGGAAAATTTCTACTGAAAAGGTCTTGCCTGCAGTGGAAAAGGCTGAAAGAAATGCTCAGAGCTTGCTGTAGCCTAGCATTTAGGTTATTTTGATGTGTTTGGATGGAAGGCAGCCTTCAGCGTGGATACATGTGTCCTAACACTTCTCAAACTGGTGATGCTGAGTTTCCTCTATTTTGGAGGTACCCTCTTGTTAGGAAACAATAGACACAAGGATTCCAATGTGCATCTGGCCCTCTGAGTCACTCTTACAACTTAATCATTGCCATCAAATGTTTTGTGTTTTCTAAAAAAGAAAATCCAGCTCATGATGCTCCTAAGACAGGCTGTGACAGGCAGGAGCAATTAAAGCAAGGTCTGAAACGGGCTGGTCAGAGGTGTGCAGCTGCCAGTGCCTGTGCTGGGTCCAAATTCTGTTGTACTCCATGCCACACACTTGTTTCAGTGAATCTCTCCTGGTGGTTTTACACAGATTCAGTATGGCTTTTCTTTCCTCCCAGCCTTCCCACAGCGACAAAGCAGCCAATCCTGAAGTGCTCAAATGGACAAATGATTTAGCCAAATTCCGAAAGCAACTTAAAGGTGAGCAGCCACCACTGGTGCACCTTTGGGGGGCAGCTTGACTCTGCCTCATTCAGATTTTATGTGAGGCAGTGATCCTGTCACTGTCACATTTTAAAAATTAAAAATTACTCATCTTGCCCCGAACTTCTAGAGTCAAAACTGAAGATATCGGAGGAAGACCTTGGCCCTGTTGTGCGTCAGCGCAGCAACACGCTCCCCAAGAGCTTTGGCTCTCAGCTAGAAAAGGAGGATGACAAGAAGCAGGACCTGTCAGATAAATCTGCCAAGCCTGCCGTGGAGGTGACCCTTGACTCCATCCAGAAGAAGCTTCAAGAGAAGCGAGCAGAGACAAATCGGCCTGAAGACATTAAGGTACAATCTAGACTGGTCCGATTTAGGCCTTTGAGTGCACATAGGTAACTTGTGGCTGCACAGTCACTTGTGAAAGCACTGTGGTCTTCTACATTTTGTTAAAAAGTCTGCAGCCTTTAGTCTGGGCTTGTTTGCTTTAGTTCCTTTCTCTCTGCCTTTAGTCTAATCTTGACTTTTCACAGAGTTCAGTTTCGATTGTATGTCGTCTTGTGCTCTTTGTCTGACCCTTGTATATTCCAAGTAATGTTTCTCGGTTATTGCGATTTTTCCCGACCTGTGTTTGGCTATTTCTGTTGTTACATCCAAAGG
This sequence comes from Acanthiza pusilla, assembly GCA_036630365.1. Taxonomy (NCBI): domain Eukaryota; kingdom Metazoa; phylum Chordata; class Aves; order Passeriformes; family Acanthizidae; genus Acanthiza; species Acanthiza pusilla. Next base: position 10,137,190 of record JAXCHO010000164.1, read on the forward strand.
CTTTCGGCAAATTCTGAGTCTTCCGGTGCTTCTAGAGATTGTGTCATCTGTTTGCTTCTTGTTCACTTCAGAGCTGAATGTTTTTCTCTCAGGCTATGCTTTTGCTGCTCTTCAGAGTTTCACACTGAGCTCTGTTAGTTGCTGTAATCTCTGAGGGTTATCAGCAGGGAGGTTTTCGTGTCTGATGTTGTGAACTCCTGAGGTTTGGGCAGCCTTGTAAATGAAGTCCTTGAGTCTGCTGACATATAAATTGTGCAGTTCTGTATAAGAGTGAGGCAGACAGCATTGTCTTTGTTTGCTAGATCTGCAGAAGAAAAACATTCAGTGTGTGTTTTGACTATTTTCTGACTGTAGCAAGAATCCACAGCCCGGCCGCTTATAGAGGGACTGTGATAGTATTTGGTGCTGTGATAGGGAGAGAAGGCTTGGTGTCAGGCAAATTCAGTGGGGGAATTTTGGCCAACTTAGTTAGAGAAGTCTTCTCTAACTGTCTGCCCTTTCCTTTTGGCTTTGTCCTTTCTTGTGTGCTACAGCTTTTCACTCCATAGGAGAACTGGCAGAAAGAGGCAGCCTGATTGCACTTCAGTTCTTGGTAAAGCATGTTTGTGACAGTCAAAGCAAAGGTGTCAAGCTTTACAAGAGTTGTAAAGTACTGGAGTTTGTCTCAGATTTGGAGAAAAAGAAAGGATATGTGTTCAGTTGTAGAATTGACACTTTAAATCTTAACTGAAAAACAGCCACCATCATTAAAAGTTGCATAGTGTTGTTTTCTCAAAGCACACTTATAATGGGTAAATCTCCCTTAGGTACATAAAATCCCTCCATATACAAGGTTTTTGTGTTTAATCTGCCTGCATTGTGCATAGGGTTCTACTCACATTAACTGTCTCTTTGACAGTGTGCTGGGAAAAGAGAACTGGAAGGTAGAGATGAATCTTTAAAATGTAATGATGGCATGACATTTTTGAGTCCAGGAATCTGACTTTTTTTCTTCCTCCCTTTTCCTCTCTCTGTGCCACTTTTCATAGGACATGACAAGAGATCAGATAGCAGCTGAAAAAGTGGCTCTTCAAAAAGCTTTGCTGTATTATGAAGGCATTCATGGCAGACCGGTATGTACTGCAGCTTTTTTTTTTGCTTTTTTTTTTTTTTCCAAAGTATATCTTTCTATGTCTTTATGTGTGATAAATGATGCCCCTAATGCCCCCTTGATGTCAGGTCACTAGAACTTCTTGCTCTCCAAACCACATGTGCACTCTCTAATCCACCTCCCTGATCCTTCACTTCCGCCGCTTCTGAGGAGTCTGTTCCAGGCACGGTGACAGCAGGGTGATGTCCTCACGCGGCAGGGCTGGACAGACACCTGTAGGGCAGAGCCTGGAGGCTGAATGGACATTATTTTGGCATTGTGCTCTCCAGGTTCCACAGACATCCGATTTGTGGCCCAGTGGACAGTCTACACAGGAATAGTTGTGTGTGGTCCCCTATCCATCCAGGAAGTTTGCAATTTTCTGGTATCAATGGCAAACTGGGAAGGCACGTGTACATACACTGCACCTTCTTAGAGGAGCTGCAGCATGTTTCACCCAGTGCCTTGCTTTTTGTGTATCCTCTTGGACCCAAGGATTCTGAAAAAGTTTGTCTCCTGAGCATCACAGCTGAGCCTGAAAGGAGATCTGATTCTTCTCCTGAGAAACAGATGGGTTTTATCCATGTATCAGGAGAAGAGAATGGCGTAAGGTTTCTTGTACATTCAATCTTAAGAAAGGCAACTTATTTGTGAAGACAGAGAATTAAGTATTGTCTTCTGTGGATCCCTGCTGTGGCAGAAACACAGTGGCTTCCAGGCGACCAAGTTGGCTTTTTATGAGTCCCTCCTTCTCTTTCACTGATGATATTATAATCTTTGTTACCAGCTGTATAGGTAAAGTAACTTAATTTCAGAGTGCTGCTAATCCCTTGAGCAGTGGCTTGGGAGCAGCAAATTACTGCTTATAAAGAGTACTTGATTAGTGCAGCTCACAAATCTGTCATTCTGCTCCTGCACAGGATTCCTGATCTTTTCCTTCTAAATTATTTCCTTCATTATCCATTGTTTTAAAAATGTCTCACTAATTTATTTAAATGCCTTCATGGAGTGCAAATATTGTACAGTCACATAGCCTAGCAACTAAAAATGGCATAGTTATATGAGAGGACAGGCAGATTTCTTCTTGTGTAAAATAGCAAAAGGGCAGCACAAGGGAATCCACTTAACCTTCCCTGTGCTCTCTGTGAGACCAAGTTTTTTTTTGCTGCTTGTACAATTATATAAATCAACAGTTGGCTTCTTACTAAAGTGAACTCACTTCAATCTGTTTAAAAAGATAACAGGCCCAGAGCCTATCTTGTCAGCATACTTTTATTCCCACCTACCCTTTCCAGTGCTTCATTTATACAACTGCTTTTTAATTTTTGTTTTTAAGTAAGTAGTCCATACCTAGCAGCACTGAACTGCATGGCAAGGAAGACTGATCAGCTTTTGCTGTTCCTGGCAGTGCAGCAGTGGAAAAGTACTGAGAGCTTGAGGAGAATGGGGATAGTTCAGCCAAGTTTTTTTTTTTTCCTTAAAGATATTTAACTAAACAAGAAAAACAATGGAGCTCAGATTTATTGTGCAACTGGGTCTTTCTGCACCAGTGATAGATGAACCCGCAAAGGTGGAACTGAACTGTTTTAGTTAAGCCAAAAAAATTTGTCTGCAGGAATTCTTGAGCTGCTCTAACAATGCAAGCAATGGTTTCAGCTGCTGCTCTTTTGCCACGTGGAGTGTGCCCGAGTTGTGTCAAAGGCTCCATTATTCAAACAGTCTCTTTGCATTTTGATGTTCTCCCAAAATATACTCAGGTTTTACTGGTCTTACTTATGTTTACCTAATGAGACAGTGTGCCCATGTACTAAACATTTACTTTTAGAATATGCTTTCTGTAAAGTTTGCTAATGTAAGTCTGAGGGGCAGGCTCCATACACTTCATACACTGAACTTCCAATGCATATATTAATTCTCTATGTTGTTTCTCCACACTGATATTCAGACATTGAAGGATGTTGTTTATCTTTTCCATTCTTCAGCATACCTAAGGACTTTGTGCCCCTTCCAAGGCTTATGTTTATTTTCTGTGCAGAACAGTGCTGTTAATCAACTTGGAAATGTTGTTAATTGAAGGTTTGATTCTCAGCCTTGACATAAGCCTCAGCATAGTCTTGGGGGTTTTTTAAGTAATAGGCTGTCTGAGCCAACAGTAGTGCTGTACCTCCTGTTCCACAAACTGCTAATCTTGTAAAGCTGGGAATAATATTATATATATATTTAGGTTACCCAGCCTCTGTGGTTGTATTCCTGATGGGTTTCAGAGAAATATCCAAAGCTGGAGGCAACTTGCTGGCCAGTGCAATTGAATGCAGGCACATCAGCACAAAACTCAATACAAAGAGGGCTGAGTGAATTGTTTGATGTGCTGACATCCCTCTAATCCATGTGAGCTGCTTACTCAATGAACAGGCAGCTTGAGGCTGTCGGGAATTGGAGCCCTGCTGTGTTTTGGGGGTGTGGAATATTCAGCCCCCAGAGCTCAGACTGCCCATCTGTAATGCCCCTTATCAGGCCTGGGGATGTTTGCATTGAAGCAGGAAAGGAATAAAGATCTTCCTCTGTCCACAGCGTAGGGAACATAGGCTTGGTTATCAGGAGAAAGGTGGGTGCTACCTCCAGATCCTTAGAGTTCATCCCTGCTATCCCACTCCTGGCAATACTTACAGCCTTTCTGCCCCTCACTAGCCAAAACCCTCTCCTTCTCTCGAGGGAGGATGTAAAAGCTTTAGAAAGATTACTCCAGTGAAAGTCAGCTGCAGACAAAATAAAAGGCAGTTCCCTTTAAATTTTCCTCCCCGTCTCGAGCTGTATTCCCTTTTCTCCTACTTCTATTGTAGAAAGAGAGGCTGTATAAAGCTCCCTAGGTGTTACGCTGTTGATGCTGATGTTTATGTGGCTGTTGTTCAGGTGCTCTGGTGATTAGCAGCAGTAGAAAGGCATGACATCAGTTAAAGCTTCTTCATAAGAGCTTTATAATCTAAAGTTAGACGAAAGATCTAATGGAAGGACACTTCTAGGATGTGGGTCAGACAGTGCTGAATGATGTCAGGTTTTGCTGAGGATTTTTATTGTTTTCTAACGTGCTGTCAGAAATAAAGAAGAAATAAAACTGCTGAAGAAATAAAACCCAAATTGAATTTGGAAAAAAAGCCAGAAATGAACACACTCAGTTTGTAATGCTCCCAAACTGGGAAGAGAGCACAACAAAAGCAGTGAGGAGGGGAGTTAAGGACAGAGGAGTAAAAGGAACACCTGAGCTGGACATCACAGCACTATCCTGTCTTCTCTATGCCAGACAGCCCTGGCACCTTCAGTCCCTTCCAAGCATTGTGGTAAATTCTTCCCAGTGAAGTGAATGGGAAGAGGGGTGGAGGGCAAGGTTAGGAGGTTAAAAAGATGAGAAACTGCTGGCTTGGAGAGGAAATTAGGAGGAATAGCAAAGCCAGAAAGTCAGCTTTTGTGAGATCTGTAGTTTATCCTACTCAAGGGAAGTCTCCTCACTTTGCAATATCCAGTCAGTGCAGCTGCTTTCTCTTTTCATGGGCTGTAAACACAGCCATTGAGGGCCCACCACAAGAACAAGGATGGGAAACCTCATTGTGTGCTTACAGTGGCAGATGTGATTGCAAGCACAGAGTGCTGCCTCTATGGGTCATTTTGTGCTGTGGACATCTGATACCTAATTGGTCATTTAACCCACCTGTCTCATTCAGCCCCTTTACACCCCACCCACAGCTTCAGCCGGCACCAGGCACAGGCAATGCAGTGATGGACAGGAGTTTCAGGGCTAATGCTGCTGACCTCTCATCCCCATGCATTTCTCTTCAAGCCCCTCAGACTGAAGGTGATCACAGGGGCATGAGTTCCAGAGTGGAGTATCTGTAACAGGCTTCATGGATCTCTCTTCTTTTTCCTTTCTAGGTTACCAAAAATGAACGGCAGGTGATGAAGCCGTTGTATGACAGGTATCGCTTGGTCAAACAGATCCTCTCCAGAGCCAACACCATCCCTATTATTGTGAGTAGAGCATTCTTTTGGGGGCTGTTTCTTTGGTTTCAAGCTGAGGAAGCAGGAGTCACTACACTTTTGCACACAACTTACTAAGGCTAAGTCCCAACCTCCCTTATCACTCAAAGATCAAGCAAATGAGTGACTCAATGACACACTTTATACTGAAGTTGGGCAAAGCTGGTCAAGGGACTCTAGTGCCCATCTGTGAGCCATGGGACACATCTCACCTTGTGTTGTTTCTTCTCTTCCCATTGGGCTGCTGCTGTTATTTCATCATCTTCTGTTTGGCTACAGCCTCACTTCCTTTTCCGTACCAACCCCTGCTGAGCTGTAGGTCTTCCATGCTGCTTGGTTACATAGGGCTGTATGCACAGGGTTCCTGTACACAGGAGCACAGACTTGAGTAGATCCCACAGGAGATGCCAGGCATGTCCTTGGCTGAAAGAAAGGGCCCTCAGTCTTCTAACACTTAAAGTGTATTAAAGGGGTCCTGCAAGTGGTGGATATTCCCTCATTCAAGGTGGTGCTTCGCCACCAGCAAGGAACCCAATACACCCCCTAGGGAGTAAATTCACCATCTTTAATTTTAGATGACTCGTGCAGTCCAGTTTTTAAGAATTATTTAATCCAAAAAACCCACACAGAATACTTCAAGCTTGTCTACGGAAAGAGAATTCTTTTACCAAAGTTCTTGTTTACTCTGTCTGTCATATATGAACCTTTTTTTTCCTTTTGCTGAGTGGCACTCATGTCCTGCCTACTTTCTGTTGACAGCCAGTGAAGTAAATGGGCAGGCACAGCACTACTCAGTTCAGTGTCAGTGAGAAGTGGGGCTTTTTTCTGCACATACTGGGAAGTGCTCCTGGTCCTGCATTTAAAACAAAATAAAAAGCTGCTCCCCCCTGGAATATGCAAAATAGTCCCCAAAATGTGTGCTGTGAAAACAGTGCTGGCAATCAAGAAGGAGGAAACTGTGTAGGTGTGCATGGGCAGTTTAATGCGAAGCTCTCAAAGAGAGCTTGGGTCCTGTTTAGACACAAAACCCAAATTTTGCAGAGGCTAGCAGAGGAGAGATAAGACTGTTTTTTTCCTCGTTCTGAGAGCAGTGAGAGGCTCATAGACAGGATACATTTGAAAATCCATCTCTACATCAGTAGACACTTCAGTGGGAAATCAGGGTCCTGGAAGGCAAGTCTGGAGAGCCTAGCTGAGCTTACCCTATAGCTCTGGAGAGCCGGCTAAGTGCTCTGTGCGTGTATGGGCCTTGTGCTGGGGATTATTTTCTTGCAGCCTTTGCCTTGTAGTCACTACCCAGCTAGTATTGGAGCATCCAAGTTTCTGTTTAAAAAAGATTGGCAGTGGTGTCCTTTGCTAAGCAACATCCTGAGAGAAAACAGCCCAAGGTTCAGGGGGTTTGCCAGGTGCATTTTTCTTCTTTGAGAAAGATATTTCTCCTGGTGGTCCAGCAATGAGCTGAGAGTGAATGTGTGGGTGAGAATGAGCTGAGAGCAGGTGGTGGAGGAGAAAGGGGTTCACAATGTAACATACTTGTTAACACCTGTCACAGGGTTCCCCCTCCAGCAAGCGGAGAAGCCCTTTGCTGCAGCCAATTATCGAGGGCGAAACAGCTTCCTTCTTCAAGGAGATAAAGGTGAAGACCTCCAGCTGCTAACTAATTGCTCAGTTTGCATCAACTTTCCCCTTATACCAATGAAACAGAATGGTTGATTGATTTTTTTTCATCAGTGTTGATTTTTTTGCAGTGTCCTCCTGAAAAATCAGTAGCTGCTTTAAGCCTCGCCAATTCTGATCAAATTCTTCCCTTGTTGTAGATCAGGCTACAGTATTTCCTTGGCTTTGCATTCCGTCCTATCCTTCTCCTTTTCCCTCCATCTGCACATAATATATTTTATTATTCTTTAAAAAAAAGAAAGAAAATCACAATTACCCATTTACCTTGGTTTTCTTCTTGCTTTCTTCCTTTCTTTTAAAAGACACTAACTTGTTTTGCGGTAGTTTCTCTCACTCCCAAGCTCCGTGGCTTGCACACAGCACTGTGGCAGGAATGAGCTCTCACAAAACTAACCCTCGCACGTGGAGCCAGCTGGGGCACTTACAGGATCCTTACCTGCTCCCATCCACTTATTTTATCCAGGCTCTTTTTCACCACCTTGTGCAGGGTGTTTTTAACTGAAGTGACATGAGGATGGAAGTAAGAACGGCTTGGTTCTGCTAGTTGATACTTGGTCAGATTTGGATGGCAGGATTGTTGTGTTTCTTCTTGTGCTGCTGTGGAGTAATAATTCTGGGTGGGGAAGATTGCTATGATATGAGGCCTTCCCCTGAGGAATAAAGTCCAACAGCAGACCAGGACACCCAGTGTGGAGCTGGGCCCTGGCTTGCTTTCAGTGCCCCTGCAATGTAACAAGGGAGAAAAGTGCTTCAGCACATTTGGATCGTTTATCTGTTATCCAGCCAGAGCTTAGTCAAGTGTAAATACTGCAGACCTAGGGATCCAAGGTGATTTGAGTTCAGTAGATTGTATATTAATGGCACATATTTATTAATGCCAGATTGCAGACTGAAGATGTTAAGCTGCTGTTTGGAAGCTGGGTAATGATTACTGAGCTTCTTAGTGTTTTGTAAATAACCGCTGGATCAAATCTGCAGTACTGCTGTGGTGGGGAGGATTTTTGTTTGTTTCTGTTTTTTTCTTTTACTATGTCCTCTGTTCTTCACCTCTCCTTGCACCCAGTGTGAGAACATAGAGCTGTCAATTACAGTGAGCTCTGATGGCCAGCATGGGCTGGTGCTGTGCCAGGGCAGCACCAAACCAGCTCAGCAGTGTCCTGCAGGGAATACAGACCTGGAGGGGTTTCTGGAGGAAGATCAGGATGACAGCCTTAAGCCTGTTAACTCTTATGTGCCTATTAACACTTAAATGGGGCTCTGTGAAGCTGCATCTGGCAGCTTTGTGCTGAGCTACTCAGAGAGAGGAAATTGCCAAAAGGCCCCAAAACTTGGCTCCTGCATAGGTCCACTATGGGCAGGGAAATATTTGACAGGCCACTGACAATGTCAGTATTTGGGTGTTTCTGGGTGGGTTTTTCTTGAAGTATTTGGGAGAGCTGACTAAATGCTTGAAAGGTGTTTTGAGGTGACCTTACCAAATATTTTGGTACAATATCCTGAACGTTGTGTTGAAAAAATCATTGGGATTCCTGCTTTGTGGGAGCGCCGATGATAGGATACTCTGGGGATTTTACATTCGTAACTCTGGAATGCCTCATGATTGCCTAACAATCCAAGCAGGTCCATGCTAAATTAATCAAGTTGGTGAAGATCATTCTGGTTCAAGGTGTAAATGCTGCTGTAGGTTTAAAATGAGGTTCCTAAGTGAGATTTTTTTAAACAGAAGGCCTTAGAGGGCCTTTTTTGTCTGAGTTCTGGCTAAGAATCCCTTTAATTCACTCCTTTGGGTTTAAGAGCAAAATTATTTAAGAAGTCTTTTGACAGCCAGATGCAGTGTTTTGGCTCAGGTGTAGATGAAATTTATACACTTCCTTTTCCTTCTGAGGGCTTCCCATGGCAGGAGGCTGGCTCCTGTGCCCCTTGCTGGCTTGGGCAGCATGCTGGTGTCCTGCAGCAAGGCAAGAGAGGCTCGTGGCCATCTGTGAGGAAAACACAGTGCATCTGTCCTCAGGAGCAGCTTGTCACTCTGCTTGTGGAAATTGTCCCTTCACTTTCTTTCCAGGAGGTCTCCCAGAAAAGGGCACGGGAGCTCCTCCTTTGTTGCCAGAGAGATTCCCCTAATGCAAAATGTGCTGTTTTTACTGCTTAGACTGGCTTAGTAAATCCTCCTCCACACCACAGCAGGATCCATGTTCCCCTGCTGCAACTCTTCCCAGTCTGGGCAGGATGGGAAGCTTGGGGCCTGGGAAATGGCAGTGAGGGATGGTCTCCCCTCTCCAGTCCAGCCTGGAGTTGGCAGGGTTTAAGAACAGTACGTGGCTGCTGGTTCGTGTCTTCTGTTTAAACTGTGCGATTGATGTCTGGAGAAATGGGTCCTGTCTAATCGTATGCTAAATATTGCTTCAACTTGTACAAGCTCCCTGCAGATTGTCCTGAGATGTATTCAAACTTCTCTGTATCTTTGGTAATTGTTGCTACTCAAAACTTCTTCCCAAATAATGTTTTTTTCACCCTCCAGCCTCAGCCTTGGTTGTAATTCTCAGCCTGTGGCTTTGCAATGCATTATCATGGCCTAGAGCTTTACCGTAAAAAGAAAAGTCTGGGCAAACCATAATTTAATTTAAATGTATGCATTCATAGATCATTGACTTTGAGGATTTAATGGGACTAAGCCAGGTCCTGGTGTTACCTTCTCCTTTTTTGCTTGAAATAATGTGAGCAATCTCTTAGGAATAATTGAACTATTCACAAGGAATTGCACCAAAAAAAAGCCAAGAAAATGTCTTCTTTTGATCCCAGCACTACAGTATATTTTTGTCTTGAAGACTTCAGTGATATTAGCCCCCAAAAGCTTTTAAAGATATCCATGTGCTTAGATCCTTTTTGGCTAGAGTTACATGGCTGTAAAAGAAATACATTTACACATACATATATACATACATACATACTTAAAAGACTTACCTTCCATGCTGGCATTTGCCACTTTTTCTGAGTAGCCTTATTCCTTATATTGAGTTTGAAAACTGCCTTCTAGAAATGTCTCTGTACATAAGAGACCGAGCCTTGTTCCCTGATAATTAAAATTATTTCTGGACAGTGTCACAGGACAAGCCCTACTTTCGAGAATGCAGTGAATTGGTGAATAACAAGTGCAGCAGGGACTTTCAAGTCTCATGCCTATAAATTTTGTAAAAAAAAAATTGGAACACAACCAGTTCATCAGTGTGCTTTGGGGAAATGGGAAATTGCACTGTGCAGAGTTTCCACTCCCAATTTTTAGTGTATTCCAGCTAAATGGTCAGAGCTGATGGTGGGAGCATATTAGGAACAGCAGTCCTTTTACAGTCAATTATATCCCACATTTGGGTAGTTTTAAGATTGATCTGAGCTCAGTGGTATCATTGTATAAGCATTTGAGGTCTTGAATTCAGCCATTAGAGAGAGCTGTTGAGCTGCATCTATTGGGAGAATATTCCACATTTCAACCTGGCAGTCTCTATGCTGCCAGGTATGTCTGCAGGGAGACACAGAGGATGGCTGGTATGCTTTGGACAGTATGCATAATGACTGTAATTGGGTTTATTTATATCAGAATACATAAACTAAACAAAGCAACAGGTTGCTCTGAACCCCAGGTATTTTTTTCCTCTCAGTTGTGTCGCCCTGGGTCTCCTTGATCAATCTGAGTTGGTGGTGGCAATTTCTCTGTCGTGCTTTGGTTCTAGGGTGTCTTACTGATGGTCTTCTGCTGTCCTGTGTATTGCTTGGCAATTAAAGTGTTTGCTCTGCCTTTCCACTTCTTTTCATACTTGTTCCCCAGTGCATGTGGTGGAAGGAGGAACCTGTTTCTCAGAAGGGAAGCAATAACCTGTCTTCTTGTGGGGGTGCTCTGTCCCTGTGTGTAGGAGGAAGAGGAGGGGTCTGAGGAGGACAGCAATGTGAAGCCAGATTTCACAATTACCATGAAAACAGATTTCAGCGTGCGCAGCTTCTTGGATCAACTAGAAGATGATGCTGACGGCTTTGTTTCCCCGGTGGATGATAAGATGCCATCTAGGAGCAGTCAGGATATGGGGCTTTCAAACCTCCACGAAGCATCCATGTGTGTTGAATTCACAGGCAACTTCAAAAAGTTATTTCTTGCTAAGATAGCATTTCATTTGTCAGAAAAGTGTCTAGAGGTTTTTTTCTATTTGTGATCTGAGCCAGAAGTTTTCATGTTTTATTTTTAAATGCAATTGACCCTCATAGGAAAGGGTTTGGGAAGAAACTACCTTGTCCTGATATTGATACTTAGTGTCTGCATCTTTGGATTCCATCACTAAATAGTAGCTCCACCAGTGGCGAGCGTTTATTACAAAAACTGTGCACTCCGAAAGGTTTTTCATGTTTTGGAGAGGTCAAGTGGAACTAGCTTTGCTAGTTTCAATTCCGATGCAAACACATGCAGCCCTAAATTGTGACCATTGAATTTGATCCCATAAAAGTCACCAAACCCAGACCCCTCTGCAGCAGCTAAGTTTCGTAGAAGTTAATGACAAATTGTGAAATGCACACTTGACCTCCTCAGGGGCTGCAGCTTAAATCTGTGATCATTTTGCTGAGCTAAATTCAGAGAGCTTTTTGTTTAAAGTGACATGAGGCTGCCAGAGCTGCTCGCAGGAGCAGCTCCCTTGCTTGGCATATGTACAACTAAACATCTGTAGGTTCACTGTGTGTTTCCTGTTAAAATTGTGTACATATGGATAATCTCATTTATCTTTAAACCCAACAGCCCTGAACTGTTAGAGCAGCTCCAAGAAGTCAGGGAAGAGAAAAAGCGAATCAGAAAAAAATTGAGAGACTTTGAAGATAACTTTTTCCGCCAAAATGGAAGGTAACAATTTCTCAGCTGCCTCTCTGTTCTTCAGCCACTTTTAATCTGTTTTGCATCTACAAAGATCTCGAATATGCAAAGTTTCCTGAATTCAGTTATTACGTATTTCTTCTTCACAATCACTATCATTGCTTTGCCCCCATTCAGAATGGTAGAAGAGTTATTCAGTGATAATGAGTTTTTTTCCTAATGATACATGGTTAGATTTCTGTCCTATTCTTGCTTGTCTGTGAGGTATTCAGACACTAGTTTTATCAAGTATTTCTGCTTTAGTGTAACTGGTTGTATTGTTTTAAGAAAATGCCCCTCATTAACCAGCTAATAGAATGTTTTCATATATTTATAATCTTAAATTATCTTGTCTGTTTCTTACCACCAGCCATCATCCTTAGGGGTTTTTGTAAAATCAGTGAAAATTTCAAATTTTCCTGTAAGCTAAGAGCAATCTAATCAAATAACCATCATTCTTTTCACAAGTGTGCCTGTTCATATAAGTGCTGTGGTGCCAAGCCAGAGGAGGCTTATTTTGTTTTGCCAGGCTCACAGGCAGATGAGTCCTGGAGTATTCTCCAGCTGTTTTGCAGAACTGGTGATTTCAGAGAAGCAGGGCATGTTTCAAGTGGGGTTTTGCATTTGGAACCATGGGATTGTGCTCAGCCTCAGCACACAAGCGTCCCACACGTTGCTGAAGCAGTTTGTTTGTCCCTTTTTTTGTTTTTTTCCTCTCAAAGGATAAATGTTTTGGTCTTGTTCCCTGATGAGGAGTGGAGGAGAGACGCTGCTTTGTAGGTCTTGTTGGGGGACAGAGGGAGGCTTCCTGTTGCAGAAATCTTCATGATCTGCTTTCACTCCCGCTAGGAATGTGCAGAAAGAAGACCGCACTCCCATGGCTGAAGAATACAATGAATACAAGCAGATTAAGGCCAAGCTGAGGCTGCTGGAAGTCCTGATCAGTAAGAGAGATATTAGCTCCAAGATCATGTAAAGGAGGAGGAGATTGCTTTTGCCAATAAACAAAGAGGAGAGAGCACCAAATGGACAAATGCATGACGTGGATGCAGTGGGGGCCTGACTGGGGAGAACTGAGGAGCTCCCTGGGAACTGAAGGGTCATTCCCAGAGGTGGGAGCGGGAGGAAAGGTGGATTTCTGTCACTCTCTACATTTGCTGTTGCCCACTCTTTCTCCAGGCCTGATGCCCAAAATGGAGTTTGCCAGTGTAGGAGACATGACACCGCGCTCAGTGACTGCACTGAAGGGATCCTTCCATATTGATTTGCTTACAGATCCTGTAATGTTTAGAATATCAGAGCCAGCCATGCTATTCTTTTTTTCCCCCAGGATATTATAGCAAGAGGAAAAATAGAATTAATAGTAATGAAATCATCAAATAGCTTCTACTTTAGTTTAACAGACAAGCACCCTGACTGATCCCATGCGAAGGCACAGGTCAGGCAGCACCAAGACTGTTCTCTTGTAGCTACAGTAAAGATTTGCTCAGACTTTTGACCTGACTGTTTGGAGTCCAGTATCTTCTGTTGCTCTAGAGAAATGCTGTAAGAATCTCCTGGTCATCAGCCAGAGCTGGTGTGAGTTGCAGTTTTGCCAAGGCTTGAGTTGGATTTTCTTCCCACTTTTTTGATGGCAAATTCAACTGAAGCAGAAGGAAGTACCTGCATCTGTTTGAGATAGTAAAGAAAATGGGCCACGCAGCAAGGTTCTTACCAGTTTGTTCTGCTCGGAGGTTGATACCGAGACATCCTGACCATGTTTGGGCAACAGGGAAGAGAAGAGGTTTTAAAAGCTTTAAGTCAGAATCCCTTGAGAATTTGGTGGTTGGTTAAAAATCTGGTGTCAGATATCTGGTAGATATCCCTTTATCATGTGTGTGCTTCATCATGATACAAACACCTGAGTCCAAGCTGCACAGTCCACACGGGTGTCCCACAAACTCACCTAAATTTTCTTCTTTCATGCACATCACTCCTGTGTGGGCTACAGAGGATGGGCTTTTCTTCCCAGTGTAGGAGGTTCAGCAGCACAGAGGATACTACAGGGAAATGAAAGCATGGAGCCATGCTCTGCCTGTGGAAAGGGCCCCTGTCTCAGGTGCCAGTTTTGACAATTCAGTGTTTTCAAATTCGCTTATGACTTTCAGAAAAAAAAGTCCTGGGACGTGATTCAGATGCTCATGTCGAACAGGTGCTGCCTGAAGGAGAGAAAGGCACTGAGTTCAGGGACATTGAGTCACTGAGGGCCCACAGTTCTGCCGTCCTGGGACACCAGGGCTCACTCTCCTGCTCCAGAGCCTTGTGTGCACCCCTTGGTCTGCCCTGAGCCAGGCTCGACCCTGATACCCAAGGGAGGGCATTTCTGTAATTCTTTCTTCAGCTCCCCAGGGAATCATTGCCAATGTGCAGAAGCCAAAAAGCTGAGCTGAAATCCAGTGTTGGTTGTGGCCAGGCCTCATGCATGTCACACCAGAGGAGCCAAGAGGACTCCCAGAACAACTTCTTCCCCTTCCTTCTTTATTAAAGGCAAGTGGGCTCACAAATAGCTGTATTTGGGTTGTGGTACTTAGATTTATCCCTTTTCACTTGCCGTGTGTGCTATGTGTGTTCTTGCCAAAACTGCTGCTGTTTTGGTCTCTTCAGGATCCCTTGAACTCTTCCAAAGGTGGCCTTGGGCTGCATGTGCCCATTGCTAGTGAGGGTGGGTAAGGCAGAGATGTGTGTTAGTGAAAGCACTTGGGGCAGGGACTCACGGCTTGGTTTGGTTTTTTATTGATTGCAGAATTGCCTGTTCCATATAAAACCAGCAAAGACTGAATTTTGTATTTCCAAACAGTCTGGAGGATTTGTCTGCTGACCTGGGGCTTGGCTTTTCAGAGATGCTAAGTTCCCATCTCCTGAGATGGGATTTCCTCTGATCCTTGCAGGGTGTTAACTGGGCTGACAGAGTGGCTCAAAAAGTGCTTTGAAGGTGTTTGATGGGAAGGGAAGCCTGACCAGGGTAAACCCCTGTCACAGCACAGGGCAGCCCAGGAAGCCAGAGCTGTGCCTTTGCCTGCTCCTGCAGGCTCTTCCTCTCACTGTCAGCTCTCCCTAGTTATTTTAGGGAAAGCAGCTGAGCCAAGCTGGCTGCAGTGTCACTGTTAGTGGAAGTGTGGCTGAGAAAGAATGCTGGGTTACCAAAAGTCCTTAGCACTGGCTCATTTTTATATCATTCCGGCCCAGTTCCGCAAAGCAAAAACCCAGAGGGTGAGCTTGTGTCTCAAGCTGCTCTGCTTTTGGGATGTTGCTGAATTACAGTGGCCTAAAGCCTGCGTGCTTTGCTGAGTCTGGGCCTGGACACCTTTAAATGGATGAGAGAAGCAATTTCTGCCCTTTTTCATAATCATGCATTTTTTCAGTGGGCTAAGGCTTCCCAGGAGTATGTTTTCTCTGCTTATTTTTAAAAGCCTGTTTGCACTGTGTACTGATAAATTATCTGTTTTGCTGGGTTTTTCCCCTGACAAATCTTGATAAATGATATGTAGGGAACAGTCCATTTTATTTTTAAACTGATGAGATTGTAGCATTTTCTGATGCTTAGTTACTGCTGTTTACATGGTATATTGCTAGAATTTCAGATAGTTTCTATGAAATGTAAGTACAGTTATGCACTTTAGAGAGTTTATATTTTTGAACTTTGAAAACTAAAAGTAACAAAACCTATTAATGGAGATTGTACATTTAAAAAAAAAAAGAAACACACCTAGCCATCTCTCTTTTTAAACTGTTGTTTAAGTCCTTCCCCATGGCAAAAAGAAAGCAAAACTTCAGCTGCCTCGTTGTGAAGGGACCTGCTAGAAAAGATTATCAGAGAAGTGAATTTTAAAATTCCAGTCCTGTACATGTACAAATGCTGACCTTTGTCCTGGGTTTGCAGATGCTGTGACTCCCCTCTCCCAAATGTGTGCAGGAGGAGGACTCCTAAGCACTAAACGTTGTGTTTGTATCTCCCAGAGATGATTTGACTTCCCCTGACCACAAATAGCCAGAAATTATGTTTGCCCCACCACACTAAGTCAATCCAAACAACAACTGTGCGTTTTGTTTGATTTGTCTGTGCCAACATCAATGACTATTGACTGGAGAACATTAAATACAAGACTGTGCTTTTTAAAAGGTGTGAAGTACTGTACAAAATTGTACTTTATGTGATATAAATAAGCTGTTTAGTGTAAGACAACCTCTTTCCATGTCACTAGAACAAGCTGTCGGCTGTAGGATGGCTGTAGGGTCTGTTGGGCTTCCCGTCTATGGGGGCCATCTCGGACACGTGTCTGTGTTACCACATCGTGGTATAATAAATCATTAAAATGTAAATGTTGGCTATGAACGGGTTGTGCACAAAATAAGATTGCTGGAGTGAAAGACAGAGAACTTGTCATTCTTACAAGTTGCAATTGGTTTTATTCTGTTTACTCCTGAGTAAACAGTTGAATAATGGATGTTTCTGTTAAAGGCAGTGAAATTAAAGCATTTTTCTTTTAATCATTCTGCTGATACATCGGTTGTTATTCCTGGTGTGTGCAAGGTTCAGAGGGCAAGTGCTGCCAGCCATCCTCCAGCCTGGGGAGCCCTTTGGAGGTGTTCACAACCCAGTGACTGACTGCTCTTGTTGAGGTGAGAGCTGGGCAAGCAGACTGAAATTGTTACACGTTGAGTAAAAAAAGTTTGCAGTGAGTCCAATACCTGGAGGAGTATAAAGTTAACCCACAGTTGGTAGAAGGCTAAGTGGGGCGGAGTAGGCCTGGTGTAGCATAATTAATTGTGCTAATGGTCAGAGCCTGCAACATTTACAACATGGAGGGACAATGGCAGCAAGGCAGGCTGATGGCTGAGCAGGATTTCCTGGGCTCCTCTTTCTCCCTCAGGTTGTGTTGCCTTTGCCTGTCACAGCCTGTGGTGACAGAGACCCTGTGCTTGGGGTGCAAGACATGGGAATTGGCTCCGAGAGTCCAAACTGAACAGCCCCCCCCACACCCCCACTGCATGCCTTGGTGCCCCACATTTAGCAGATTCATGGGAAAAGCTCTTGCCCTTGGAGATTGGGGTGGATTGACATCTCCAGCTCTTGGAGGGGGCAGTCAAGTCTTACCAACCTGCATGGTCCCTCACAGCATGGAGTGTTGAACGCTTGCTGGACCTTGTATGGTCAGCAAGTGTGTGATCCTTCTGCTTCCCTCCGGACACCTGCATGCAGCTCCAGGGAATCATCTAGAATAATGGACATGTATATACATCAAACAATACATAGTTTTGCAAATCACTTGGTGTATAGCAAATATTTGGGTTGGCTGAGTGCAGAAGCCAATACCAGGGTGGGTGTGGGTGCCTGACTGAAAAAAAAATTGTTAATAATGACTTTTCTTCAGACTGCATTTGCTGTACAAAAGCAACTTGGGAATGCTGTCATGCAGCCAGTGCATTCCACAGCTAATGACACCTCAGTGGGTGACCTCTGGACTCGGGTCTCTGTTTACATGATTTATGTAAGCAATTTCAAACTGAATCTGTGGTGTCCTTTTTAACATAAATGGATTGAAAAACATTATGTGTACACTTTGTATTTTGTATAACACAAGAAAATACAACTATTTTGACTGCAGGTGTTTGGTGACAGCTTCTGTTCTGTGTGGGATGCTGCCAAGGGTGGCTCAGCCGAATAAAGTGGCTCATAAAGTCCTCAACAGCCCTGGCCCCTCCTGCCTCCTCCTCAGCTGAACAGGGCTGACACCTGTCCTGGAAAAGAGATGTGTATGTGATGTATAAATACAAATATACACACATTTTGCATTTATATGTTATATAAAACATGTATGCATCTCTGTAGTGTAATACATGTCATCTACAATAATGCAACACACTAGATACAAAATATAGTCTTGGTCTCAAGTCCAAACTCTTCGCTGGAGGACTTACCTGACTTTGTCTGAGACAGGAGTGCTGAGTCCTGGAGCAGGCTCTCCTTTACTTCCCCACACAAAAAGGCAGCCATTCCATCAGAATTAAACATCAAATTTATTGCATAATACTGTACTATGTACACACACATCGAAAATAAACATTTGATATAACTGTATATTTGTCTTCAATGCTGCATTAGAAAGAGGCTGGGGGGCTCTTCATGTAGCCCACAGCTTGTCTTTAAAAAAAAAAAAAACAAAAAAACCCAGAAGCCTAAAACCTTTTGTTACGAGGTGCAAAGTTCAATACTGTAAATTGAACATGGTGCATAAATACTATGTCTTAATAACAAGTCAATGTCAAAACCACCCTAGGCTTAAAATGAGATTTACATCAAGACCTGAAAAATGGCAGGGGAGAAGGGAGAAAAATCATTCAAACTTCACTTAATGGGGCAGTGAGACTGAGGGAAAGAGGACAAAAGCTCTCCAATCATACGAGATAGATTTAGGTAGTGATTTTCCCATATTTTCTATATAATTCATACAGATTGTCCTTCAGGTCCCCTGGCTAAACAGCTGCCAAGTGAGAGAGCTGTTCTCGAAGCAAAGTAACTCTAACTGCAGAGATCAATCTCCAAGCAGAAGGCTGTCACTCAAATGGGGATCTCCTGCTCCTTTCTTTGACCCAACCTGATGAGCCTGGAGAGATTGCACACACCTCCTGCACTCACACACCCCAGCACACGCACACCCACACACACGGCTCCTCTGGACAGAGGTGGCAGCAGTAGAAGAGCCACCTCACCTTGTATTGGAATAACAGGGCTGTGGGGATGGAAAAACAGGGCTGCCCACCCATTCAGACTGGAGACTTGCCAGGACAGAAACACATGAGGGAGGCATTTTGAGAAACCTGCTATGAGAGGTAGGGTTTGTCCTTCCACAAGCCTGAACACAAACCCTACTCCAGAGGACTCTGAGGCTTCTTTAAGAAGACATTGCTTGAACACAAAATTCAAGCAAGTGAGGAAAAACAAGCCAACCTCTATAAACCACCATATTTTCCATGAGACATCCTGGTGCAAAAAGACAACATCACTACTGCACCACTCTGGGGTCACAAATGACATCCCAGCCCAGTACCATCCACCAAGAACCAAAGGGCAGAGGAGATATTTCCATTCAAAGCAAGCAAGAACCAGCTTGCATTTAAAAAGGGAGAAGGGGCGGGGGGAAATCACAGCTTTTCAAAGAGCAGATCACTATTTCATCCTCAGTTTCCACCATACCTAAATGAAAGGGACATCAAAATAGTTCAACTGGATTAAAAGGAGAGGTAAGAGTGTGTGTGTATGGGGGCAATAAAAGCAAACTACAAGGAACTGCCAGGAGGGCAGCGATGTCAAGTTGGAGGGGAAACAACAGAAATGCCCACTGAACTGGTTTTGTTCAGTAGATGAGAAAATTCAAAGCAAGAGCCTCTCCCTGCTGAAGGCCCACAAAATGCTGGCAGCATCAGGCTGAGACTGCATCATCTCTATTATTATTATTATTATTTATATTCTCCCCCCGCCCCCCCCAAAAAAAAAAAAAAGTTCAGATCTATTCCCTTACAAAAATAAAGCCAAAGCCCATCACTCTGTTGCTCAGCACCCAAGAGTCTGCGCCTGGCCCGCAAGGTCAGGCCAAGCTGAAGCCCTCGTAGTGGTCGATGGCCTGCACGAGGCGGGCGCTGAGGATCTCCTTGCTGCTGTACTTGGGCAGGTCCAGCAGGTTGTAGCAGGTGTGGGCCACGGGCAGGTACTGCTCACCGCTGGGCGTGGACTGGATGATGATGCGCAGGCTGGACATGCCGTAGATGGGGATGCGGTCGCTGCCCGTCAGGAACACTGTGGGAGGCACAGAAGGTCAGGCAGGCAGGGCAGGGGAGTGACCTCCCACCCAGGGCTGCAGCCACGGGCAAATTGCAGCCCCACCTGCCTGGAGGGGCTGAAACCCCGACTGAACTCCCTGCAGGGCCTGGCTGGCTCCCAGGGGAGCTGCAGGACAGCACAGCCAGTGCCGGTAGGAACCCTGGCCTTCATCTTTCCAGCAGTCACTGAGTCAGTGGCTGAGGTTGAAGGGACCTCTGAAGGGCCTCAGGGCCAAGCCCTTGCTCAAGCAGAACCACCTAGAGCCAGCTACCCAAGACAGAAGGAAGAAAACCACAATAGAGGGAAAGCCCAGGTCTGACTAGCAGATATCGCCACTCACACTGATCACCCAACTTAATGCAATGAACCTCTGCAGCCACTCCCACCTGAGTCTTCAATTCCAGGAGAAACTGCACCACTGCAAGATACTTACAGAGAAATTTCTTCTTCTTTTCCAAAGGAAATGCATGGAAGGTCTCCCAGAACATTCTCACAGTTGGGTGTGTGGCAGTGTAGTCTCCCTTATAGACAGCGCTCTGTTAAAAACCAAAACACCACATCTTCAGTTGGCACTAGAAAGCAAAGCCTAAGCAGAACCCAGACGTGATCTTTTCTGGTATCTGACATCAGATCAATGCCTGACAGCTTCAAAAGGGAACACAGGATGGGTGATGGGCAATGGCAATGGCTCAAAGACCCAGCAAGGGCTCTCCTGGCAAGGTGAGGAAGGCAGACACCAGGCTTCTGCTTTTCAGCTAATTACAAGTGTCAAGAGCAATCCTGGAGTGCCTGTTCACAGGCCAAACTCATGAACAGGATCACAGATTCCGCACTGGAAGTAACTTGCTAGTCTTTAGATTTTGAGAGGACACCAGCCTTTCTGGGTGTCCAGACTCCCCTTTGAACCCTTGGCTGTGTACTTTTTGCTTTTGTGCAATGGAGAAAAATTTTACTATAAGTGAAGACCATTTGTCTCCTCCCTTCAGTCTTAGATTTCATCCCTAAAAAAAGCAGATGGAATTCCTTCTCCCTGGCCTTCCTCATCCTGAATTTCCTCCCTGAGCTTTATCTGTAGCAGGACAGCACAGTAAGAAACTTTTTATGTGAGTGACAGCAAAGTGTACAAGGAGCATAAAAAAAAAAAGCATCTGTGGCTTAACCCATCCCCTGACACAGACTAATGCCCATCCCATGCAAGTGCACAATCCTGGCACTTGTGCAAAAAAAAAAAAAAAACAGTACAAGAAGAGGGAAGCTTTACCTCCTCCAGTTCCTCCCAGTTGTAGTTACTGTTTCCAACTATCATGGCCCTGAGCTCTGTGGGCTGGAAGAGCTCCAGGACCTTCCCACCACACACTTTCAGGAAGCCAGTAGAAAAGGCTGTGTACCACTCTTGGATGGAGAGGTTGAAGATGTAATTTACGTAGGCTTCAACAAATTCTTCCCTAATGCATTGAGAGAGGCAAAGGAAAGCACTTTTAATCATATGCCTAATGAGCAGCACTGCCAAGTTTTCCTGTTTCTACCTGTAAGGTGTTCTGCAAACACGAGTCTCCAGCAGGCTCAACCCACTGCCCTCCTCTCCCCGAGTCACTGCAATGTGGACAAAGTGTTCAGCCCCAAATACCACCCCGTGTCTGCTTATTCCCTGGCAGGGGTGGCATGGGAGGCCCCCCAGGCTCTCTACCACCAGTAAAGCTGAGGAGGTGACAACTGAAAGAAATATCTTGGCCGTTGGGTGGAGCAGCTCTCACCACATACACTACACAAAAGCAGCAAGGACAGGTGAGAAAGTAAAAAGGAAGTAAGGAAGTGGACAAACAAAAATGAAAACCTGGAGTAAGAAATTATATCCCAAAGGGGAAGTTATTTTCCAGTGCATTTGTTTTATTGTCATTTTCCCCACAGTCACCTGAGCATTAGGGAAATCCAAGCTGATTAAACACTTAACTGTTGCTTAATTCCTCTCCGGCTGTTACGGTCATGAACCCTGCACCAAGAGCATTTTATGAACTCCAGAGGAGAAAGGGAAAATGCAGCAGGCATTTCCTACTCTGCACAGTTACAGCAATCCTATGCATTCCCCACTTCCTAATGAACTTTCCTCACACAGGAAGGGCAGTGCCCACAGACACGCACACAGCAAACTGCTCAGGCCGTGGGGCAGCAAATTGGTCCCTGGCCTCTAAATGCAGAGGTGGCGGAAGTCATTAAGCACTGTAAGGTAAATTGACAGCCATGTCTAGACTTGGATTTAGAGGTTAGCTTGAGTTCAAAACTCCAGTCAGGATGAAGCAATTGAAATTTGGAATGTTAAGCCGGTGGAACTACACACTAGCCTTTCTCCTTAAGGATTTTCTTCCCTTGTTTCCTATCCTGACTTAATAAACAGTTTCCGTAGTTAACCCTGGTGCTCTTCCCAAAGGTTCTCAGCTAAAATTTTTTGTTCCTTTGTAATGTATGGCATGCAGTAAGAAAAAAAAAAGGTTGTTTTTCTTTTGAATGCACATGCCCAACCTAAAAAACTAAAGAGTTCTGTCACTGGCATTTCCATCTTTCCTTCTCTGTTGCAGGGGCATATTAAATAGACCTCTCTATTTTACCTGTTACCTCCCTGTGCTCTCTTTGCAGGGAGACAGAATTACCCTGCTCCATATCCACGTGGGGTTTGCATGGAGGCAGCTCTTCAGCTGTGTAATTGCACCATTTTGGGCAGTAGTAAAGTAGGTAAGAAGTAACACAGACAAAGCTTTTGCTACAGCAATGGCTTTAGACACATTCAAAACCCTTTTAAATAATCAGATTAATAGGAAATTACTTCATCTCCAGCCTTGCCAGCAAGGTCTTCAGCACTCCTCGTACAAGTCCCTAACCATGCTGCTGAGTAGTCACTGGATCACAATGTTTTGCCAGCAAAGAAAGAATGTGAATGCTGCTTCAAGTAATAAAGGCATTTGTAGAAATCCAATTACAAGATTATGGGAAGAAAATAGTTCAGCAGCTGGACAAAAAAAAGGGGGGAAATGGTAGCTGTGCTAGTAATAACTCTGGCATGCTCAGTCAAATGGAAAGGGATCCAAGTACAGCAGGTCCTTACGGCTGTGAGCAGGGAGGGGGGTCAGGACACGCTCAAAGGAAAGTGTTTCTGGCCCCAGAATTAGGAACATAAACAAGGGATATTAACCTGGGCCAAAACCATGCCCCACTTAAAGTGGAAAGTCTCTACTTAAAATGAGAATATAGTCCATAAATAAATTTTAAGTCTCTACTTAAAATGAGAAAACTGCCAAGGGTCTATACAAAGGCCTTTCATAGGGAAGGTGTCAATTCAAGTACATTTTCCAAACACTGGTGGAAAGATGATGAAAACTTCATTTTTGTTCATGTGTCACTAGTGTCCGGAAACTTCTGAACAACTGGTCTTAGAATTCGTTGACAGTGACTGCTAATTCTCCCCCACATTCCCCTTCAGCCAGAGTTTCTGTGGCACTTGACTTCACCACAAGCACGAGTTCATCCCCACATGTGCCCCACTTGCCTGTTGTCCTTCTGCACCAGGATTTTATCTCCATCTTCAATCAGGTTCTTCTGCTCTGTCACACCATAGCTCTCCCTGCAGATCTACACAAAAGCAGGAAATTAACTCTACCAGAAGTATTTTCCAGGGCATACGCCTACAAGAAAGACACAGTCCTCTTTCAGAGCGGATGATTGGCGTGTAAAGGGTGGGCCAGAGAAAATGGCAGAAACTTCTGCTCTCTGCTCCAAGTACCCTGTGTGCTTCACCACCCTCCACCATCTACATTTGCTGTAGGACTGCTGTTAAGTTTGCATGTGAACTTAGAAAGGAAAAAAAAATTATTTTAGGTAAATTTCCTAGGAAAAAAAATCCAAGGGATTGATAACTAAAAACCTGTTTCTAACTAAGCCCACGAGATCTGGCAATAAAAAGGACTCCCTTTTTCAACAGAAACTCAGTAGGCTAATTCATCCTTTCTCACTGGAAGAAAATACGACACATATCTTCCTGCTTTTGCTGGCCTAGGATGGCACCACTACAAACCTATACTCTGTACACTCACTGGCTACCTGAAAAAAATGCAAAAGGGTCACTTTTCAAGTTGCCATACACAATAGATGACCTTTTGTGTGAAAAATAATTTGGAGAAAAGTCTGTCGTGTTACTTCAAAGATGTCCTTCTTTTACACAGGCTGCATTGTCATCACTGTGGCTTCATTACCTCATCCCAAATTACAGCTCTCTCCTGGGGGAGACACAGTCAGATGCAGGTCTGACTCACTCCAGAGATAAGTTTGATCTAAGAGGGTTTATGTGCTCTCATTCATGAAACAAGGAAATGGGCACCACTCTCCTTGCTCAGCAAGGTTCTTCACACTGTGGAGCAGTTTTAGGGTACCTTGTTTTTACCCCAGGGCAGGCCTTGGACGGAGAGTCAAAAAATGATCCAGTTCAAGATGAACCCATCACTAACAACCTGTTAGAGCATCAGGTCTTCAAAGCAAACATGTTGAAATGTGGAAGCTCTTACTCTGCCAGAGGAAAAGTGCTGGAGAACAATGCCATTTCTTTGTGAGGTTCTAAATGTTTGCACATGTTGAGGGCTGTATCTGGTATTACCCTGTACCTCAACATCGAACTCCTAATTTCAGGGGATCTCCACTGTGTAATGGAAACTACTGATCTAGGTCACTAGCCATAAAAAAAAATTCCTTCAGTGCTGTAACAGCACAGGAAAGCTACTACCTCAGCATATCTTCTAGCAGTGGCCTCCAGCATTTAATTTCTCACGAAGTCTGACCAAGTGCACACCCCACAAACTTTCAAGTTAAAAGGAATTCATATTAGGACAACAAAGGAAATTCTAAATTGCATTAGCATTTCAAGAATTGGCCTGGTGATGTTAAAACCTCACTTCCATTTTCAAGGAGGACTTAGGAATCCATCTTTCCCTATCCAGTGTGAGCAGTTAGCCACTGGCGTTTAAGCCACACACCGCAGCGGCAACAAGGCTCTTTTGAAAACCACTCAGCTTAACCTACTTACTAGCTCAGTTTTCAGAACCTCATCCATACAGAAGAAAAAGGGAGTTGACAGCAAAGAACATTTTAACATTAGCATGGGCTCTGTGCTACAGGCATATGGAATAAGCCACAATACACATGAAAAAATAGATGGGCTTCAAGTGTACCATAATAATCAGAGAGCTGATATATTAAATGTGTCTTACTGTGAAATTCAAACAGAACGTCTCTTCCACGTCTTCCCCCGGGTAATCTAAAAGTTGCTGAAGACTCCTGAATAACAAGTAAGGAAAGAAATAAAAAAAATTAAAAAAAAAAAAATCAGAGATTTAAAATGCCATACCTCTAACAGGGAAAACAAATTCAGCAGAAGTAAACAGCATCATACACCTGGGCAGTAGGATTGCAAGAGAGAGAATCTGAGTCACCTGATGCGGTAAGAAAGAAATACACCTCAAATAAAGAGATGCTTTGTTAGAAGCAGGATAAATGCCAGTCCACAGAAATACAGTCCATGCCTACCTAGTTCATGGATCACCCTTAATGATCCTGGCTTTGGAACATCATTACATTTCTAGTTCTGAAGTTCTAATTCTATGTCATCACCACACAAAGGTCTGAGAGAGTGGAGAAGGAGACAGAGGTGGACTATATCTGTATCCCCATCATACAGAAAATACTCTGCTACCCCTCAAAACCCTGCTGCTGTCTGCCTGACATTTTACCTCATTAGTGTTAAATAGAGCTATCACTTTGTGTAGATCAATCATATGGCAACTCAGAAATAGAAATGAGACAGCAATCAGGCAGTGGGATCTTAACTCCTGGTGTCAGGAGAACCAGTATCCCCATGCAATTAAGGAGAAAAGATTCAATACGCCTCTTAGAAAAAGTAAATTTTTTTTCACTCGACTTCTTCTGGCATGGGAGCAGGTCAGAGCTGCTCTGCTTCAGGGATGGGACAATTCACATGCTACACACAGTTCCCTGCTTGCTAGCCTGAGCCTGGCTGGAGGGGAAATCTGGGATCATGCACACAGGGCAGGGACAGGCTTCCACCCCGTTCTCAGAGGGGTGTGGGAGGTGTCTTTCGGCTCTGTTGGTACTCAGTTTCTGGGGTCAGGAGGGTGGGAGCCTAAGCAGATGGATCCAATAGCCTGTGGGAGAGAAGTCTCACACAAAATTCACCACCAGCTCCTATGTTCTGCAAGGACCACAGTCATCCAAATTAA
This sequence comes from Acanthiza pusilla, assembly GCA_036630365.1. Lineage (NCBI taxonomy): Eukaryota > Metazoa > Chordata > Aves > Passeriformes > Acanthizidae > Acanthiza > Acanthiza pusilla. The sequence continues at coordinate 10,163,043 of JAXCHO010000164.1, forward strand.
TCAGTCACTCAAAAGGATCAGGAGGTCTTTTATTGAACAGCTTTTACCTAGTTTGGCACTTCTTGTTCTTAGTTGGATGGTCTACCTTCCCAGAAAAGCTGCAAATTTTTTTTTCATACCTTCCTTCCGTAGGGGATAGCTCCTTCAAATCCTCTAGGCAGGGCTTCACGTTCAAGAGTTTTTTGTACAGAGCCAAGGGAAAGTGAAGGTCTACCACTGTGAAATTGTATATTGCAAGACCACATATGATGCCAATCAAGTGAAACCAGTTGTGTTCTACAAAACACTGCAAAACCACACAGAGAAATCCTGATGAGACACACTGTCACTGGTGCAATGCACAGTACCCTTTCCTCCATGCACTAAGAAGCCAGACCCTGCTTTTCCAACTGGGACAAAGTCAGAGAGCTCCCACCACGTGCCACTTTGGTTGTAAACCCCTTGCTGGGGTGTGGCACAGCAATGAAGCTTCAGAAACTGTGCTCTACTACTTTTGTAAGCCATGATCAGCTGTGGAAAGAGCAGCTTTCCACCTTACCTGCCTTTTATTTCCTTTTCAAGTACTTCTGTGTTTAGACACTAAGAGTGCTTCAATGTTTACTGTCTATGTACTGCCGGAAAATGTGTTAACAATTCTCTCCCTTATCACCCATCCTATTTTCTATTAAAAGTTTTTGCATAACCACAGTGCCACCCAGGCAGATACAGCAGCAGAGGTGTTAGCACAGGCCCCCATTTCTTCATGTAGTGACTCTCACACTGCTGTGTCAGCCACAGACTGGCTGCCTACGTTTGTTAAGTGCTCCAAATACACGACTCATTTTCAGTGCTTACACTCTCATCGCTCCTGGTGTCAAAAGACTTGTTTTACAGCACTAACATTAGGAGTCAATGCTCTGTAATATCATTTACAAGTTATAAAAGGTACCATGCCATTTCCTTCCTTGTAACCCCCCCAACCAGGACAGCTACACCTCAAGGCAACATCATTTCCCATCTTGCTATCTATGAAGGTGAAGAAAAGGACATAAACCACTCCACTCCCTTCCAAAACCAACAGCCTTCCACTACAAGCCATGTTTCTTGCTGTTGAAGAGCCTCCTCACATAAAGCATTAACAACTTTAGATCCTGAAGGCGATAGTGATGCATGACTAAGTGGATTGGCTGCAATTATGTGAATAGCAAGGGAGGCACAGAATTCTAATGCCATTACCACCTAAACCTCTCATTCTGTAAAAGAGCACATGACCATCACATTCATGGCAATAAGACTTCTATTACCTGTCATCTGACCCTTAATACAAGTTTTGTTATGGGATAAGAATAAAGAGAAAGAGCCAACTCCTTAACAGGCACAACCACCACCCTTCTACTAAGGTTAATGGACCTATTTACACTATCTGAAAATAGAGTTCACATTGTATCATGGGTAGAAAATAAGAGCAAGAACATTTCTTTCCCATAGTTTGCCACTAACTTCCTTGTCATTTAAATGCAGCATATTATTCCAACCTGCATGTATAGAGGGCTTACCGTGTCTGAAAACCACAGCAGGTTTGACTCTGGGTAGTAAGTGAACATGCCATAGATAGGGTTGAGTAGCTCTTTTAACAGCAGGAGGAAAAATTCCTTCGTCACTCCTCCAGCATCAACAGCTTCCTCACCATCAAAGATGACCTGTAGAAGAAAAAGCAGATCAGTGACAGGGGTGCAGAGCTGAGACTGAGTGAATCAGACCTCTTTCTAATTGGGAGCCATGCAAAGAAATTTGTCCAACATGCCCAAACCCACAGCAACTCACGAGCTCATTTCAGTGCTCTGCCTGAATGAACAGGAAGGGAACAGGGGTGGCAAATCAAAATATTTGAGAATGTTTAACTCCTTACGCAAATCAAAAATAACCACCTGTCATCCCAACAATCAAAGCAGCAGCATGACAGCTACTAAAGACTGTGGCAATCTCAGAGATAAAACACATCCTACTGTAAATAGCCTGCTCCTGCAGAAGGGCAAAACAGAGACTGTATAACATCATAAAATGGTTCCTCCCCTGGCCCCTGTACACTCAGCACACCAGGAGTGAGTTCACCCTCTGCTTGTCTTCTTGTAAACTATCCACTGCCAAAACACTTGAGGAGCAAGAAAAAAGACTCAAGTGAAACCAGCTGTGTTCTACAAAACACAAAAAAATGACTAAAAAAAGACTCAACCTTTGCACTGCCTAGATCAAGTGCTCCTGTGTGCTACACCTACGGAGAGCGACACACTGCACACTGGTGAAGTGGTAATGTGAATGGCTGAAAGGCTGCAGAAATGTCTGCTGGATAAGGGAGTGCCAAAGGTGGGGGAAACTTACTTTGAGAGGTTTTTTCAAATCAATGTCTGAATGGATGCTCAGCTCCCTTAAAGCATCACCAACTAAGTTACTCCTGCGAACATGAAGTACCAGGAAAGGGCTTCTGGCCAGCAGAGGCTCCAGGGTGAGAAGCATGAAGACATTCTGCAAATTTGCACCATTTATTGCAACCTGTAAATAAAAGAGAAGTGAAAAGCAGCCACAGCTCAGCTTCTTTCCTCCTATGAAAGCAAAGCAGTTAACCAACTACATGCCTGGTGTTTCTTTCTGCCTTAGGCTTTTATTTTGGTTTCCCCATGGTTCAAGGATCCCCTTGGCTCACTCTATACTAGTGTGTGTCCTGCATTCGGTTCCCCCATTTCCCACACCAGTGCTTTTGAGACCACTGATCAATTCACCACATTTGAGCAACAGAAATCAAATTCCTGAATTTTTTACTTTTTTTTTTTTATTTGGCAGGTGGGTGGGGAGAAGAGGCTTTATTCATGCTCTTACTGAGTCAAGAAACTCTGTGAGCACACCCTGCTAAAAGTGAAAGAGTCCAGGAGGGCAAATAGTGCTACAAATACACCAAGCGAGGAGCCAGTTCACAAATGCATCTAGCAGTGAAGAATCTATAGATGGAAACAATAACATGTTGCACACACCAACTCCCACTTAACATCCCTTCCATGCAGGAACTATTGCAAAGGCAGAGAAAAAGAATTGTGGCAGGAAAATTGGGAAAGACAATGATTACCTGCATCTGTAATTCTGCATCTGTCTGTAACATCTTGGTCTTAGCTTGAGCGTCGAAGATGAAAGGATAAGAGCAGAGAGTCACAGCATCCTGCAAGAAAGGCAGGCAAGATTTGTTCCCATCCACAGCTTCCAGAGCACTTCTTTAAATAAGAGTCTTGAAAAACAATTTTCTTACCTGCATGATAGATGGCCTTACTTTCTGTGAAAGAAAAAGAGAAGTATGAAAATCTTTTACGCTTTTGATTTTGTGTCTTGTGGGTTTTTTGGATGGACCCAAAAAAACCAAAGGCAACCCAAAGTAAATTTTCCTCCTTTGGGAAAAACAACCTATTTTTCTTCCACTTAAAGAAAAGCATGGGAACTTCCTTCTCAAAGAATGCATAAGTCTAATTCAAAACATGAACATCAAACATTACTAAGAGGACAAAGTACAGTCCTGTGTTAGTCTGCCATGGGTGAAACTTGCTCTTATGAAGAGTAACAAAAAAACTACTCCCAAGGCAGAAACCATATGAAACAACAGGAGAGACCATAAGGCTACAACATGGTGATACAAGAGCACCCCTGCAATGCAAATTACTCATCATTAGCCATATTGACACATTTTTAACTACCCCTTATATAAATTTAAATCACTACTTTATTGTTCTGCTCACTAAAAGTAAGCACACAGCAGCACTATTTAAGTGATGGAAAGTAGAGGATGGGGACACAGCACACACAACATTTACAAAGCCCATGAAAACACACACAAAAGTTATTGCTACAGTCAGGTTTCACTCTTGCAGCATCCCTTGGCAGATGTGTTTTGGTGGTTTTTACACTTGGGATTCCTTTCCTTGCTATAATTAAATAATCTCACTGGGTTCCCACACAGCATATTCCAGCCCTCAGTTTAGTTATCTCCTTTCTTACAGATGGGAAAGTGAGACATAAAAGAGGTGAAGGGTCTTACCCAAGATCACCCAGCAGGTTACTGGAAGAGCCAGGAATAGAACCCACATCTCCTGAGGCTTGGTTCAGTCCCCTAGCCAGAACGCCACACTGCCTTCCTCTTACAGAGCAACATTTTAACACCACTGGCTACATTATTCACAATACCTGCCTAAACAGCAGAAGTAAAGGGCAAAAATTATAATTTTAGAATGCAGGACTTGGCTCCTGAGGTCTTGATTACATTAAAAGGATCCAGTGAATGAATTAATCCCCTTGCGCAAGGATTGAATGAAACTCACATGAATAATCACAGAGACTGTTGCAAGCTTTAGTTAAACATTGTTAGCTCCAACTCTTTTGACAGCCTTTTTATTTTTAAGTCAATTTTGTGAAGCCACCGAATACTCAGATCTGAGAGACTTAACATATAGATGCTCCTATACTGAATATATTACACTCTCATTAAGGATATTGAAAATACAGATCTACAGCCAGAGACACAAACACAGACAGCTATTTCATGACTATACATAAAACCTCTTACCATTCCAGCCTGGTGCAAGAACCACATGAGATAATCCTCCTGAATGTCCACCAAGCTGGAAATCTCAGGGATATAAAACTTATCATATTCCACATGTTTTACCTTCTGATTCACCTAGTGAAGAGATGGAAATATTCAACATATTTTAACACATTTTCAGTATTTTTCTTACAACACACAGGTTTGCTTTCATAAAATCAATTACAGCAGCTTGCAACAAAAGGACCCAGAAAAGTCCTGCAAAAACACACAGGCTCATATTTCAGTACAAACCAAGAATTATCAAGATAAACCTCATTCTAACTTGTTTTAGTTCCCTCTCCTCCTCACCCAGACTACCCAGCAACAACACAGCAAGAGCAGAGATCATCCAGGGACAGGCACTTGTGATGCCACAGTGCACGGCCCAGCAGCAGCCTACTTCAGGATAACTTTATTTCTAGTGTTTGAGGCAGGACTAAATCTCCAAGAAGCTTGGATTCAGGAAAGCCACTAACATCTCTCCCATGTGGTGACTTGGTGGACAGTGACACAGCCCACAACTGGCAAAGGGCAGACAAGACTGAAGCATCCTGAGCCAACACGTGCCCAGGCTTCCCTCTTACCTTGTGGAGTTTCTCCAGAAGCCTGAGAGCAGCTGTAATGTAGCTGCTGAACAGGACTGGGATCAGCAGGGTCTTCCTTCCACTGAGGAGGTAAACCACGGCACCTTTATAGAGGTCCACGAGCCTGAGGAAGTATCTTGGGCACACCTGAGACCACCAGTTATCTGGAAAGCAGAGGACATCAATATAAACTTTAATCAAAGGCCTGAGTAATCTCTAAATTAAGGGTTACAACCGAAAAAAGGGGAATACACCTGAAGACTCTTTCAAAAAACCTCCCTATTCCTGCCCTAGCTGTAGCAACAGGAAAGTGAGGCAGTTATCTAAATACCAGAAACGGAAAAGCTCCTCCCTTTCCACTGTCATCCAGCCACACCAACCATTACCCAGCCCAAACCCTGATGAGGGTGAGACCCTGAATCTGAAGTTTTTCAGCCTCCAGTTCAAGACACTATTTCAAGTATCTGGCATTCAGGACACTGTGATCTTGTAGGCAAACAGCTGTCTCTCAGGAGTGATAAGGGAAGAGCTGCCTGGGCAATTCTCTGCAGTACCACAGTTTTCTAGCAGGTGTCACTCCTGGCACACCTGCAGCAAAGGGTTAACTCTCCCTCTCTAGCAAGGCTGATTTCTTTCTTGCCAAGGACAGGTAACCCTTACTCTTCTCTGAAGGGACCCTCACTATAAGTTTCTTTCCTAGAACCAATCACTGGCAAAGCAGAAGCTGGAGCCTAGGAAACCATCATGTCATGTTAGAAACAAGCACCAATTTATCCCCTCAAGTGTCAACACAAAAATAGAGTCTGACAGGCAAAAGTTTCAGAATCCTCTACATTTCTGTATGCTAAAAATCACAGAGGACTACTCCAAGTAGAGGAGGAAACAGATCCAAAGCCTCTTTGAATAATAATAATAAAAATCACTAAACCTTAAAATAAATTTCCTAGAGTGATTCTGCTGGAGGTCTGAATGCATCACGTAGTATTTTACATGATAATACTAGATTTAGTACAAGACAGCCCTAAGAAACAGAGTAAGATAACAAGAACAGTAGTAGCTTAGCAAACAGGAGTAACAATCATTAAGCAGCATATGTTCTGTCCAACTTCAAATAAGCTCACATGAAAATATACTAGAAATTAAAAGACTCAGAAGTGGGAGAAGAGTTGAAGTGTTCAGCTTAGTCACAGACCAACAGATTGGTCTGCATCTTGCAGAGGACAAAATAATATTATATTTAGTATCCTTTTATTTGCCTTATACAGAAAAGGTATTCTAAAGTGATCAGCACCTGATGAAATTTAAGAGAACAGGATCATTTAATCTTCATGATATATAAAAATCTATGTTCCCATAGAGGAATGCAAATTTATCTGGAACTGAGACTCTGAATGTGGGTAAACTAGATAAGGTAAATTAGATTAACCTCCCTAGTAAGTGTCCCTTGAAATTATATTTTACTTCTAAATTAAAACAGCTCTTAAATGACACCTACCAAGCACTTTGCTGGGGTTGGTATCCAGGCGCAGAATAGCCATTGCTAGAGGAAGTGTCAGAGAGATATAATACTTGGAGTCTTGGAAGGGTGGGAATTCTGGGAGAATCAGATAGATCCTCATGGCCTCAACATCTGGTGGTGAGCTGGACAGCTGAGGAATCAGAAAGCTTTCAAAGCTTTTCAGTATCTAGAGAGAAAACAAAACAAAAAAGACAACTTAACCTAGGTGACAGAGCACCTACAACACAGATGATGTTTAAGAGCTGATGAAATGGTCAAACTTTGTTTTAAAAGTCAAACCAGAGTGGAAAAAACCCAAAGCTATAAATATTATAGCTAAAAGTGCCAAGGGAAAACATGTATGCTTTTATCCCACAGCTCTGCCTTTGTGAAAGAAATTCTCCGAGTTAGAATAAATTATTCAACCATAAAGTACTTGAGTCCTGACAGACACATAGTAATTACAAATATAATTACAATTGCAAAAATACACAGGGTTAATTTCAGCAGAAATTCAAGTATTGAACGCCATGAGACAAAACTTGTTTTTAAATAAAAGTTTTGGAGACACATTCTGAGGAGGTCAAAATCAGCCCAGGTCAAAGGACAAGTACCATTAAGTGTCTGGTTTTAGATTTGCAATATAACCCTTCCCCAAAAATGCTGCTGGTACTTGCATGTTAGAGGGGGACAAAGGCTTAATTCCCCTGTTGAATACCCAAATCTCCCGAGTGCAATACCTGCTCTAGGAGAATGGAGTGCTGAGAGTTCATCAGCTTCTCAAACAGCTCTCTCGTCGAGTTCAGATCAATCCCTGGGATCTTTGGACTGGTTTTAAAATGTTCATCGATTCTTCAAAAAGAAATCACAGACAGGCATAAGTTTAAGGAAGAGACCCTATTACCTGTGCATCGACATGGCCTGAGAGCAAGCAATAGAAAAATGACCACTAGAGAATTCATTAGACTAGAAAACAAAGACTCTCCCTTCTGAACTCCCCCAGGCCTTCATTAGGGCTGGGGTTCTTTCAGAGAAACACTTTATCACAGTCTTTGGTGTCCCCAGGACTCCTTCACTGATGGAAGAGTGCTGTACTGGACACCCTGAAGGGTTCTGCTAAAGACAGGATGCATTTGTCAGTTTGATGGTGTGACTCTAACAGCACGAGGAGATACACACAGCCTGCTGTAGTAGAATGGCTATTTCCATACCAGCACAGGCACCAGGCTGGAAACAGCTCCCCAGAGACAGGCTGTGCTACAGAGCGCCTCAGGCTGTGCTCTGCAAAGGCAGTGCTGGGCTGTGCTCAGGCACACAGCCATGGAAGAGCTGCTCTTCCATCCAATCCTGGAATGGAAACAGCCCCATCTGGCCTTAGAATACAGGAGGGATGCAGTCGGGTGTTGCTATCAGGTGCACTGTGACATAAGACTTCACGTATAAACATACATAGTTAAATACAGCCTCATTTAAGTTATGGAGGCTTCAGAATTTATCCTTCATTTGGTCAAAGATTTTCTGTAAAATTTAAGTCCTGCACTAGCCAGGGCATCACTAAAGTGGAAGAACAACTGTATTTGGGTGATGAAGCCATAAACTCCACTCATTTCCACACTCAAAGGAGACGTGAGACTATTTAAAGTGACTCAACAACTTGCATACTTCAGTAAGCATTTTAAACCAACATGACACAACTCTCCTGATGCAATAACATGTCACAACACTAGAGGAGAAACCACTGGACAAGCAGAAAAACACCAAAATAATTAGCAAATTATTTTCTTTTAAAAGTTGCTCTTTGTGCAAAGATTACTCAGAGTAAGTAAGCTTTTCTTCACCTAGTTACAGGTCATTTACTCATCACATCACCACAAAAATTTCTCCTCCTCCTCCTCATCTTACGCTGTTACCTCCTCAACATTTACAGACACAGCCAACACAAGCCTTCCCAACCCACAGCCTTTGACTCAGCTGTGTGTCTTACAACTTTGTCACCACCTGTTGTGGGTTACACCCGTTTGAAATTCCTCCTTTTGTAAACAGGAGCACAAAACTTTCCACATGTGATGTCACCTAAAAGAAAAGTGCTTCCATGCTGCCCCAGATGTATTTTCAAGAGCAGTCTGGGTGGAAGCATATTTTCACAGGCACCAGCTGGGTAAGAGACTATTCAGATACCTGGCATCCCTAATTTCCCTTAACATCATATTCCTATCCCTCTCTTTAAAGAAGTTGGTATCTATTTCAAAGGGAAGAACAACAGTTGTGGCAACTCCAAGAAATCTGTGCCATTTAAAGTACACTCACCATGCACTCTCTCAGACCCTCTGCCTTCCTTACCCAGCTCTGACCACCCACTCTTTAGGGAACACTCTCTGCCCCCATGTATCTGATCAAAAAAATCAAATTCCACCGCAGAAGTGAGTGAAGCAAAAGGATTCTAGTCTGCATCAAGGGAAAGCCATACTTACTTCTTCTCCAAGAAGCTTCCGTTCCAGCAGGCAGCTGAGGACAGTATCTGAACAACATTACTGTTTGCAGCAGGAAGACAAAAGAAAACAGAGATACAGGTTATGAATGCATGCCTCTGTAAATCTCTTCATCTCTCTTCCCTTCCTTCTATGGGAAACAATGTCAGGATAACCCCTTTAGAGGCACAGAGGGCAAGAAGTTCATTCAGGATCATGAAAGGTCCTTCTTTGAAAGGAGGAATTAGTGCCTCCTTTCCACCTATTCTGCCCTTCTCATGTCAGGCACACTGGGGAAGGAACTTAATCTGTCTGTTCACAAGTTCTTGCTGCTTTTCATGAATTTTAAGCACACAATGCAGGACAACTTTAATATCAATTTCCCACCCACCACCTACAATGCTGAGGCAGCCTCAAATTCCTCTGATTTTGCTCAGAAGCTCTCACCTGGCAGCCTTGTGACTGGCAACTCCTCCCCTTGGAAACGACCAAGAACCACACTTGAAAAGGTTGCTAAATTTCAAGTGAAAGCATGGCACGGAAGCCAACAAAATTATTTAAATAGAACTTTCAACAAAAGGCTTGTCCAGTGCCATAATACCTACTTGACAGAATTAGAACTGTTCTTTTCTAAAAGCTTTTGCCTCCAGACATCTATAGTTTCATCATTTATTAAACAGGTGTAACGTGTTTCATTTATGGTCCGGAAATCATCAGCAGGCAAGGAATTCTGTGAGAAGATACAGATTTCAGCAAAGACAAGGCTTGTAAAACAATTCCTTCCTATCCATAATCCCTGTTTTAATAAATAACTGATAGCTTCCTTAGTGTGGTCTCTGAAAAGGTTTGGTTAGGAAGTTTTGTGGCATTACTAAGAAGTCCAAAAGGGAAGGTATGAAAAAGTTTTGGGAAAAAAAAAGATCCTCAAGTATATTTTAAAAAGAGAAAAATAAAAAAATCAAAATACCATTTCCTAGATGTACCAAAGCCCTCTAAATATTGTCATATATAACTACAGGCTTAGTACATTTATTCTAAACCTACTTCCATGCCTCAAAAGTTTATCCCAAGCACTTCTTGAAAGAAAAAAGAAGACAGAAGCAGGAACCAATTCAGCTTTCAGCCCTCCATCCAGCACAGCTTAACAAAATCCCAGTGTTTGTGGTTGATGGCCCTACACACCAACCATGCAGAACCCAGTGCCACAGGTGGAAAGCAGCCCCTTGATTCCAATCTGCAAAGATTGGATTCCCCTCCCTGCTGATCAAACTGGAATCAGCGTCTTCCCAAAGGCTTTGATGTGCCTCTAAAGAAAGGCAAATTCCAGCCACTGAGTTGTAAATCCCTGTAACAACTGTCAGAGCTGGTAAGGTTTGTAAGGTAGAGAGGACTCCAAAGCAACACTTCCATTTCAGAAGATGTTAGCAAAAACAAAAGCTGTGTTGTGAATGCTGGGACAGGGGAGAAAACTTGAAAAGATACTTCATTTAGTTTACCTCGTATTTGGAGCAAAGCACAAATGTTTGGTCTCCTCCAGAGAAGATATGTTTAACAATGTGGTATTTACAGGCATCTGTTGAAGAAAGACACACTTGTGTTAGAGGCTGATGAATGCAAGTTCCTATTTGTGCTTTCTCCCCTCCCATTTGCACTGCCAGTACAACCACAAGGAGCACCTGGGTCCTTTGAAGGCCCTGCTGAAATCAGCTGGAACTCAAGCACTGCAGCACTTTCATGAGAGGAGCGGAAAGTTGTTATTTTTAAACTGCAACAGGGGTTCTAAAGAGAGAACAAAGCCTTTGGAACTCAGTATTAGTATAATTTCATGAAGTCTCGAGACTGCCAAATGCTGAGCTCTGCCATAAAAAGAGAAAGGGAGATGGCACACATTAACAGAGAGAGCAAAAGGTTGCCCAGAAATTACCACAGTACATTTGGGACAATAGGATGGGTTTCTTTCGGTATTTCCAGAACTTTCACAGAACAATGTTAAAATGTCTTTAGACAGCCAGGGGTGAAATTATTTATGGCCATTTGCCATTTCAAATTGAGCACAGTACATACCAGGTTTCCCTGAGAGTTGCCCATTATGAGCTGCCCAGTGACCCTTGACAGGAGAGGGACACTTTACATTGCAAGTGTGCCCTGTTCCCAGCTGGCCTCTTGTTCCACAGCCAAATGCATAGATCATTCCTGAAGAAGGCACGAAGGCTAAAGTGTGATGTCTGTAAGAGATGGGTACAGAGTTTGGGCCTTGTTTAACAATAAATTAAAAAACAACAACAACAACAACAACAACCCAAAATAAACAAAAAAACCCCAACAACCAAACCAAATACATACTAAAACTTATTCTCATTTCTCCCAGGCCAGAAGCTGGTGCCAGAAACGGGCACCAATGTTCAGTTTTTGCCACCTGATGGCACCAGTTTATGGGATGGAGCTCTTTAGATGGAAGTGACAAAGAGCAGCTTGTGCCAGCACACAGCTGGTATCAGGCTCAGAGTATCAGCTTAGTAATTTGCTAAGCCTGCACATACTGAAAGACAACTGCACTAACTCACTTTTCATTAAAGAGGATGGAAACTTGTGACCAAAGGGGCTTCAGTTCTAAAGTCTTGCTGAATTATTAAGATGGGAAGGGATCTTTTACTGCTTACAGCACAGGGTATAACCCCAATTAAAAAACCTTCTTGTTTAGAGGACCTTAAAATTCTCATGGAAATTAAAATTTAAATTCGTTTGGTTTCGAAACGCAGAACGCAGTAGCAAGACTATTTCCCCCTATTTACACGACTCAGTATCAGCATTAGCCTCCACCAAAGAAAGTTTCTGACTATGCTCAGGACTTACCTGCCACAAGCGATCTGGGATACCTCACTGCCCATGAGCTCAAGAACTCTTCGGGGGTTCACCTCATCATTCATGGAGTCGTGTCCCAGTTGCCCGCAGGAACCTGCACCGAAGGTGAACACCCCTCCACTCTGTTAGCAAACCAAACAGCAGAGTCTCCATTTAGGGACCCATAACCCAGCAGGATCTCTCTGACCCCAGTTTCAGTATGAGCCCAAAGCTGAGGCAGAGATTGATGGGGATTTTCGAAGGATTCAGAAAAGAAACTTGGGTTCTGCTAATGCAGCTTCCACATAAGCTACCTTGCCACCCATCAGAAACTAACAGAATTATCTTCAGGTATCTCTACATTAGACAAGCTTCTACAGAACCAGTTTTCTAGAATGGTATTTTTCCCACAAGAACGTCAAAGTCAGCTGTTTATTCCATTTTACAGTGGAAAACACTGAGGCTCCAAAACAGGAAGCAACACCTACAAAGTGGCAGAGGCAAGGCAAGAACTGAGCAGCTCTCTTCCAAATCCCAGCACACTCCTCTGGCCACTAAATTATACACCACTTGGAAGCAGAAGGTTTGGAACTGAAAACCTCTTGTAAATGCTGCGACTACTAATGTTTAATTTAAATGCTCATTAATCTTGGCTTCCCTCTTATTCTGATGCACAATTTTACTCTATTTTCCAACAAAATGCTATTTTCAACCTTTTGGATGTGTGTTTGTTAATTTTTCCCCTCCCAAAGCTAATTTCTTGAAGTGATTCACCTGAGTTTTGCTATTCACTGCCGTGAATTATTAACATCTTCATCTTCAAAACCAGCACAGGATTGTGCTGGCAATGAATCTCAGAATAAAAAATTAGGCTATACTTTCCACTTAGTTTCTTTTACTGGGGTCAGAAAAAATACAGTAAGTCTATCTGTGTTTTTCTACCATTACACATAAAACTACAGTGAAACCATCAGGCAGGTGAGACAGTGGTCAGGGTTCCCAGGTCAGCACCTTTACCTTTGTCAGGACTGCTGTGTGTTCCTCTCCACAGCTGATGTAAACAACTTTCTGAGACCGCAACAGCTTCACGTGACAAGGGGACTCTCGGTCTGCAATGAAGACAAAGGAAATAAAGGAGCTGTTTCATAAATACACACCAAGAAAAGCACTGGCAGTCTGATATTCAGACGTGGTCTGTGAGCACAAGAAAAACTTTAACAACTGTGGTGAAAAAAACCACACATCCTTCAGTACTTCCCTGCCAATTTTCCCCTATAATTCTTAAAAGACTTGACTGACTCAAAATTGTCCAGAGCAAGAATGCAAATGTTGATTATCTTGTACAAATTCAACATGCGCTTGCTGTTTGGGAGACGTGGTGAGTACAGCCCAGATACACCCACCTTCAGCTTCATGCTCCATTTCAAACTCCTCAGCAGTAACTGCAAATATTTGTTTCCATAACCATGCTTAGACCTTTTCCATATAGAACAACCCTGACACGTGGGAGACACTTGTGCAAGACACGTGGTAAGCTGAATCCCAATGTGTATTTAAATACTTAGCTTTCCTTCTGTTGTCATGCTTTAAGCAGAATATCCTCCTACTCGCAAAGGCTAATCACTACCAACCATTAAGTGGTGCTTTTTTCCTTCACTCTGCCACTCCTAATCATTTAAAGTCTGTCTCCCAGGGATGAATACAGTAAGAATAAAAGCTAGGCATTTCAAGGAGCAGTACACACCCCAAAACAGTTAGCTATTAAGGGCAGCAGCCGCTTATTTCATAACAACAAAAAATCAGGTTCCTACCTATAGAAGCTGTCCATTTCTTAGGATTCTCACCTAAGGATTTGTAAGGTGCTTTTTTACTGGGCAGTGAAAGAAAAATGGTCACATTTCCATGAGTTTAGAATTGAGAGCATATTTTTCATTTACTTTGTCCTGTATTTTAGCACTCTGATCTTTCTTTTGACAGGAATGACACTTCTTATCTCTACAGCATAATCGTTAATAATAACAGTGCTGCAGAATATCCATGTTTGTAGACCTCACCGTTCATGTTTGACAAGCATAATTCACACTGCCTTACCGTGATTCACTTACCATAAATACCACGTATTTACTACGATGCCACGCACTGAGGGGGAAGCAGAATACAATCCCTGGCCAGCATCACTCCACAAGCAGATGCCTATTCTGTTCATTTAAGATTAGCCTCGTGTCAAAGTAAGCCTCTCATATGTAAACTGCAGCTTTGTTTTAATTAGAAGCATTTATCTGCCAATCTGCATGGAAAGGACACTGCTGCTCTTATATTAGATCAGCTCTACTTTACAGACAGTACAAGTTGTCTAGGTGCATGCTAGGTACCACATCTGCACACAGTAACTTCCCTAGATATTTAAAGCTGCTCAGCAACTATGCAGAAAATGATAAAGAGATTGGATTTGAAGCTCCAAAGAAAATCTTCCATTCACTTGTTTTATTCCAGAAAGTTATGAATGTGTGAACAACAAGCAGGGAAGATCTGGGCTTTTCAGATTAGTGGTCATGCCATAGCTGCTCTTCAGCCTCATTTATAAACCTATATTCAAGTCTGTCGATGGCAAGGCTTCACTGAACATGAGCACCTGAAAAAACTGCCATTGGCCCTATGCATCTGGTAAACTGTGCAACAAATAAACTAGATAACATTTTACAATACTGAGATATTCAGTGCTGCCATCATTTTGTAGCAGATAGATGCTCACCAGCCAAAATCATGTTGGCAAACGGGGAGATGGGTTCAGCCTGCTGTTCTACAGGAAAAGGCTTTACTCCAACAACTTCAAACAAAATATGGGCAAAATATTTTTGCAGAAGAAAAAATACGAGCATTTTCTTTGATATTTGCACATTCACACTCACACTTGAAAGACCTTTCTTTTTGACCCTCCTCACTTAAATTAACATCCACAAGGGGAAGAACCATGTTTCTGTTTCTACTAAGTATGGAAAGCCTGTAGAGACAGAGACTTTCTCTGCCATCTCGTCCCAGAAGGAGTTGCTGAGTGTTACATAGCCACTCAGTAAAAACACACTGTCAAGGCAAAAAGAGACATTAGGCCCAAGCAGTCTATACCTCTTTCACCTAGGACCACAATTTTCATACCTCGTTCATCACTTAGTCCCAGCTGTCCTGAACTGTTCTTCCCCCAGCCAAACACAGCTCCTGAGAGAGAAAGGGCAAAACTGTGGGCTCCACCTGCGGCAACCTGAGCCAAAGGGATCCCATCAAGAGACTTGACACGCTGTGGACTGGCTTGGGAGGGACATTCTTTGCCCAAGCCCAGCTGACCATAGCTGTTCTGCCCCCATGTGAAGAACTGGCCATCTGAAACAAGGAAAGAAAGAGAATGGTGAGTAAAAGCTAGGCAACAGAAAAGCGAGTTTGTAAAAATTTTTTAAAAAACAGTTCTGGAGGCTTTGCTCCCACCAAAGCATCAGGATGAAAAGAAAAAAAACCAAAATCAAAGATATTCATTGCTAAAAAAACCCCACAGCCTGAAGCCACCAGGCAAATAGACACACAAGCAACTAAGTGCAAAATACAAAATACAACTGCTGTAACAAACAGTGCAACAAAAAACAGTCCACATGTTTCACACAGAAGAGTAAGTGCCAAGGAAAATTTTAACACAAAGAAATTAATTACACACATTTTTCTAAATCAAGATGGAAAGCTTTCAAGTATTCCTGCCATCATTCACCAGTGAAACAGTGGGTGGTCTGTCTGTACTGTTTTCTTTCTTGACAGTATTGGCAAAGCTCTTCCTCAATATTCATGGTACCTGATCCATTTTATGGCATCCCATTTGGCCTGAAAGCAGTCAGGATATGGGATGTCCTTGATTTATTATGCAGAAATATGCAGTCTTGGACACCGTGCAAAATAACAGCACAAATTTTGGTAATTAATAACAAATGTTACAGTACCTGCTGCCAGAGCCAGGCAATGCCAATTTCCACAGGAAACCTGAAGTATTGTCTGTTGGTTCAATTTCTTTATCAACCTAAAGATGACAAAACTACTTTAGAATACGGGTCCATAAATATGGTATCACCTTCGATAAAAACTACAATTTCCACTCAGATACTTGTTTTATATACACACACAAAATCTATGCTTTTGAGACTGAGGAACAGAGTCTTGAAGGCAATACAGATCCATACGTAATAGATGCAAATCTGTGGAGACCTTTAGACACTTGACTAGTAACTCAACTACATTTCCTGCTATAACACTGAATCCAACCATCTGGAAATGGTGAAAATAGCTGGTTCTTGGTGTCTCTCTCACTATTCTTTTTCAGGCACTGACATTTTTCATGCTGTTATGGGCCTAGCAGCTCCAATAAGTTACAGCACCAAACACTCTTCACTGCTTTGTACAGAGAATAGCATGTCAAAGGTTCAAGCTATTTCACAAAAATGTTATTTTTAAAATGGCTCTATCACACTGCCATGCAAGCCTGTCTCTCTCTGTTCTATCAGAACCACATGCAAGTTAAGGACTGTCTTTCCACAGAGCCCTTCAGCTCAAACATTAATCTTTTGTAAGTGAAACTCTTCCTTTAAATACTGTTTCAACAAGGACAGCCACCCCAGAGAGTCATCCCAAACTTCTGCTCTGCACTGGATCTGCAGTGGCAGACCAAATGACAGACTGCATCTGTTGCTAACACAGCATGCTAAAAACACCAGCAAGCACAAACAGCATTTCTGGTTTTGGGTCCTCCTTCATGCCCCTCCTTTTTCTGTACAATGCATTGTGAGGAAGCTAAGCACACTCTAATTTTCTTTTCCATACTTCAACCATCCATGGGCAGAAGGTATGTCCTGCCCAAACCTCCTGTGGACTTGTTCGAGTCTTACAGTGCTCAGGGAGCAGCAGAACAGCAGTGAAAAGGAGAAGGAATCACCTTCATCCCAACATGAGAAGGGCACTGTTCCCACCACACTGAGAGAAAGAACCCTCCCCAGGTGAGCAAGCCTTGATGTATCACCTCCAAGGAGCTTCCCTGAGGAAAGCTGAGCCCATTCAATGCTTACCTTGGTACTGTCACTGCATCTTCTATGGTGGTGAGCCCCAGCTGTCCATCACTGCCGGCGCCCCAGGAGAAGAGCTGGCCCTGGTCACTGAGGGCCACGCTGTGCGACTCCCCACAGGCCACGTGCACGATGTGCTGCCCAGCCAGCGCCCCGATTTGCTCTGAGGGAAACACAGGGAAAACCTCTGTGGTCACAGCATTCATCTCACAGTGACACATGGACACCAGTTCTGGGCAAATCTGCATGCAGAGCCATTCAGGTCAGTGCACTGATTCCCAATTTAGTTTTAAAACACTTCCTTATAGGACAAAAAGCACCAAGTTTACTGAAAACATGTCTCTGCTGAGCTCTTCTGAAAGCCTGAAAATCATAGAAGGCAGGGAGGTACATGCCTCAAGCACAGTGACAGCCTACAAGCAGCCAGCCTCACTGACACAGGAAAACTGATCAGGTCACTCAGGAGCAGCTATCCCAGACTTGACATGTCCCCACTCAGTTTTGGTTCAGGGATCATCCAACACTGAGAAGACAGCAGACCCTGTAAAACATATCTGACCTTCCACAGCTCTCAAGTTCAATGGAGATGAGTCACCCACAAAGCTGGATGTCATCCACCACACCTTGATTTACTGCTCGATGTGCATGTGTTACAACATCCTCCATGCTAATCCTGGAGCAGGTCTGAACAGATCAACCTACTACTGCCACTGTCAAACACTCATTTAAAAAAGTCCCATATAAAGGAAGCAAAGTGAGATGAAGGAATGAAAGAGTAAAAAGCCTTCATCACTCAAGCCCTCTGGAAGATAACCCACAATTAACTTGTCATCATTACATCATGTTAGGCAACTGAAGCAGGTTTGACAACTACTCAAAAAACATGTATAACCAAATCTTACTCATTACACAATTTTTACAAATGGACATAATAAAAAGCCTTGTTTTGCAATAATACATTGGAAATACCACACAAGCGATGGCAAAGATCCCTGCATGCAAGACAGAAGCAAAGTTGTTTTTCTTTTTTTTCCTGAACAAATACAAGTGTTCCAGGTGCAGGAAGAAAGATTTCACCCTGTAAGCTACAAGACAGTGATCAGTTTTACAGTGATCAGTTTTCATCAGTTTCACAAGGCCCATGTGCTTGTGACATGAAAGGAAAAGGTCATGACGTGTCATCCCATGGAATGATACCCCACATCACAGGCATCCAGAAATCATTAAAACACTTAGCACCAAAACCTGCACACCAATTAATCTACATGTCTTAAATGAGTGTAAAAGGAAGGTACCACTAGGGGGGATTACCTTCTAAGTCTGGGAATGAGAAAATGAGAATAAAAATCCCTAATGGATGTTACTGAAGAAAAAGGTGACAACAATTTAAATATGCATTCTAGCCAAGGAAAATGTCACCTGAACATGTGTTTCAGTTCACTCAAATTAATTAATGGTAGCAGAGGTGTAGTTTACAAGTAAGAGGCACACAAATATCTAGGAAGGTTTGAGGCCTGCCTGCTATCCAACCATCCTTTATCCCTGCCATCCAGTTACACCCTTGGTCCTGCAGCTCTTTCCAGCAGCACTAATTTCACCCCGTCCCACTGCCAATCCCTGGCAGAGACAGAGCCAGGTTTGAGGGTGGTAACTCAATTTAGACACACAGCTTCCCACTCGGGCCCACAAGCACCCAACTATAGCACTGCTTGACAGTCTGGTTTATGTTCATTTACATATATAAATGAGGGAGCCTATTTTTATCTGAGAGCTCTAAACAACCAGCAGCTGTAAGGGCTGCTCAAGGTCAATGACAAAGAGCAGGCAAGGTATCTCGGCAGCACGTGTGGCTCTGGCCTCTTCCTCTCAGACATCCAGCAAGACAAACATTACCTGCTGCACTGTGCCTGGCACACCGTGTAAGTTCTTACAGGTGTATTTCTGCACTGGGACCTGAAGGCACAGAACTAAAGCTGCTGCTGGAGACGATCACACCATCAAAAGGAGAGGAGGATGAAGCCATCCATTTCTCCAAGGAAAACCCTTTGATTTATGAACCCATCATTTCACCCTTGCTGGAAGGGTACACTGAGACTTGGCTGTTACCCAGAGCACCTGAGCTCTTAAAAGTGGTCACAAACTCACCAGCTGCCCCCTCCTCCAAAGCTGGTCCCCCCGCACACTGCCAAATTCTCCAGGGGACACTGTGAGTCTGACAAACAGCAAACATGGACAATATGGGATGCTGGGGCACCGGTAACAGAGAGAGTGTGTTCTGCTACCTGCAGGCATGTAAAACTTCCTGCATGTAAAACACTTCCCTGGGAAAGCAGCATTTGCTGCAGCAAGCCTTATTTGCTGTGGAAGGACTGCCACAAGCTGACCCTGAACCACTGGAGCACCTTGGGAAGGTGACAGAAGACTCCAGTGACCAAAGATTGGCATCAGGAGCTGGAGGAGGCAGGACTCTGACCACAGTAGTACTGCAAATAGAGAAAGAGTGCCCTGAGGTATGCGGCTGTGGCAAGGACTTCACACACTGGGACACAGAGAGGACATCCAATTCAGGGTTGTTTCAGTCCCCACTGGCTCCATCTTAAGTTTAATTTGGCAACACAAATGTGACCTTGCTCTACGTGCCATCCCAAGAGACTAATAAATACCAACTTGTTTTGAAAGGGTGTCCTGTGTCACTGAAAGCCTTCAGTGACTGCACTGCTCACCAATGGAACAGAGTACAGTCTCACCTGGACTCACCAAATAACCACAGACAGAAAAAACCATGCCTGTCTCCGAGCTAAAGCTCTCTGCCTTTAGAAAGGTGCAAGTATGGCCCGTCTCACCAGAAGACATTCCTAAGACCCTGTCAATAGCAGTTTGCCAGAAAAGTCATGAAGAAACGTAAATGCCAAAGAGTTTAAGTTTTACACACTCACACGCATTTCTTTCCAGAGATGGAAAAAGGCCAGCCTTCCCCTGGGATCACAGGCTGCCCAGGCAGTCCAACAAGGGTCTCAGTTCATTGCCAGGCTTGCCAAGTCACTGAGAGTACCATCTCCCAGCTTAGACAGGATATCAAAAATATCTGACAACTACTTCTTTGTTGACCTCACATGCCTTCCTCACATCAAAATATTAGATGTGTTAGTGGTTGGTATACATTTGTTTTAACTTCCGAAGCACCACAACACTATTATTCACTCTGTAGAAAAGATGTATCACTGAGCTGAGATGAAGGGTACAAAAGGTGAAGTTTATTCTTAGTATTGTGTCCTGTGTAATCGATGAATTGTCAAGTGGAGCTTAACAGGCACAATTATCTACAAAGCTAAGCAGAACAAAACCCTGAATGCAACAGGGAAAGGCTGAAGCAGTTATGCAATACAGTGTTTCAACACCTCATAAAACTTTCAAAAAACAAACAAAACCCTACAAATTCCAAGAAGTAGACATAGACACAATTTTTTCTTCCTGAAGCTGTCAGCTCTCTCAAAACAGTACCAATGCTTAGAAGTCATTTATCAGTTCTTCACATCACACAGAGTTCCAACTTTGCTTTTTCTCTTTTGTCCACTTTAAGCCATAGATCTCAACACAAATAGGCATATCAAGGTTTGACTTTTTTTGTTTTTAACCCTGTTAGATCTTTTTATAAAATACACTGGAGCAAAGAATGAGGCAAAATATCTTCAGGACAATCCATCTGCGAATGGTGACAGCCCTGCTTCCCAGGACTGTTCTTGTGTTTTCTTGGTTCGCAAGGACACTCCAGCAAAAGCTGAGGATAAGCGGTACATGTTTCTACAACTTAACTTTCTGACACTCAGTGCATTTAGCTTGAAGGTTTGGGAATGGCAGTAAAGCTGGGCCAAGAATGAATACCCCTGCTAAGCCATCAGCCTTGACCCCATCAGTCCATTGCTTCCCCATTTATAACACAGGACCTCTGCTTTGCCCCCACAGCTTTGGAAAGCTATACAGGATCTTCAGTGTCTGCAACTGCTTAGAAGCACAAAGCACTCACTTATACTGCTCTAATTAGAATGCACAGGCAATGAATGATTAATTAGCTTTCCTACTCCTAGTAATTTTATCAGAGAGTTGGTACACCCTTTCTATGTATAGCTTCCAGCTGCTCACAAGACAGGCTTTTGCTAGAGGACGTGGCAAAATCCTTCAGCCGTACGTGTACCAGGATGTGTACAGGAACAGCACCAGATGGCTTCTATGGCCTGGAAATGACTGAGAAACCATCAGCCCTGAGGTTACACCTTCAGTGGCAAAATCTGCATTTCTGGTCAGAAGAAGCTGTGTCTTGGAAGTTTCAAGTGATTTCAGTCTGCTTGAACACCTGGCTGAAACTCTTCATTGCCTCCCCAGCTTGACAATAAGCAACTCAGAGCATTTGCTCATCTTGGTTGTTGCTGTCTGCAAGGAAAGTGCTCACAGATTCTCAAAAATAGGTGTTTTACTAGCTTGCCAAGATAAGAGATAATGGTAGAAACACAGGGATGAGAAGAACAGGTAAGGTAAGGTAAGAAATTCCTCTGGGTTAAATGCTAGCAGCTCGCAAGTCTGAGGACAGATGAGCCAATTTCTTTGCATTGCCATGCTTGTTAATATAGTCCACACCCACATCGAGGATGTGTGAGCATTGTGCAACCCAGATCTAAACATCAGAGGTGTGAGATACAATGTTTTAATGCACAAGGCAGCTGAATATTTAATCAGATGCCAACAGCGACCTAAATTTCACCTGTATAATCCTTCAGTTCTCTGAGTACAGAAAAGCTTTAACTCTTACAGGAAAGGAGCAGTTCTCTCCTTTTGGAGATAAATGGCACCAACACATTAAACCATATAACAAGGTGACACTAACAGCATTAGCACTTAGGGAAGCCTGATTCAACAGCTAAAAACTCCACGAAAATCTGCTACTGCCTTCAATAAACACCACAAAAAATCAGAAAAATACTATGGTCCAAACTTACCAGTCACCAGCATTTTATTAAACCACTGTACAAAAAGTGAGTAAACAACAGTGGATCTACCAAAGACCCTGACAAGATTTTTATACATTAAGTAGTAAACTTCAGCTGACTGCTGATTCCCCAGTCTCCAATGGCACATCCCAGAGATGTTTTTGCATACGGATATCCTGGCTGTAATTCTAGGCTGTGATAAGCTTCATGATTTCAGTCCTAATGAAGTCAGCTGAACATTAAAACATGTCTGAGTGTTTTAACAAAACTGGAAAAAGAGAAAGCCAAAGTGTAACGATCAAAATACTTGCAATTGAAAGTGCACTAAGAGAGAAGTATGCTCAAGATATCTCCCTCCCCTTATGAAAGTTTCTCCTTTTTTGGTCAGCATAACTTCCACACCCTTGCTATTCACTGTTTTTATCAGTATTACCAGTAAAATGCCAGTGATTTAACCGGCAGCAGCACAAGTACACTCACCAACTTTTCCAGGAAACATCATTCCCAGTGGAAGTGTGATTCTGCCACTCAGAAACAGGTAATCGGGCAGGGGGAAATCATGCTGTTTGTCAAGGCCTTTTTGCCTCTTCCTCTCTCTCTTAAAGCTCGCAAGAAGGACCCCCTGATTTCCCTCTGAACACTTTAAACTCTGACCACCTAGGCATCTCACACTCACAGCTGTCACGGCAACATCTGGAGGCCGGGACTGAGATGAAGAAATCAGACTCTATAAACCACTTAAACTAAATACAGATTTTGCAAAGCTGTCATGTGCTTTTTGAAAACATAATTTAACCCAGTGAGCTAAAACTGCTGCTGTGGCTTCACTCACACCACCTCTGAAGGCTGTGGTTTGTCAGCAGTAAAACCAAAGGAAGGTCCACAGGGAGGAGGCCAGTACTGTTGCAGTTTCAAGAACACACCTTGGTGACTCTGGCATGGCCAGGCAGATGAGACACACGACACGTAGGCAGCTGGAACCACCCTGCCTGACACCAGCTCCACAATTTCACCTTCCTGCTCCTTGCAGAGCATCTCTATGAAGGCATTACATGCTTGTTGCATCTTGTGCTCAGACTACAGGACACTATTGCACACACAGATGTGGGAAACACTGTGCTCTGCACCTGTACAGCACCAGGCTACAAGAGCAAACCCCATGGGGAGACCACATCCCCACTGTTTGACAGCTCCCCTGCCTTTCTGCCTGGAGCTCTCACCCACATATGGCTGCACACCTTAAGCTCAAACTTTTCTTAGTGTGGGGCAAAAGCTTTGAAGTATGGAGCAAGCAATGTTTTCATCAACATGTAACCTCCTCCGATTTGCAGTGCTGAAGCTGATCAGACTCTGATAATTTGGTTACAAGGGAGGAAATGTACACAGAGAGCAGACTCACTGAACGAAAAATAAGTGTGGGGGGAAGCCAGTAAAGGAGAGACCGAAGGAGGTGACACTCCCCTGGAACACTGTTGATCACAGGGGTGGGAACATGGTTGATACGTCATGGCTGAGAATTTGAATTTCCAAGTAACAAAAGATTCTGCAGTCCCCTTTCATCCAGAGACACTAGCAATTCTTATCAAGGTGACAGCTTACCTGCACGACACATATGGTACTGCTCGTTCATTTATTTAGCATGGCTACTTACAGTCTTAAATCTGAGAGAGGCTGGCTCAGTTATAAACATTGCCTTCACTTTATAAAGCTGTTTCTGGCCATGTCAAGGCTGGAATGCAAGAGCAAGAAGTGAGAAGCCACTGCGACATCCCAGGGTGTCACTTCACATATGCTTTGCCAGCTACTCCCCCTCACAGCTGTGAGCAGACACCTACCCTGAGAAAGCAAAGCCCTTCCTCAGACACAGACACAGAAAGCCTTCCCCACTTCACTGCCTTTTGTCTAGAGGACAGCCTCTCTGAAGAGCTAGAGATGCAGACAGCTGCAGCAGGCTCTTGGAAAGGGCTGGTCAAGCACAAAGAGCTTCAGTCTGGCAAGCATCAGCTGGCAGAGGGAAGAATCCACCTTCAGACCCTGGAGGTAAACTAGTAAGGATAGTTCTTTCAAAGAAAGAAAACTCCACGAGTTGTTAAAAAACACAGGAAAAACATATGTTCAGAAAAACCAGAGCCTGTTTTCCTTGTCAGGCTATGGCAGAGATCTATGAACGTGGTCATTCAGCCAGGCTTGCTGGCCACTGGCAGACAGCACAGAAGCTGTGGCTGGTCCATGCCTATTGAGAAACCCCCAAGGTCCACCATGTACCCCCCAGCAAACCCCACAGCTCCACGGCAGCAAGTCCAACATGGGCAGGATGCACTGATGGCATGACATACCTAGGACGGACACCAGAAGTATGGGGGGAATTAGGGAAATGGGTGCGTAGATGCTGCATTTGATGGGGTGGAACTACACACTGCAAAGCTGTGACACTTGAGACTCACTTGTGGCAGC
The DNA here is from genome assembly GCA_036630365.1 of Acanthiza pusilla. NCBI lineage: Eukaryota > Metazoa > Chordata > Aves > Passeriformes > Acanthizidae > Acanthiza > Acanthiza pusilla. The sequence goes on from JAXCHO010000164.1 coordinate 10,187,560, forward strand.
CCTATGCTTTGATTAAGTAATATGATTTTCAAAAGCACTTGGTTTGCTCCTCACTCTGTTCCCATTTATCTCAATCCTGCAGTTGTTTGCATGGGAGCAAGACAAAGCCATACATTCCTGAAAAGCCACACCTGCACAGTCCAGACTCAATACAGCACCCCTGCCCTTGCTTTCAAGGGCATTCCTATCAGCTTCACAAATATTGCTTGAAAATATGTTACTGCAGAGAAGCATGGTGACTGGGAAAAGGAAGGTAAGGAATGCAGTGCTATTAAACATTTAAAAAAATATTTAATTTATCTACTGGGCATTCTGAGTAAAGAAGATATGAGCATCTGTGCATTCTTTTTTGGTGAGTTTATATAGGCAGGCAGCTGTTTAAAAGGCAAGTCAGGTGTTGAAGAGAGTGAGCATGTCTCCACAGCTCTTTTCAGCTACCAAAAATACTTGATTTCTGATAAGAAAGAGAAGTTTCACACAGATCTTTGAGATAAAGTCTTAATACCAATACAGCTTAAGGAAGAGTATCGGGCTGTCTAAAGATCACTGAGTCAAAATCGACAGCCACCAAACTACTAAAATCTCTCCTAAAAGCTGTGACTCTCAGCCATACTTACTCAGCTTAATGAAGTCATCATTTTTGTCCAGCACAACTATTCTGGCTACAAAAAGGCTAGGGCATTCAGAAAACTTGTGTCTATCCCCTCCAGCTTCTTCCCTGCCCTCTGATTTTACCTCACCACACACAGCTACCCACCCATTTTATCCTGAACACATCTTTCAGCTTCAGCATGGTTGCAGGAAAGGGGCCAGTCATTAATGCCACACACTGTGCCACAGTTTCATGCTCCTTCTAAGCCAGGCAGGCTTTTTTTCATTTGCAGGCTTTATTTCGGCTTCAGAAAGCCTCTGAAGAGTACACGATACAGGAATGACAAATAACAAATATGACAGAGATAAATTCAAGTTTCGGTTGCCAAATTGCCCTACAAACCCCCAGTCAAAAGGCATAAAGCTGGTCATTCTTACTGAAGCTCTGCCTTTTGAGGCAAAGAAGCATTAAAACTGTCCCTCATGTCCTCTGTAAAAACAGACCATACTGATTGTAAAAAACTAGCACCTTGCTTCCCTGGGCTCATCCTTGTTTCTACCTCTCAGCAAAATGAAATCAAGAGAGAAATCTGGTGGTTCTAATAATACATGTGTGTTTAGAGACAAGACTTGCATCTGAGAACACATTACAGCCATTTTAGGTGCTGACTAGACTTCTTTACTGTCAAGAAATCAGATTTTTACTTGTTTAGGCTCTCCTAAAGAGCCTTCTCTCTCCTCAATGTAGACTCTCCTAACCCTGCAGTCTCAGAAAATACTGGCACAAGTCAGTTTTCATGATCAAGACCACACAAATTTTAAAACAACTCCCACTAAAAATATCTGGCATATTCGAATCCCTCAGCCAGCCAATTCAGCACAATGCAGGCATATTTAAGATATCTAAGGGAAAGCACTTCCTTTATTTCTCATTCAACCAAATACCTATTATTTCTAAATTAAGTTAATTTAAAATTCTGTCTTCTAATTTCAAAATCAGTCTAAAGCCCAAATGGCATCAATTCAGCTGAAATGGACACTCCATAAAGCAAATCCACTGCAGCCACTAGTGAAGGCGCAGCAACCTCAAATAGCTTGGTCAGATCCTGCGATCGATCAAAGGAGCAAAAGAGACGAGTACAAATGAAGATAACCGACTCTGCAAGGGATGACCAGTTTAATTATGTATATTTTTTTAAAATAAATAACATTTACAAGGGGTGCTGAAACATAAACATACACAGCTCTTTGCCTGCAACCTGCTCACAACAAACACAAGCGCTGCCACCTCTCCTCCAGAGCAAGCAGAGCCTCGTGCCTGACTTCTCACCCACCGGGAAGAGACTAAAAGAGGAAGATCCACACAGACTGTCCTTCCAAGCAGGTGGCACATCTGAATTCTCAGCTGTTCCAGGGTTTATGATTAACAAGCATGCTGCCCTGAACACGGAGCTCTCTGCCGCTGTAATCCTGTGCTGAAGCTCAGGACAAGTGGACTTACATTTGAAAAGCCACTCAGTTCAGAGAAATCCAGAAGATCTGGATCACCTAGGGTTTTGTTTGTTTGTTTCAGTGGTGTTTTTTCCTGCTTTTTGAAAGAGAATGAACATTATGATGACATTTCTATCAGCAGCTACGAGCAGATAGATTCCACAATGCACAGAAAGGCAGTGCTCCTCTGCACATCTGCATTCAGACAGGAAAATCTATACACAAATCGTAGGTTTGTCTGCTGTATCTAACCAGACAAAAGGTTTGAGGCAAATTTGGTTTGAGACATTTTTCTGTAACTCTCTTGAGACACTAATTACCAAAGCCCAGGTTTTCTCACTAGCAGAAGTCAAATGAAGTTCAAATGACCTGAAAAAAACAAAACCCTAGAGTAGAAAACAAGTTCCACATCTCAGACTTAGGCATGTTTTTAAAGCTTTATAAAGTGCTAACAACCCGGTAGTTGTTTCACACTCCTCTATAATTCCACTCAGATCCCAAAAGAGCCTTTACCTTAGGGGCCTTGGCCTGTCTCTTGTTCTCCAGCATGTACATTCAGATAAAACTCTTATCTAAGAATCATCACAGGGAGCCAAGAACTCATGGCAGACCTGAAGAAAATCAATCCAAGTGAAATTACAGGACTGAAAAAGGGGAAATTTAGATATAGTTATGAAGAATTTTTTTTTTCCTAAAACTACTGCAGTACAAAATTATTGCTTCCCGTTAGAGACATAATGTATGTTATCATCTGATAGATTTCAGGAAATCAATGCAAACTCAGACTAATTTTACGAAACAGCAGATTCAATACTTCGCTACCAAAATGGCCAAGTTGCTTCTCTTAAGGCATTGTCAGAGACTCCGGAGACCTCAAGTGCATAACAACACAAGTGAAAATTAGGGCAGGTCAGACAGAAGCTTTATTAATCATGGTCATGGTGCTGGAACAGCATTCCCCCTCTGCATCCCTGCCAAGTGATTGCAGAGACAAACTACACACTGTTTCAGGAGGAAAAGGAAAAAAAAAAAACAAGCGTGGAAGAACAACCATTTAAATATTAATAAAGCCAGATATCCATCCCTAAGAGGGATGGACTCCCCAAATACCTTGCTAATCACCACAGTTTGAAGAAACAATGAATTGGTAACACGGTGACAATGTGGGAAACTGGTTTGTGGGAGAGCCACAGGAGTGACACACCTGGTATGACCCCAGTATTAACAAAAGGAGGGAGTCTGAAACACAAGCAGTCAGCTTTTAGTAAAAAGGAATGAATTTTAGTTAGGATGAACTTCTTAGGCATCTTAAATATTAATTGTAGGACCACAATGCAAAATCCAGAGGAAAGAGCACTCCCAGAAAATAAACCTCTACTGACTTACACTTTCAGTGGCACGCACTCCCCCAGTAATTTCTGTTCCCTGTAGAGAGGCACAAGAATCACTTTGCCAGCTGCTATCCCCCTCTCCACATTACATCCACAAGGTCAGCAGATGTGACCATAAACATAGCTTTCAATTAACACGTTTTCTTTCATTTCAAAAGGTGCCCTCTTAAAGGGCTCCTCCAAGAAGAATTGCTGAAACAATTCTGTGCTACTGTTTAGCATTTTCATGAGTAAAGTGAATAAGCAGCAAAACTGAATAGTGAGAAATAAAAGGGAGTTTCCTCTCGGGATGCAGACCTAGGCTGCAGGAAGGGGTTCGCTCCACCCCTAAGAAGTCATGCAGCCTTCAAAACGTTTAAAACCCCCTGCACATTTTCGTGTCTCGGTGTTACTCTCAAACACAACGAAGGCACTCTGTAAGCCCTGGTTAAGCATTTCTGAAGTCCAGAGAGGGCTCCCCAGGGGCTGTCTGAAGGGGGCCATCAGTATTGTGTCACAGCCTCCCACATCAGGAGATGGAGCTCACTGCCAGAGCTGGGCAGAGGTCACCCGCTTCTGGCTGCCCTCACAGGCTTGGCACGATCAATCCACACAGCAGGAAAACCAACAGACCTCAGCCCACACTGCCCTGTCCAGCAGAGGCTGGGGAGATGCAGCTGCAAGACTCCCAGCTCCTGGCATTTCTCCCATTCTCTACCTCAGACTCACCCGACAGTCTTCTTTATCATTTCAGCAGCTCAGGACCCTGTGTCCCACACGTACATCACTTATCAGACACGGCTTCATTCACAGGCCCACAACAGCGGAAAACAGAAAAGATTATCTTTACAAGCCTTTCCAGACTGAAGATGTAAGGCTGTGTTTATCCCATGCAGAGGCAGTGGGGGTGAAAGAGGAAGGTTTGATCCTTCTTGTTCCCATTTGCAAAAGAAAACTAAGAAATTCAGTTCCCAGTGCTACAAGACAAAGCAGACCTGCACAGAGCCATGTGTGGGATGGGGCTCTCCCCCAGTTTACTGTTAGCATAAAGGCTGCTGTGACTGCTCACCATAAGCTAAAAAGAGCAGCTGTTCCCTGCTTTACAGCACATCCCACCCACCTGCCCCAGCCAGCAGAAATCCCATCGCAGCCACAGCCAGAAACACCGTGTTGGCAGAGAAACACCATTTCTCAGGGGTGGCCACAGGCCCCTCAGAGAGCAGCACTGCAGAACCTTTTTCAGAAAAAATGAAACCTCTAGGATAACTGGTATTTGGTTTCACATCTTGGTGTCAGACTGTAATTTACGGGGTAGAAGAAAGGCACTTCGGATCAAATGCAGAAAACCTTTTACTTCTATTTCAAAATCTCAGATTGGCCCTCTTCTACAGGCCTAGCTGAAAGCAGGATTATCTAGCTGAGAGAGGTCTACACTTCTGCATTCAGGATTCACGAAATTCATTTCTAGCTCTGATCTACTTGCTGTGAATCCTCCATTTTCAGCATCATCTTATGCTTGCCTTATTTTATGGGTAAAACAGCAGCCTAGCCCAAAGACGTTTCTCAGGGTATGTATCTTTGCAGTACTCAAAACAGCACTGAATGTCTGGGGCCTCTGCACTAGTCTTGAGTTAGCTGGGTGATTTGCAGGATGAAGTATCCTCACCAGTTTGAGTTGAATGTTCATAGGCTTGGCTTCCTCTTACTAAGCATCTCATTTATTCCAGGACCTAAATTTACAAGTCCTCAGAAGATGAACAGTCTTTTTTGTGCACAGAGGACTTAAGTGCTCCTGGTATTCCCAGCCTCTTTCAGTAATTGTCTAGAAACTACTTGCAGGAAAAAGCAAGAGAGGCCAAATTCAAGGTCAAATCTAATTCAGCACCCTGGTCATCCAGCATCCAACACCTACCAACTTGTTTTGAGAGGAAGACAAAAGACTAATACTGAAAGGAGCAATAGCGTCAGTCAGGTCAGATTTGCACATACTACATGGGAAACTCTGGCTATTTTGCATACACCTTATCTCTCTATCTAATAATAGATTACACTAGAGAAGACCCAAGACCTACAGAGGATAGCCTGCAGTTTGAGGAATTTTTGCTCTAATTACCCACAGCACAGGATTTTTATTATATTATGGAAACAGAAATACCTGTATCTTTACCACATGCCAAAACCAAGAAGCTAATGGAAGATAAACTGGAAGGCCAACATTCAAAAGAATCCAGGAGAAAGGCATCAGGGTTCCTTCAAATAACAACTCATCATTAAATTACTCCATCACCCTGGGAAGGAGAGGCAGTAGCTGCCTGTAGTTCTACACTCACGGGTTTTTTCCATTGGAACACAATGAAGAAGGTGCAATTTGAGTCAGGGGAACACAATGCTACAATGACCTTCTTCCAGATTAAGAAGGCATGAAGGGGTGAAGGCACAAGTTGACAAGAGATTCTGAAAGGGGGGAACAAAATTTATGAACCCTCTTGGCCAAACTCAAGTTTGTTCTCCACAACTATACTCAACACAGATCCATTTGTACTCTTTGGTATAAACAAGAAAATTCCCAGCAACAGCTGAACAAGAGTAGGCATAAGGATGCAGTGCAATTGGAAAGACAAAGCAGAAGACACTGTGACTCATGGGCCTCTCTTCCTTTTCATAAAGAGACAACACAGCACCAGATAACAAAATCTGCCCTGAGACCATCTGCGCTCGCCTCTGTTTTGATGCATTTCCCAGACAAAGTGAGCAGACCTGTCTCCTCACCCATGCTGCTCAGCTTTAGCTTTCCAGAGCCAGCTAGTGTTATTCAGCATCATTACTGTGTTACGTGACACGATTATCAGCTCTGCTGGCTGCTCCAACTCTAGAGCAATCAGCACAAAGCAGCTTCTGTAATCTTCTCAGCCCACCAACCTCGAGACAGTGTGAAGTGCATATAAAAAGCAGACTTACCTGGCTTGCTTCCTTCACAGTCATGCCCCAGTTGACCTTTGGTGTTCAAGCCACAGGTATACACCTCCCCATCTTCCAACAGGAACACAGAGTGGTTTCCTCCACATGCCACCTCCTTGACGTTTCTGTCATGGATGAATCCATACACCTGTGGTTCAGGAATGATGACCTGGAGGTTGCTACCTATCCCAGGTTGTCCATAAGACGAGTAGCCCCAGCATAGCATTTTCTCTCTTTTCAGCAAGTCATGTATCCTTCCTGGGCAAGAGAAACAGAGGAATGAGTGTGAATGAAGCAAGTACACTGCAAGTGATCCTACAGAGATCCAGCTGCTCACGGCAGGAGGTGGAAACAACCAGAAAAGGCATTTCCTGCATGACTGTCAGGTTTGTGAACTGTCAGTAAACCATTACACAGACAAAGAGTAATCAAGACAGCTCAGCTGTGGTACTGAATCAGCACCTTCATGCCTTGGCCATCTCCATCTGCAAAGCAGCAGAAATATTCTGAAACCCAGGAGACCGAGCTTTTACTCTGCAAAATTACCCTGCTTCAGAAACCAGCTATCAAATGACTCCCCAAATCAACTGTAATGCTTTTTAAACTAACAGGTACAAATGTGAACTTTATAGTTTTTATATATTTTTTATATATATATATTTCTAATATCTAAAACTTTATCATTTTATATATATTTGAGATCTCCTCTAAATAAATCTTTAAATATTACCTCAGAGGTGGTTAGACTAGCCCTGAACAGAATGACACAGGTATTTGTGGTGTACTGGCCAATGCAGAAATGTGTTATTTCTGATAAATAAAGATTAAGGAGTACTTTGCTCAATTGAACACAGTCTTGCAACCCAAATTTGTGCATGTACATACACACACACTGAACTGCAGCCACACACTGAACACACACACTCCTGAACTGCAGCAAGAATTACACAAGAAGCAGCAGTTCACGTGGAGCTGCACATTGACAGCTTGGCCCTGACAGCAATGGACAGGTCACGTTGATGCAGCTTGCCAGCAGTCAGGTGTTATCTTTTGCACTGTGCTCAGTGAAAGTCAGGGATTTCAGAGGGGGGCAACATGAGAAGGGAAAAAATATAGCAATATAAAAGGTCCAAGGAATTATTTGGCATTATCTTGATAAAGACAGCAGGATGCTAATGCATAAAAGCTAGGGGAAGAAAACAGCATTCCAGAAGAAGCACGTGAAAGATTTTAGTAATACTCCCTTGTCACTCCTAATCTCAATAGGTTTGAATTATTTGTTAAGCATTCTATACTAACAAGACATTGAGAACTCCTCTAATTGAACTAGAAACTAGTTAAAGCTTGCTTCTTTTTTTTTCTTTTTTTTCTTTTTTTTTTCTTTTGCAAAGGGAAGGAGAAAGAAGATTAGAAAAGATCTGAGACATCAAGTCTTACAACACATCATGCCAAGTTTTCAGCTAAGGCAATTTGCAGCAGCAGCATTTACTATCTTAGGACAAGATGGAAAAGCAAAAGGTAACCCCTCAAGCACCAAAGATTCCTTCTCTCACTCTGAGCATAGGAAACACATGCATTCAGCTTGTTTCCAAAACCTGGTGCTAATTCAAGCTCTAGGTATTAGCAAAAAAGCCTTTCCTAATCTAAGCCCTAAGCAACGGGTGTTCATCTCTTACCCTTTGCCTGTCAGCTGTGGTCACTTCCACTGAGCTGGTAGAGGGAGGGAGGGGATTGGATTTTCCCGTTAGTACTTCATCAGTGGTGCAATTTCCTACCACAAACTATTTACTAGGATCTCTTATTAGGTGCTTTAAAGTAATGCAGGACCCCGTTTATCTCTAGGAGCCCTTGGTCCTCTATAGCATAATACAACTCATCACACCCACATGTGCTTATCACTGGCCAGCTCCAAGGCACCCAGAGGAAAAAGCAGAGCTTACAAGGCACTGCCTTGTTAAATCAGTCATGGTGTACACTCTGTATTTGGTTGCCCTAAGCACAAAAGGCTGATGGAAGATACCCTCTATGCTGGCTACGCTAAGAATAGGAATGCCGTGGGACACAAGAAAAAGAAAATTGAAGTGTGTGCATGTGCTTTAAATGCGCTTTAAAGTGCTACATTTATAGCGAACTTCATGTTCTATCACACCACCAAAAAAAACCCCAAAAACCCAAAACTAAAAATGCATGAGCAACACCCTGAAGGTGGTAGGGAATAATTTCAAAACCGACACTGGAACGGCAGAAATCTGGGACTGCCATTTCTCTCAGCCTGAGGATGTGCTGTGTTACAAAGATATAAGCAGCAATGCTGAAGATCCAAGGATCACATTCCCTGCTAGGATAAATAGATACTGCCTCTGAGCTGAAAAGACTTCACCAGTATATGACTTGAACTACAATGACATTGTACCACATAAGCTAAATATTAATTTGGGATACCTTCTAAAAGGGTACCTCAACAGTCTGCTCCCTATAGACTATAGTCATCTTCCCTAGTGCTAGTTTCATTTAAAAATGCTAAAAATACATTAATTACTTTCCTTGTGTTCATATTCCACACAAGAATTCGCTGCTAATGGGCAAGGGGATATGATGTGATTGGTAAGAGATGGGTTTTTCCTCCAGCTAAGACACTATATGAAACAAGAGTTCAAACTCCCAGTAATCCATATAAACACTAGGGTGATATTTCAGAGTTCAACCTTCCATTCATGCTAGAGGCCAGATTTTTTTAAGCCCCTCATATTTAACAATCCCTATACCAGACATAGAAAATCTGGTCGTCACTAGGTTTTTCTGTTTGTTTTTTTATATCATCTCTATCCAATCCCACCCTCCTTCTTCCAAACACCTTGCCAATAAATCTCTGTGCAGCACAGTTTCATACGAACAGACCAACACTTTCCACTGGAGAGCAAAACCCAACATAGCCACTCACAATCTGAGTGTACAGGCACAGCTAAATATTTCCAATGGCCTGGTCTTTTTACTTTTGTTGAAGACATAGCCCATTTTTAAAATCACAACTTTAAGAACTGTTTTTTTCTCTCCCTTAGAAAAGCTGCTGGAGGTCTTAAAAAAAATATGTTCAACTAGGAGCTGCGTCCTGAAACACAATGAGGCTTTAAATGACAATTTCACACTCTGTTTCCAATCTGGTTAAGGCAGTTACTCTTTTTTAACAGTAGCAGAGGAGTAATAGTGCATGTTACACTGCAAACTACCTCTACAAAATGCATACCTTTCTCACACTAAAACAAGTACATAAAAAATTTCTAGTGCAGGCAAGTGCTAACAAACACGTGCCCGCACATACATATGTATATATTAAACATATAATTTATATTCACTTATCTGGAATTTTATTTAAGTGATTAATATTTTTAGTGCCCAGCTCAATACACCTTAAAAAAGCTGAATTTTTAACTTCAGAGGGCAAACCCTTAGGAGAGATGTGCATCAGTTAGGGATTAAAGTTCCTTTTAAGAACTGGATTGCAAAAAGCACAAGAACTGCAGTATGCAACCACATCACCTATTCCAGTACTTCACAAATCCCAACACAGCCAGCTTGGTATTCATGTTTCAGAGATAAGAACAGATGCAATGCAGTAAAGCCAGTCACTGCCAGAGAATCCCCACATATTTAAAAAAAAAAAAAAAAAGAAAAGGGGAGGGGGAAGGTATAACGCCACATCCTCAGACCCTGACATTCCAGGAATAATTCACCACCAAAACAGTGAAGGACATACCTAGCACAGCTAGAGCTAGGAAAACCTCACACTGTGAGGAATATTTTGAGGAAATCTATTGTGGGTGGAAGACCCACCCTCTGCTATAATAAGGTTCTGCTGACATACTAAGTATATATCCTTTGGTGAAAAAACAACCCCCGTGGTTTGGTAAAATAATAATGCTACATGTGTGAGCATGAAAGGATGTATTTTATTTTGTCTTTTTTCTTTTTCTTTTCCTCTCTTTTTAAAAGCTCTCATGCCATGCACAGTCTCTCCTCACAATCACACACACATATTCTAAAGCCATTTCCACTCTGCGCCCTTTCTGGGAAAGTCAGCTAAGTAAATATCACGATTGCAACAAATAACACTCAAAGCTCAATGCTCTCTAAACAAAGAGATCTGCCAACTGGCAGGGCATGAATAAACAAGTTTTTCCTTCCCTCTTGTTTGTGAGATTTCAGATAGCAAATGTGTTTCTTCTACCAGCATTGCTCAACAATGACGGAATTTACTGCCTCTTTCTGCCACCAAGCCTCCAAGCCCACTTTCTTCTTCCTTTGGCCTCCGTTTCAGTCCAACTCAATGCCCAGTGTAAAGCAGGTTACAGAGCAAGAGAACACAAGATGTACCAGCAAATGAATTAAAGCAGGAGCAGAGCATTTCCACTGCACAGACGCATGCCCTGAGATGGAGGTGCCTCCACAGAAAACACATAAAAAGAGATACCTAAAATCGAATATGACAACCCCTCCGCCATCACCTCCATTTTGCAATCCCAGTAAGAACACCTCTCCCTCCCACCTTCACCCCGGACACCCCGGGCTCCTTGGCTGCCTGCGGCTGCTTCCAACGCCCAGAGCGGCGCTTCCCGGCAGGCACACAGCGACCCCGGAGCGACAGCAGCCCCGTGCGCACCCCGCAGCCAGGTGATGCTGCAGCAGCACCAGAAGCAGCAGCGCCGAGCGGCTCCTGCCGCAGCCCCGTGGCCGCCCCGGGTTCCCCGCCCCGGGCCGGGGACGCGCGTCCTGCGCCGAGGAGAGCGGCGGGGGCTCCGCCCTGCCCGAGCCGCGGCTCCCGCACGCAGGGGCTCGGAACCGGTGCCGGGACCGGCAGCAGCCCCAGCGCAGGGCTGAGCGCTCCCTCCCCGGCACTCACCGCCGCCGGCCCCGCCGCTGCCGCCGCGGCGACGAGGAAGTCCCGGCCCCGCTGCCGCCGCCGCCGCCGGGAGTGACGCGCGGCGCGGCCAATGCGCAGGGCGGGCCCGGCCCCCGACGGGCGCGGGGAGGGCCGGGAATCTCCTTTCCCCGGGGCCAGGGCACGGCGTGGGCTCGGGGCTCCTGGAGGTGGCCCGGCCTTCCCGCCGATGCTGGAATGCCGCGGGGGCGCAGGCGGAGCGCTAGGAACAGTCGGCCCCCGCCCGCTGGGACTGCGCCGCTTCAGCCGTGCCGGGGGAGCACATCGGTGGCCGCTCTAAAGACAATAGAAATCAACGGGCGAAGTTAAGCGCATTCCGGAATTTGAGCTGTTCTAAATGAAGGTCTCAAGGGAAAGCCAGCTTTCTTTCCAGTGTTTGAAAATGTGTTAAGCACGGAATATCACTTACTAATAGCAATAGTCAGTTCCTTTCCCCTAGGCTGTTTCTTCGTCTTGCATTTTATGTGGCCTCTAGTCACCTGGCAGGCTTATTGGTTTAGGAACGCGCACATTTTATACAAAGTTTCAACCTCAGAAAAAGGTTTGTTGTTAATGAACAAATCTCTGCTCAAAGAGAGGGGGAAAAAAAAAGAGGCCAATGAGCAAGCAATTATGTAACTCTCGAGTACTGATTTTCTGGTTTTAGTGCCATCCATTAGAAAAGGACTCTGCTCCGCAAGAGCAATGCACAGGCTGGATCCCATTCAGACCACCAAAATGAAAATCAGTATTTGAGCAAACCTCAGACAGATGTTTTCAAGGGCTCAGGATAGGGGGAAGGAGTCCCTAAGGAAAGTCCAGTACCCACAAGTATTCATGGTCCTTATGCTACATCTCTGGCAGTGTGCAGTGTTTGTGCATTTAGCAGACAATGTGTAACGGATCAGGTAAAAAGTCACATGCATTTGCATGGATCGCTCGTGTTTAGCATAAAATGAGCTGCTCCGGTAAAATTACACCTGTGCTGTAACAGCTTTTGCTTAACCAGTGTTACAAGCAGCTTCTAGAATAACTAAAAGCATAGATAGAGGAAAACATATTTTCTGTGTTTGCTTTTGTTTCTGTTTTGTTTGTTTCATCATTTGGAGACCTTTGCAAAATAGAGCATTTCCCTTTACACTCGGTTTTCTCTGTTTCTGATTGCACAGTCAAGGAGGGGAAGGTACACACATGAAAAAAAGCAAAAAAAAAAAAAAGAAAAAGAAAACGATGGAGCAAACCCTACAATATGTATAAGGGAGCCAGAGTCTCTTGTTGAAATCAATTTTAAACTGGTTACATTTCAGCTTCCTGGAGAACTTTCAAGGCTGCTCTTGCACTTCTCTACAGGTGATGCTCAGCTCAGACAAGTGGCCTAAAAAAATCCTGCAGCAGGTTCAATGTACTTTTGCTGCCTGTGTGAAGCTTTATAAACTCATAGCTGAATGCAATGATCACTCATGTTACATTCTCCTGCATGTTTTGTAACAGGCACTGCCTGAGAAAATGTAGACACAAGCCAGTGTCCAAATGGATTTCAGAAAATCAGAGAGGAGTGCACTACTTTGAAGGTCTTTATATAATATAGATATATATTTATTTATACATATATTTATATATATATACAAAAAGCAGGGATTATTTGAGGACAAATTAAAAATAGCCTTTAAAGTGACTCTGGGCTTTAATCTCCCACGTGATGTTGCATCATACATGATGAGAAGGAAATACCTCCAGGCTCTAAATAAACCTATTATCATTTAATCTCTAATGGGATATTTTGAAATCCAAAGAGAATACATCTTTTATGCACTTGCACAGCACAAAAGATCACTCTGGATTTCCAAGTCCTACCAGAGACTTAGAAAATCATAAAAAGGGAAACAACAGCCAGGAGCAGGTTGATGAAGAACAGTAGGCCAAAACAGAAATCTGTGGTGGTGTGGCAGCATCAGCCAGGCATGGGATGTGGGAAACAACTTGGATTTCTGCCAGTTCCCTCTTTCTGCAAAAATACACCTGCAGCAGAGTGGTGCCTTTCCCAGAGGATGTAAGCATCCCTGTGAGGTCCTGTTTGCCCCAGGGGGGTGAGGGGGACAGGGGTTAGGTCTGAGCAGGCCATGTCCCCTTGCTCCCCTCAGCTGGGAGCTGCCATCCTCTGAGATCCTAGTTCCCCTCTTCCCATCAACACTCCCATGCCACCTGCTTTCCTGTACTGCCCTGGTGCTTGAGGTGAGTGCTTGAAGGTTTTGTTCACTAATTACATACTGTAACTTAAAAGGAAGCTTACTGCTGCTTTTTTTTTTTTTTTTTTTTTTTTTTTTTAAGTAACAATGTCATTCTGCATCAGACAGGAAAGACTGACTTGTTCAGCATATACAATGCATCCCTTTGAAATACACTTACATCAGCTTTTGACTCCACTTGTGAATGGCTCCCACATACCAAGGAGGACAGAGAACTGCCTGCTACACTTATCTACATAGGCAGATGCATAAGGAAGGAAGAACACAACTACAGGGGGGAAGATTTAATCCATCATCATTTAATTCAACACAGTGCAAGTCTTCTTTACATATAGATGTCCCCTGACACATTTAACACACCAAAAAGAGAAGACTGCTGAAAAATCATGACTGTTGTTTCTCTCCCTCTCTCCACATAGCAAAATACACAGAAAACACACATCCTGCTTGACATTGTTAATATCCTGCCAGTAGTCTGCACTGTTTTAACAATGAGATTCCAGAAGCCCTGCAAGCCTCATGTCCACAGGGCTCTGTGGACAGAGCTGATCTGTAAGCCTAAGATTTTATGATTTAATTGCGAAACATCTCCTTAGAAGATACAAAGAAACATGACACATATCACAGTTATCATATTAAATAACAAAGAATTATATTATTATAATGCATTAATACAGCTTTTGAAAAAATCTGCTAATGATCAAATCCTCCTCCTAAGAATTTCTCTCAGATAAGTCATAGGCCATATCCAGGTGAGCACGGACTGCTCCTTCAATTCACAGTCTCATTAGAGTTAGTTGCTCCCCAAGAGAACCCTTAAGTAACACAGATGAAAACCTTACCCCAGCTTTGCCTTGCAAGGATGACTGCTTAGCACATCCTGGCTATGTGCCTGCTAATGTATAAATGTACAAATCAGAGAATCCCTGCTGCTGGTGACGCCAGATGTTTTTTGCCTTTTTTTCGTCTGTATCCTTGTTGCCTTCCCAGTACTTTTCCCAAGCCTGTTCCCCAGCTAGAAAGACCAAACACATTCCAGAGCTCCAAGTCCTGGCAGGGGGGGTACAGGGCCCCTCTCATATCTTGGTTCTTCCTGGGAACCAAGGTCTTTGAGACCTGTTTTCATGAACAAGTACAGCTAGTACCAAGGGTGGGGGCTCCAAAGAAGGTGTTTGACCTGGGAGAAATTGCATCACCACTTGTCCTCCTAATCGGTGCTTTTTATCAACTATGCTGATTTCCTAAAACCTATAAAACTCTATTCACCCCTGTGGGGGGTGGGCTTTTGTGGATATTCTCCCATAACTGCCCCTGGAGCGCCAATAAAGATCCACTTTTCTATTAACTCCTATACTAAAATTATCTCGAGTTTCATTTCCAGGCTGAACAAGGCGACACTGGGAGCTCGCTGTTTTAACACAATCAGAATAGTGCAGACCCTGCCTGCACAAATATGTAAATATGCTTGGTTATCAGCTTGCTTCTCTGAAGTGGGCCAAACAAGATTCTTCTTTCCTAACTTTACAATCTAACTATGAGGTATCTGGTCTAAGCTCAATTTTATAAGCAATATAAAATCTCAGCAAATACACACAGGTGTTTATAAAGTGCAGTAAAAATAAGGCAGGGTAGAAATCAATAAAATGGAGTTATTAGGAGAAAATATGACAAGTGAAACAAAGATTTGTTTTCTTATTTTTGCTTTAAAGTGCTTCTATCCCAGAGTTAGGCACGGCCAAAACCTTCATTATGCTCTATGGCATAAAGTAACTTTTCTTTGAGTATTTTTTTACTGCTGTATCTGGGGAGGAACAAAATGAGGTAGCAGGTATTGGCAAAGGGATAGGACTCATCTGGATTTTCTACCCAAGGATCTGCAATGCAAAATCTAAAACATTCCAGTTCATAGCCACTGATTCGATCAGATCCTGATAAAAAAGCTGAAGGAATGAAAAAAAAGAAAAACAAGTTAGCAAATTAAAAAACAAAACAAAATAATGTTAACTGAAAGTCATGACAATAAGTAATGTTAATGAAAATCATGAAGGGAAAGTAGTGTAAACATACGATTATTTTCCTAAGCTAAGTATTTTGCTTTGTTGAATTTGCACCTGAATACAGTTTAAAGTCTCCTGCCGATTCACAGTAATTACAAGCCCTCTTCTACTTTATATATAAACTTTGTGGACGAGAAAGACCGGGCTAGGTCTGACCTTCTACCTTTAAAAAGGATGACCTAGCTTCTGCAACCCTTTGAGGAAGGTAAACTGCTCACATCGACATAGTGTGTTCACACAAACTGAGGCCTCTGACCAAGAAGACAACCACAAAAGTAAGGGATAAAGTAACTGCAAGCTTCAAGGTGGTCCAATGCACTCAGACAAACCTCAAGGAACATGAGGAGGGTCAGAGCTGTCTCTGTGCAATTCTTTGTGCTAATTCTTTGTGGTTTTCACTAGAAAATGTGGCAGCAGCAGGGGCGAACATGTTGAAAAGCTATAGTTTGGAACTATACTATAGTAGTTTTTATGTGCAACCATCAAGAATGTGTGTTGTGGGGGAAAGAAAAAGGCAGTGAAATTTTTAAAATGCCTGATATATTACCAAGAAACATTTTCTTTTTTTCTTCTGGTAGTTTGTGAAACACAGTCCAAAAATTCCTGATGGTTCGATCTAACTCCATATACCGTCCGTACTTCACATTCTGTCAAAGAGACAAAAATAAAACAGGCCAGTTAATCCTCAATATTTCCATTTATATTTAAAGCAACATTTTATCTGATAATTTTTATAATCCTGTTCATAGATATTCAAATCCCCTTAACCTCTGGAATCTGCTTGTTCATTTGTTTTTCAAAGATTCATATGACAATCCCTGAGTTACAGCTTGATACTTATTCCCTTTTATTCTTGTAGCTGATGTAGATTAGAGACAGAACATTGACTCAAATCAAAACAAGAGAAGGTCCTTCGAGCTTCTGTCCATCTGTTCGTGACCTATGCATTCAATGAAAGAACAGGTCACAAGTACTTTATACTCAGCAGATAGAGCAGGAAGACACTATGCTTGTATACAACACCTTTTCCAGCAGATGCCAGTCGAATGTTGTGTGTCCTTGGAGAAGAACCTGCAGCTCTTCAGGGAGAAACATCTTCCAAATTCTAGCTGGGCAGCCTCTTAAGAACCCTTGCATAAAGTCCTTAAATGGCTTCTGTACTGATTTATTGAACACATAATCCACATACAAATCAACATATTCTTTCCTGCAACAGATACCAAACAAGCATTGGTGGTGCTTTTCTAAAAGGAGAATTCTAGAAAATTTTATACCTTATTCCTTTATTCCATGCGGCCTGCTGTACTGTACAGACTCAGTCTTTTACTGAGACCAGTCATCACTGGCAATTAGTTATTCACTGAGTAAGTTGGGAGGATCTTCACAAATAAAAGAGAATGCTGGCCAGAATGGATTCTTTTGGTAACAATCCTTATACTTCATGTGAACACTCCAATGAAATCCTGTCAGACACTTGACCATTATAAAGATGGAACCTAGCAGACCTAAATCCCACTGAATGCCCAAGAATTTCCCTGAAATAAAAATAAATATTTGCACAGCTGCTAATCAATAGTTTCGCTCTTCTCTCTACTTGTGATGGGGATCTGTGTAGTGATATTGTACTTGTGCAATCAACTCAATGTAAATGCTGTACTTCAAGCTTCCTAAATAGCCCTTTCATGGATCCCTATGGGTCCTCGGGTCATCTGCATAACTCAGGACACAGAATTTCTCTCAGTCCTCTGTGCCAAGATTAATATTGACACAAAGCCTTATTGATAGATTGCTCCTTCTCCTTTATGTACAAGATACATTCCATGTATGTAACTAAACAGGAAACATTTTGTTCTAAAAAAACCCTTACAGAGATGTACCTATAGCTGGGTTTCCCAGACACATCATCGTATTTCCCTGAAAATACTTTTCAAGGCTATTTTTTACATTTGTCAGGGATTTTCCTGTCAATGTCAGGTATCTGCATACGCAGGTACCAGGACGTCCAAGGATCCCCTTCTCATCCACTGCTCGCACAAGCTGCCAATGTCTGGCACATGTGCAGCAAGTACAGCAGGAACTGAAAGTGTACAACCTATTGCATCAAGACCAATGGCACAATACAGAAGACATAGTTTTCTAACAGTATGTGGGGATGGGTACAGACATGTTATTTCACACACTTGCAACAAGACAAAAGGATAAGAAATATAAAAATAAAACTGACCTGTTATTCTTAGTGACAGGAATGTTGGCACCGTTTTTTTTAAGTTCAACAACATCCATGGAATCTCCTTCTGCCATTATCTACACAAACAAAACATTGGCTGCTATGTCTATACATGACAGATATATACGTACTACATCTCTCATTCTTCCTGGAGGGTCTGACATAGCACTCTCCCTAGTCTGAGCTTACAGACAAGATGTGTCATTTGCACTGGGACACTGTCTTGCCCGAGTACCTATGTGGGATGTCTTACCGTGAAGTCCATGTCCAAGTTATCACATTCTTCATTCAAAATTTTCCGAAGACTCCTGTCAAAAAACAAAAGGGGAAAAAAGAGAGAAGAAACATGACCATTCAGTGCACTTTCAAATTCTGCTGAAAACTATCATTAGAAAAGCAGTATTTAAATGCATACATATGCGTAACACCTACACGCACAAAGAACTGTTATATATGGCCCTGAAATTTCATCATGCTGCTGCCATGAGTTGAGCACAAATGCCTCCAGTGAAAAAGGATTCCAGGCAAGTCCACCCCCATGCCCTGTGAGGACAACTTTACACATTTGCACTTTACACTTTGCACAACTGCAGCATTTGGTAATACTGTGCTTGTGCAAAACAACATTGTGGAAATTGATAATTAGTAAATCAGAGGGAAAAAAACAACATTAACAATTGGGTCCTTAGTTATTCCAAGTCCAAATTACAACCCAAAGTTTTTTGAACTATGTATTCACAGTGTGAACTTAAGCTTTTGTGGAGCAGAGATCTGACACCTTCTGAACTATGAAGCTTGGCTTTTTGTTTTGGCAGTGCCAGCCTCTGAGAGCAACATCCATGCCCTGGACAAGGACCTCTGTGGAAATCTGTGGCTTCTAGCAGCTTCACAATGGCAAGTGTAGATGCCACGGGTGCCCTGAGTTCAGCCTCTGGGATCTCCCTGTCCATGGTCAAGGCAAGGGACCCAGCCAAAGCTTGGGCCATGCCTGGCTCATACCGGCCCACAGTTGGCAGCAGCTCCTCAAGGTCCTCCAGGGTGGGGGACAGGCCCAGTAGCTTTTTGTAGAGAGCCCTGGGGAAGGGGAAGGGCACCGTGTGCCGGTTATACAGGGCCATTCCGCACAGCGTCCCAATCAAAAGGAAGGTGTCCTCATCCTCACAGCTTGAGGCCTGGTTAGGAACAAGCACACCAGAAAGCCGTGACTGCCTTTTCCCATGGGTGGGCCCCCATCCACCACTGTAGGGCTGGCTGCCTTACCTGTCTGGGGAACCACACGAGGCCGGAGGCGAAGCGGCAGAAGGCACCGGTGCCGGCCTGGCAGAGGGTCCTGGCTGCAATCCTGAAGAGCTCCCGGGACAGCCCACCTTCGTCCACACCCTGCTCACCCACAAACGACACCTGCAACGCCCGAGACACCCATAGAGACACCCATGTTGCCCACAAAACTGGATTCGTCCAGTGTGCAACAAGCCAATAATTACACACCCGAGAGAGATGCTGATTATTTATTTCAGGGTTGTGCGAACCTCGGTGGTACTCCACAAATCAAGCACACCCCACCAGACTTTTTGAGCCATTATTTATACAAAGAAATTCAGAGTTAGTAACTTTCCAAGTCTGTTATGATTGGTTAGTAATTTCCAAACAAGTTACATAGCCCCAGCTAGCTTCCACACACCCTCAGGGGAAGGGTCTTCACCCGGGCAGGGGCCTCTTTGCCCTGTGAGCACGATTTTTAGTATTACAATGAACATAGTTCAGCTACAGGATATGTGGCCCTTGACTATATCGCTAAGTTAGCAAGGTATATACAGACACACATCAACATCTCGATTTACTGCATCCTTAAGGCTTTTTAGTTCCCGGATGTCCTTGACTGGGAAATGCTGGCTGCTGCCTGTTCCACCGATTCCGTTTGAAAGTGTACAAAGAGCGTACATGGGAAACCATCCTGAATTAAGACAACGCTGACACATTCCACACGCTGCAAGGCGCCCAGCCCGCCGGGGCACCCGCGGGGCGGGGCGGGCTGCGGCGGCGGAAGCGGCGGCCATGCTGCGCGGCGCGGCCGGCCTGCGCCTGCTGCTGCGGCCCGGAGCGGCCCCGAGCGGCCCCGCGCACGGCCGGCGCTGCCACCGCCAGCGGGATCGGGATCGGGAGCAGGGCTCGGGCGCAGGCCCAGCGCGGCCGCAGCCGCCGGAGCCATCGCTGCTGCGCTTCCTGGTGTGCCCGCTCTCCAAGCGGCCGCTGAGGTGAGGAGCGGGGGAGCTGTGCCCTGTGCTAACGCAGGTTAGTCACTCCTCCTCACGTTTTGCTTGGGTGTTTCTCCCCCCTTCCGGCTCGCCTGCTCAGGTACGAGGAAGCTACGAACGAGCTGATTAACGAGGAGCTGGGCATCGCGTACCCCATCATCGACGGCATCCCGAACATGGTTCCGGAGGCTGCCAGGATGACACACAAGAAGCCCCCGGCCGAGGGCTCGGAGCAGCCCTGAGGAGCCCCGGGCACGGCGCTGCTGGGCCTGATGGCCGGAGCGGGGCTGCTGCCCTCGCTGCCCACGCTGACTGTGCTCGTTCCCCTCCTGTCCCTAGCAGGCCTCTTCTACTCGGCCAGCGTGGACGAATCCTTCCCCCAGGGCTGCACCAGCACGAACAGCCTGTGTTTCTACAGCCTCCTCCTTCCTGTTACGATACCAGTTTATGTGTTCTTTCACCTGTGGACCTGGATGGGGATTAAGCTTTTTAGGCACAACTAATGTGATGCCTTTGCTAACCCCCGGGCTTCTCTAAATCAATGTAATTTGTTTAATGTCATCAACTATTGCAGTTCATTTGAGAGAGTTTCCTTCTGGCACTAGTGACTGGCATCATTTTCCTGGTATTTTCTGGAACTGTATGAAGCAGCAGCCCATTGTTAACTACTGCTAATGCAGGTTAAGAGTAGGGGGTAACAAGAAGCACTAATTCCCTCTGTTTTATCCCTTCAAGAGTGTTGTGCATTTGTAGTGGCACAAATTAAAACTTTCGTCTTCATGGGCAAGAACTGTACCCTGACTGAATAAACTAAATTAAAATTAAAAGATGCAATGATATGAATCTGTCTTTGAGAGCTGTGGGGTTTTTTAACCAGATGTGTATACTGAAATATGTTACACTCTCAGAAGAACAAAAAATAAATCAGGCTGGTATTTAATAAGACAACTTGAGTTAAAGGAAGACATTTCTTTCTTGGATGATACTCCTGTCTATATGTGCAGTACCTGCAGCTTTTTTCTTTCTAAGGCTGTGATGAGAGTCCCACATGCCAAATTCTCAGTACTGTCTGAAAAGCTTTCTAACAGGACACAGCTATGAAGGGGACAGGTCAATGCTACGATAAAGGTTTCTTTTTTATGATTTGCTTTTGGGTCGTTTATATTTGCAACACAAAACACATTAATGTCCTATACCTGCTGAAAAATTCCGAAATGCAGCACCAAGTTGTAAATGCTGCACCAAGTTGTAAATGCTGTGGGATACTAACACTGCAGTCAAATTTTTCAGGCTGCTGCTAGGCGAATAATGCTGTGATAATATAAATTGTGAAAGCCAGTGCTCACAAGAGGTGCACCCAAAGGCTGACTTAAGCTAAGGGCAGATGTTTGTCAGAGCTTGTACAGGCAGTGGAGACTTGAAATCTAGAGGACAGTACAGAACATACCCTCACTGCCTCTATAAATAAATGCTTCTCAGCTGGTGTAATGAGGAAGCAGGAAGGAAAGGTAGCTCTGGGAGGCATTGTGAATCTCTGAAGTGTATGGGGAAGAAAAGTTTTGACAGCTCTGGTTGGCAAGAAAGCTCACTTGGAAAGCACCAGAACTGGGTAATAGGACACCAAGGACTGTAGTTCCTGCGGCATAGGCGTGGTGCCAGACTTCACGTTAGTGACGTGGTCCCTAAGCTGAACGCTGCTCTGGGCAGGTGTCCTGTTCCCACATCAGCCAGCTAATGGCTTTTTCAGGGCGGGGCCAGCATTACACTTCATGCAGAAAATGCAGCTGGCACAACCTTTGAGTATGTGCGGAAGCCACAGATTAAAGGCACATGGAGACAGTAGCACTGTAATCAGATTCCCATCACTCTGGCCACTACTGTCCTTCCTTTTCCTTCAGACAGCATCTCCATGAGAGAAGTGTCATTTTGTGGCTATGTTGCTTACTGACCCCTCAGGCTGGTTCCCCAGACACTGGGGTTTTCATGTACAGCCAACTAGCATGGAGTCTCAAAAGTCAGTCTAGCAGTAACAGTGTAGGACTTTGACAACTGAGGAATTCTATTCCATTATCCCAAAGCAACCTCACAGTAAATAGCACTACCAGTTGCATTTAGCTTATGCCAACAAAGCTACCTGGAATAAGATTGTGAAATACAGATTTATTCTACACCATTTATGGAACATGTTTTGTAATTTGATGAGTAGTTCTTTGTTGTATGCTCAGATGATACCGGACCCCTTCTACCAGTATTCCGTAACAGTGAAAATCAAGGAACACTGAAGCAAGATATTTAGAGCTAACAAGTTATACAATTTGGTATCTTACCTTTAAGATGTTCCTGAATTCCTGGTTTGAGGCAGATTTTAAAATTTTCCATATGTCTTGCAGAAGGCATTGTCTTCTGACGCAAAAATTCCATGAGTTGTGCATCACTATAAAGGGTAGCTGAGGATTGAAGTAATAGTCTTATTATTAGGACTGTGTGTTTATCTCTTCTGATTGGCAACAAAATTGGCTGCACTTACAGGAGAGATGTTGGACAGAGCCCTGCATTCTGTAATATGAACGCTGATCTTGTTTATCCTGTCAAAGATGCATGGGTATTTGCTCAGCTTCCATAGAACTGTCTGAAACGACTAGGAAGAAAGGAAAAGACATGTTGATTTTCCCTTGTGAAACCAGAGTTCAGAGGTATGTGTGCAGACTGAACAGCCTGTCTGTACCCTGGCAAATTCGTGTTTCTGAAATGAGCCTTTGCGTGTGTGAGCACTACACTAACAAAAGTTCACTTCCTAAAAACAGCTTCTACACACTCCTGTGAGTGAGAGAGAGAGAGAGAGAGGCATCTAACCTCTCTGTGCAGACACACTTTGTCTACAGAAGTGCCTCAAGAATAAAACTGAATGATTTTAACAGCATCTTCCATAATTCAGCTAAACCAAAACACACAGTAAAAATGTCCTGGACACCCGGGATATGGTACATTGTTTTAAAAAACTGCTGGGTTTATTATAGGTAATACCAAAAGTAGATACTGGTATAAAAATAATATAATTCAAAATGTTACACCTCCAGTGTGATAAGGCAGCAACTTCAGGTAATGTCCTAATTGGGTTTTGCTTCTATGCTGTTTCTCAAACCTCCTCCTCCACTCTGGTTGGGTTAATTGGTACAAAATTGGTACATTAACAAACAAAAGCTTATGAAGGGATTAGGCAGTTGCCCCACAAATTCCAGCCAAATTGCCAAAAAGCTACATTTTTTTGCCAAGGGAAACCCCTACTATGCACATTTCCATTTCATACGGCTTCCTCTGACATGGCTGCATTTGGTAGTTAATTTTCACTTCATGTCATCAAGAAATGTTACAGATTGTTTTTTATTACCAGGGGTTTGTTTTAAAATACAAGTAAATTGAAATGCTCAATAGGATTTCTAAATAAAAAGTTTAAAGACACCTCAAAATATTTCTGTTCATTAAACATAATAAAATCCAGAGTAACAAGAAGTATAGCAACCATCCCTTGTGCAGCTATTTCACAGTGATTACTAGTTCAAAGCAAACAAAACTGATCGAGATGCTGGAGGGCAGTTCCAACTCTCAGAACCAGCGGTCATCTCAGGAAAGGTACTATTGTAGCTGCTGGAACACTGGGATGGTAAAGGGCTTGTGTAATTTAGAGCACTGGAGGACTAGGGAAAATGAAATGTCTTTGAGATGTATCGGGTTAGTCTCAAGAGTTGACTTCCAGATATATATATATATCAAGTATTTAAATGAAAGGAAAAAAGAGTGTTTCACACTTCTGGTAAGATTTATACTTACCATTGTATGGGGAAGCGAACAAAAATTGATAATCTCTCCCACTTCAGGTACATAGAAGTTGCTTTCCTGTACTCTGAAACCAGTTCTGGAGTTCACCTGCATTGAGACACACAATATATCAGCAGCAGAACTAATGAGCTGTGTGTCTGTCTGGCAGGACAGGACTGACAGGGCTTTCTGCAGAAAGAGCTCTGAGACCCTGCACGGAAGTTAAGGGATAAAAGTGCTATGAGTAGCACAGTGCTCCACAGTGAGAAGTCTCAGAAAGCAATGTATAAACTAGCAGGAAAGCAATTTTCTTTTACAATGAAGATCCCTTAACAGGACTCCATCAGGCAAGGTATGTTTCCCTTGGAGTGTCTTTCGTGTGGCAGAACACTCTGCAGTTCCCTATTCATGTTCCTACTTGCTACCTGACAAAAATATTTGCAGGGAACAGTAAGCATGTAAAGCTCCAAATCATGTAGTCACAGAATAGGCCTGCTGCTTTTTTGAGTTTATTTATCTGGATAAATACAGATTCAAGAATCTAAACTTTGAGGCCCAAATCTGCATTCTCAGCCAAAAGGATATTCAACTCTTAACAAAATTTAACAAGTCACTCTGATTTATACTGTGTGCTTGAGCTCTTGACTTTCATAAACTTTGAACATCTCCACAGGAGAAAGTATGCTTCTCCAGAAGAACACAATTATTGCCCTCTTTGTTCTCCTTGTTCATGTGCAGCTAAAGAGGTTCTAATACTGTTGTCCCAGGGAATTTCTCAGGTTAACAGGCTCTTACAGCATCACACAGCATTATTGTGGCAGCCACAATGTACCAAGCAGGTAAGTTGCCTTTTAAATGCTCTGAGCAGTTACTGGGGTGGGGGATCTCACCAGCAGAAAGGGGAATGGGCATGTTACATAGAGGACACCTCATCCATAGCTCTGTAGGCATGAATGCATGCACTCCTGACACCACTGAAAGCATTCTTCCCCTGCCAGGGCTATAACATGCTTTAGCTCTTCATTTCTACAGAGGCTCAGTTTGGCACAACTCGAGCAGAACTCCTTCAAAACTGTGCTGGTGTAGAGCCAAAGAGATTCCTGAAGCTGTGTCAAACCCAGAGAATTCAACAAGTGGGAAGTATTAAAATACTCTAAGCTACATTGATATACCCTGTCTAATCAGGATCCAAGCACCTTCTCACCTGGTAAAGCATCTGCAGTATTTGCAGAGGCCCTGTTTCATGTGGGTGCAGGTTGAGGAGGCGGCCTGGCATACCCAGTGTGCACTCCAGGACAAATTGAGACATGTTTTTCTGGCAAACCCTCTGATACAGAATGACCAGCTCTTTGAAAAAGGGTGTTTCTAGATTTGACCATAGGCATTCTGTAAAGAAAACAGCTAGTGAGGTCACAGGTAACATACAAATCACTGCAATTTGTGGATGAGGCTGCATTTTCTCTTTTTATCAAATGAATTAAACAAAAAGTTTAAGCTTACACTGAAAAAATGAATAAACTTCATATAGAACTTTTTTAATTCTTGTGTCTTGCTGCATAGTCCCCATGTTTTGATGTCTATCAAAAGCAATTATTTCAAGCTCTAGAACACATTACATCTGTGATAATAACTTGTTCTGCAGCAGAAAATGACCAAACATTTAAACCATTCAGTTCTATCATCATAAAACCTTACCAAGAGTTTGCAGGCCCTCTGGCTGGAGCTTCATGATGGCTTGAGCCAGAAGACTCAGAGAAAGGAAAGAGTTTCCATCATTCCCCTGCAGAAGGCAAGGCAAGATCAAGTAGATTCTGAAATTTTCAGGTGAGATAGGAGAGGAAGACAATGATGGCAGTAAGTTCCTAATCTCCTTTTGCACCTTCAGAGGAAAAAAAAAGAGACAAAGGTTAAAATGCAATTATGTTTTGCCAAAGTAATTAGATTGGCATGAAATTCCTAAGTTTCATGCACAAATCCAAAGGTCCTCAGTATCTGCGTGATGAGCATTCTTATATCAAGTCCTTACCTCCCGATAGACTGTTTGGTTCTTACTGATCTTCTCGTGAAAACGTTTCACTTCTGACATGTCTACACCTGAGACTTCTTTGGAAGTTTTGAAATGTTTGTCTCTACTACAACATAAAAAAAAAAAAGACCTCTAAATGTTTTTTTCTACTGACTGAATAACGAAGCATCGTAACATCAGAAAATACTTGGAAAGTCCAGACCCAGCTCCAGTGGATATTATTTCATTTGTTCTAAGAAGATAGACAACACAGGCCACTGTTTTGTGATCTGATTAATATAATGTCCTTTCTGTCTTGTGTGGCTGTGAAGTATTAATGGTAGACTCCTGTATTTCACCCTAAAATGACTTCCACTTCAGTGCCAGAAGGAGCTATTATGGATCCTTTGAGAGCTGTAGTATTGCCTGAAGGGATTATTATCATCTGCCAAATATCACTATAGGATAATCTTCTAGAATGTGAGCTTGGCTAGCACATTTCAGTAGGACCAGGGCTATAAAAATCTTAATGTTAGCTTGGGCTTTGAAAAATACAGACTTGCTTCTTGCAGATTCAGATTAAACTAATCTTTTCTACTTATATGGCCTAAAATAACACTTTCTGGTCAGCTTATATGCAGCCAACGTACTCTGTTATAAGTCAGTGCGTGCTACCTTTTGTCCAGGAAGCTTCCATTGATGCAAGCCTCAGATGAAAAGATCAGTCTGATATTCCTGATAATAAAAAACAAAAAAATCAATCTTTTCAACTTTAGGTTTTTAAGTCTGAAAGAACAAAAAACATGTGTACGAGTGTGCCTGCACCTGACCACACAAAACTTCTCTTTACACCACTTCATTGTCAGTGTTGCAGAAGACATTGTACTCGAGGAGTTAGTGATCTTTGCAAGGCACCTCTGCTTTCCTGGGCCTTGTAAGGGAACCTGCTTAAGCACCCCATGCTAGCCAGTGTTCCATTCTGGTGGGTGTTATCATGGAAATATCTTCTCCTGACAGGTCAGAACATTAGCTGCTTTTGTTTGTTATGCAAAATAAAAGGCACTGCAGCACGGGAGGGAGGAGGATCCCCTCTAAGGACAGGATCTTTGTAGCATGTGGAGGGAAAGTCCATCAGGCTATCTATCAGTTTACTGCAGCACAAAAGCTGCATTCCCAGAACCTGAAGGGGTGTTAGACTTACTCACTCCCTGTATTCCTGGTTCTGTTCTTATTGAAGCATCTATTTTATCACCCAAATTGCTGTCAGGCCCTTCCCATTGAGATCTGGAAAGAACCATCCCTCTCTCACCGCCTCAACAACCACTTTCCATATGATCCAAATTGTTATAAAAGTGGTCAGGAACACATTTAGATGAGTTGACCAAGCTTTCAAAATGCTTCTGAAGGACAGGCTTCTGAAGCCATGCAGTACATCTGCTCTGTTCCTGTTGCTTATCAATCTCTCTTTTTGCTACGCAAAAACTAGGTGGAAGTGCTGGTAGAAGATTGTGCCTTGGCTGAATTATTGAACAGCAGTTCCTACAATAGCTGCCAAAGAATAATAATTTTTAAAGAAAATCATGTCTCAGGAAAAAAAAACAACCAACCAAACCCAAACAGCAAGTTTCTGATTTACGTTTTTATACTCTCCCAACATGTAGAATTAGAAATCCATGCATCCACTTCTTTATCCTCCAGAGTGGCAATTCCATTCAAATACGAATTCTGTGTGAAATGCATGAAAACATTCACAAAATTACAAGTGTAGCAGATGGGATTCTTTTTTTTCATGCCAACCATTACAAGAATATTTCAGCCTAAGTATGAACAAATTTATGGTCATCCAGATGCATTAACCACAGAACATATATAATTGCAATACAAGTTAGTTTGTAGGTAAGTACAGAAAAAACTGCAATAGACATACATAAAATTGGAGTGCTACAAGCACAATGGGAATTCCAAATGTTTCCGGCAGTAATGTGGACAGTGGTAAAATCAGAAGCTATGATCAAATGTGCACATACCTTGTTTTCCTCCTTGCAATGGGCAAAACTTTGGTTTACTCCCAATAATTTTAATCCTCTTTTTTGATTCATTCTTTTCTGTGAAAGAACAAAGAGATTGTCATCATCTTCAGAGTTAAGTGCACAAAAATGGAATAGTAAAAAAACTCTTCAAGTAGTAGTTATCTGTTGAAAAGTTGATTCTATGAGGCCATTACCCATGATAATCAAGCAACAAATGTAATAATTCATGGTAGAATTTATTGGGATGGCCAAGCAAGCATGAGACATAACGTTTGCCTCTCAGTGTAAACACAAAATCAGGAAAGCAAATGTCTCCATGGAAGAAACAAATATAGATTGTATATATCTGCAGTGGTCATTACTCTGGCAGGATTTTCTAGTACTCACTGGTGGGATGGGAACTGGTATCAACTGATCCAGCTTCCTCTCATCTTCCAGTTGTCCTTCATCATCAGAACCAAAGAAATAGAATTTGTCCGAGGAAGGGACATAGACCAGAGTGTGTTCTCTGTTCAGGAAAAAAAAAAGTAATAATAAGCAAAAAATAAGCAAGAATTTACAGATGCATTTTCAGAGTGTAGACCTGAGGCTTTTCTTTAGAAGTCCTGACAGTTGAGATGAATAATCCCTTTAACCAAAGTGCTAGAACTCTTTGCATAGAACATTCAGCAATAAAGACACACATGGACTCAGATTTCTATGCCATCCTCTCATGTTTGTGATTTACCTTGGTTCCACACACAAAAATAGTGTTACACCTTGCTTGCTTCGCACCCTTCTGCTTTTAAAAGCACAACTTCTGTGCTGCTGAGCCTGATACCAAGCCCAGATGAGTTGTCAGGAGACTTTTTCTGGCCCAGTTCCAGAAGAGCAAAGTAGAACTGGGTAATTATCACTGCTTTTCAATTTTTTCTAGGAACCCCCCAGTTAGTCAATCTGGATGGGAATTCAGTGACTTTCCCGATGCAGGCTTTTGACAGTCCTTTGCCCTTTGGAACCCAGTACACCCTTTGTTTATTAAAAAAGGAAAGGACTAAGGGCTTCTGGTGGTTTTTGCAGCTCTGTCCCTCTGCTCACCACAGGCTGAGGGTTCTGCTCTCACTGGGGCTCTTGCAGGAGGGTGGCTTGTACTTGAAGAGTGGATGAATACTCTGACAGTGCTGACCTACATAGGGATTTGAACATCTTGGTGACTCCCCTCCCTACTGTTCTTCAGTGATTCCCCTAAGGCATTGACCTTAGAAGACACTGGCACTTCCCACCTGCCACAGGCAATGTGTGAAACCCTTGCTCCCAACAGCTCAGCCACCACACGAGGCAGGAGTTCATTCCGGGTGGAGTTGTGACCCAGCTGGCCAGACCCTCCTGCTCCAAAGGTCCACACCAGCCCCTCCTTGAAATGAAGAAACAAACAACGGCGTCACTGCATTATTAGCAACATTCAAATGGTCACAACCAAGGGTGAAAGCCAGCAAGACACAAGTTATATGGGACTTGATTCAAAACATCCCTGATTCAAATATGAGTAGGGTTCACTTTGCATCAAGCCTAATGATACACTTGTAAAGTCCAAATCATTTCTCTCCTAAGAAAAGCAATTTAACTCCTGAGAATAACTCCCTGATGCTTCAGAATTTTATTTGTATGAGTAAACCCTAGTGAATTAGATGTTGTTCACATCTTTTGAAGTCCCCAATATACTATAAGAAAGAAAATATTTTCAGAATGTACTGGGAGTTGAACTGCACCTTTTTGCCTCAGGATTCCCTTTCACCATACCCCTGCAAAAGTCTGCGTGCAGGTGACAGGAATATGAGAAAAGATCAGGTTTCCCAATAGTTAGATAACATCTCTTGAGGATTGCCTTCAGACTCAGGTGGAAGCAGGCATTACCATCCCAATTTTTCCATGCAGATTTTAGCAGTGTGTCTTTTCTCATAAAGATGCTGACTTTCCATTTCAGACTCACCTTGGAGAGAACTGCAGTATGATCTGCCCCACATGAGATAAATACAGTCTTCCAGTGCTCTAAAGCTCCAACATATGATGGGCGGTCTCTGTCTGGAAAGAAGATAATATTGTTGAAGTGGAAGAGTGCTGGGGGGGTCTCATATACAGAAAAATTTAGAAAACAGGAGGATTAAGCACTTTTCAGTCTTCTCTTAAAGCAATTAATGTAATTACAACTTGGGTTTGGGTTGTTTTCCCTCCAGTATAACATACTGTTTCTCATAATGTTCTGTCTTTTCCATATGACTTTATTTTAATTTACTTTGGTCTGAAACAAAATGCAGTACTTTCACATCTGCTTGCCAAATGATACTTTGCTTCAAAATATCTGATTCTCAAGGGTGTGGACTCATTCAGATTAGATTCTGCTGTCTTTAGGTTCTGTCTGGCTAGGGCAACTCTTCTCTAGCCTTCTAGGTTTGAAGACAACAGGTGATTTTAATTCTTCTCTCACCTTGTGTTTTTACAGAGAATTAAAGAAGATAAAAGAGTATAAAATTAATTTCTTTCATGCAAAATTTCCTGGAGAGAGTATAGGAGTGGAAATAGACCCGTAAGACCTCCAGTTTTAAGAGTCCATGCTATCAATTAACCACATAAAATGATTTCAAGTTCTCTATAGAAATGCAATCCCTAAATTCATTGTTTCTGCATGCCTTTCCTGGCCAGGAAACAAAGAACTTATCCAGATACACTTTCTTCAAAAGACTTTACTGTCCACTGCAGCTCCACAGGAGCTTGACGGTACTGAGGAGTGATTTGGTGAGCTCACTGACCAGGAAAATACTCTCCTGGTGCTCTCCTTCCTTACCTTTTGTGTCTCCAAGTCCCAGCTGTCCAAAATTGTTCTTTCCCCAGGAGTACACGGCTCCAGAGAGTGACACAGTGGTGCTGTGAGCTCCTCCAGCAGCAATTTGAGCAAGTGGGATGCCCTTTAGTCTTTCTACCAATTGTGGTTTGGGAGTAAGCGTGGTTTGGCTCCCGACTCCAAGCTGTCCGTGGGTGTTCTGGCCCCAGGTGAAGAGCTCACCCCCTTCACACACAGAACAAAAGAAAACAGCTCAGCCTCGCTGCCTCCCTTGAGTATTGGCACTTTGGGAATAGGAACAAAACTCAGTGTAGTTTTCAGGGACCTAGCTCCAAGGCAAGACCATCATGTGAGACCAAGTTTCTGTTTGCTTCTGACCTCTTTGGGACAGGCCCATGCTGCCCATGTGACTCAGCAGAGCAAGAATAAAGGCCAGGTGCTTCCACCTCTAAAGTCATACTTCCAAGAAGTTCCCAACCACAAAGGTGATGCCACTTGAGAATGAGCAGGTCTGGTGACCGCAGAGTGGGACAGCCACGTCTGCTCTCCACAACACACCTTTGTGGAGGGGCAGTGCTCAAGAACTGGAGAGAGACAGAGAGAGATGCAGGTCCCTGGTGCTGGAAGGAACAGCACTGATAGCCAGTGCACTTTCTGTCCCCACTGCTCATTACGCTATAATGGTGTCACCAACTACTGCAAATAGAACAAATGCTGCCATCTCAAAGCATGACTACTGTTTGGAGGAAAAGTGTTCTTGAAAGAGGCTACCTCTGGACAGTGCCATGGCATGCTGGTCCCCACATGCTATTTGAACAATATTTCGGTTTCCCAGTTCTTGCACCAGCCTACAAAAATAAGGAAAAAAATCAAAATAAATAGATGCTGCACCATGAGACAAAGATCTTCTGCTCACCAAGCCCTATCACTTTTAGCAGGAAGTATGTGGAAAATATAGGTCACATGTAAGATGATTCACCCTTCTCTTATGCTGGCCTGCTGTATCAGGGCTGACTGATTTGATTGTGGTTTGCTTCACAAGAAGCTGGAAAAGAATCAGGCTCAGCATGATTCTGTTATCTGTCCCTGGGCAAGATAACAGAAAGTCACACAGCAAACTGCTGGGCCATTTGTAGGTGATGGTTACCCTCACAGCTTAATCAGAAGGTGGTAAGGTTCAGACATGCTTGTGTCTTTCACCGGCAGTTTTCCCAATCAATGTGTGGTTTACAAGTCATCTGCATTGCTCTGGTGTATTCTACTGATCCTTACTAAGTTTGAGAGAAACCAGTCTCATGTGCATCCCAAGCAGATCAGATCTTGGTATCACCCTCAAAATCCATGCACTTCTGGCTGGGTTAAAAAGGAAGATAAAGTTTTGGGACCGTGTGTGTTACAGTTCCCTCTCTTCAACAGGAACATGCCTCAAACTCTTGAATGTTATCTTGAGAAAAAGCAAGCTGCATTTTCTGACCATTGCCTTCCATACCTCCACCCTGTGAATGCTTCTTACCTTGTCATTGGGCAGTTTGCTGAAGCTTTAGCCCAGTGTTCGGAAAGCTTCCCATCAGGGGAGAGAACGAGCGTGTGTGTTCCGTCATGGTTTGAGCACTGCATCTTCTGCGACCCTGTGTGCTCTGCAGGACATGCACAGACAGACACAATGATCATGCTACGGCAGCAGATATCTTCACCACCTTGGCCCCTTCCCCAAGATCTCTGTGTGCTGCTGCTTTCAGCAAGAGCTTCTGCTTCTCAGCAAAAAGTGAGACAAGTGTGTATAACTTATTTTCTCAGGCCCCTTGGGGTTTCAGTGTCCTGCCTACCCACTGGTTTGTTTCGTGCTGGATGACTCTACACTAAAAGACCTTTCTCTGACTCTTAGGCTGCTGTGCCACCAGCTTCCAAGACAACCAGTGAAATGTCAGCAGAAGCACAGTCTGTTGCTTTTGCACATCTGTGGAGCGTATCTGAGGGACACAAAGCACTTCCTGAGGTATCTGGCCACCCCAGATTTGTCACAGCCTTGAGGATAGGATGCCTTCAAGTCAAGCATTTTACAAGATGCTGGAGAAGCAATGATGGAAAATTCACACATTGCCTCTTTACAGCAGAAGGAAATACCTCCTTGTCTACAGCTGAGGGGCTGCAGATGCTCTCCAGACCTGGAGGCAGCAGGTTACTCGGTTACTTGCATGTAGCTCTGCTCCAGCACAAGTGTCTGAGACCCAGGATGCCCAAGAGTGGAAAGTGATCATCAGCAAACCTGCCCTGATTTACCTAACACCTCTGGAGACTCGCTGCCCACCCTTCTCACACATCAGACATGGAACTAAAGAGGAAAATCCCCGTCTATTCCCAGTATGGTCTTCCTCCTGCCAGTTCCCCCTCTCCGAGTGCTGCACACTGGGACACATTTAAGTCCCTGATGTCCAGTCCCCGAGGGGCAAATTATTGCAACTTCAGCGGTTCCGCCTCCGCGGACCCGTCCTCGCCCACCCGCGGCTCCATCGCCGGGGGTCTCCCGCTATCCTCCCGACCGCGCCGCTCCCGCCGGTCCGTACCTTCAGTGCCCTTCCCCTGGCCCTGCCGCCGCTCTCGCTGCCGCTCTCGCTGCCGCCGTCGCTGCCACCGTCCCTTCGCCATCCCTCGCCCGCCGACAGCTCGGGAGTGCCCGGGGAGTGCCCCGGCAGTGCCCGGGCAGCGCCCGCAACGCCGCGGCGGGGAAATGGAAACCGAAACTCATCAAGGGCCGCGGAACGGGAGGAGGAGCGGGAGGGATTCCCGGTACCTCGGAGTCCGGAGCTGGGAAACCGACTCCTGCGGTGAAAGGGCGTGAGCTCCTGGGCTCCGGTGGGTTCTCGGCTCTCCTCAGCCTGCGGAGGTGCTGCTGCCCGGGTGGGAGGAGAGGGCAAAGCAGAAGGCGGGTAGAGGGATGTGGGGGTCTTCCATATGGAGAATGCGCCGTTTGACTTTATTATTCACTTTGGAGAGTGACCCGCACGTATCCATCCTGTGGAGAGTCAAGAGACCTACTCTGCTTCTCAGCTGTATCCCAACTAAAGCCCACGCAAACCCAGGGGGGTTGCTCAGCTAGGGGAAGTCAAACCACAAGTGAAACGCTCAATTTGGAAATATATCAACATCTAAAAGCTGTCTGCTTCCATTCTCACATAGTCTCTGCTAAATCGCTCCTGCCTTCAAAGACCATCCAAGCTTCCTCCCTCCCGGAAAGGACACCCTGCCTGCCCCACCTCCCACACTGTCTCACTGGAGAGATGCATGCAGGACAATCTTGTTGATGAACTAAGGGATACCCGTGTGAATGATGAAACAGATCAAAACACATAAGATCATTTTTCTTGTATTCCTAATAGCTGCCACTGATTAATTAAATTCAATCTGTTTAAGAGAATTTTATGCTGCTGAATACTAAGCAGAGATTTTGGTGCGGCGCTCTACAAAAGTCCCAAGAAGTGCAACATGAATCTACAGATTTAAACTAGTGTTCACTAAAACACAGTGGAAAATTCAGTGCTGACACAGCAGGAACACCTAATGTAATGTATTTTAATGGAGCAGACTATGGTTCACAAAAAGGCACCCAAGGTCCCTGAGGTAAAGAAAAAAGGATGTGGAGGAGCCATGGAAGCAAAGCAAGGTGAACCTGAGGTACGGTAATTGACTTCTGCCCAGGGAGGAGCAACCCAGCCTTGTCTCTCCCAGCCTCTTCCCTACACGCACTTTGCGGATCTTATCGCCTTCCACAGTATGTAGGAAAGTCTCGGGATCAGGAAATACTGAGCTTGAGCAGTGATGCCCAAAGCATGAGCTGGGAAGGGACACTAGAGGTCCTTCTGCACCAAAGCATGAACTAAGGACTCCTCCCTGGGAGGAAAACTGCTCCAAGCACAGGACACAGCACAGCCTCCTGCCTGGCATGGAAAGGAAGAGATTTGAGGGGAAGAAAGGAAAGGAAATGTGTTGATGCTCTCCTTTCAGAGCTGCATTCTTCCTCCTGTCAAGTGGACTGCTGGCAGTGATTTCATGACAGAAAGGCTTGCTCTGGTAAGCTACTGCAGGTTAATTAAACACCCTGTGGTTCTCTGCCCATGAGTATCTAGGCTTGTGATACTCTGATGAACATGAACCTAAGGGCCTGTGAGGGACATGTCTGGCAACTGGCAGGAGACAGAGAAAGGAGGTGAACTGTATAAAATGTTTTTTGTAGCTAGAACTGGGTTTAACAGATGTGTTCGTCTGTACATTTGACCCCTTTCCATCACTTATTACCCATGAAACCCAAAACAAAGCAAGACACAGCACAGCAACAACCAAAACTGTGTAAAACTCCTTGAGTCTGGAGTACTGCTTGCTTATAAGGGTAGCCGTTCTCCCAGGAGAACAGCACAGAGTGAGAGGAATGGAGAAATCCAAGGATATGTATGCAGATACCACAGTCCCAGGATAAACAGAAGAATGTCTCATGCTGAGCCCCAGGGAGCCAAGGAAGCATGAAGTGGGAGCCCGTTCCCACAGTGTCAGCAGCTGAACAGGCATGAGCGGGTCAATCCCTACAGAGCAGATTTGGGAGCATGGGGCACTTGCAGCCCCTCTCAGCTGGCCTGAGTCACAGCTCCAGCTGCACTCTCCATGGAAAGGGACATGGTGACCCGGGGGCCACCCAGCAGGTCTCAGCTGCTGGCAGCCCAAACCGGGCAGTGCCACATCCCTCAGTATCACACCAAGGGACACCAACTACCTCTGTCCTTTTCCTCCCCGGAGTGCCAAAGCAGCACCCACTGTGCAGGCTGAGGCAGAACCAAGGCTAAGCGTCATCTTGGCCTGGACTGCCCTGAAAGAGATGGCAGCTCCATGGCACAGGCAGCCATGAGGGAAGGGAATGTGCTGCCCTGCCGCCCCTGCCCGAGGGGCTTATCAGCACCGTGGTGCTTTGGGTTTGGCACTTTCAGGGCACTGTTTTGACAATAACATTGCCCAGCACTGTCTGAGGAATATTCCCAGTTTCTGCTGCTGGCAACAGCCCCCCACTCTAGGGGACCTTTCAGGAGCCATTCCACTGCACTGTAAAAGAAGGCAGCAGGAAACAATGTTGTCCCAAGTGTGGACAGGACAAACTGGACAGCTCTTCTTTTCTTCCTTGCCTCCACTCCTGCAGGAACCTGACAGGCTCACCAGGAGCTCTTCAGCCCCCCACAGCCAATGGCTGTGAGCTGGGCATGGGTGGGTGGCAAGAATCATAGAATCATCAAGGTGGGAAGAGACCTTTAAGATCATCAAGTTCAACCACTGTAACCCCAAAATCACTAAATCGTCATCCAGCAGCAGATCCAGATGCCTTTTAAACACCTTCAGGGATGGTGACTCAACCACCTCTCAGGGCAATCTATTCCAATGCCTGACCACCCTAACAGTAGAAAAAAATTTCAAACATCTAATCTGAATCTCCTGTGCCTCAGTTGAAAGCCTTTTCCTTCATCCTCTCTGCAGGCACGGCAGAAGAGACTGGCCCCCGCCTCACTACAGCCTCCTTTCAGGGAGTTGCAGAGTGATGAGGTGCCCCCTGAACCTTCTAGACAAACTCAGCTCCCTCAGCTCCTCTTTGTAAGACATGTTCTCGATGGACTTTTCACGAGCCTTGTTGCACTTCTCTGGACACACTCCAGCACCTCAATGCCTGACTTGTAGTTAGGGGACCAGAAAGGGACACAGCACTCGAGGTGCCGAGTACAGGGGGACAATCTCTGCCCCGGTCCTGCTGGCCACACTATTGCTGACCCAGGCCAGGATGCCATTGGCATTCCTGGCCCCCCGGGCACACGCCGGCTCGTGTTCAGCTGGTGTCAACCCGCTCCCGCAGTTCCCTCTCTGCTGAAGGAAGAGGAGCGGACAGACGCGATGCCAGAGCTGGACAGCCGGGAGGGACCGCGTACGGAGAGCCGGCCGGCGGTGCGCAGGGTCCGGCGGCCGCGGGATGGCGGCGGTGCCCCGCTGCCGCGGCTGTGACCGTGGCCGTGACCGGGGCCGGGGCCGGGGCCGGGGCGGCGCCGCCGGGGAGGGGTTTCCCCGCCGCGGCTTAAGCGGCTGCCGGGGGCGGGCGGCTCCGTGCCGCCATGCCGCCCTCCGCGATGCCGCTGCTGCTGCCGCTGCTGCTGCTGGCGGCGCTGGCGGTGCCCGCCCCGGCCTCGGCGGCGGCGGCGGTGGGGGGCTGCGGGCCCTGCGAGCCGGCGCGGTGCCCGGCGCTGCCGGCGCGGGGCTGCCCGCTGGGCCGGGTGCGGGACGCCTGCGGCTGCTGCTGGCAGTGCGGGCGCGGCGAGGGCGAGGCGTGCGGCGGCGGCGGCGCTGCGGGGGGACGCTGCGCCCCCGGCCTCGAGTGCGTGAAGAGCCGCCAGCGCCGCAAGGCGAAGGGCGGCCCGGCGCTCCCCGCCGCCGGCCCGCCCGGCGTGTGCCTCTGCAAGAGCCGCTACCCGGTGTGCGGCAGCGACGGGCTCACCTACGGCAGCGGCTGCCAGCTCCGCGCCGCCAGCCTGCGCGCCCAGAGCCGCGGCGAGCCCGCCATCAGCCAGCGCAGCAAGGGAGCCTGCGAGCAAGGTGCGGGGCAGGGAGCGGGGCGGGCGGGGTGCGGGACGGGGCATGGCCGCTCTGCTGCCCGGCTTCGCGGCGAAAACGCTGCTCCTCCGGCCGTTTTATCCCATCGGGATGCTTCTTTGCAAAATGGACGTGATTTCAGACCCACCTTAAATGGACTGGAGAGTCCCAGTCGGATTGCGCTGCCTAAACTTGGAGTAACACTTCGTACCAGCCCCAGAAACGCAGAGGAACTTGGGCACTCAGTGCTGGCTTCCAGTGGTGCTGGAACTACACGCCTCCACTGTTCATACTTTGCCTGAAGCTCGCAATTTGGGCTGCTGTGAGATGGGACAAAAGGGATGAGCTGTCCAGGGGAGTGTTCTGCCCAGGAAGGTTGCAAGCAGAGAGGAAAGGAAATGATTAAATGGATGTGAAAGCCACGGAAATTCAGAGCCAACATTCACTGGCTTGCTTTGGTTAGAACTGAAAACAAGCAGTGATTTGCCTGTGAGCTGCACGTAGCGTTTTCCACTTGCAGTATTTCCAACCAGGAACTTGATTCATCCCAAGCTTTTTCTTAGGGATGGTGCTCAAGGAAGAAATTGTTCTGCTGCAGAGCCTCTACTAGAAATTCTGGCCTCTGAGAGTGGTTTTTGTTGGGAGGGAGGGAGGGGTAGGACATAGCACGCAAGCCATATACTAAACATCTCAAGGACAAGATTGCAGCGCCAGCGCTGTTTTGGTGGAGGAGTGTTCTCATAAACACAGTATGTGCAGGTCACAACCTCCACCTCCTCCTTCTCTTGCTTCTTGTAAGTGAAGCCAAGTATGTTTGCAAAAAAATGTTTCTGAAACTCCCAAGGCAGGCATGAAAGACTGGGTAAGGAGTGGGTTATGCACTTTGATGTTGCCCATTAAATGCCCTGTGGGGCTTTTAACAAACCATGTCCGAAACATCAGGCTTACACATTAGCCAGAAACAGTGTGGTACAGTATTAACTCTTGTAGGGAAGGAATTTCAGCCCTCAGGGTAATGTGGAATGAGATGAGAATGGCCTCAGTCCATACCTCTGTCTAGTATTTGGAAGGAGCCTTTCCTGCCCAGTGGCCTCAGGAGTCCTAAAATGCATGCTACTTCTTGGCTCTGCCAGCCCAGACAAGTGAGCAGATGGGTTTGAAAGATGTCATGCTTCAGGTGTGTTCTTGAGAAGAAGGCCCTGTTCTCACTTGTCTTGCCCAAAGTCACTTGGGAGTTTGTTGCAAAACAGGTAGTGATACTTGTAAGATACTGTCCCAACCCTTGGCTGTGCTTCCTGGTGTCTGTCCCAGACTGGATGCTGGTTCAGCTTGATGGGGCTTTGGTCCAGACTAAGGAGACAGAATTTGAGGAGGTCAATGCAAACATGAGCCACTGGGCAGAGGATATGGAAGCCACTGACCTGCCGGCATCCAGCAGGTCCCACAAGGCTTTCTCCATCCTCTGATAATCACAGCAGCAGCTTTTCTGAAGAAGAGTCGCAGTGTGGGACAGCCACGCCAAGCACGAACTGTGTCCTCTCCTTGGAGAAGGTCTCTTCAGGTGTTCAGATCTGCAGCAAGACACCTTTGCAGGCTGATACGTGTTTAAGAACTTCACTGGAGCATGTGGTGCAGAGCCATTGGCTAAATGTCCCATCCTCTGTCACTCTGGGGAGCCACTCTTCTTTTGGCTCCTGCTGCTGGCAGAGCTCTGACCCAGCATCTCAGGGAATGGAGCAGGACAGATGTGGCTGCTCAGCAGTGGTGTCTCAACTGACCCTTCTGAGATTTCCTGCATGAACCTTCCCTGTGCTGTGGACATTCTGGTGATTTGCACTGCTCTGTAGCTTGCAGCAGAGGCAGGGACTCATCCCACAACGTGCTAGACATCTGGAAGTATTTCTGTATCCCTCAGGGCCTCCTGGCTGTTAGGAGTATTGGGTGGGAAGGGTGGGGAGTTGTAATCTCCACATGGATTTTGCAACAATGACAGGAGAGAGCATCCATCCTATCAGCCTCACAGGGCAGAGCCTTTTCCAGTGTCTTTCCAGATGGGAGACAGCACTTTTCTAGGTTTCTAGAAGAACCTGAATACTGCGGTAGTCAAATAGTGGAAGTTCTGGCTTTTGCCATTTCCCACCACAGATGCAGTCTCCTTAAAGCACTATCTAGGGTGGGATCCAGCACAGGGAGACCACAAACAGGCAGGACCAGTCATCTGTGTGACAGCTTTTGCACAGAAAGCAGTCCTTGGGTGACAGGGCACTTGGGCTTCCTGCTTGTGGCAGATGGGCTCTGAGGTGTCTGCATGCCCTCACTGAACTGTAAGCATCATGTCCTTTCAGTCCAAGAGTGAGCAGCCTTTCAAGAGAACATCTGAGAAGAGATCCGGAAACATACGTTTTCAGCAGTGGGTCCTAACTGTATTTGATTGCTCTTGGGATTTTTAAAATTTTTTTTGTTCAAGTGGAGCTGGAGAGGAAAGACTTGTTTTTGCTCATCCTATTGGATCTTTCTTTGATATTAAATAGCAAAAGGAATGAGCACATTCTCAGCCTTGCAGAATTCACCTTGACCTTGTCCTTGGTTGCTTCCCAGACCTCTCAGATGTGATGTCTGTGTCTTGTACGAAAATCGTGAAGCCATGCAGGAAAAGCTATTTCTGCTGCAGCCAAAACTTCCTGCTGGAGGGCAAAGGAAGGCACAGTTGAGAAGAGTTTGAAAGGACGGAAATAACCCTTGCTCTACCTGCACTTGGCAGATGGAGGGATCCAGCTGGTCCTTTCTGGAGTGGCTTTTAATGTGGGCAGGACTGCTGGGGATGTCTGGGAAAAGGCATCCTACTTGACTGCCAACCCCTTGAAGCTGCCTGGCTGCTCTTGGTGCTGTGCCAGCAGAAAAAGCTGCCTGTTTTTTTGCTCTGGGGGAGCAAGCAGTGATGCCATGGGGCACCCATCCCACTACCCATATCCCATCTCTATCTGTGTGTCCCAGCAGCCTCTTTGTAGCTAATCCCAGTGCTGAGGATGCAGGAGGCAGATGCTGTGAAGTCTTCCAGCTGCTTCCCAACATTGCCTTTAAATGGATTGTCCCTTTGCTCTCTGCCTATGAAAATGCAGCTCATGTCTGCTGCCAGGTCTTGCAGGCAGGGCAGGTCCAGACACAAAGCAGAAGCCTGCCAGTGGGGCAGGTACAGGCAGTCTGGGGTGCCTCCTCTGGTGGCCCCCATGGCAGGAGGGAGGGCTGCTCTGACAGCTGGGGAGCTGCCCTCTGTCACTGCTGTCACACAGCTGTGCACAGATGTTCAGAAGAGCCTCTGATGGAGTTGGTGGCTTCAGGAATGTAGGCTGAAATTCAATTTGCAGTGCACACACTGAGGCTGTTTGCAGCCAGCTAGGACCTGGGGCAGGAGGACTGTGGTACCCACTGCTGTGCAAAGCCAGCTGGCATAAAGAATTAGGGTTGCATCGCTCAGCTCAAGCCAGGCAGAAAAACAACCTCAAAGCACAAACTCCTATATAAAAAAAAAGCTATCAGGGTTTTTGATGATGATCTCTGAGCTGAAAAATACCAGGCACCGACTTGTTGCCTAAGCAATGCAGGAAAAGACAAATACCCCTGAGTCTTTCATATCATTAGCTACCAGCAAATACTTGCTTTGAGAGACGTGTTATGACTGCTGGAAATACTGCCAAAGTTGCCTTATTATATGGTTTGAAGTCCCTAATGCTTGTTCCAACAGGGTTGGGGTCTCCAGGTTGTTTTGCTATTGTCAGTCAAGGCTTTGTCTTCGTGTTACACTCACTTCTCTCGTGGTGGAAGCCAAACTCCTGTTCTTGCCCAAATGCAGTGCACCACAAAGCAGCTCTCAGCAGACTTCTGAGGACAGTGTTTCACTCTCCAGGGAACTGGTGCTGCTTTGTACCTACCTACAAAGACCTCCTGGGGGTAGAAGCTCAAGGCCTCTCTGTGTGAAGGGTAAATTTGCTGGCTTGCCAAGCAGTCTTTGCAAGTAGTCTCTTTATTTCTATTGATCTGAATGGCGTTTAGAACTCTCTTGCTCCATGAAGGTCTTTTCCCAGCACTGGGAACATGCAAAGCTTTTCCTTGAGGGCTCAGCACCTTGCAGGATCCCTCCCACAGGCTACAGATGAACAGCAGAATGAGGAGAGATTCTTTTAAAGCTGACTGTAACCAGCATTAAGCTTGTCTAAATCTCACCAGTGAGGAGATCCCAGTCACTGAAGCTGTGCTGTCCTGCCAGAGGTATCATTTTGTCTTCCCAGAAGCCCAGACAGCATCTCTCCTGGAAGGTTTTTTTTGCTAAGGGGCCACACACCAGCTCTGGGGCTCAGGGTGCGAGGTTTCTTGGCTATCGGCAGGGTTTAAAAAAGCCAGGCTGATGGACATAGGATTGTGACTGCCAGGCTCTTGTGGAGACTGGCAGCCCCAGGGGCAAATACGTTGCCCCCCCAAATTCCTGCCAATTTACCCCATCAGTGGTTTTGCTTTGCTGATGCTCCACTGTTCCATAAAAGTTCATCTGTGCTGCAAAGAAAGAAGTGCCAAGTTCCCACAGGTCAACTTCAAAACAAAAAACGCGAATCACATCTGTTGGCTCATTCCATCCAAATAAAGCTGTTGAGGCTTTGCCAGAAATATCTTAGTTCTGAGGGTGGTTTGCTTTATTTTTTTAATCCACTACCAGAGTAGAGCAAGACCAGGGGTTTGGGAAAAAAACTTGTGGGAAATGACAGACTGCTGTTATCACTGGGATTAGCTCATCTTCTCCTGATACAGCTGCCTTAAGTACAAAGGCTCCCAGCTCTAGACACCACAAAAGATAGTTCATAGCCAGGCACATTTTGCAAGAAATTCTAGATTTGTTAAC
The DNA here is from genome assembly GCA_036630365.1 of Acanthiza pusilla. Lineage (NCBI taxonomy): Eukaryota > Metazoa > Chordata > Aves > Passeriformes > Acanthizidae > Acanthiza > Acanthiza pusilla. The sequence continues at coordinate 10,229,839 of JAXCHO010000164.1, forward strand.
AAGAGGTTCATAAAGCTTTAGTTCTTTTCTCCTAGTCTTCCTTTTTGGATTTTAAGGGACTTAAAAGAATATACACATTTTATGAGTAGTTTTGTCTTTGCTGGGAAAAGATTTAGAAAAGTTTTTGCTAAGTCATCCATGGTTGGAAATGAACTGAGTTCCCTAATTCTCCTGGTAATCTGGTGTGAGTTTCTTCATCAGATGGGAGTGGGGGTCTTGCAGCAGTGGCCTGCTACCTGCTGTCTTCCACTGCAAAGGAAGATGTTGCATTTGTAGGTGAATCTTTTTGTTGCATTTTTGTGCTGCATCCTGAGAGTTTGTGGCAGAGCACTCTGGGGTGAATCCCATCAGGGCCCATAGACTTGTGAGTGTCTAACTGGCACAGCAGGCCACTAATCATTTCCTCATGGGTTATGGGGGCTTCATTTATCTGCTCATCACCAACTTCCAGCTCTGGGAGCTGGGTGTCCTGAGGACAGCTGGTGTTGATATTAAAGACTAAGACAAAGAAGGCATTAAGTGCCTTTGCCTTTTTCTCATCCCCTGTCACTACACTACCCTCTGCATTCAACAAATGATGGAGACACTCCTTGGCCCTCCTTTTGCTGCCAATGTATTTATAGAAACTTTTTTTGTTGTCTTTAACTGTAGCAGCCAAATCAAATTCTAGCTAGGCTTTGGCACTTCTGATTTTCTCCCTACCTGACCTCATGACATCCTTACAGTCCTCCTACGTTATCTGACCCTTCTTCCTGAGATGATAGGTTCTCTTTTTTTTCCCCTAAATTGCAGCCTAAGTTCTCTGTTTAATGAGGCTGGTCTTTTTCCCTGGTCTTTCTACTCTTGGGAACAGTCTGCTCTTGAATATTTAACCATTCCTTTTTTAAAACACATCCAGCCTTCCTGGGCTCCATTGCGTTTCATGACCGTCTCCTGAACACTGCTGTTCATTGCTCTTAGTGTTCAAAAATACTGGTGATTTAAAATTTATGTGTAACTTTGGGGGCTTCCACTGTTGTAGCGTAGGCCATTAATTCCTCCCTAAAGGGCATTTCATTATTTGAACCATTATTTGGTTCATTGGAGCTTGAGTTTTTATGGTTACTGTGCTAAAATCTACTATGAAAGTTGTTTAATATATTACTTGGCACAGTCCTGGAGAGCAGCATTATGCCAGGGACTATGCAAAACCTTCACTGCCCAGGAGGATCCCGTATTTCACCTGTGTCTTCATTCTCAGTCATCACAGCATACCCAAATTCACTAGGAAGGAATGATTACTGATCAGCAAATTCCACCCCATGTTTGTTTTTTCTGTTGCTGGAAAGGCATGCTGTGTTTAAAAAAATGTGTTTAATCCTTTGTTGAGCTGAGGTTGACTGAGGTTAGAACTAAATAGGAGATTACCACGTAACAAGTCTAATCAGGTCGGATTTTTGAAAGCCCTGCTTGCTTTTCCATGCATAAATGCTGCCGTGCCTTGTTTCTGTGTCTACCACTGCAAGCTTTTCACATTCTTTCCAGACTTTGGCTCATGGAAGTAGATGATTTTTAAGGTCCCTTTCAACCCAAACTGTGCTATGATTCTATGATATGAAGGTCATGCACAAGGTCTCTGAAGGCAGTGTTCCCAAACCATGGTGAAACAGCAGGGCTGGGATTTCCAGGCAGTGGTGTGGTGTGGAAAGCAGGAAAGCCCAGTGGTGTGGAAAGCAGGAGCTGCTCCATGGCAGAATGACGGTGGCCCAGGGCCCTTCCTCACGCCCACTCAGCCCCAAGTCTCCGGAGCTTGGGGCAAGGCTGTCCTCATGTTCGCGGCCTTTCCAGGGCCTGCTGGAGCCGGAGGAGGAGCATCCAAAGAGACACAGCATCCGACACCCGCTTTCGTGTTCCTGTCTTGGAGCTTCCTTCTGTAACTCCTTACTCTCTTCAAAGAGGTTACAGGAGGAGCAGAAATGCCTTCAGCAGAAGGTAAAGAAGGAGGCTTGCAGATCTGCCAGGAAGCAGCAGGCGGCTCTGGGAGTGGGGAAGGCCAGGAGCTGCTTGTGCTTCCTGTCTGCGGCCGCCTCTCATGGGGCACTGACCTGGGAGGGAGCAGCTGAGGCCATGCCAGCTCAAATGACTACATCTTGCTTATGGAAGGCTTCCCTTTTTCCATATAAAGTCATTTTGAAGGGAAAGTACTTTACCAGCAACTTTGGAGACTGGAGTGGGTTTATTTTCAGACTCGCAATAGCTTGTAAGAGTGAACAATGTTTAGCTTTTGCTTGGGTTTGTCCTGCCGGGGAGTGTTCCCAGGCTGTGTGTGACCTGGGGCTGTGGCAGGGCAGTGCTCAGGGGGCTGGCTGGGGGCCAAGCTGGCACCCGTGGGATCTTCACCATGTACATGGCTTCGTGTGTCCGTGGGCTGTGCTTCTACACACTCACAAGCACCAGGCCTTAGCCCACAGTGCTCAGTGTCCTGCTGATTCTTGCCTTTAGTGACATACCTGTAGGCCCTTGATTTTAGCAAAAGAGTTAACTGCTCTGCTTACTGTGTGGTTTTTATTTTTGTGTGTGTGTGGACACCAAAGGAAGGTCAGTGAGGAGCAGCTAACCCTCAGCTGTGATTGACCATGCAGATATCAGGTGGGTGGGCTGGGGGATGGCGGGTCTCTGCAGGCTGTGGCTGAGCAGAGAAGGGGTGCCTGGTGTAGGAGGGGTGTCAGGAACAGATGCCAAATAATATCCTCATCGAGGACGTCAGAGGCTCTGCTGCACATTGCTGTGGCAGAAAAGCAGCTACATACAACAATGGGAACTCCTTTCCAGCTGCTATTTTTGACATAACACAGGCTGTCAGTTCCCTGCAAGCTGCAGAAAAAGTAGTCCCTGTGTTTTCCGGCTCCCTCCCAGGGTGAATGAGCTCTGGGGCTCTGTAAAAAGCCCTTTCCTGGGCCAGGGAGAGCTATTTGTTTTAAAAACAATGGGCAGAGCACAGAGGAAATGCCTGAAGTGCCTGTGGAGAGCAGCTGATCTCCATCAACAGTCTGGGCTGTCATCTTGGTCAAGGAGCTCCTGCAGAGTCAGGGAACATCTGTACACCCGCAGTATCCCTGGCACAGGCCCTGCGAGAGAATGGGAACCACTCAGCCACCTTGATGGTGGTAACCATTTTTATCAGCAGGTGCAGCCCTCAGGCCCTCAGCCTGAAGGAGGCTGAGGGAGAAACCTTCCCCTCTGTGGGCAGTAGAGCAGCAAGGTCTCTGAGGTGCAGGCTGCAGGATCATGGCAGGGGCTCCTTGCTGGCAGGAATCAAGACATCTGCTCTGTACAAGGTGGGCTTGTTTCCAGTCCTGGCTTTGCTCCCTTCACGAGAACTCCTGAAGCAAGAGGGGCACTTGGAGGAGGGGATGTCCTCACATGTCCTCGAAGTGCGAGGCTCAGCCATCCCCTGCCTCTCCTGTTGTGTCAAGTTGCTGTGTCATCTGTCCATCTCTGTCCACTTTGGGGGACTGGGGGAGGGAGCATGAGTGGGACCAGCACTGTGACTACCATGCACCTGGGTGTCAGCTCACTGTGGTGACAGTTTAGCTACTGCTGTGGCCAGCCGTGATTTGACTTTAAATCTATTGACTTCTTGGCCTTTCTCATTTATTTTTAGTGGCGGAAGAAGCCCGGCTCTAGAGTTTTGGCTGTATGGATTTATGTCAAATGTCCAGAGAGAGCACAGTGACTTTTCCCATGACACTTGTTGCATCTCTCAGGATGTGTATTCCCTCCTGGCCTCAGAGCTGTGTCACATACAGGCAGAGGCCTGTGGATGCTTCCAGTTAATTTTGCAGCCAAATGCAGAACGTCATGTTCTGCCTGGTTGGATCAGGATGTACATCCCGAGCTCAGGACTGGCTCATAACAGCCAAGCTCTCACTGTGCTGTGACTGCTGTGCCAAGCCAGACAGGGCTTTGCTGTGAAGCTGTGCAGGCAATTCTCCTGTCCAAGAAGATAAACAATTTCTCCTCACCCAGGAGGTGGGTAGAAATTCCTTGTCTCTTTTCCCCTGCCAGCAGTTGCTGCTGAAAATTCCTGGTGTGACCTGCTCATCCTGGCAACACCACCTGTGGGCAAGTGGGTGTCTGAACCCTTGGCACAGGGGAAACTCAGCAGCAGCCAAGACTGAGGCACCTCAGGCGGTGGATTTAGTGGTGTGCTGAATGCTGCCAGTTCCCAACTAGAGGAGAATTGAGCCAGATCCTGGGAGAGTGTAACAGTGCCTTCAAATCAACCTTTCTTTTACTGTAAGAGTCAGTATCTCTCCTTTGCTGTGGTGAGAGATGGTGGTCTTTGGGGAGCACTTGTGTTTTTCCTGCCTCATGGAAGAACCCCAGTGATAGGATGGTGTCACACAGGGGCAGACAGAGCCCTGCCAGCTGGGGGCAGGCTCCAAGCTCTGCTCTAGGGAGAGCACTTTGCATGTGGAGGGCTGGAGCAGAAGGCAGCAGCAGCAGGCTCTGCTGGGTGCATGTCAGCTGGAGGTACTCACAGAGCATGGGTTGTGCTGAGCTGCCTGGGGACACTGTGTCCCATCAGAGCTTCCAAGCACCTTATTATCCCTATTGTTTAAGGGACACCAGAAAAAAAAAACCAAACAAAAAACCAAAAAAACAGCTGGGCTGTTCTGGGCTGCAGGAAATGCTGCACTGGTAAGGGGAGCAGAGTGTCTGACCTGAGGTGGCCCCATCCTGGGGATGGCAATGTCCTGGGCTGGCCACTGTGGGATACTCAGGGGAAAACCCTTCAGCAGGGTGTTGAAATCTGCTTAAATCCATTCCTCAGCTGAGAGACTCAGCTCTGTGTGGATGAGGAGCACCTGGGTTGTGGTGTCTGCCAGGAAACCAGCCCGTGCTGACTGCTAGTTGTGGTTTCAGCCATCGCCCAGGGCTACACATAAAACTTCTCTGCTTCTCCACAGCTGCCTCCTATTAAAATCAGAACTGGGACACTTCTGTAACAGAGACTATTGAGTGCAGCCACCCCATGTCTCTTAACAGCTTCCCACCAGCAGGCTGAGTACAGTCATTCCTGGACAGAGAAGGCTGTTGAAAGAGAAGAGCAAACACTTCTCTGGGTTCACACCAGCTGCTCAGAAGCACGAAACCACCTCAGCATCTCTTGGGCTGAAATAGAAGGATGGCTGATACTCTCTGGCTGGTGATACCAGTGTGGATCTGCCGCCAGATCCTGAGGAGGAAGAAGACACACTTTCTGCTGGAAGATGTTGGTGCAGTGGAATGCGCTTGAAACCTGCACCCCACTGTCTGCCACAGTGCTGCAGGGTGGAGTGCACGTGCAGGGCTGAAATCAGTGCATGTTCAGGACCCCATAAGAGCATCAGGACCCAAATCTGCCCCTCTTTTATGGGGCTGGGAATGAGCTGTGGTCTGTGAGCCAGTATACCCAGGAGCTTCTGCCAGGCTGGCTCTGGAGTACCTGTCTGCACAGGAAATGCCTTCTCCTGATGGAGTTTAATGGGAGCTTTAGTTTCCTGTTACTGCCTGCATCTTCAGAACAGAATGGGGAAAGCTGTTTGTTGTGTTCTTAAAGCTATCAATAACTGGAAATAAACACTCTGTGCTTCTTTGGTCTGCACTTCCTATTGCAGGGAATTAATAGCTGTATTTTGCAAAACAGTCTCACTGAAGAGGGATTAAACAGAAAAGGCCTTTCTTCCCTTCCTGGGATATGGGTTACGTCTCCAACATTTCCCAGCCTGAGGGGTAAACATCTCCAGCCAGATCTGCAAAACAACCCTGCTCTGATCTGCTTTAGAAGCAACTCTCTGATTAACCAGGAATTGGAGCTCTCTTGAGAAAAAAGGGATCTCTGCATTCACCTAGTCCCTTCTCAGTTCCCCCCCCCCCCCCCCGGGAGAGCTCTGCTGCCATCCAGCCAGCATTCTTTGGCTGAGCCTTGCACACAGGTAAAACAGGAACATCGTAACGTTGAATTCTGCTAGCCCACTGCCATGTGACTGAAATCATGGCTGGAGGAAGGATGCTGCCAAGCTGGCCAAGCTTTCCATGGCATGATAGAGTGAGTGGGATGCATCCTGTCTCCTGGGGGTCCTTTCCTCCCTGCCCGCTGACTTGGTGGTAAGCAGAGCCAGCAGTTGGCACAGTTCCGCTCAGCCCCTAAGATAACAGAATACAAACCCTATTTTACCTCCAACGTCAGTCTTGCAAGGAGTGGACTTATCACCTGAACTGCTCAACACTTGAGTTTTGTTCTTGGGCAAGTGCCCATTGGTCTGGATAACTCAAGGCTGGATGTGTGTGTCGCTTTGGAGAGAGAAGTGCTGTGATGTGGGATCAGTCCAGCGAACTTTGCTCCTAGCAGGGATCAACTTCACCTCATCCTCAAAACCCATCAGATGTGACTGGCCCCACTTACAAGGCTTAGCATAGAGACAGGCTTGCCGTCATCTCAGACTTAAAAGCTTTTCTCCCTTTTTGCAGGACCCTCCATCGTGACACCTCCTAAGGACATCTGGAATGTGACAGGAGCACAAATCTACCTGAGCTGTGAAGTCATTGGCATCCCAACCCCTGTCCTCATCTGGAATAAGGTAAGGGCCCTGCTAGGAGCTCTCACAGCACAGCAAACCTGAGGTGGCTGAAACTGCCTGATAAGCACAAAAGCCACAGCAGATCCCTCTGTAGAAACACACCTCTTTGATGAGTTCTCTCATCTCTGCAGTTCTGTCCAGCCCCAAACAGCTGGTTTTGCTTAGTCTTTAGACATTATGTAGGAAATAAACTCTTGTTGATCCTGAGCCAGGACAGGGCTCGTGTTTCTCTTGGTAGCGCCTGGTATTCAGAGCATGTGGGGAATGTCCCTTGACCTGCTATCACCTTCACCCTGCTGGCAGCAGTGACTCTGAGGTGGCTAGACATCGCCCACGTCGGGAACAGGAACCACATGGGGCAGTCATTTAGCTCCACTAGCCAGCAGCATGTTGATTTTGGCAGCACTGGTAACATCTGGCTTAGGACAGGGGCCAGTGTCGAGTGAAGAGGATCTTGGCTGTAGGGCTGAGAGCCCCTGCACAGCCCCTGCAGCCTCCTCAAGTGCCACAGGTTTGTGGATACTTGTGAAGGGTCTTAAAATTAAGCTGAAGCAACACTACTTAAGGATACTATGGAGGAAAAAAACTAGATTGCCCCAAAATTTGCTGTAAGACAGCAAGCAAGCTTTATTCATAGGGTGTCATAAAAAAGACAATTTCACACTCGTGGGGTGAAGCAAAAGGTGTTTATTGCCCAGACCCACGAGGTCCAGAATCTCCCAAAGGAGAAGGAAAAGAAAAAGGAAAAAAAACACAAAAAAGGAAGGTCCCAGGACGGCAATAAGACTCTCCTGGCCACCGGTTGGTGGTCAAGGACAAGGAGATCCCTCAGGCCGGGTGGCGAACTTAAGCTAATCTTAAGTCCAAAAAAAAGAAGATTTTAAGTATAGCCCATAAAAATGGGCAAGAGGCCCAGCACCCGACCCAGTCTCTGACTCCCTGCTAGTCAGAGAGACAGAGACACCAGGCACCCTGCACAGACCAGAGTCTGCAGCTGTTTTAGGTAAAGGCACCTGGAAAAAAAGCCTTGTCAGCTCCTGAGGGTGACCAAATTTATAAAGTTTTTGATGGGCTGGTCCGAATTAGTCTCTCCGCCCTCTTGCTCGCTGGTGATTGGGAATACTAATTAATGAGGTGGACTTCCCCACCAATAGATGGCTTGTGTCTAGGGGTAATTTGCAAAGGCGGGAAAGAGCCTCATTAGTATTCCACTTGAGGTGGGCGGAGAGGTGCAAACCTTCTATTTTTAGCTCGGGTGCTGCAGGGTGCCTTTAATATTGGGATGGGTGATGGGCTTACAGATTTACAATACAACATAAAAACTGAGTTTTACATAAATAAAATTACAAAGATAAAGGATTTTTTTTTTAAAAAAGTACATAACTTCTGAATTCAGGGTTACATGGGTTCAACTGCTTTTCCATCTAAAGTCCCTTCAATCCCTTTTATTTTGCTCCAAACAACTTTAATATCCCAATGCTTTTACCCAGAAACATTACACTCTTAAAACATCTTTAAACCAGTCCTTTTTTTTAACTTTTCAATCTATAACTTTATCAAAAATCCAAACTTTCAACTTTATTCAACAGGTATAACAATGCAACAGTAGTTATTAACTCCAACATGCGAAAAATCACTTTAGTTCATTTATAACATAGGGGTTCAAGAGCAAACTGTCAGGTGAGCATACAACGTGGGTTTGTTGATTCAGTGTGTTCTTGTTTATTGAGCAGATGCTGAGTTTACACAGACTATCAGTGCTGCTGTGCTTTCCATGCCTCTTCCTCATGGCTGAGAGGTTGCTTGACTTGTGGTAACAAGGGCTGAGCACCACTTATCCCGTGCTGTGCTCTGGGCTCAGATCCGCAGCACTGGGGAATGGCTGCACGGCTGCTTTCTCATCACTGCTGTGCCTACCAGGAGGGACTGCCAGGTTTGCTGCAGCAGAAACGTGCAGGGCTGAACACATCCTTGGGAACACGCACAGGGGTTCTGTGAGGCCAGATCAGCACAGGGCATGCTGGCACACCCCACTGCCCAGCTCCCTCCGTACTAGAAAACTCTGCCACTCTGTGTGCTTCTGGTGAGGTGAGGGGAACACAGCCTCAGGGCTGAGGCACTGGGGTAGTGGGGCTGCACTACATGGAGGATAAGGTGAAATGCTGACTCTAGGAAATACTGTTGCTGATCTGTGTGCGGGTATGTTTCAGTATACAGTTCCAGCATAAACAAGCCCCGAAGTTCTTACCCATTCCTGCCCTTCTGTTTAGATAATTCGAGGACAGTATGGTGTCCAGAGGATGGAGCTTCTGCCTGGGGACAGGGAGAACTTGGCTATCCAAACCCGAGGGGGCCCTGAGAAACATGAAGTGACTGGCTGGGTGCTGGTAAGTACTTTGTGTATGCATAGAGATGCACAAAGAGCAGAGTGCAGTTTGCAAACTGCTCATGGACAGGAGACACATGGCAAGACACAGCACTTGGAGAACAACCTATGTGAGTTAGGGATGAAGGATAAGCATGGCTGCTGGCTCCAGTCCTACCTGTTGCATGCACCCTTCCTCTGTCTGGCATGCAGCTAGATTCTGAAAACAGAATCACCTCTACCAGTGCATGAGATGCTCACCGGGGGAGTGGGGTGTGTTTCTTCCTGTAGATATCTCCTCTGAGCAAAGAGGATGCTGGGGAATATGAGTGCCATGCATCAAATGCCAAAGGAGAGGCAACAGCTTCTGCAAAAATCCATGTTGTGGAAACTCTGCATGAAATAGCCCTGACCAAAGGTTGGTAAGTGTGGCTGAACACTCAGCAGATCTCTCCCCTAAATTTATTATTACTTGATACAAAAGGACCACTTCTGTTTAATACTTTCTTAAAAACCCCCAAAAACCAACCCCCCGTCCCCCATATCAGTTTAACGTGCAGTTTTTTGTGTTTGGCAAAATGTTGCAGCAAATCTCAGCTGCTAGAGTTCTCAAGGGATTGTTAAATAACCCCCCAAGTGCTGTAAATGTAATTTCCATACTGGAAATGCAAAATTAAAATCAAGAAACACCTTCTGGGTTTTTTACAGGGCAACTTCCAGTGGGTTTCTAGCCCTAAATTTGCATCATCCTTTCAGTGTTCTCCGGATGCTTTCAAACCTGCTCCTCTCTCCTGGGAGCAGTATTGGCACAACAAACATCCCAATTCCTGCCATGTTCTCTGCATGCTGGGATGTCAAACCTCAGAGATCTGTCACAGCACGTCCTCTTTGCTAGGCTGTGTGCAAAGCAGGTGGCAAACCAGCCACCCTAATTCCAACTGCAGAGGATGGCTCAGTGTCACAACCATGTGATATGCTTAGGAATAAATCTGGATAGCCAGAACAGTGACTGTAACCCTGCTAGAGGCAGAGGCACAGGGAACAAAGCATCCAGCTAGAGAATACTGTGCTGCCCAAATCCCCTTTTGGACATAATCCTTAGTTTTAATCCCAGCTAGCTTTATCCACACTATATAGTCTTGAGTTTTTGTACCCTTATGTCTGTGAAGAGCTGAAATACTTCCCTTAGAACATTAACAGCACCTGGCATTGAAATGAGAGCTTAAAATGAATCCAAATATCATGCACAGGAACTTTGCTAATGGGTTTTAGGTAGTCTCTAATCCCTTTTCAAACATCTTATTTATGGATGTGAATGAGATTGAGTTTTACTGGGTTGTGGCATGAACATCACGCTTATACCCCAGAACAGAATATGTTCACTGCCTCTCTCACAGTAACTATGAGGTTGCAGTACTGTGCAGTGCCTCAGTTTATTTCTTACACACACCCAGCACATGTTACAGCTGGTTCTTTTCAGCTGTCGGAAAGCTCTCAGGCAGCTGGAGCTAAGTGATAAGTAAATGCAGACTGCCAGCTTAAAGGAAGCTGATAAGGTTAATGGAACAAACTGTCAGATGTCATAGCTACACTGTGAGAGTCTGTGTGCCATGCCCAGGTGATCTCAGCACAGAAAAACGTGCCTATTATCAACCCCCTGCAGCAGGGAGGGAAGGAAAGAAGGCAGGAAGGAAGGAGGAGTCAGGTGTTGCCCTGAGCCAAGAGATCCCAAAGCTATTGCCCAATTGTGATATTCCCCCTTGGAACAGGACAGAGTGTAACATGTTTTTGTTTTTCCACAGATGATGGTGCAGAGCTGTGATGTGAGGACTTTCACTTACGCACAGTTTTAAATTAGTATTTTGGAAAGCTGCAAGCTCTGGCTTTTTCTAGCTGACTAATCATTCCCTCTTAACTCCCTTTTTCTCTGAGTCCCAATTTGCTTGCACACTTCTTTCACAGATACACAAAATAGATTCACAAGTTTGATTACAAATTTTAATTCTATTTACAGGAAATAAACATACTTTTGAACAGCACACAACAGATGAGTAAAACTGTATTTTGAATGCAACGTACACAAAAAGAAATAAAATCTGAGCACTTCAGTTTCATGATTTAAAAAAAGAGCCCTTTTAAAGGCTAAACACTCATCATACGAGGTGCAATACTCATAGACATCAGTTCCTGGAAGAGGAGTTTGCAGGCATAGGGCATTCGAACCAAAGATATCTGTAAGGAGATTTCAAAAGTCTTGTGGTAAACACTCATAAAGCATCAACTTCCACCATCCTCTACAGAAATAACTTCTTGAGTTTTTGGCTTAAAAGCAAATCTGGACTTATGCATGAAAGCATTTAACAAGAATTGCTCACAGACAGTACCAACGCAAGAAGGAAGCCGAGACTGACTGTAGAGGCTAGACAGCAGCTCTCCAGAACACATTTTTAATGTGAAAGTACAGCCAAGGGATCTGATCCTAAACAAGAATCATTTAACACAGAACATGTGCGTAGCAGAGTGTGCCTGAGGTGCATAAATGTGGGTAAGGTTTCCAGCACACATCTCTTTGTAAAACCCAGTGCTGTTGTTAAGAGTTGTAGTAATCAGCCTCTGGCACAAAAACAAGCCTGTTCAAGGCAACTATTTTTATTTCTGCTACCACTTTCCCTTGACATAGTTCTGTAACCAAGCATGCACTGCAGAGCTTTTATTAAATTAAAAAAAGCCCCACCAAACACAAAAGACCTCCCGTGGGGACTCAGCTCTGCAAGCATAAATATCTTCATGGGACAGTCACAAGGGCGATGCCTCTAAATTCCTGTGCTTCTGAGTTTTACTTCTAAAAATAAGCTCTCAAGCGTTTAAAGTCTTGAAAAGTCTGTACTGTACAATACTTGAACAGCACTTCCTGCCAAGTGACAAGCCAACACGGTAAAATTAATAAGGAAGCATCCAAATTGACTATAACACTATAAATACTTAAAACAGTTATGAAACTAAAATAGCAATTGTTCTGGTGCTTCTTTAAATATTTACTTCCCTATCCTCCTGTTTCACTCAAGTGGCATTTCCTCTTCCCCACAAGGAAAAACAATGTCAGATGAAAACCACACGTACCTGAGTTTTATTACGGCATCCTCGGCATTCGTAGGTGTGAGTCCTCGTGTTCGCAATTGCCATGATTCCACAGAGGTTACACACGTGGACTTGGTATGGGTCTGAAGCTTCAAACAATCTTTCTCTCAGGAACTGGGCTGCTCCATGAGCAATCTGGCAATCTCGTTCCATTTCTCCAAAGCGAAGGCCGCCATCACTAAAAGGAAGAGAAAAAATCAACTTTTGAGTTCATTGGCAAAATAATCAAGTATCTCTTATACAAGGCAGGAGGAAAGCTGTGCATTAATTTTCCTCTAACGTCTCAGAATAAAACTGTGAAAACAGTAATTTTTAACTGCTGCTGAGCATTTCTACAGCAGGTGTCTGACAGCCACAGCACAACCACAGAGCAAAATGAAGTACACAATTAAATCATCCTCTGCTTATCTGTGGTGGGTTTAATCTTGGTTGCCTACCAGATGCCCACCAAGCAGTTCTCTGACTCCCTACCATATTGACAGGACATGGGGAGAAAGTACGATTGAAAAGGTGATGAGTGGAGATAAAACCAGGGAGATTGTTTATCAGTTACTATCACAGGCAAAACAGACTCAGCACAGGGAAAATGGGTTTATCACTCATTAAAAATGGAACAGGATGATGAGAAACAAAGACAAAACTAAAAAATTCACCTCCCCAACCTTCTTCCCAGGCTTACTTCACTCCTTCATTCCCAACTCCTTCCTCCCCTCCCTGTGATGACAGGGAGAATGGGAGTTGCAGTCAGCACATCACAGATGCTGCTCCTTTCTCCTCACAGTTTTTTCCTGCTCCAGCATGTGGTCCCTCCCCTGGGACAGTCCTTCACAAACTGTTCCAGCATGAGCTCTTCCCACAGGATACAATCCTTCAGGAACAGATTGCAGCAGCAGGGGTCCCACACAGATCATACCTCCTGCCAGGATCCTGCTCCAGTGCAGGCTTTCCATAGGCTGCAGGGAAGTTCCTGTCACATTTCCTCACTCCTCTCTTACAGTTGCTGCACAGCATTTCTTTTCCTTTCTTAAATATATTCCCACAGAGGTGCCACCAGCACCACTGCTGGGCTCAGCTCTGTGTCCAGTGGCTGTGTCCAGCACAGGGCAAGCCCTGGTCCTTTCTCAGAGAGGCCACCCCAGCAGCACCTCCTGCTACCAAAACATTGGCACCTGCACCCAATACACAATCTTAAGCCAAACACGTGAAAAAATGGGTGACTATTTGGGGTCAGCTAACTAAGTTCTAGCTGCAAAGCTGAAGCAACTACTTGTTCAGGGCTAAAACCTTGACAGAAAAAGAAAACACTGTAGAGATAAATGAACACACATCCTTACCGAGATCTGCCTTCCATGGGCTGTCTGTTAAGGATCTGGATGGGCCCTCGTGCACGAGAATGGATTTTGTCATCTACCATGTGCTTCAAACGCTGGTAATAGGTAGGACCAATGAAGATCTGGGATGTGATTTTTCGACCAGTGAAGCCATTGTAGAGGACCTGAAGAAGTGAATGCAGTCACTGAGTCATGAGTCTTACTACCCACAAAATGTATATTAAAAAAATTAAAATGAATTGATGTTTTAATCATACCTCATTTCCTCTTAGATGATAGCCATAATCTGATAAAAGATTGGAAATCTTTTGCACGTTGACAGCATCATTAAAAGGTGTAGCATCACCAATTTCTCCCTTGTTTGCAGACACCTACAGAGAAGAGATTTGCAAAAGTTTGTCACGTATTTGAAGGACTGGTTAGACCACATTAAGCTGTTTCAAACAGTTTTAACTCTTAATGCTGGAATTTGAGGTTCCATGCCCATGATAGTACCTTATCTTTCTTTCTGTCTTTATCTGACACACAATTTAAAAAATACACAGTATCAGCAATTTTGCTACTCCTTTTCCTAGGTCAGGGGCAATGTCTGGAATAACAGACATTTACAGTGACAATACAATGTGAGAGCACACTGTAGGGCCTGACCTGCTGGATAAAATTTACAGGACATCTTCCCTAAGAAACCTGCTTTTGCTATCAAGTACCTGGAGAACAATCATTTTTAAGGGAATTAACACCTGCTAGATAGTATTTATCTTTTCCAAGACGAAAAAGCTCAAAGCAAACAACAATCCCTACCAAATTTTAATTCGTATTGCTCACACTGCAGTACAGAAGACTGTTCTTACCTTGCCCTGAAGACACTCAATCAAGTGACCAATGGTCATGCGGGAAGGGATGGCATGGGGATTGATAATGATATCAGGTGTGATGCCTTCACACGTGAAGGGCATATCCTAGAGCAGGGAAACACACAGTCAGTTCCCCCCAGAACATCATGTTTAGGAGAAGTACGTGCCTGGATCCAAATTAAGTCTTTTAAAGCATTTCAAAGGCATTAAAATATGTAAGAAGCAGCTGTGTCCCCTTCTAAAAATACTTTAGTTACATTTAAGTCAACATACTGCAACTGAGTAGGTATTCCACAGAACTTAAAGACAGTTCCAATGCTAAGAAGCTCACAGGTAAAATGTCCAAAAGGAAGAAAAAGAGAAGAAATTACTACCTCTTGCCTGTACTGGATACCACAGGTTCCTTTCTGACCATGTCTGCTAGCGAATTTATCTCCAATTTGTGGAATTCTTACAGAACGTACCTATAAGCCACAGGAAAACATTCAACTGGTAATTTAAATACAGACTAAAGATTATGAAAGCAGAAAGTATGAATGTCAGTGCTCACCCTAATCTTGCAGAACTTGTATCCTTCCTGGTTCAGGGTTACCATGACCTGATCTACAATCCCAGTCTCGCTGGTCCGCAGGAAGGTGCTGCAGTCTCTCTTGGTGAAGCGTCTGTTTGTGCTTTCCAGCTCATCTTCATTTTCTGGCAGTGTGACTGTTTTGCCAATGATGACATCATCCCCAGACACACGTACCCCAGGGGCTATCAAACCATCATCATCAAGTTTGTCATAGATTGCATGTCTCATACCTTGAGGGGGGAAAAAAAAGTACTCTCAAATTTTGCAACATATTGACTCTGATGTTCTGCAGGAATTCAAGTCTGCTTGCAACTTCAGACAACTCCTAAAGTATCTAATGCAAATATCTCAACTGATATATTGCTATAAAATACAGAAATGTCTGTTTTAATATGTCCCAAAATGAAAACTGAATCTTTAACTACATTAACTACCAATATTAATTATCTTGCCCACAAAAAACTTAATTTAAAAACTCAGTACATTGCTTTATCTTACCTTGGCAAGTTTCACGTGTGGGCTTTTCAAAAACTTCCTCTTGGTCATACCCTTTCTTAGACTCCTGCTCTTTGTATGAGCGATAGAACACAGACCTGAAACAAAGTTATAAAGTCTTCTCCAGTGAAACCAGCATCATTTTCCCTCATCTGTGTATCTCATTTTCACATATTATGGCTACTGTTACTAATGACAACCAAATCCAGAAAAAGTGCACATGCCACACAACCTTTCCTCTGATTTCCTGTTAATCTGACCTTCACTTAGGAGGGGGAAAAAAAACCAATAAAAATGGCACTAAACAAAAATGTATCAGATGGCATTATGATGGTCACTTTCCAGATTTGCCCAAGTACGTAAGATAACATGCCAATTTTTGATAAACTGCACAGACTTTTAGATCTACTTGGTATCTCAGAAGTAGTTCTTATTCCTAATGATTCTTCACATCTTCAGCATATCATTCTCATATTTCTTTCCTCCTTATACCTGCCATTTTGCAAACATTTTTAGGCTTCTACTGCTACCTTGCAGTGCCACACTCAGTACAACTGAACTGCAGTGAAAAGCTTTCAATTTATAGGAGGCTCTTTCTGGGGCTTTAAGGGTTTTTGTTTGCTGCCTCAGTTGCCAGCACACCAAAGTGCTTTCAGATACTACAATGCACAAAGTCACATCAGCCACCAGCTGTGCCAACAGCAGTTCCTTCTAAGGAGAGGAACATTCCAATCCTAACTGGTAGCAACCCTCATACCAATAAAGACAAGACTATGTTAAAACGCTGCAACATCGTTCATGTAACTTGCCAGCGTTAAATAAAAATACACCGGGGAAGAGTCGGAATGTTTTCTCATTAAATTCTGATACAAAAGACTCTAAACATAGTTAAGACCAAAATGGAAAAGTTAGGAAGCCAAAGTGGGCAGTGAGGTTTCATGGTGTTTTGCTGAGATACACATTCACAGTTTCCATTGTGTTGTTCCCTCCATCTCCATCCAAAAAAAAAAAAAGATTAAAAAGCTTCTTAAGCTGGAAAGATTTGGAGAATGACATCTTCCAGCATAAAATAAACTTTTCTTGAGCCTCTGGACAACTCAGCATGCCTTTTTTTAAAAATTCCAAGCAGTTAAAAAATTTACAAAGTCTTACCTGAAAAAGCCTCTGTCAACAGCAGAGCGGTTCATGATGACAGAGTCTTCCTGGTTATAGCCTGTGTATGATGCAATGGCTACAATCGAATTGATACCTACAATATGCAGAGCAAATATTTCAAAAATATGCATACATACCAGACAGACACTATTTTAACTCAAAATAGGCTGTACTCTTTGTAGTGAAGCTGTTCTACCCTTTCTCAGATAAAATCTTTACGTCCCACACACAAAAACATGCAGTATCAGCAAATGCAGCTCTGGGTAGAGAAGAGTGTCAAGAGTGACCCCTTGTGAAAAACCTAGCAAACACCAATACAGAAAATGTGTTTTTTCTGTTAGATTTTAGCAGACTACATGGGTAAAGTAGTTTCAGCTGCAACACTACCAATGTATTTTTTGCAGTCTAGGTGTCCAGCTACAAGCTAACACTTAACCAATACTTATTTCTTAAATTGCATATGATTGCTAAATGTTCAGGTATTCTACACACCGTTTGTGGCATTATTTTAAGCAAAACAGTAGTACTTTTGTTCAATGAACATGAACTGACAACATACCTGCTGGTAACTCTCTAAATCTCAAATACTCCATGGAGCGTGTTGTTACCAGGGGCTTCTGGGGATAATACAACACATGGGCCAGCGTATCCATACGGACATGGAAGTTGGTAATGTAGACTCCCATAGCCTGTTTACCCATAGCAGACTGGTACGTGTTCCTGGGAGACTAGGCAGACAAGGCAAGACCGATAATTATGTACATAAAGCTCTTTACACACACAGACCTGTGGGTGTTCTATCAGCTCTAAAAGCAGGATGCCAGCAGAGGTGCACTGACCTGGTTGTGATCAGGGAAAGGGATAATAGATGCACACACTCCCAGGATCATGGATGGGTGAATCTCACAGTGCGTGTATGTTGAACAATATGCCACACCTTTCTCTTGCAAGTCATCTGGAGTCATTGCCAGCATCACAGTCTCTTCTTCCAGGGTGTCAATGTACTCTACTACACCACTGGCCACGAGATCCTGCCAACTGAACAACCAATAAGTCAATTAACACCTAAAATGGGTCTCTTCAGCAGTAACAAGAACAAGGCCTTCCCTAGCTTATTACTACCACTGCCTCAGTGTTATTAAAAAAACTAATTAAACTACCAGGCAGAGAAAGTGTCTTCGTGCTGCACAAAGCTTTAAACATTCCTCTCTCCAACCTGAGGGAAAACTACGCATCCAGTTGAATTTCAGGGATGTATCTCACCTGTAGTTGTTATACTCTCGTTCCTTCAGTTGGTCAATGTGCCTTTTCTTCAGCAGCAACTTCTGTTTCTCCACAATTAAAAGGGGCCGACAAATCCTGCCCGCATCAGTGTAGATGCGGATTTCCCGCTCACGAATATCTCTAATCATCGAGACCTGGGCAAGAGAGCAGCATCCCATGAGTACAGTGTGTCAGCTTGGAACCAGAACCATAAACAAAATAGGATAACTAAATTCCCTAAAGCAAAGACTTTACAAGCACTATCAGAAGCATGGAACAAACAGTAACACTCCTACAAACAGAAGTGTTACAGAAGATTATTTTCAACTGTTTTGTCTTTCAGCTGGATCCTTTTTAAAAACTAACAATGCCTCCCTGCCCTTAAAAACAACTCCACAACCCAAACCATACACATCATCAAACACATTAAAAAAAAAAAAAAAAAAGTCAAAAGCACCAAACACAACAATCTCTCCAAATAAAACATGAAACAAAACTCAATGTGAAGTATATTCAGAAAGAGACTTGTAAGTAATACTACTTGAAGTTTGCAACGTAATATCAAGGCATAATCTTCTCTTGTCTAAGAGGACACCCAAATTCTAAATGTAAGATTTATACCTCTGACACGATGATGTCCATCTGACGACGAAGCTTCCTTAGGGTATTCATGAGCTGCTCTGGATCTTTGTGTATTCCTACCCAGCAGCCATTTACAAAGATCTTGGTAGCACTAGAAAGTGGGAAAACAAAGAATAACAGTAAAACAACACATCAAAACCCCTCAAACCCTTGAAGTATTGTGCAGGATAAAAAGCCTAAGCTTCATTTGCACGTACTCAGCTATTGCTGCTGGAGATATTTCTTCTAAGTTTTCCATACTCCACTCCTCCAAGAACTCCAAAATTGGGGATGGCTGAGACCCCACAGAAATGTATGCCATCAGGGCTAAGTTCTTCACAAGTCCTACTGCATGACCCTAGTAGAAACACAAAGTTAACCTGTATTTTCAAATCAAGAGGTTTCCCCAAGAAGACCCAAGAATTTAAACTTAACTCCTCAAGGAACCGGACCCAAAACATGCTTTCAAGCACCGAGTTAGCTATAAAGCTAAACATTTGTGTCAGCAGTATTACAAAAAGTGCAAGGGATCATCGCAAGTGCCATGGCTACAAAATGACCACAAGGGAAAGGCAGTTAGCACATAAATCCTGCTTTCATTACCTCAGGGGTCTCAGCAGGGCAAACCATTCCCCACAGGGTGTTGTGCAGCTGCCGGGGCTTGGCCAGTTTGCCATCTCTCCCAATGGGAGAATTCAGGCGTCTCAGGTGGGAAAGTGTAGATGCAAAAGTCAGGCGGTTCAACACCTGCATAGAGGAAGGAGTTCCGTCAGTCAAAGCTTAAGCGTGCTACTGGCAGTCAGCATGACTAGCACAAAGGATCAATGCCCTCTAGAAATGATGTGCTTAAAAAGAACTAAAATAGCTCTGAGTTTTGTTAGCTACACTTTTTAGTTCACCTCCACTAATCTCACACTACCCCTAGAATCTCAAGCTCCTAAATAGTGTTCTAATGCCAGGAGCTTCCAGAGCATGCTTATACCACAGCAAGGCCCAGCATGACGAACACTTCTATCCACCAGAAAGCTGTTTTTTGTTGTATAGTTTACTCTGACCAAAGTAACTGAATGAGTGATACTTTCTAAGCTGCACTGCCACGAGGAGAGTTTGCCAGCACAGTGACACGATCATATTTTCAAATTTTGGAAAACTACAACCACTTAGTTATTAGGAACACATCAGCATTCACATGCTTTTCACTCTGCTCAAAGATTCTCAAAAATCTAAGCAAATCTGTTTTTACAGCTTGAAATGTGAGTTTATTTAAAAAGCAAACGAGCCCATCATACACATACACCAACAACACACCATCCAGCGACAGCTACCATCTTTGTCCCTTCCCTTTGCTTCCCCAAACTGTGATCTCACCAGGGCTCCAGACAACAAAATACATTTTAAAATCTGCATTTAAAAACTGACAACTTTTTCCCTGTTTCCATCCTTATGGGAAAGAGGCTCAATTGAGTGCTATTTGGGCAAATAAAGTCAGCGCTCCTCATCATTTGCTGTGGAATACGTAACTTTTATATTACAAAGTGTCACTCAAGTCTTTTTAACTGCCTGTGAAGCACTGGAAGTAACTAGAAGAAAGAAATTCATCCTCCTGAAAGATTTCCTGGGACTAGGAATTTACACAAAAAGCGTATGAGGAGTTACACCAACTGTTTTGCAGTGAATGCAATAGCTAAAACAACAAACAAACCATGACAAAAAACCCCTAAACCACACACCTGACCCAAGTACTTGGATCTTCATCTGTATCACTTAAGGCAGTTTCCTTTTAAGAATATTTCTATTTAACATACATACCTGGCTGCTAAGCAATGTTAAACTCTTCCATGATAACAGTTTTACCATAAAAACTGTAAACCTGACAAAGTCCTTATTGTACCTGAGATACTCCTGCTCTGGCCTGATGAGCTTTCTTCTGGTCACCCCAGTTTCCAGTTGCCAATGAGTATTTCAAACCATCTGAAATAATTCTTGTTTTAATTGCCAATTCCAAGTTGAAATCTTTCCCTCTGTCAATAAACTTTTGTGCATATATTCTCACTTCCTTCAGCAAATTCTTGAACATTCTGTAGAAGAAAGACACCAAGAAACATGATTATTTGGAAAAAAAAGTCACCTGCCTCCTGAAAAGAAGTACTTTGTAACTAGCAGGGAGAGGCAGAGAAGAATAAAACAAATGACAACAAATCAACCTGTTTGTAAATGTGCACAAAATGTGCTTCAAAACAATTTGATGCTAGGTGCCTACTATTATAGGAAACTTAACCATTCCATGAAAAAGTCATAATCAGATAGAGGCTGTGTTGCCCAAGAGTGGCTCTCTGACACAACACAATTAGTTGCATTGATTTAGAAGGACAGATCTGGCAATGCCTCTACCATTAATTATGTCCAAAAGAAATGTGTATGTGACAGTTACCCTCTGAACAGGAAAGCCAACAGTGGCCCAGCAAGATCCAGTCTTTTGTTGCCATAATGATCTCTGTCATCCAGCTCTCTTCTTCCCAGTGCTGCCAGCAACAATCTATGAACCATATACCTAAGCAAATAAACAGTTTATGTTTTAAACTGACAGCAGACATTCACAACAAAGATTACATGTTTTCACAGATAAATCAGTAAACTCTATCCTAAAAGCGGTCCATTCTAGATCTCTAGGATACCACTGTCCTAAAATAAACCTCTTCAGCGCAACCTTAGAGGTGGATGACCCACTGAAAGTTCAGGCTAAGGACAGAGAGAAGAAAATATTTACATCATGGTGGTCATGCTTCTTCTGCTGAATATCTGTCCTGTACTGTAATATGGGCTCTGTTTAAGCACATGCAATCAGGTATAAAACCACAAGTGTCCTGATGCTACAGTTCATCTGCATACCAGTAAGCAGTGATCAAGACAATGTGCTAATTTTAAAGAGTGGTTTACATTACAATCAGCTTATCAGTAGTTATCTATATCTTGGTTATCAATTTCTGTATGTTGTCCATGCAACTGGATATCAAAACGTCATTTATCATTATCATCAGATCTAAGTTAAGATCCAAAATGCGTTGAGGGCTCATTTTGTCTCCTTAAAAAAAAAAAAAAAAAAAAAAAAAAAATTGCAATTTCTCAGCCTCAAAAACATACCAGTGCCCCAAGGTTTATCAGGAGACTGAGGTTAAAACAAACTTCCATTCAGTGCATTCTTTCAATCATACACATATATGTAAGTAAAATACATATTTCGGGTCCCTTTGCAGCAGTGAGACAGAGTTCTGACATACCCTAGAAAATAGGCCTTTTTGGTTTCACAGAAGTCACTGACACCAACATGTGGGAGCATTTCTTTCTGCAAGACTTCTTTGGCATACTTGATTCTCTTCTCTTTGGTGACACCTGGCTTGGCACCTCTTGAGCCAATGAAGTTTAGAGCAACATTTTGCTCCTGAATGACAAAAGCTTCATCCAGAGAAGGTTTGACCTAAGGCACAAAAACACAGCAAAATCCTGTAGCAACCAGGGCCTGTGGGGCTGAAGGAAACTATACAGTAGTTTGTTGATGATTCTTTTCAGGATCTGCTAGTTACTGATCCAGGTCTTTCTGGCACCAGAAAACGGTAATGAAGCATGCAGGAACAACACAAAAAATAATTTAAACTTCAGAAAATAGTTCTTATTCAAGTACATTCTAGGCCTGCTGCTGTTTCAGGTATAATCAAGATTTTACAATTAAAGTTAACAACAGCAGAAGACCCTACCTCTCCAAATACACATTAACTCTTAGAAATTTGTACTGCATTCTGTTCACTTAATGTACTCATTAGAACAGATGTAGGTAGAGAACTTTTGACATTTCTAATACAGAACCCACAAAAATGATAAATAAATTACAACTGGAAAAAGAACAATGCTTCAAGTGATGACTAGCCACACTTACACATCATCAAACATGAACACAGGAAATATTTAATGTATATTACCATTTCCATCATTTCTGGGTCTTCAAAATCGTATATGATGTGTTCTAGAATGTCTCTGTCGGACACAAAGCCAAGAGCACGGAAGACAATGATGATGGGCACCTCTTGTTTGATATATGGCAAAGTTGCTACAATGCGCTGACCAATGGCACTCTTCTTTGCACCCTGAAGAGATGGGGGAAAGCACGTTAGGCTTAAATCATCCTGCCTTTAAATCAAATCTCTAAAAATCATCCTGCCTTTAAATCAAAATCTCTCTCTGGATTTGGATGATACAATGTACGTATATTTATTCAAGCACCACAGGAAAACACAACTTCTCAGCAGGCCAACTAAGGAGCTACTCTTCAACCTTACTCTAGCAAAGAGGTTTTGTTTTAAAAACATCTCAAGCTTTAGAAGTCTGCAAAAACTTGTAAGATTTTTGCTGATACAAAGGAATGTAAATACTACTTGTTCACCCACATGCATATTTTTCCTCCCTGTGTGTATTTGCCAAGAGCAATCCTATCCCACCTTCAGTGTTCGTTCTGTCAGGCTTAACCTCAGCTTTTCCAACCCACTGTGCAGGTGATTATGCAAGTAGCTGCTCCCCTTCTCCAGAAGGAAACACTGGGGGATGCAGATGAAATCAGGAGTGCCCCAGACATCAGGAGGGAGAATACTGTAAAGCTTCCATGTAAGTTGCTCTTGGAAAATTTCAAAACATCAGTGCAATACTAAATGAGTACTGACACCTCTTGCTTTAGAATTTACAAGTAGTACTTACTTCCCCTCACAGATACCACACTTAGATGTTAAATATGAATTAATATGTGGTCTGCAAGATACACCTCCACACTAGCTTGGCCATCAGCAAAGAGAAGGTCCCTGCTCCTCTATTTGTTCTTTGTGAAAAAATTACTTTGAATTTTCTAAAAACCTGTGTACAGTAATTTTAAAATTATTTTTAGTCTTGCCCTAAAACCTGCCACAAACTGAGTCTTCATTTCAATCCTCAAATTATTTTTCATAGAGCCAGGTGTAATGTATGACAGACAATTTTTCATTTACTTTTATCTTCTTTACAACTTAGAATCAGACAAAAATTCTTCTCAAAATCCCAAAACCAAATGACATGAAGAGACAGGACAGTAACAAAACTCCTAATAAAAATCCCTGTTGCAAGCCCCAGGGCAGGGGTTATTACTGCCTAGGCATACCTGTCCACCTCTGGCCAGCATGCTGACCCATATAGTACTTGTTGGTCGAGAGGAATTTTCCAGACAAGATCTACACTCTCCTGTGTAGGCATATTTTGAATCCTTCTTTGCAAACACATACACAGTGTTTGTAGCCATTTTCTCCTGAGCAATCAGAACCTGTGTTAGAAACAAGACCATCAGTAAATAACTGACAAAAGAGCATGCTGAAAGCAACAAGCACAGTGTTTCCACTATTCCTTCAGGTGCCTTAACTTTTAGAGCACTGCACAGCATGAAGTCAATTTGCCAAACTCAGCTGGATTATACTCTATTTTAAAAACACAGATGTAAATAAAATGTACAGCTAGTTAAGATAGAATAGCCAAAACAAGAGACTCAGGGAACACTGCTGCCTGTGATTACTTACCACACCTGCTGGCTGTGTGTCTTAGGTTACATGGAAGGTGTAAGCAAATGTATGTATTCTATTACCATCTCCACATGCTGTTAAAAACAGGTGGGGCAGTGTTTTTTGTGTTCAGCATGACCCAGCCCTGACAACACCATCGGGGCTACCTCTGCTAATGGGCCATCAAGGGCTCAGGGAGTGACTCATAGGAATCCATCAGCCATTGTGAGATGCCCTGCCCAGAGGGGAGGAACTGAACATTCCCACCTGCATGTAAGCTGAAACCCTAGAACACCGGGGTACCTTCTCCACTGGATTCCCAGAGAAGAAGTGCTCAAGAGCCACCCCTGGACCTCCAGAGACCAATGAGACCTTTCTACAAGATCACCACTTCAAGAAGACCACATCCATCACCCCAATGGGACTGCAGCCACCATTTTAACCGCACTGCTAGCACCACCCTAACAGATGGCAAGCTGAATTCTGACTTTGTCTATTTAAACCATTGTTTCTGTATTATTGCCCTGTTCTAAATATTAGTAAAGAGCTGTTATTCCTGTTCCCATATCTTTTGCTGGAGAGCCCCTTGATTTCAAAGTTATAATTTGGAGGGGAAGGGGGGCGGTCACATTCTCCAGTCTAAGGGAGGTTCCCACCTTCCTCAGCAGATGCCCGTCCTTCAAACAAAGACAGTGCAACAAGCGACATGCGGGTAACACGTGAAAAGCATGTAACAGCTGAGTGACACGTGACACGCGTGTGACATGTGAGTGACACGCGTGTGACATGTGAGTGATACGCGTGACACGTGTGAGATGCTTGTGACATGTGAGTGACATGTGTGTGATGTGAGTGACACACGAGTGACATGCGAGTGACACAGATGTGACACGTGACACATGTTTGCTTAGCGGCACACAGCTCACAAAATGCCAAGCAGTTCCCAAAACTGAAGAAGTGAAGATGGGAAATGTGCCTCAAAGCAAAGGTGGCTTGAGAAAGCCCTAAGGGATGACTCAAAGCCCATCTTCTGCAAGATTGGAAGCTCCCACAGTTACTCTCACACACCGGAATAAGAGTGTTCATGCTCCTGGCAAAACATATGGAAATAAGTAACAGTGTCAGTAAAGATGGCTGTGCAAGGTACAGTCCCTTACCTTTTCTGATCCATTAATGATGAAGTAGCCACCGGGATCAAGTGGGCACTCGTTCAGCTCACAGAGATCACGGTCAGTTAAGCCGTTCAGCAAACAGTACGTGGAACGCAACATGATAGGAATTTTTCCTATGAAGGTTTTCTGATGCTGCGTCTGCAATTGGTCCTCCCCTTCTTTAATAACTGTTTTAGTTATATCCACATACAAGGGGGCAGAATACCTACAGAATAAAAACACCCCTGTGTCATCTGTCAGTTATTATTTTTCTTTACAACCCTGAGTACTGAAGGCAGTTATTCAAGCACTCACTGGTATATTAAGCATTATTACCAAATCGTCAATCACCATCTGCATTTAACTAGACATGGAAGTTTAAATAAAGCAGTTATTATTATATTTTCAAGGCACTACTATACTGAAAAAGACTATCAATTAACAATGCTTCTTTGTGTTTATCCACCACAGAGCTGGCTCTTACGTAAGGTTTCTCAGTCTGGCTTCATTTGGCATCATAGGTGAGGGTGCTCCATCTCTTTCCCAATGTGTAGGTTTGGAAAGATAGATTTGTTCAAACTTCAACAGATACCGGGGCTGGAAAACAAGAATATATTTACTTGTAATGGAAGAAACATCTCTTTTATTATTAGTAACCCGACCTGTTACAGCAGAAGAACAACCACTACCAATAAATGAGAACACAGCAAGTTGGCTAACGCTAGTGCCTAGGATTATAGAATAAAAAACAAGATAGGACTTGAGTTTTTGTAAAAGACCTGAAAACAATCTGATTTTTAAAACGTACAACAGGAGGTGGCAGATCCTTGTTGGCAAACATTTTGTAGGTAAAAAAATCTCTCAATCCTTACATGAAGAAATACCTTTTTCTGGATTTGCAGCAGCAGCCACATACAGTACTGTTTCCCAAGTTCTCAATAAGCACTCTCAAGGAGAACATATTTACCATAATTCTTATCTGAACATGGTTACTAAACCCTCTCGTGCTCTAAACTGCTTTCAAAATTTGAGACCGAGAAGTGCAGGGAGACAGAAACCAAAAATCAGATTTTCCCAATACAGTTTCCTTAAACGAGTCTTAATTGAGTATCTTCAAATGCATCAAGAGGTTGCCTGCAAGTGACTCTGAAGGAGAAAGCAAGTTTCTTTTCTTGCTTCTAAACCTCTTCCTAAAAGCTTGAATTTAATACATGAGAGTAAGACACTAACCTCTGTGATTTGAGAAAGTAAAATATTAGCTTCTGGACAAAAAGAAGTCCAGCACACACCATGTTTGTGATCTGAACCACGACCAGGCACAGCACAAACACCAACTGCAGAACTGCACAGCTAGAGAATTCTGCCATAATACACACAGAATAATAGAGAACACGTTAAGAATTAGTGAGCTAAATGTTTATGAACTGTTCGCCTAACAAAGAAACCAAAAGACATCTTGGTTACTCTCTACAGGATAGTTGTTTGCTTGCAAAAAAATGCAAAGGAATGGGAAAAAGATGTAAAAAATTCCATGCTCAGGTGCCCTAAAGTTCCTTTAAATCTCTAGAGGGATGCATGAATGTAGTGACTGACAGCAAGGCAATGGCTCTGCACTTATAGAACAGGGACCAGACTACACAAGGGACACAGATGAAAGCACCAGGGCCATTGCAGAAGAGCCATCACAGGGCGCAGATCCAAGACAATTTCTCCTCTTCAGAACATGGCGCCAATGGAAGAAGATGAGCAACAGCACACTTTAAAAACCTGGACCTAACATGAGTCAAAGCTAACAGAGAAGTTTTCAGCCATAAACCTTTCCTGCCATGGTAAAGCTACCGAAAAATCCAAATCCCACCAAAACATAATTTGCTTCTGGCTACCTGACCTGCTCTACTAAATCTCTCTCTGTGCAGTTTTGCACAGGAACTGACAATAACAACTGCAGCAGTCACTTGTTCTTGGTCACTTCTTTACTCGAACAGCAGGACAGGTATTGAATAAAACTGATATAAAATGATTCTGCATTGTAAAAACACATCATCTCTGCCAGGGTTCTCTACTTACCGGCTCTTCCACTTCTCCTGAGGCATGCTGGGCTTCAGCTTGTAAATCAATTGGTGGAGCATCTTCAACAATTCTCTGCACAGACATCTGAATAAACTCATCAAAGGAATCCAACTGTTGCCTGACTAAACCCTTTTCATCAAAATAGGAGCTAAAAAAAAAGCATATAATAAGAAATCTGAATTGAATTTGCATACTTCACACTTCAACAAACTTAAGATATATTCATTACAAAATCTCCAAAAGCCATGAAATACTGTACAGAATCAAACACATTCACTTATCCCAAGGCACGAGTTTCAAACACGGATGCTCCTCACAAATGTTTAACAACTCCCTTACTGCTTGAAGACACAGACACATCAGAGTGACAGACTTGCTGCCACCTCTTGGCTAAACCATGACTGCATGCACAGTCAGTGCCTTAAATTTCGCTTAAATTAGAAGAGAAACATGATGACAAACCTTACTGAAAACGGCTTCAGCTGAAATTTTCAAGAATGTCCATAAATTACTCTGCTTTAACTAATTTTAAGCTGCAGTGAACTGGGACCATGCCCAAAAGTCCAAGAAATAGTTCTCAGAACTTTTAGCTTGGATCGCCTCTGTTCCAGCCCCACAGGGATTCCCAGCTTTACCTCCTCCAGATTTCCCTCAGCCTTTTGGGTCACCTAACTCCAACCCAGCACAACTTAACTTTACAGATCAGAGCCCAAATTCAAAGCTCTATGCCCTAAATTTTGGTGGGATGAACTAACCACATCTGCTGTATTCACTCATGCCATGAAGTCCCTCTACCTCCCATTACTGAAGTGAGCCAAAGAACCCACATTACCTCAGCGTCTGTTCCATCACTACCAACATCTCAGAGAAAACTGGGAAGAACTACCCCCCTTCCAGCAATTTCAGGCTTCTCCAGGAAGGGTAGCAAACCCTTGGCTATCATGCTGTTGCTGCACGGCCTGCTGTTGCCCAAGGAAGAGGATGATGGGAAAGATCAACCTGTATCCCAGAACAGTTCAGGTTGGAAAGGACCTCTGGATGTCATCTTATCCTATCACTGCACTCAAGCAAAGTCACCTAGAGCTGATTGCCCATGACCAGGTCCAAACAACTTTTGAATAATAATGGAAACTCCATGCCCTCTCTGGGAAACCAGGGCTTGGTCACCCTCACAGCAAAGAGTTTTGCCATATGGAGCGAGCTGCTTCAGCTGAAGGACTCAGATACCTCCTACATATCTAAAAGCAAAGATAGCACTCCTTACTGGGCTGCAAAAGAAAGGATCTCCTGCCTCCAAAGTTTCTTGTTTCTGCTCTCCAACCAGACTGTCTACGGGACCAGCCCCACAGATCAACCCTTGGGCTTGCAACTGCTACTCTAAGACGTCACTCATGGACATCTTATGAATGATGCAATCAGCAAAAGAAACACTTTTTACTCAGTGCCACACAGCATCCCACTTCTTAACAGTCATAGGAAGCGGCAGGTACTGGACACTCATATCTTGCTAGAAAACAAAAAACAACAGCAAAATGGGGAAAATATCTGAGTACTTAATGCCAGCATCAACTGTGAGATTAGTGGGCAAAATCGTGTGCTTGAAAAGGAACCAAAACCACATCTTTCTTCACTGAAAAAAATGAGTGCAGGGGGGTCAGCAGAGCTTCTTAATCCCTGGCAACAACGCTTTGTTTCTGCTAAAAGCCCTCCTGCTCTGAACGTGCTGCAACACACAATTCAGCACAACCAAGCCCGCAGCTCCCAGACGTGTTCCCAGAAGCAACCTGGATGTCACCTGCGAGACCGAGAACACATGTGTTGAAGGCTTAAGACCTGCACGTTTTAGCAAATCACCTAATAACAATCCAGCAGGCTTCTTGCCACAGGTCGGGAGTGATTTCATCATCGTCTTCATCATATTGCATATCTGCGGGGAAACACAGCATGAAAGCCAGGCTCCGATCACCGCGGTGCCCCTCCCCGCCTGCCCAGGGACCCTCCGGCACCGCGGTTCCCGCGGGAGATCCCACGGCGCCCGGTGCATCCCCCCCAGCTCCCGCCTCCTGCGGGCCCGGCGCGCACCCAGAGCTACCCACTGCCCCCCCGCCGGGACGGACGGGACGAAAAGGCGAGCAGAAAGAAACGGAAAACCCTCACCTTCGTCCGCGTCGTACATGGTGGCGGCGGGAGGAGCCGCGGGCGGCGGCGGCCGAGCGAGGGGCGAGCTGGAGCGCGGCGGAGCGCGGCCGGGCGGGAGAGCGGCGGCGGGATGGCGGCTGCGCGGCTCGTGCCGTCAGGCGGACGTCATCGCGAGGCGCCCGCGCGGTTGGTGGCGTCAGGAGCGCGCGTCCCGCGGTTCGGCGGCGGGGGACGGTGTGGCCCCGCCATGCTCCGCCTGGGCTCCGCGCTCCTGGCGCGCCTGGCCCGCGCCCGGCCCCGCGCTCCGCTGCGGCGCTTCGGGGCGGCGGCGGCGGGTGACGGCGAGGAGCAGGAGCGCTTCGTCTTCCTCGAGTACGAGCCCGACCCGGCTGAGAGGGCGGCGGCGGCGGCGCTGCGGCGGGAGCGGGAGCTGAAGTCGCGGCGGGAGCGGCGGGCGCGGGGCGCAGCGGCGGTACCCGGCCTGTCCGACCCGTCGGTGCCGCCGAGCGGCGTGAGCTGCTCGGGCTGCGGGGCCGAGCTGCAGTGCGGGGACGGCGGCGCGCCGGGCTTCGTGCCGGCCGAGAAGTACCGCAGCCTGCTGTCCGAGGGCCCCGCGGGGCTGCGCGGCGCCGTGTGCCAGCGGTGCTGGGCGCTGGCGCACCACGGGAGCGCCCTGCGGCTGCGGCTGCCGCCCGACGAGCACCGCCGGGTGGTGAGCGCGGCCCTGCGCCGCCCGCCGCGCCACGGCCGCGGGCCGCTGCTGCTCTACGTGCTCGACGTGATGGAGCTGCCCGACCCGGTGCTGCCGCAGCTGCCGGCGCTGCTGGGCCCCGACGTGCCCGCCTCGGGCGTGCTGGTGGTGGGCAACAAGGTGGATCTGCTGCCCGCAGACAGCCGCGGGCACCTGGGGCGGCTGCGGCAGCGGGTGGCGGCGGCCTGTGACCGGGCCGGGTTGCGGGGAGCCGCGCTGGTGGACATCCGCCTGGTGAGCGCCAAGACCGGCTACGGCGTGGAGGGGCTGGTCAGCCGCCTGCAGCGCTCCTGGAAGTGCGCCGGCGATGTCTACCTGCTGGGTGCCACCAACTCCGGCAAGTCCACGCTCTTCAACACCCTGCTGCGCTCCGACTACTGCAAGTCCCGCGCCCCCGACATCATCGACAGGGCCACCGTGTCCCCATGGCCAGGTCAGGCCGGCGCTCGGCCCCTTGTGGCACGGGTTATGGGGGATGTGGGGTGCGCAGAAAGCGGTGAGCCGTGCACCTGTTGGCTGCCCTCGGCCACCCCTGCACCAGCGGATCCTGTTGCCAGAAGGGTACCTGGTAGTGTAGAGCAAGCTCCAGAGGTGTGCCGTGCTTCAAATTGACACTTGTGAGAAGTGGTGAGGGAGCTGGGGGTGTTAAAGGAGGCTCGGGATAGACCTATTATTCTCTATAGCTACCTGAAAGAAGGTTGTAGCCACATGAGGGTCAGTCTCTTCTCCCAGGCAGCTGGCAACAGGAGAAGAGGATGTAGTATTAAGCTGCACCAGGGGAGGTTTAGGTTGGACATTAGGAGGAATTTCTTCACAGAAGGGGTGATTAGACATTGGAATGGACTGCCCAGGGAGACGGTGGAGTCACTGTCCCTGGAGGAGTTCGAGGAAAGATTGGAGGTGGCACTCAGTGTTGTGGTCTAGTGTTCAGCCGTAGATTGGACTCAGTGTTCTCAGAGGTCTTTTGTAAACTAATTGATTCTGCGATTCCTCAGGGCAGCAGGGGTGGGGTGCATGTGCTGAGGATGCTGTGCATCCTGCAGCATTAAGTGCTCTGGTAACCAGAGTGGATCTGTGTGCAGCTCTGCCAGTGAGGACGGCACCTGATCCGCGTGCCTTGCTCTGTCCCCATCCGTTAGAGGTGCCCTCCAGTCTGGAGAGATGTGGAGGTGGAGTGGTGAGCCCCTGTAGGCCAAACCAAGCTGTCTGGAGGTGAGACTTAATCTGGAGTGTACTGAGTCAGCCTCAGCACCACTTGGCTTTGAAACCCTTTTATTCAAAGTATAGGTGAGAACAGGCCTTAAGCAGGTAATGGCTTGTTTTGCTGCCCTGACTTGGGAGGTTAGTACCTTATGGGAGCAGCTGTAGTTCCACCTCTGACTTCATGTTACTGGCTTTCACCAAAAAGCTGGAGAAGCTGTTTGTTTTTCATCTTGTTTCTTAAATGTGCCAGGTAGTCAGAGACCCAAACATGCCTTCTGTTTTTTTTTTTTTTCCCAGGAACAACACTGAATCTGTTGAAATTTCCAATTATTAACCCTACATGTGACAGAATATTCCGAAGGCAGGAGAGGCTAAAAGAAGAAGCAACAAAAACAGAAGATCAGCTAAACAGTGAAGAAAAAAAGTGCCTTAATCAACTTAAAAAGCAAGGTTACTTAGTGGGTGAGTATTACCTGAGTAAAGGTTTTATTTTTCTGTCCCTAATGAAAATACTGCATTACACAAAGGTTAAGTTAATTTGAGCAGTGTTTGCTCCTGGATTAATGGGGGCAAAACCTCTATTTCCTCCATAAGCAGCATCACTAGTACTTTTGAATACTTTTCAGCTGCTGTAGTAGCAAAGGTTTCTCCTGCACAATGCATCTCTTGTCTGGCAAATTCTGATAGCTTAGTATGTTGCATAGTAGGATATCACAGTATGGGTCATCTCTTGTTCCCGAATTAAAAAAAAAGTTTAATTTGTAAATAATCACCTTTGAGCTGTAGGCCACAGGGGTTGTATGTTGTTTTAGTATGTATTCGAAAGAGTGGGTTGCCACAAGATAGCTCTGGTTTTCAAATAATTTTGGTTTCGGTAGTCTGAGGCACGGAAAAAAGAAGGCAGCCTGCTTTACCATAAATTGGAAATAACGGAGTGTCTGTTATCTGGTCCTTGCTGAGATTTTGGAGCCTGAGAAGTGCTAAGCAAGAAGTATAGAAGAGCCAATTATTTTGGTTTTTGAACACAAATTTCTAGCCACTTAGTGTCTTTACCATTTTTATATTACCAGTGTGCATCTCTTTTAATCTGAGAAAGGGGCATATGTTTGACTGAAGGAAAGGCAAGTTAATAAATTAGTTACCAGGAAATCTTTCATTTTAATCCAGGAAGAGTTGGAAGAACATTTCAGCAGCAGAATTCTAACTCTGAGATTGACTTCGACCCTGATATGCTCTCCTACAGCATGGATGAAGATCCCAGAAATTCCCCTACGAAGCATGAGGAGAGGGAGGAGTTCACATACAACGAAGTGAAGGATTCTCGGTGGTGTTTTGACACTCCAGGAATTGTGAAGGAAGACTGTGTAGGTACTCTGTTTTGGGATGACAAGTTTGGGAGGACTATTCTGCCTTAGCTCTGGCTGTGGGAAAATATTTCTACTGTAATCCTGGCATTAGGATTCTTTTGGTTTGGGAATTGTGTTAAGGTACAGTTTGAATTTACTTGGGAGGGGTTCATGTGGTAATGCTGTTGCACTTCTGGACAGTGCAATCCTGCCAGCTTTGCAAAGAGTCTGGAGGACTGTGTCACCAAGCTTCCATAACCTCTGAATGAAGGGAAGTAAGGAAGAGTGCTCTTAGCAAGTTTATGCCAGCATCACCACTTTTATAGCTCTCCCAGCCTACTGAAGAAGGTGGAGCTTAAGAAGATTACCAGAGTGGTATGACTGAACCAAATCTTAGAGAAAGCATTTTTTCTGAAGCTAGCAGTGTTCCTGCTACTAACCCCAATACATGAGGCCTTTGTCAATGTTTCAGTAGAACAATGCCCTGCTGAAGCTAGTGCTGACACAGTGCACAAGTCCAAACCAGGCATGGCTTGATTTTTGATCACTTTGATACCCATGCAGGGAAGCAGGTGATCTTTTGGGGAAGATTAATAAGTACAAGGAGACAGGAAAGTTCTGAAGAGGATGGAGGTGCAAGAACTGTGCTGAGACTTCACAGCTCATGTGCAGGTGCAGCTTTCTGGAACACTAGAAAACTGCTGGTTTTCTAGAGATGTGTTTGCCATACCATAACCTGCATTACTGTGGCACTTAGGTCTCTGATAGCCAGTGTAAAGACAGGCATCAGCTTAGAGACCTGGTGTGGTAACTTGAGATTGTGTTCTTCACCTTCCCCTCTTCTGGAGTTGAATACTGTGGAAAATACTTATTGTCTCCAGAAATACTTGTTGCTGTTTCTGATTCTGAGTATGCTTGTTGTGCCTTTGGAGAGCTCCATGCCAAGTTTCAGATCAAAATTTGTTCCTCCAGACAGTGTTCAATCTCAGTGGAGGACCAGCAGATTGTCTATGTAGCAGGTTTTGGCAGGGGAGGTTCTTGCTGTTTCTCACTGTATGGACCAGAATTGAACTGCTGAGCCAGATGTTCTTGGCACTGCTTTATTTGGTCTTGTTCCCTCTATCAATATAATGCCAATAGTAATGTTATTGTCCCCATTGAAACATCTGGAATGAGTTATGATGATTTATTTTGCAGGTTTTGAATCTCCTGACAGAGAAGGAAGTAAAGCTGGTTTTGCCATCACATGCCATTATTCCACGGACCTTCATTCTCAAGCCAGGAATGGTCTTGTTTTTAGCAGCCTTGGGACGTATAGACTACTTACAGGTAAGGGAAGAAAGAACTTTGGGACCTGCAGCTTCATGTCTTACTATAGTACTGGACATAAAAGGTTTTCTGGGTAGCTTTCCCAGACCCTTTCTTTGCTGCTTTGGAGATGATGGGTCTCTTAATAAATCACTGTATAAGGTCAGAATGCCTTGGGATGGGTCCTTTAAAGGTTTGCTACTTGTTACCAGCATGCAATGTTATATAGTGTATAATGAGAACTGCTTTTGAATGCTGACAAACATCTTCAGCTTGATGTGTGCTTCCCATGACATCTAAAGAGGCACAAGGGAGGGAGGAGAATGTCAGAATTAACTGGGAAAAGAGGTGAGTTTCCTCGTTTCTGTGTTTTGTGAAAGCTGTCTGCCAAAAGTGAAAAGCACAGACATTTTTCTTTCCTGACACAGACCTCTGAAGAATTTGCCAGGGGAAGTAATTAATTGCACATATTTTAGTTTCTGTAAAAAATATTTTTCAGCGTTGCTGTGTGTCCCCCCTGCCAATGATTTCTTCCATTTATTAAAAATCCCATGCCATACACCTTTATTAAACTGAGTGGCGTTCACCTTCCATGACGCTTCCTCTGGAAGGGGCAGTTTCTTCCAAGTAGACATTATCATATGTCCTAGATCCTTTTCTCAGTAGCTTGCCTTGTTTTGGGGGTGTGCATGGCTATTCCTTTGTTTAAGTCCACTTTCCAAGATCACCATAGAAACGTTGAATTGATGCTTTGCTAAGAACACTCTTGACCTGCTGGAATAAAACCTGGAAGGTGGAAGGGGCAGGATTCTGTAAAGTAAAAAATGTACAGATATGGCAGGAGCACACATCAATGCATCAGTCTTGTGTATCTACATCCTCCTGAGATCTTGAAAGAGGACAGTTGTGCTCAGATCATGACAGAAGCTCCTGCCTCAGCTTAGACCTTTGATTTTAAAGGAGTTGCTGCACTTATTTCAGGCTGCTTGCAGTGTTTGGAGAGGTCTCTCCATGCCCTGACCTTGTTAGCTCTGCTGCAAATGTGATTGGAGTCCCTGCTGAAATTGTTCCACAGTCTTTGCATAGCTTGAGAGCAGCTGGAACCCAAGTACTGTTCAACGTGTGTGTTGGAAATGTAGAGTGACAGGAGAAGAACCACCAGGCCAGATGTCCATCACCTCTCCTGCTGAATAACCACACCAAGCTTGTTCTTGTGAATTAAACGAGAGCAAAGATCTCTCTTGAATGATTTGCCTGAGCACCTGCGATGGCAGTGGATGTGGCTTTCTGGGTTCTTTGAGGCAGGATGGTGAAGCTGTGGGTGCTTCTCTCCTGGAAGCTCGATTCCCAGTTCGTGTAAACCCTGGCTGCTCTCAGTGGCAGAGGCAAGGACCCCTCGGACAGGGACGGGACATCAGGCAAACAGGTTTTCAACATACAGCAAAGAAATAGGGCAGGAGAGAGCAATTCAGGACTGCTTTTCTGTTAGCATGATTAACATCCTTTTGATATTTATTTCAGGGAGAAAAGCCTGCCTGGTTTTCTGTCTTGGCTTCTAACCTGTTGCCAGTCCACGTTACTACGCTGAGTAATGCAGATGCCATCTATGAGAAGCATGCAACACAGGAGTTCCTAAAGGTAGGGGAAGGTGCTGGGGGGAGCTTGTGGCTGCAGGTGGGCAGGACCCCTGTCTGGGTCACAATTGACAGGGAGCATCCACAGGTATCAGGAGTTTGGGACTTCTGCGGTGGGTGAGTGGAGATGTGCAGTGTAAAGCAGTCTTGCACAGATGGCATGGCTGATGTGTGTTACGAGTGAGCACTCAAGATGATGCATTTTCAGCAGTTTCTGTTTCTAGCTGATAAGATTTGCAGTGCTCTGCTCTCTCATACTTGGCTCTTTTTGAACAGCCTTAAAGTAAAAGCAGCAGCTGGGATATTTTCCATGGCAAACCTTCAGGGTGGGTTTTCAGAACAGATTGCAGCTGAAAAATTTACCTTTCCTATTGTTTCCCTGCTCAGTCTTCTACATGTCTTCATCTCTTGGTGGTCTGACTCCTTGGTATGGCAATGTTCTGTGCAGCACTTGCAAGCTGATGTGAGGATGGGGTGAGCTGTCCCTGTCCTGGCATTTCCATTCCTGTGCACATGGAGAACAAGTGCTGTCACTCACATCAAAGCAGCTGTCCTGATCCACCATCTGTGTCCTGAGGTGGGCACTCCATCTTTGTTCACCTCCCACAGGGTTCCTCTGGATGTGATCCTGACGGTGTTCTGGCAAACCTGTAGATTATTCAAAGCAGCTCTTAATTGGCTAACTAATGTCTTTACTCTCCCTTGTGGCTTGCTTGCCAGTTTAAGGTAGGAGTGCTGAAGCTTCTCTTGATTGTTAAATCTTTTCTCCGTGTTTTAATCTTAGGTTCCCATGGGTGGGGAAGAGAGAATGAAAGAGTTCCCCCCACTTGTCCCTCAGGATATTACACTGAAAGGAATTGGTACCACTGAGGCAGTTGCAGATATCAAGCTTTCCTCTGCAGGTAATTTAGTATTTCTTCGTTAGTTTGCTTTGCAGGGTCTGCATCCTGGAAACATTGATGGGAAGAGGCTTCTGAATGGGTGAAGCTGTATGTCCTGCTCAGAGCAGGACTTTCAACAGCACAAAATCATAGCAGCCATGACTTTGTCCAGCTGAAGCATTGCAGCCTCCAAGAATGGAGATTGACAGCTGTGCTAGTACAGGAAGGCGACATTGGAATACTTAATCCTCTGGCTGCCATACAGCTTCTACAGCATCAGGAATGGCTGTGACACTGTCAGCTGTCCAGGTGAGAGGGAAAGGGATGTTGATTGGAAAGATTCATTCCAATGTTTTTGGTAGTTCCCACCATCCCTCTTAAGTTAACCAGGAAAGAGCTGTGTCTAGGAAGAGGAAGATGTGCCTTTAGGTGCTGCCTTATTTTGGGAAAGAGCTGGATAT
Organism: Acanthiza pusilla; assembly: GCA_036630365.1. NCBI lineage: Eukaryota > Metazoa > Chordata > Aves > Passeriformes > Acanthizidae > Acanthiza > Acanthiza pusilla. The sequence goes on from JAXCHO010000164.1 coordinate 10,266,748, forward strand.
GACCTTTGAGCATGGTTTCTCAAGCAACCACACTTGGGTAGCTGAGGTTCTTAGCCACTATCAGAGGCAGTAGTTTGTGTCACAACCTTGTTTTGATCCTAGGGACTTGTTTTCCTCACTGTCTGTGTTCTCTTTGGCTGTGCAGGCTGGGTGGCAGTTACGGCTCATGCAGAAGAGGAATTGCTGCTCCGAGCCTATACTCCCAAGGGCACTGCATTGGTGGTGCGGGAGCCTCCCCTCCTGCCTTACATCAGTACCATCAGAGGGGCCCGGATCCCAGGCACCTCTGCCTACAGGACTAAAAAGCCTCCCTCCTTTGTGGAAAACTTGAGAACCACGGGAAGTACATAGTGCTTCTTATCATCCGAGCAAGGCAGAAGACAGAACAGCCCCTGGAGAACGTTGTGGATTATTGGTGTTCAGGAAACCTTGGACTAATTTTTAAGGGCCAACAGGCACATCTTGGAAAACAGGCCTGGGGGGGAGATCCACATCTGATCCACCTGCTGAGCTGCAGCTGTTTTGAATGAACTGAGTGACTTGAGACCTTGCTGTGGGAGGGGAAACAGCTTCTCCTTGAAATCTGCCAGTATTGACAGGCAGATCGCTTTAGCTGTCTGCTCTTGAAATGTGGGATGGAAACTCTCCTGGCCTGGTCTGACTTCACTGCACATAGAGTGGGTGGTTTCTTGCAGGCATGCTCCCTAAGGTCAGAAATCATCACCTTGTTACAGTGTTTTCATAGGTAAGGGAGTGGAGGGAGTCAGAAAGAGCAGGGCATACTCCAATGTGTGTGAGTCTCCTAGTGGCTGATACTGACTCAATAGCACCGATGAGAAGTTGTGTCCTTTCTCTCCTTCGGCGTCTGGGGCAGATGAGGGTGTGCAGTATCTTGCTTTTGGAGACAGGAGAAGTGATTTGATGAAAAGCAGGTGTGCACATGTGCCTGAAGAGGAAAGTTTGTGAGTCACTACTTTGGTTTGGTTTGTGTAGCTTGGGTAAAGGTTTTTGAAAGCAAGGGTGTAGAATAAAACTTTTGCAAGACCCTCTTTTGTGTCCTAATTGTCCAAAGCACTCTTGTGTGGGAATAAGCATCTTGGTAAATCTATGAAAGCTTCAGTGCAATAATAGATGTGCTCAATCTTGCAAAGACAGGCAGAGTGAGAGACACATGGACGGGCAGTGTGCTGAAAAAGAGGCAACAAAAGAATATCTTATAATCTCCTTACCATTTCCCTGATGTTTTTCCCCAGTCAGTGCATCAGTTCCCAGAGGACTCTGCCTGTAGACTGCAGTAGAGTGTGTGCTGTGTGCTGCACTGGGAGCACCATCACCCAGTGTCTGGGGAGTTGGTCCAGCTCTGCCAGGTGAATGTTACTCCTCCTTGGCCATGGCTAGGGGTGGTGCTTCCTGAGCTCTTCCTGAGTCTGTGTGAAATGCTGGGTCCTGTGAAGTGAGAACGGGAGCGTCACATGGGTTTGTGCCAAGGAGAGAAGAGCTGGCAGTAAGGTTTCTGTCCGTTGTCTCCTGCAGAGGAATTCCAAGCTAGCTAGTTTTGCAGAGGATTGAATGAAGAGGTGAGAGGCCAGGCAATGAGGCCCTGCTCCTGCTGGAGGCAATGGAGAAGGTGCACTGCCATGGTGCTGGCTGCAGCCTTGCTGGCCGCTCTGGGCATGGCTGCTGCATGAGCTCTGGATGCCTCATGCCTGGAGCAATGCTGATGGGGTGGCTCTCTAGAAGAGCAGGCTCAGGGATGATGGGAAAGGCTGTTTGGTGCATATTTCTCCATAGTTCCAGGTGCTGATTCACGTTCACTCTTGGAAGTGCTGTGGCCGGGCCCTCCCCGGCTGATGTTTGCAATAAAATGATCTTTTCTCTGTTCTGACTCTGCCTGCTCTAGAATATTCTGTAGTGGGAAGCTGTTTTGTGATCAGGCCTGTGGAGGGATTGATTTGGTATCAGCCCTCCTGCCGGTATCCTTCCCAGATTGAGTTGGTGTGCTCTAGGAGTGAAACTAAAGCACAATATGACACCAGAGCATGGAGGTTGGAAGGGACTTGGAGACCATCTGGTCCAACATCTGCTCAAGCAGGTGCACCTAGAGCAGGCTAGGTGGATTTTGGGTGGGAATAGGGCAATCAAGAGAGATGAAGTTTGCATTCACTCTCTGCCCAGTGCTGTGCTTTTTGTCATTTCTGGATGTCAATAAAAAGCCTCCTGTACATTAGATCAAATAGGTGCATCCTCACCTTGACTCATAGCCATACCCCACCATACTCATACCCCACCTTGACCTCAGCCCATACAAGTGGTATAGAAACACAGGCAAATGTAAATAGCTACTGTTCTTCTTCACAGAACTGTCCAAAATCGGTCCACAGAGATCCAATATGGTGTCTCTGTGATCTGATGTATGCTCCACAACCAAAAGCACAAAAGAAAATGTGCTCCGTTTATTTTAAGGATACACCTGAATTCAGCAAGCAATTTTTGAGATCAGAGACAATACCTTTACACATTTAGAGATTTGCTGATTTCAAACAAAAACCTAACTACAAAATTGGTCCTGATCTTTGCCTGTGCACAGTCGATTGTACTGCACTTAGTCTAAAATCAATCAACAGGTATGGAGTCACATGAATTTTGAAATTTTAAATGAAGCTATCTTAAGTTATAGAAGAGGTTTTATTCTACACCTCTAGAACATTTGGTGTGGCTTTGGTTTATTTGTCTACAAGATGAGAATGAAAACTTCAACAGTGCATTCTGTATTTGCAAAACAAGCCCATTGAATTTTAGAGGATCACTCAAGCGAGGGAAGCCTGATGTTACTTTCTCCTAAAAGCCAAGGCGGGCAAAGTTAGAGGTCAGAAGCAGGCCCTTGAGCTTCTAAATGTCAGATTTGCCAAGCCCTTAATAAAATGCTGCAAATACAACATATGTTGCAAACATGAACAATGGGGCAAGAAAAGAAGAGATCAAATTGGCATGAAAAAGTTCTGAAAACTTGCTGAACATCTCGCATTGATGACAGAGAAAAGATGGGACAAGGGAGAAAAGAAGAAAAAAATGTAAAAACATGGTATCCACCAGATGTAGATCAACCTCAGTGACATGCTGTTTGTACTTTGCTACTCTATGAGGTTAGGGGACCCGCAGGCAGAGCTTTGAGCGTCTTCCTCCTTTTTGTACAAAGAAGAAGGAAAATTTAGAGTAGTGGAGGAATTTTCTCCGACTACGTGGTAGTAAATTTGTGTAAATATGTTACTGGTGGGGTACATCCTGAGCATGACCAATCGTGATGTCTGGACTTTAAAATAAGGAAGGCTTCCGTGGCAAAGAAGGGAATGAATTGCATGCTGTTTGTGAAAAAATATGCAATTGCCCCTTTTAATATCTTACAGTAAATCAATAGGGGCTCTTGTGGGACGAAACCCTCAGCAAATTAACAATGTGTAATGATTTCGAGAAAAGAAAACGGTGAGACCTGGGCTAAGAATACCGAGTCATTGAGAAAGCAGTGGGAATACTAATAAATGGCATTTATTAGCCTAACTCCAGAAGGACTGGCAAATTCTTTTCTCCCCATTCCTGAGCCTAGAAAAAAAGGTAAACTAGACAAAAAGGTCAGGTGGAGGCTGAGGGCTGTCAGTGGCTTCTGAAAGAGGGACATGTATAGGGCGTGCTTAATTCACAAAAACTACAGTAAACCTAGAAATAAAACAACCGGAAATAAAATTGCTGATGTTTCCCAACAGTGGAGTCCAAAATGGTCCTGTTTGCACCATTCAGAGACTTAGGTTAGGGTTATGATCGTTGATTCCAAAAAGGCAGCCTTTCAGTCAGGTGTCGATTAAGAGGACTCTATGGAATCGCTGCAGAGTGCCCTGCACTAGGCTGGCTAATGGAGCGTGAGAGAGGTGAAGCTCATGGTGGTCAAAGGAGCAGCACGCACTGCAAATTAAAAGAACTGGCTCGAGTGGAAATGAATGCCACAGAGAGTGTGTGCAGAACTGGGACACCCAAAGTTATCCACATAACTAACACATGTGCATAGTTACACTGAGCACTTCACTGTCAAACTGAACATTGCTAAGTGCGCCTAACTCTTAGATAACTAAACTGAGATTAAAGTTATCAGTTATGCTAAGCAAAGAGAAATCCTAGCAAACAAACAAAGAGCAAAATCCCCAAGTAAGCCCTTCAGCACATTTTGGGCAGCCTCACTGAAAGCCAAGGTCAACCAGCACAACAGGATGAAAATAACCACATGTATAAATCCTTAGAACGCTACTTTCAAGGGAAAGTATGCATTATGTTCAACTAGTTAGGAAAAAAACATTTTACTGCATGTGACTGTAGTTTTTGAATATTATGTTCTTTTCAATGTTAACTTGTTTATCTTGAACTACATTGTGAACATACATTGGTAAATGTATGCTTGCACCTAACTGTTTTCAGTCTCGGGTCAGTACTAATATCCATGACAAAAGCTAAGCATAAGGAAAGAGACATCATTCCTTTTTCTGCCAACAGGTCAACTTTTGAAAAAGCATAAGGAATAATACATACTCTTCTGATATTCAACAATCTCCAAAAAGTTTCATATTGTTTTGAGTTTTGAAATTGCATCATATTTGTATCAAACCTTGAAAGTATTTGTAGTGCTGGCAAGAAGATGAAAACAAACATGGAAACGGATATAGGTTTAAAAAGAAGGAAAACCTTCTCTTCTATTGCTTTTAATCTTCTAACTTCAATTAAAATGGTTTATAAGAGAGATGCCAGAGGCTGCCTAAAGGAAATATATTTACTGATGGTAACAGCAGGGAGTCTATGTTATTCATGTTTGTCAAAGAAGGGATACTGATTTGACTGGGGTTTATTTACTTGGGTGCACATACAGCCTTAAATCTGAGATTAGATTCTTAATTCTTTCTCTGTGTTTACACCAGTGAGTAAATGTAGTAGCATTCCTGCTGATACTGCAACTGATTTTTATTTCCAGAGTGTGATGCATAATGAGGTTTGACAACACACAATTCAGCTGACCTTTATTTTACTTCTACTTTTGCTTAAACCCACTTTCACTTGAAAGTATGTAAGCACTGCGTAATTACAGAGCAATGTCACCCAAGGAATCTGTGGATTTGTGATTGTGTAACATGCCACTAAACATTACATCTTTACTTCCTTGTGTTGTGGATCAGATGGGATATATCTTCCTTAAGCATCCAGACATTTTCTATTTCTAGAATGTTAGAAACAAGCTAGAACTATCTTGCTTGGATCTCTTTTTCTTCCTGGAGATTTACCACAGTTGAAAAAGAAGAACCTGAAGAATAATTCAGAATAATTTCTACCTACACAATACTTTTTCTACTTCTGTTTGCAAATGGAATAGTGAATTACCAGAAACACAGATATTAATAACTGGTTCTTCAGGCAGTGAGATTATCAGGGAAAATAGAGACAAAGGTAAAACAGACCGGGAAAAATATCCTTCAAAAATATTCTACTGGGAAAGTTTCAAAAAGGGAAAACAAAAAGCCATTCACTGGCATGCTGTGAAAGCTGGAGTATTTGAAAACAACCTAATCGGACTGATCACATTACAGGTTTTTAATTAAAACTTTGTGTGGTCAATATATGAGTAAAAACATTCTGGATTCCCACCCATAAATGCTTCTGAATATTTCTTTCTAACTCTGATTTCTGAAGTGATGTATACCTTTCTTTAAATTTGCTCTCAGATTCCTGCAGTTTTCTCCTGCTAAATGTTGATGCAACTTAATTTTCCAAACATAAAATGGCCTTCTGAGCTTTCCAGCTTGTCAGGAAAATGGATATTTTAACAGTACACACAAATAACTGCAAGCCAAGTATTTCCAATGCTTTGCCTCTCAAACAGCCATAAAAATAAAAATAGCCATTCACAGAAACAGATATAGACCTCCGAAGTTTTTCTCTTTCAGTATTTTCGCCTTCCTCGGAGTAGCTCATGATAGAGATGAAAACAGCAGCAGCAGCAGCAGAAAAAAAAAAAAAGGAAAAAGAAAGGTAGAGGGGCAGAACTGACCATAATTCAAAAGAAGTCACTAATTATGGATATATGAGTGGGAGATGCTCAAATGAGACCAAGTGGCAAGAACTGACATTTATGGTTCCTTGGTTGTCTATATGAAACATCAGTGTACTCTGGATCAGTGGATGTGTGATTGAAGGTGGAAGACAAAAGAACGAAGCATGGAGACAAGAACTATCCAGGCCAAGGTCATTATCAGTAAAATTGCTCCTTGTTTTGTAATTGCTCTTTCAGAGATTAGTCGTTGCCATTAATTTAATCCAAGATGACATGGTGCTACACATCAGCCTCAGCATCAGTCTGATCAAACAGCAGAATCCAAGGAGCAGGAAGCACGACTGCCTCCCAGGTGCTCTAGGAATGCAAACAGTCCAGTTGTGGCTCATGGGTGGAGTATGAGAGACATGAAATGGATGTTCTACAGACCTTTCAGCATTAATTAAGCTGTAACATACTAGCCTGTGATGACAGAGAATTTCAAATGCATTAAAAATCCTATGGTGTCTGTAAAAACAAATATAATCCTAACACTTGCTTTTCAAATATTTGGTGCAAGTGAAGAACAAATCTATAATATCCACAGCAATGCTTTCTTATAAAATTCACTGAGTGTAGATATATTTTAGATCTGTGGGTATTTACATAATGAGCATACTTGATAAATAATTACTAAGTTACAGTTAATTGTTCAATTAATTATGAGAAAATCAATTTGAAAACTGGAGAAGTCTTACATGTTGCAGTAAGATGATGTGAAGAGCAAATGAAAGGAAAAAGGTAAATTCAATTAAAATATCATCTAAGCCAACACCATTATTTTTAAAACAGTGAAGAGAGGTGGGCAACTCCCATCCTGCTGCAGTGAGATATGTCTCTACCATTGAGATTTCTAACACCATTAGTTCTGATCCTCTGAACCTTTGCACAGCAGCTCTGTCTATTCCACAGAGACCGTTAGTCTCACTGAACTCGGCCTGCTTTCCCTGAGGGAGTTTTGCACACATAAACAGAGATGCTTGAAAGCTTCTCTGTTTAATAATACATTATTGCTTTCTATGAATTGGAGTATTTTCATTCATTTTTGCAGGCTAAACATGGGGCTTATAGCAAATACAGCTAGATGAGGAGTACGGGGGGGTTGCCTCGGCTAGCGTCGAGCAGGGCTGTCTTGGGTAGCGGCACTAGGGCCGCCTCGGGTAGAGATAGATTAGGGTTATCTCGGACAGTGCTATAGTAGTGTAGTAATAGAGTTGACCCGGGTAGTCGTGAAGTAGGATCGACTCGGGCAGTGGCGGGAGTAGCGAGACTCGGGTAGTCGCGGGGGGAGCGGGAGTGAGGCAGTCGCGGGAGTAGCGGGAGTCGGGTAGTCGGGAGAGTAGCCAGGCTCGGGTAGTCGGGAGAGTAGCCAGGCTCGGGTAGTCGGGAGAGTAGCCAGACTCGGGTAGTCGCGAGAGTAGCCGGACTCGGGTAGTCGCGGGAGTAGCCAGACTCGGGTAGTCGGGAGAGTAGGGTCGACTCTGGTAATCGTGCACTAGGGTCGACTCGGGTAGCGTCTAGCAGGGGTGCCTCGGCTGGCGTCGAGCAGGGGAGCCTCGGCTAGCGGCGAGTCGGGGTGCCTCGGAGGGCAGCAGGGAGGGGTACCTTGGCTAGCGACGAACAGGCGTGACTCGGCTAGCGGCGAGCAGGGATGCCTCCGCTAGCGGCGTGCAGGGGTGGCTTGGCTAGCGTCAAACAGGGGTGTCTCGGCTACCAGCGAGCAGAGGTGCCTCGGCGAGCCCCGAGCAGGGGTGCCTCGGGTACCGGCGAGCCGGGGTGCCTCGGCTAGCAGCAGGCAGTGGTGCCTCGGCTGGCGGCGGGCAGTGGTGCGTCGGGTAGTGCCGAGCAGGCATGCCTTGCTAGCGTCGAACAGGGGTGCCTCGGCTAGCCAGGAGCAGGGGTGCCCCGGCTAGCGGCTGGTAGGGGTGCCTCGGCTGGCGTCGTGCAGGGTTGCCTCGGGTAGTGGCCAGCAGGGGTGCCTCGGCTAGCGGCGAGCAGGGGTGCCTCGGGTAGCGCCGAGCCGGGGTGACTCGGCTAGTGGCGAGCCGAGGTGCCTCGGCTAGCCGCGAGCAGAAGTGCCTCGGATAGCAGAGAGTCGGGGTGCTTCGGGTAGCGTCGAGCGCGAGTGCCTCGGGTAGCAGCCATCAGGGGTGCCTCGTCTAGGAGCGAGTAGAGGTGCCTCGGCTAGCCGCGAGCAGGGATGCGTCGGCTAGTGTAGAGCCGGGGTGTCTCGGGTAGGCGCAAGCAGGGGTGCCTCGGCTAGCAGAGAGTCGGGGTGCCTCGGCTAGCGGCGGGCAGGGGTGCGTCCGCTAGCGTCGAGTAAGGGTGCCTTGGGTAGCAGCTTGCAGGGGTGCCTCGGCTAGCAGAGCGGGGTGCCTCGGCTAGCGGCGAGCGCAGGTGCCTTGGGTAGCGGCAAGCAAAGGTGCCTTGGCTAGGCGTGAGCAGGGGTGCCTTGGCTAGCAGAGAGTAGGGGTGCCTCGGGTAGCAGCCATCAGGGGTGCCTCGGCTAGCAGCAAGCAGGGGTGCCTCGGCTAGCGGCCAGAAAGTGTGCCTCGGCTAGCCGCGAGCAGGGGTGCCTCGGCTAGGAGAGAGTCGGGGTGGCTCGGCTGGCGTCGAGCATGGGTGCCTTGGGCAGCGGCCAGCAGGGGTTTCTCGGCTAGAGGTGGGTAGGGGTGCCTCGGGTAGCGGCAGGCAGGGGTGCCTCGGCTTGTGGCGAGCAGAGGTGCCTTGGCTAGCCGCGAGCAGGGGTGCCTTGGCTAGCAGAGAGCCGGGCTGTCTCGGTAGGGGCGAGCAGGGGTGCCTCGGGTAGAGATAGATTGGGTTTGCCTCGGACAGTGCTACAGTAGTGTAGTACTAGAGTAGGGTCAGCTTGGGTAGTCAGGGGAGTAGCATCGACTTGGGTAGTCGCGGGTGTAGGGTCGACTCGGGTAGTCGTGGATGTAGGGTCGACTTGGGTAGCATCGAGCAGGGGTGCCTCGGCTAGTGTCAAGCAGGGGTGCCTTCTTTGACACACATGTGTCAGCAGCAAACTTCAGACCAAATTCTACCAAAAGCAAGAGCCCCGGCCAGCCTGGCTGTACAGGACTGAGCAGCAGATTAGCCACACTGTGGGGAACAGAGGAGCTCATTTAAGGTTTGCTTTTTTAAAGAGGAAAGAGTGAAGCCAGTGCCTTACAATAGAAGAGCTGAAGAGCAGAGGGTGAATGGCCCTTTCCATGAACCGGCATTTCTCACTCGAGCATGGACTGCTCGCCACAGTAGGGGGGAAGGCAACGCCTTGGAAGAGTTTGGGAAGTTCTGATGTTCACTTTCTTTAATCACTTTAAAGCACAACCTCTACTTCTCACGTGCTACTTTCCAAGCCTCCCATGCCTTAGTCATGCCTTCATGCATCAGCAGATTTACTTTTCCAACAGCACTTGTAGTGATAAGAGAGTATCTTCAGTTTTAATAATGAGCACTTTCAGATGTGTATATATTTTTAGTGAGCAGAGTTCTCCTTTCCTTGCTTTTCAACGTAATTTGGTATACATCTCTTAATAAATTCCCTGTCATTCTTTGCCACTATCTTCTGATGAACTTTTCTCTGTCACTCATCCTTCCTTGGTAGCTTAGGAGGTCTGCCAGTGTGCAGTATGTTTTACTGATAAAAAAGAGAATAGACCAGCTGGCTATTTCACATGTCAGTGTTACAGATAGTCCTCAATGGGTAAGTGAGGGCTTCCTTTATGCTCCTGTGACTTTTTTGCCAAGGAAGGTGGGCTGTGGGTGAGACCAAAAATACAGACAGATATCCAATCTCACCTGATCATGGATAACTGTATTGAGTGTAAGTCTTCACAATCAGTGAAAAAAAAAAAAGGAAAGCTGGGTTTCCTAGTGCTTTTTACAATGATTTTTACAAGCTGATTTTTAAAGGTTTGTTTTGTTCCCTTTTAGGAAATTACCAATTGTGGTCCTGATTCAAGCATCTCTGTGTTGCTAACCACAAATTACTGATGCTCTCCAAGCAATATTTCAGTTTTTGCTCGTATTGTTCCTTTTCCTTGGCATACTCTTATTGTGTTGTTTCAGATCTCTGCTTCAACACTAACCACACACAGTCTCACAGAGCTGCACTGTAGCACAACTTTTTTCATCAAAGGAAGCAGGCAGTGTGGAGATTTGTTTGCCATCAGATGAGGGAAAAAAAATCTGCATGGGGTAATATTTGCTGCTCAGCTCCACCAGAATGGAAACTGCAACGGTAAGAGATATATATGAGGTAAAAGCAAATATATGCCAGGCTAGCCTGAAAACAAGCAGATCTGCTTTAAGATGCTCTTGGTCTTACCACCCACCATACTTAGAAAACCACACCACCCACCAAGAAAACAGTGGGTTTGTACGATGGACTTGCATGCTCAGAGACAAATCACCTACTGCCATATTTTTAAAGGTATTTAGGGGCAGTTAATTTCTAGTGATTTTACTGAGTTACAGGTGCCTTAACAGCCCTTGAAGCATGCTGTTTTCCTAGTAAATGCTCAAATTACCTAGATATAAAATCCCCCCAAAATAAACCAGTAAAACATATTTTCATAGCAACATGGCATTCAGGTTTGAGATGCTGAGATGGTTTGGTGATTGAAGGGGTGTAGAATGCTCAGAAATCCCCCCCAAAATTTCTTTGTGTACCTAAATTAACCCCTCACCCTTGACCCCAGTCAGACATTTCTGAGTCAAACTCATCAGCTCCAGCATGGCTGGAAGCAGTGCAAGGAGGAGGATGGAGAATCTCCTGGTGTCACTGCATTGGTGCACAGGTCTTTCGCCAACCAGCAGGTCCCAGATGGCAGTGACAGTTTCCCTTCTGGGCTCAATTGAGCTGCATTGAAATCAGCATCATCTGTCTGAACAAATCATGCTGCTCACCAGTTCTTCGGAAGGGTCATTCAAGGGCTGCTTTGTTCTGTGATGTGGGACATACACCTCACTGTGTGGTAATTAGGGCCTTTGGCAGCCTTATGAAATGTCAGGCTTTTATACAAGCCTGTTACAAGAGCCCCAGAGGCTTTTGAATTCATAGACATTTGCCTCTGTAGCCATACGCCCAGTAACCCCAGCCATGCAGCTCTTTCCCACCTAGTTTTACGGTGGCACGTGAATATTTGTCCCTGGGTTTTTACAGATAAAAAGGTGGCATTTCAGGGGACACTCGGTTTCCTGTCTTTAACAGGCTTAAGGTGGAGGATCAGTTCTTTGCCAGCTCCTGTCTCTCTGTACCACTTGATGGCACACTTGCATAGCACACTGAAGCAGGCTGAAGCCAGCCACAGCAGGCTGAAGGCAAGCCAAATCAACACGCAAATCCTGTCCAAAGTTGTTCCACTTAATTTGTTCTGCATCATGAATGTACCTGTTTAATTGATTAAAGAAATCTAACACTGTAGTATTGAGTAGGAATAAGCAGGGCATACAAAATAATTACACCAAGAATGCCCTGTATTTTGCAATTTTAATCCCAGAAGTTTGTCTGCATAATTCATTACTTTTTCATTCTTTCAATAAGCTTGGCAAGAAACTTGCATTTTCTTTCAGGGGTGACAAATTTTCCTTGCCCAATATTTTGTTCTTCCTCTTTCTAGAAGGTTTGTAGCAGGTTTGCTCATTGCATGTGTTCGTGTGTGGTTCAGGGCTCTCTTTTGTCCTTCCAGTTCAAAAGAAGCAATGAATTGCTACTGAAACTAAACAATGATACCTTCTATTTGGCTAAACTGTAGGTGGAAATTAGTTTATGTCTTTTGAGTAATAAAATTATGATTCAACTTCACATCAAAGTAACATTCTTCAGTGGTCTATTTGAGTTTAGTAAGGAGTATTAAATGTAATCACATATGCCACTTCTCTTCAGATGATTATAAATACATCACTGAATGCTGCAGATGGTTACAGACCACAGGTAAAAACAACTTGCTGGTCTGTTGGATTTTATGACTTCATGTAGAAAGCACTGAAACATTTATCAGCTCTTTATATGCAGAATCTTAATGGAAAAACATGAATGACCAAGGTCTTAAGTTAAAAAGGTCTTAAGTTAAAACATTTCAGGGACTGGGGTGAAATGTGTAGAGACTGGCTGACTGTCATAGGAGCACCTTCTGTTCAAGGGCTGGGATCCAGGTCCTGAAGGAGAACCTTAAGGGGAAAACTGGAAGCACCTAAGTACAAATGACTGAGTGCCAAGTGACCCTCATATTTACCAAAGCCTAAATCACACCATCTTTTTTTACAAAAACTACCTGGTCCACAATACAGTTGCAAACAGCCTTTCCTGGCCATGACTTTAACTGTCTCTTGCTTTGACTCTTCAACTCCTCAAGGGCTAAATTATCAAGGACAAACTTCTTGCCTTTGTTCTGTAATTATCCTTGTTTAACTTTGTGAATTTCTTCCCCTCCTCCCCCAGCATTCCTTCCCCTCTCCTTCAAATGCACGGGTAAAAGATGAGCTATATGTTTAAACCAGGGAGAGATCATGCTTTTTATTTTTCCTGAAACAACAGAGAGCAGAGTGGGAGCCTCATAAATAAGTGTCATGGGTAGGTAGCACCTGAGAGGTTGTGAAGCGTATACTGTCCTGACTTCCTCCATTACCCACTGAATTGCATTGGCAGTGATAATTGCAGCTTCAGGAAAAATAACTGCTAAACAATGATAGCAGTGAAGCCCTACAGCCTTTCTCAATTAAATTAAGTGGAAATTTAGTCCTTGAGTACTGCTTCTGAAAGTGGCTGAGCAGAATGAGAGCAAGCACCTGCTGGGTTGCAGGGTAGTGCAGGACGGGAGAAAGACGGCTGGCTTTGCTCTGTGACCAGCGTCCCCATGCCCCACCTCAAAAGTCAGAGTCCACCTCTGCCCCAGAGTTAATGTTGGCATGAGAATAAAAACAACAGATTGCAGGCTGAATTTACTCTAACAGAGACCACGTAAGCTGGTGAATTTAGGGGAAGGCCATTGCCACCTCTGTGGCCGTCATTTCTCTTCTGGTTTTGCATCAGCAGCTTGTACTTCCACCATTATTCATTTGTCTCAGCCTCAACCTCTTGATCTTTGAAGGCTATTTTGGTATTGTTAGAATGTCCTTTCTACCTCATTTATTTCTATCCTTTCTGCTTATCTTGGCACTTTTGCTTTTTGTCAACACCATCTGCAAACATCTCACATTTGCTAGTCGATCTTACAAACTTTAGTCTCATGAATTAGGACTTTTTCTTTCTGTACATTCTTGTGTGAGGGTGTCTTTAGTCTTACAAATTAGGACTTTGTCTTTCTGTACATTCTTGTGTGAGGGTGTACTGGAGTAATTTTTGATGACAAAGGAAATATCTTTACACTCATTTGATGTAAACTACCAAAACAAAAGAATGATGCAAACAAGTAAGAAGCCTTTGTCATAATACTCAGAAAATCCAGATTTTCTTCAAATAATATCTAGGAGAACATCTACTGCAGCCTTAACAAAGTAAGGGGAACTCTGCCTTAATGAACATTATTTGAGATAAAGATGGGATAGGAAGGACAGGCTTTTATGAAAGAGAGCAGTCTGCAAATTGATAAAGCCTTTTAACCACTTTCTACAGCGCTTAGAAACAATAACCCAAATATGTAGAAAGGTTTTTGGCCAACCTTTACATAGTGTAACTCTTGAACTGCTGTCTCAAAGATTCTGAGCATGGATTTCTGTGTCCAAATTATTCACATTGCTTAGAAAGATCATCTAAAACTTTCTGAAGCAGGGAGACACAGCACATGGCTGTATCCTAAGAAATCATTGTGAATTCATCTTTGTCACCCAAAGCTTGTCCACTGACTTCAATTTAAGCTGTTCTCCCAGTCAAGTGACCAAGCTCTTCACAGTCCTCAGGTGTAGCCTGAAGTTCCTTTTCTCCCTTTCATAATTTCTTGTGCCAGTTCCCCATTGCTTTCAGTGTATTTTGAGCATCACTTAACCCCAGCACTCAGTGACACACACTTCATCGCTGTAACAAAACGTCTCTGGTCTTGTGCAAAACAGAAGTAGTCATCTGTCTGGAAATTGCCAAGGTCTACTACAGATTGTCATGTAGAGTCAGAGGCTGAGAAAAAAGAACTTGTCAGCTTTACCTTGATAAGCCCATGAGTGTGAAAGACATGTCACATGCAATTTCCATTACAGATATCATCAGGAATCCATGAGAAGCATGAATGAGTGGAAGGAGTCAGGCATTCAAAATATTATTCAAGCTGGAGTCCTCGGGCAGTTTCAGGTGTGCCTGCTTTCCACAGGAATCAAGGGGATTCTTAAAATTGTTTTGCAAGATCAAAGGAAGATCAGTGCATCAAGACAGCAACATAACATTTTCAGATTAACATTCCTATATTTTTCCCCCCACCTCAAGCAAATAATAAATACTCTCACAGTAGGAAAGTAGGTTTAGCATCACCCAAAAGCCTTTTAGTAGTTTTTCCACTTATTTGTGACCATCTTCCTGGTTCACTTAAGAGCAGTGTACTGCATCCTCCTTGCCTTTCCCTGACACTGGGAAGTTAATCCACACGTACAAGCATCCTCTGCACGTGCAAGCTGGTAGCAGCACAGCACACTTGCCCAGGTTAAAAATACTGTTTCACTTAGGAAAAAGAATGTCCTTTTGAAACCTGCACTCAGTTGAACAAGCAAGGCAAGATGCATATAAGATCTTTCAGACCAATGCTACTCGTAGACAAAGTGTTTGTTCATCAATACTGTGCTAAAATAGCATCACTGCCGAAGGTCAGCAGCCCAGTTTCAAGAACTAAAGTCAGATAATGGGTAGTTTTGTAAGACAAGTAGAGGCAAAGTCAGCTTGTGTCAATCAGTACGAAAATGTAATTTAATTCGGTGCAACAGAAATCAATTTTTTTCTCCCAGGATCTAAGATAACTAAATATCACACAGTCAGCTTAATTAGTTTCTGATATTTGTACAACTTCACCTTTAAACTCTGGGAAAAAACCCACAGTTCATGTGTTTATTCTTTGTAATTCCTTTCTGTTCTGCTTTACTGCTTAGAAGAAGGAGGCTTACAAAGCTTCACTGTGGTAATAAAATCTTATTCCAATTCAGACTTCCAGTTGGCAACCAGGAGATGGAATCAATGCTCCACCAGATCCATCATCAGGCAATCTCTTTAGTATCACTAAAGCAAGCTCAACAGAAGAACACCGTGTAATATGTTTTCGTAAGAGAAGTCCTCCTTCCTAGGGAGGATCTTTCCTCTGTTTTCCGTCACTTAGCCTGTTTTAATTCTGCTGCTGACAAAAAATAACTACCATTAGGGCTACAGGATTATTTTTCTCTCACTATAATCGAACTTGAACAGCCCAAAGTCACACAGGTAGTACAGGGTGAAGCACTGATTTCAACCCCCGTATGATTAACACCCTGTTGTCTAGACCGCAGTAAACACTTCTACAAAGCCATGCTTTACCAAAGGGGGCTCCACAGTGCAGTGTAGTTGTCCAGAAATGTCTTGGAGACTGTTGGCAGGAGAGAGAGGGGATGGTTGCTTTAGCAGAGCTATGTGCACTTTAAGTGCAAAGTCATGGTAAAGTGAAAGATGGAAATCTGCATGGCTCTGCATCATGCAGTGATAAAAATGATTATAACCTCTAGTTCTCTTTAAACTTACCAAGGGCAGTGGGGTGAGAGCTTAGTTAATCAATCCTGAGGAATCCTTTCCTGCTATCTTTTCCATCACCTAAAGAATGAAATCAGAAATAATGAAGATGAATCATACCCAGCAAAGAAAGTCACAGGAAGCTCAAAGTGTGGTTGATTCAACACAGATTAATTAAAACAGGCATTGCAGGAGACATTTGATAATGCCCTCTCACATTTCTTCTTTTTGAAGTGGCTGCATCCCAATTAGATAGGGTCTTGAGGAAAAACTGCTCTAAACCTGAAGGCAAAGAGTCTGTCACTACCCTAACACTTAGATACACTGGGACAGAAGTCAGCAGTAGTATTCCAGGCAGGGTACATATGTCAAAAGTTTTGTTGGGATCAGTGTGGTCTTGCATAACCCAGAGGTTAGTCCAGGAGGTGAATTTTTCCAGGAAATCTTGACAACCTCAAAACTTGCAAGGTTCATGCTTAAAATCTCTGCAGATCTGATTTACAGAACAAGAAAATTTTGGACAAAAGTAATTCTGTAGCCATAATGGGACTTGTTTTTGTCAGCAATGGAATTAAAACCGTTTAAGTGATGGAAAACAAAGGAAAGATCCCCTCTTAGGAAGAAAGGCTTCTCTAACAGAAAATAGACTTCATTTCCCCTGCTTTTCATTAGTTTAAAAATTGTCTAATTTCAAACTGAAGCTTTTAAAGTCCAGGATAATTTGCAGTGCACTAGCTTGTCAGAACTTCTGATGAGAGCTTGACCCTCAACTCAGGTCTAGTTCTGTCTTCTCAATCTTACTTGCAGCTTTTTCTTCCTGTAACTTGCTGGGTAAAGTACTCAGATTTCAACTTTTTCCTGTATTGACTTCTTTCTTGTCTTCTTATAGTATTAATTTTTCACCTGTACTGAAATTTGGCTGGACTCTGCTACATACAGCTTACTTTATGCTACTCTAAGGGCCTGAATTAAAATTACAACTTTTGTGTGGATTTCTCTTGGAAAGACATCCCAAAGCTCTAGGATGTTTCACAGCTGGAGAAAATGGTTTATATTGGAGATGTTCCTGTCAAGAGTTAATAACAGTGTTAATTTCTGGATCACTGTGGCTGTACCCACATTTGGCATCGATCAGGGCCAAATATTTAGTGGCTGAGAGCAGTATTGATCATTGATGGGACAAATATTAGCACTCTTTATAATCTTGCTAGTCTCTAATAGTGATGTAGAAAAGATAAGCAGCCCATATGGAAGGAAGGTGCAGACCATACCTGTCTGGGCCCCTGCTGGTTTCCTGCACTGGTACTGTCTGTGTTAAGATCCCATGTGCATGGTGCAGCTTAGAGCAACCCCAGAGCAGCTTTCAATAGCGTGGCCAGTTCTGGTCTCGAGAATTAATGTGTTGGAAGCGGGTTTCTCATAGTCTGCAGTTTCTAACGTGTTAATCAGTCTGCCTCGAGAAGCTGAGGGTGTTCAGTCTGATGTATCTGAAGGTAAAGAACAGCATTTTCTAAAGCAGTCGTGATTAATTTCGGTTATTTACTAAGACATAGCAAGGAATTGTCTAATTAGCAAACCCGAACGTCTGATCCGTGACTGCTCTTTGGTGAGCATGAAGGGCTGTTTTTCCGCCAGTGTTATTTCCAGTGTGTCTTAGAAGACAGTTTTTATTTTGTTAACCTGCACGTAGGTAATTCTCGGCTTGCCATCCAGTTGTTGCTCTGTGAGATAGATGTATATACCTTATGGGATGCAGGTGTTCCATTTTAGTGTGGAAGGGCAAGAAGCAACCTACAGTCATCTTTCTCGAAGCTTGCAGTCACGCCACTGTCCCTTATGTTGCTATTCTGAGAGAATGGGTAGGATGTAATTCCCTTCATCTCACACAGAAATTACTTGGCCATGCTGACATTTGCAGCCCTCTGGGATAGCCCCAGCTACTGACCTGTTTGCTAAACACTGGTTCAGCTGTGTCAGTTCTGTCGAAAACTATTTCCTGGCATTTGTGTTCAGCTCACACTATTTTGCAATACTCCAGTCATGATTGTTTTCTTTCTTGAGGAAAATAATCATTCTACTTAGGCAATTGAAAAGCTGGGTGTTAAATGCCTTTCATGCCTTTTATCAGCACCGTGAGCCTGCCTTCTGTGTTGTGAGGAGCCATTGCTGCTCACAGCACGCCCATTTGTCATGCTTCACATCCGCAGCCTGTTAGTGGGGCTGTTTCTGAGGAGCTGCCTGGCACAAAATGACCTCTGAGCACTCCGGACTGTGCCACTGCATTTCTGCTTAGAAGCAAAACTCAGAAGCACAGTCCCTGGAGCAGCAGAAACAGCAACATCTGCCTTGGGCTGTGAGGGAAGCTGAGTCCTCAGAGACACAGGAGCCTGAAGCCATTTCCTTCTGTCAGTTATTCAGCTGAAGTCACTGGGAAATTACTGAGGACAATACATCCAATTAGAGAGATCAGGTCTGCACCTCATGACAGCACTATGCAGTAGGCAGAGTTCCTTCTGTAGCAAGCAATAAAAGTTACTCGCAGGCAGCCCTGCAATTCTTTGAATGACATGTGCTGCTAGCAGCATAGCCAAGGAATAGTTTTCTGTTTGCACAGCAGCTCTAGTACTGCTAGATAATAATGCAGATTGGAGGATTTTTCTTTGTTCCTTCAGTTCTGCACTGTAGACATCTGTAAGTGTCTCAGGTGTTCCCCACATCTCTCCTGGTGAGCAGCTTTGAGCAGGTATAATGCCAGTGCATTTCAGAGGCAGCTAATCCCACACACTTAAACAGTGCACACTCCAAGGAGATTCGTTTGGGGCTTATGTTTTACTGAATGAGATAAACGGACCTGAGATTCTGTGATTCAACATGACAGACAAAAGCATCAGAGCAGGGAAAACCTACGAAATTATGCATGGAAACGAGTTGACTTTTATTAAATTGTATTTTTTCCAATGATTTTTATCAAAAACATCCACACTTACTTGGTATGGAAAGAAAATATTGAAGAAGACAGAGAGTCTACTAGCTGGATAGCAGACCAGAATTAGACATTGGTTTGCGACCTGCTTGGAAAAAGCCAGTGGCAATCTGGGCTGCCTTTACAGAAGAACCCTGGTGCACTAATTTCGTGAACGTTGTGCTGAGTCTGGGCATTGTGTTATCAGAAGGAAGAGGTCAGAGCTGAAAGAGAAAAAATTGATGAGCAGATCGTTGGCTTGGAATGAACAACTTGTAGACTATGAGAAAGATTAAGAGTACTGAAGTGATTTATGCCAGCTGAGGATCTGAGCTGGCTAGTTTAGTTTTGGCCACTAGCCAACCTAAAGGGTGAGAGCAGAGCCCAGCGGTCTGCAAATAACTGAAGGCTATTAAATACCAAGGAGGAAATTAAATGATTTAATGAAGCACACAAAGGTGTAACTAGAAGTACTTGGACTTAATTAAGGAAGGGAAAATTGTAAATGAGTATCCAGAAAGCTTCTTGCTAATGACATATAATAGTCTGAAAATCACCTTTGCCTGAGACTTAAAACTGGGTGTGGCAGAATACAAATGTCCTGAAGGTTGAGAAATTTATGGTGTGTTAAATGTATACTTACATGCAGCCTTGGGCTCAGATATGTGCATCTGACCCATTGCATACCATCGAGTCTGTTTGAGGATCGTAAACACAAACCCACTATGTTTTTGCTATCTTTAATGTGTATCTGCTCTTCTCACTTTTGAAAAAGAACAGCCAAAACCCACACCAACAAACATCCCTAACTCACAAGGTATGCTTAGCAGAGAGCTGCTTTTATGGCTAAATGGAGAAAAACAATAATAACTATGTGGAAGAGTAGCCAGGATATTCCTTGCCAAAATTCTCAGATAAAGATGCTTTCTGAGCTGTCTTGAAATTCTCAGAAAATGTCTTCCCTGCAGTGAGGGCAGTGCAAAGAGACTGTGCAGTACCAGGGAGGAGAGAAACTAGAGCTTGCCTAGAGCATTCAGGTACCTCGGTGATGTAAAGAAGAGATACAGAATTGCTGCTGCTCGCCTTACATTAAAACCAGTAGCAACAGACCAGGGGAGTGACATTTCCATTTCTGAACAAACTGTGAATCAGTAGCTCAGACATTTGAGAGACAGAGATTATTCTGAATTTGCTAAAATGGCCACATCTGAATTTATTTCACAGCTCATTAGGGAGCTGTGTATAATAAATTACGCAGCATGTTATGTTCAGCTAACCTGCCAGCTCCCCGGTTTGTTTTATGCTCTGGGTTGCTGAGTGTGAATAAGTGAATAGTGCCTATTCGACCATTGTCTCATTGTGCAAATGACAGAGAAAGTGACTTGACAGAGGTTTTTTTCCTTTCCATCGAACCTAAAGTGGTTTCTTGCAAACCTAGTGGCGATTTTTCTGCGCTCTACATCCATAAGGGCTGTTTCCAGTTGATAAGGAAGGACACATCAGCAGGGGGACAGAGCTACCTAAAGGCAGCAGGGTTTATTTTTCCTTCCTAATTGTTGCTCACAGGGATGGTTCTTCTCTGCCCAATACTTTCCTCTGCCAAGTGGGCAGGATTTCCAGACAGGCTTGAGATGTCTTGTAGACCTCGAGGACATGTGGAACAGAGGCTCAGCCTCCCATTTTGCTATTCATGTTGGGCTGTGGTTTCATCTGTGTGCTGCACAGCATTGGGCAGAGGGAAAAGGCTTCAATTCACTTTCCATATGTAATAGCTGCATGTGTTGGTCTTTTCACTTGACTGTGCAGTCCCAGTTTGTTTTGTGGTCCCTGTGAGAAGGCACAGTTGCTGATGTGGGGGATAGAATCAAAGCAGGAAGAATTTCCTTATGCTTTTTATTAACCAATTCAGCTTTTCAAAGAAAAGGGATTTCTTTCTTTTATTTTTTAATTTTTTTTTTCTTCAGAATTTGAACCCTGTTGGCAAGATTTTCTTGTTTTTGCTTTTTTTTTTTTTTTTCCCCTTTTCTGTTTCACAGTTATTAGCCCAAATAGGTCTCTGCAGAGTGAAAAAATGTTTCATTGACTTCCTTGGTGCTACCTAGGAAAGAATAACTTATTATTGGAGCTAGGAAAAACTCCAAATATATATATATTTACACACACACATATATATGTTTGTATGTCTAATAGTGTTTATACTTTCTCATAGCAAAATCTTTTCATGATGAACAGGGAGCTTTACGGAGATGTCTCACTGTGGTGTGTTTCCATTTTCTGTCAGTACCACCTAGGATAAATCTTTTTTCACAGGCTAGCTGTTCCAGGATGTAATGACAGCTGTGGGAGACTGTGTGGGGACAACTCCAGTTTTCTGTTCTGGCATGTTTGCATTAAATCTGGTCTAAACACAAACACTATACCGACTGTCTATAAAAATTTCCCAGTTGGTTTCATTAAATCAACTACATCCATGAATTTGATATGTATTTTAGATTGGAGAGAGCTTTATTCAGTGTTCCAGGAATTGCTAAAGGACAAAAACCCCAAAACCCCAACACGTAAGGAGTGCCCCGTGAACCCAAGATTGCTGCTCAGATGGACTCAGATTCTTCCATGAAGTAAGTCACAGTGCAGACTTTAATTTACAGGCTGGTGTTAAGGGCTCAGTGGCTTTCACAGGTACAGGAAAGCAATACACAGGTGTTAAGGCACCTGAAACCAGTTGCTGCATTTTTAAATCCAGCCGCTTCCCCCTGCTGGGGCGAGGCTGGGGTTTTGTTTGCTGATGAGGTTGGGGTTTTGTTTGCTGATGAGGTTGTGTGGCAGAGCAGTTCGTGCACTGAGCCAGCGTTTGGGAACTGCAGGCACCCTGCAGTAGGCAGGAGCTGTGAGTATATCTGGAAGCAGACTCTGCCATGCCTCTCTTTCACCAGCTGTGGCCAGGGGAAAAAATTGCACTCAGCTTCTATATACGTGCTCTGGTGACAAGTGCTCTGTTGGAGCCAGGCACTGGGGCTGAGAAAAATGTTTTTATTCCTCTGTGCAATTGGTAACATTACTAAACAACCACCCCCTCCACATATACGCCCAAATAGCTCTGCAAACGTCTGATGTTTTCTGACACTGACCTAAGTAGGAGAGAGAAACAATGCTCTGTGCAACAGAACAGAAGGATTTCCATTTTCTTGGAACTGTGCATTCCACCTTAATTGCTTTCCTGTAATAATATAGCGATATGGTGTTGGCTTTGTATGAATAATTCAGGGCAGTAAAATGATAAAGTTATCAACAAAAGATGGCTTACAGTGATTATTTAATGCAGTTCATAGATATTTCAAAGACAAAAAGATATATCTGCAGGTGGAATGTGACATGCCACACTGAAGATGTGTACAAATGTATTAACTCTATTACTGGGGTAGAGGAAAAATAAGAGTCAGCCGAAGATAGTGAATAAAACATTTTTATATTCCCTGAATGTACGCTATCATCTTCTAGTAAATAATGAACAAAAGATCTTTGCAAAATTCAGATAATCTCTAGTGCAATCGGTACACTATATTTTGTGAAAAGGAATGGGAAGGCTGGAAGAAGACACAGGGCTCTTTTCTAGTGAGGTGGTTAATAAATGTGGCAGTATGTGTGCAGCAGCAGCTTGTAAGGGGGCAGATTTTGTGGGTGGGCAGCACCTATCGGGGGGTGCTGGGGCTTTGCCTTAGGAAACATGTCCTGTGTGCAAAAGCTCTTCTTTGTTCCCCTCACTCCCCCCAGGCCCCGTGCTCTGCACAGCATGGGAGCAGTGACCCAAAGGAGCAACTGAAAGCAGGTTAGAAACAAAACATGAAATGCTGCAGCCCTGAGCTTCCAAGATGCAGCTGTGTTTTGTGCTGCCTCTAGAGCCCAAGCCACTGCTGGAACCGGAGGAAATGAGGGAAACAATTTGTTGGAGCAAAACCCAGTGGCTACTAAAATCTCCTGACAGCTTCAGCAGTGCTAACCAATGTGAGCTGGGGTGAAGACCAGCAGGCATTTCCCCAGGTCCCCAGTCCCCGTGGTGGAGCAGACCTGAGCATTTTGCCCACTCAGGAGGCAGTGTGGGCACAGGGGCACAGCCAGCCTGCTCAAGAACCTTGGCAACTCCTTGGCAGACCATGGCTTGCCAGCTGCTGTGGACAGCAGTGACTGTCAAGATGAAGGCGTTGAATTTTAGGAATGAGTCTCAAGCACTCTCAAGTTTGGACCACCGTTTGCTTTATGTAAATTGATTCAGTAATTTCTGTTTACCCTTGGGAAGCTCCTTGCAAGCACCGCTAGAGATGTGCCCCTGAAACAAGATTGAAGATTTCTCCTGTATTAAATTACCTTGTTAAATATGTCTGTCTCTCTCTTTCTTTTTTA
Source organism: Acanthiza pusilla (assembly GCA_036630365.1). Lineage (NCBI taxonomy): Eukaryota > Metazoa > Chordata > Aves > Passeriformes > Acanthizidae > Acanthiza > Acanthiza pusilla. The sequence continues at coordinate 10,289,908 of JAXCHO010000164.1, forward strand.
CTCCCCTTTTAAAGTCAGTCAAAGAGGAATCTTCACTCCACAGTGTCAGAAAAAAAGAAGAAAGTCTTAGCTTAATGCTCTTGTCTCTTTTCCCTCCCCATTCTATTCCTCTTTACACTATTCATTTACCTGTTTACTATTAAAATAGCTATCTGATGGTGGCATTACTTAGTGTAGTGATACAGATATGCTAAGTGAAGTGTGACAGATGAATTCCATAATTTGAAAACCTGCTAGCTACGAGGAAGCAAGCAGTGTCTTTTTTTCTGTCTTTATTGACTGTTAAAGCTCCATTTTGCAGCTCGTACTGTTCCACTGACATGGTTTTCCATGCAAAAAAAGTCTTGGGGTTTTTTATGAAACCAAAAAATCTTCCCATCTGTGTTCATGTGGGCTGTGTAATAATAGGATCATTTGTTCAGAGCAGAGAAAATAGTTTGTTTTGTTAAGAAAATGGCTTTTCATTACCTTCCTAGAATGTAATTTTTTAAATATGTAAATTGAAACCTTGCATATTAATTGCAGGGCATGCAAGTGCCATTGGCATTGTTTCAGTATACCTGTGCCAGAGCTACTGCTGGCCAGGATGTGAGAAGGCAAAGGGAAAGAAAGGAGGTTGTATGAATACATCTGGTCTGAGTGTTCCTGATGGGAAATCTGACCACAAATACTTAATTCCCTTCTGTGATTACTTTCTGCTCTAATTACTTTGAGAGAAGATAGAATGATTGTCTTTTCAATAAGCTGACATAGTTTTTAGATTGAAACTGTAAAGTGTTTTTCTTCAGTAGAGGTTTCCATTTTAATGGACTAGGAGTGCTTACGAACTCAGCTTATCTCATTTTGGCTCAGTTCAGTTCAGTAACAGCTGAGGAGTAACTTCATTAAGCATGTGCTGTGTGGCAGGGGAACATTGCTTTGCCAAAATCTATAGTTAGTGTGAAGTATGTTATTTTAACAAGGGAAAGTCAGGATTTCATTATGCATTTATTCCCATAGTAAAGATAATTGTATTTGTCTCTCACACAGCAACTTTCATGGACCTTAATAAACATGAATTAAACTTAACCTAGCTATTTAATCTTCAGGAAAATGATAAATATCCATCTTTAAAAATCAGTTTTCAAAGTAGGTTTTTACTTTATCTGTGTATTTGCAGTTAATTGCACTGTGTGTGTTGTGAAAGACCAGATCTTGATCTTGGTTACTCCCTAAGGAGTGTCAATAAATGTGCTGGGGCTAACAGATTTATGCAGATGTTTCCATAATGAAATGTTTTTCTGAGAGTGTTGATGTTGGAATGGTTGCTTTTGGTAGCTGAAATCTAAGGTGCAGTTTCTGATTGTGTACAGCGTGCCTGGATCCTTGCCTGCCTCTTCTGAGATGGCTGCTGCTCCCAGAATTTCAGCCATGCAGGGACTAAAGCAGGGCAGAAAGCGGAGCTTTCATTCCTTGCGAATTTCTGGTGGTGGGCATCTACAAGGATATCCAGAGAGCCCAACCTTAGGTTTGCAATTCCATGGAAAGGGAAAGGTTTTTTTTCTCAGGCTTGATTCAGGTGCCTTGATTTACCTTCTGTTCACTGACTGTATATATAGAAAAGGTATAAAATGTAGCTTCCTATGCTGGATGGTGTGAATAGCCATATTTTATTAATTTCTAGGCTAAAATCATCTGAATGAGATGACTAAACTGAAAACTCTTTAAACCTTTTCTCCCATAAAATGTTACTATCTCTTTTAGGTTTCACAATATGTAATTTTAAAGTGCTTCATTCAGTTACTTTTAATCAAGGACACAAATGTGTTGGTGTTATTCAAGCAAAACCAAGTCTCTTCTGAGTTTCATTTCAGGTTGTGCTGTTTCAGAGCTCAGCATCCAGGTCCCTGTCCGCTGAACCCCCTGAGGCCTTCAGTTTTTGGTAAGTTCCCTCTGGCCAAACGCCCAGTCCATGCTAATGCACTTGCTGTGGTTTTCAAAATTCTGCCCAGATGGTCTTTTCCTCTGGAATAGTTTGTGATGCTCAGCCTCCCATTTTCCTCAGGGGAGAAATATATAATTTAATTTGTGGGTTTCAGTAGCCTTAGTAATGACTTTCTGCTTGTTCTGTTGTTTTTAAGTAGTTACAGATGCTTCACTGGCACTTTTATATTACCCTGCATTGTTTCCATCAGTTGTTGGGTTTCAGGAGGGAGAGATGTAAACTGTGCTTCAGCTTTTTGAGATAAAACTGACAGAGCTGTTGAAGATGGAGCACGTGCTGCTGCTGAATATTTTACCTTTCTGAGTTGCATTTTGCAAGAGAGAGCTGGAAAAGTATATTCATGAGAGAAACTACTGATTCTGAAAGGCTTGTCTCTCCAAGTCCAAAGGGCATCAAGTAGGAAACCATTAACTTCTGGCTCAGAACTTGCCCTTTAGCAACACACAGAGCATTATTAAAAAACAACCTTTAAGGATTTTGCCAGTGAAGATGTCTGGTTATTTCTTTATCACCATCTCAGCAGCGCTAACTCGAGGTGGGGCCTGAGGAGCTCAGCCTGTCTCCTGCTCCCTGTGCCCATGGCAGTGACTCCAGCCTGGGCATCACCTACAAGAGGTGCACTGCTGGGCTCTGTGTGTAGCATTCCTGGGGCCTCGAGTGTTCTTAAAAACCCCTCTCTGTTTAAGGGTGTTTTAAAATGCTGTGCTGTGGTAGTTAGCATATAATAACAAAAATGATAAAAGTAGAACAAGTAGAAATTATTTTATCCTTGCCTTGTGGTAAGCTGTGCAAAAGAAAGATAGAAGGCTGCTATGCTTCTGTTCTGACACAGTCTTTTTTACCCTTGAGAGCTACAGCTAGCTGAAGAGAGAAATGTTTTCTGCGAGTAACTTCAAGAGAAATTAATTTTTTTGGCCCTGTTCATTAAAGCTGTATTTTTATTCTTGATGAAGAACCAAGTAATTAAGTTTAAATGGGTATTAGTCTGCTAAGGGAATGCTCTGAAAGAAATATTTCGAGCTGGAGTTTGTGGCTTTCTCTAGGTAGGTAGTGTCCTGTACTTAGTTTGCAACAAGCTGACACCAGTGGTCAGTCAGCTTTGCTCTAAATGCCATGAATTCAAATGTTCATTAGAAACCTGAGACTCTGTTAGCTAAACCTACAAACTACAACAGACAGTGATCAAGTCTCTTAAATTTTTTTTTTCTTTGTCAGTTCTTGGCTGTTATGCTTTTGCATGCAAAGGCAGCTTTTTAAAAAAGATACTCCCAGTTCCTCTGCATTAACAGCAGCAACAACAAAGCAGGTTCCTTATCTGAAAATAAACTTGTAGGCACAGCCAGCTGCTCCTGGGGCTGACATAGCACCAAGAGCTCTGGCACAGAAACCTCTGAACTGGATGGACTCAGGTACAGCATCTCTGGTGCTTCTCTGTGGTTTGGTCTCAGGGAAAAGTTGCATCAGAAAGCAATTGGAGCCGTGTCTTTTGTGTGGCAGTGATGACCACAGTTCTCTGCCGCTCTGGAGAGGAAGAAGAGGGACACCGAAGGCACAGTGAGGGACCCAGGTCAATTCACACCTCCCTGTCCTTTCAAATGCAGGCATACTATCCAGCGTCCTGCTGGATGACAGCACAGGTAAGCCAGGGCTCTTACTAAAAAAAAAAGAAAAGAAAAAGAAAAAAAAAGAATAATGTATGTACCTCATCAGATTGTAAAACTAAAAATAACTGCATTAAGTCCTGGTAGGCAGTTGTGGATTTTCCCTTCCTACCATTTAATTTCTAGCCCTGGAAGATTACAGATGTGATGCTGAATCTTCTTTTGTTTTACCCTTGTATATGAACAGCACCTTCAGCCCTTTAGAGTACTTCCTACAGCTGGATATAGAGAGAGGGCATTGTCTCCAGCCAGGGGCTTTATTTTACAGAATTTTTGAAGAATTTGTGGATCTGAGTTGCTGTCTGCAACAGGAACTCATGGTGAAGCATGTTGATAACTTACCTGAAATCCTCCAGTGCTGCTTCCCAGGCTGCTAAATGTCAGGGCTCTCCTTGTCACATCTATCTCCATGACCTTGCCCACAAGATGGCTGTGGAAACTGCAGGAATGCCTTACAGAGACAGTTGTCAGCCTAGGAACAGCATCAGCTTTTTTTTTAAACAGAGATAATTCTGACAGCTGATGTAAGCACACGGAGGTTGCTGCCATCGTTTGCAGGCTGATCGCGGTCGCTCCTGGCTGGGAGCTGTTGGACTGGAGCTCAGAGTGCAGAGGTGCCAAGTGACATGCTCTTGTCCTCATGTGCCAGGCAACAAGTGCTGCCTTGTGGCAGCCTGAGCTCACACATCAGTTCTGTCAAGGTTTTAGAGCCCGCTGTGGCAGCCTTTTGCTTTGGCTTTGCGTGTCTGTGGAGCAAACTCCTTATCCCTGAGCTGTCACATGCTGACCGAGACAAGCTGCATCAATCCTCTCTGCTTTGGACTTGCTACAGGACAAGGGAAACCTGTGCATTGCAAGCATCACACAAATTACAGCTGGCATTCTTCCTTGCCAGATGTGCTGGACAGAAGAACATTTTTTTACATTAAAACGCTTCTGTGCCAGTGTTGCTGTTTTTTACATTAAAATGTTCCTGTGCCAAAAACAAAGCATAGATAAATTGGGAAATGCCAACAAGAAAGAGCCACGTGGAAAATGCTTTCTTCACTGGGAGTGCAGGTGTTTGTGGAGAAGCCACAGAAGTGTTTCTGGAGCTGAGAGTACCATTTTCCTTGGAGCTCAAGCTTAACATCCTCTTGCAGTGCCTTGAATATGATAGATTTTCTGTGCTGTTTTAAACACCTGTAGTGAGGAGAGCATGGTCTTTGACACAGGCTTGTCAAAAATAATGACCAAAACAGAAGGCGCTAGCACAATACCCAAATTGGGGCAAGGTAATTTCTTTATCGGGGTTGCTGCTGGGAACAGAACAGTGTGGGGGTAGAAGAGTCTTAAAAAGAGAAAGAATTTAAAAAAAAAATTCAGTCTCATAAGCACACTTGCTTTCCCTCCCCCGCCCTTCCCCCGCCCCCCCCAGATTTTGCTTAATGGAAACATTTTTTCCAAACATTTCAAGCTTGAGAAAATCTGGCACTAAACAACAGCTCTAATGAAATAAATAAGGTCCATTTTTGTTTACTTGTCTAATTCCAAGTTTCCAGGAATCTTTCTGTTTCTCAGAATCATTCAGCTTTGAAAGAAAAGAATATTTTTCAGTCACAAAATGATTATAAAAAAAGACTGATAATTTACCTCAAGGACTGAGACTGAGTATTAAAAATGTCATAATAAATGGGAACTTTTCTGGAAACTTGAAAGTTTGTGAAAGAAGGAGGTTATGCTGACAGATTTTTCAGAAACCTAATTAATGAAGCCCTGAAATGAAAAAGACTGAGAACAATTTGGCTTCTTGTATGAGAAGAAATACCACGTAACATTTCAAAAGCAATGAAAGACCAATCACCCCGAGAACTTCAGACAATAAAGAAGGATTGTAAAATAGGAGTTAGGTTTCTTTTTGTCATTATAAACTTTTAAATGTATCTCTGGATAGAACTGTCTGAAAGACCATGATTATATTTTTTGACAATTACTGAGCTTTCAGGATTCTATATATTCTACATTAGCAAACAAGAGCTTTTGAATATTTTAATGTTGAAATAGCTCTTTTAGGAATCTGTAGGTGTTCGAGTAAAGGTTGATCTTCCCTCCCACTGGTCAGAAATTATTAGGGAGACCAGATTGTTCTGAACCTCAAAATCTTTTCATCCAAATGAGTAAATCTTTTTAAGTGCTTCAGCATCACTGAAAACTGAATATTTGAACAACCTTTTTTTTTCCACTGAAACTACTCCAAGTGACTTCAACTTCATCTTGCATGTAATAGTTTTGCCCAAAAGAAAGATACACCTAATCTGAGTTGTAAGAGCCTGGATTTGCCAGTTCTGTACTGCCTGCCATTTCTGAAAAATGGCTTTGCCTTACTGTATTTCTTTTCATTATCCTTCCTTAGTGGCTGATCAGCTTCCAATAATGTGGTTACTTGATCTTATCCTGTGAAATTACAATCCATTATCTCATCAGGGTATGTTCTCAGAGGGGATTTTAAAAAATGCTGTCAGTAATACCTATGCTCAGTTGAAATTAAGTGAGGACACGGAGTAAGCTTCACTGCTGCAAAGTGCAGGGTATCAGCACCTGTCCTTCAATAATCTTTCTCTTTATGCTGTGAAGTGACACGGTGACATAAAGCCACGATGAAATCCATGGAAACTTGCTGTCTGCCCATGCTTTGAGGAGCCTCATCCACCCAGACACAGCCTTGTTTGATAGCTTTGCTGCTGCGCTGACATTGACAGGGAAGGGAGCTCATCCCAGTGCCTTTCCCCAGGGTAGCAGTGGCACATGAGAGTGCAGGAAGCTTGTTGTGAAAAGCTGAAATGAAGGCAGACATTTGTAAACCAATTTCTAACCTCTGTTAATTGAGGTGCCATTTTATCAGGCAGGATTGATGATCCAGTGAGGGGAGTCACACTGCGTTAAGGCAAATGTGTGGAAGCACTTATTGCCCCCGAGAGGCAAAAGCTGCTGAGGACAAGCTAACGGAAGAGTGTAATGCTGTAGGGAAATTTTTGTGGGCAAAGGTCAGTGGAATTTTCCTTAAAAGTAGTTCCTGGACAAATCTGGGAGACATTTCTTTGTCTGACTTCTAATACTGCTTTCTAATCTTTGCCTCAAAGAAACAAGAGGATACAAAGCATATTGTCTGTGCAAGGACTTAAACACATAGAATGTTGATCTCCCTGTCTGTGAAAAAGAATGACAAAATGTAAAGGGGAAAAAAAAAGACTTTCCACATAACATTTTACATTGCCATGTATTTCCAGATGCATAGGGGAGAAGACTATCGCATGCCTCAAATAATGAAATAGCACAATTTGCACTGTTTTCATGTAAATGAGAACTGCAACTTCACAGCTGTAAGTATGCTATTTGTTGTCAGCAACCTTAAAAGACTGGTCACCTCTGGAGATTCTGTTGGGCCTCTTCATCACCAGGAGCATCTTCTTGGGCTTCTTCCCCGCTGCAGTCCAGCAGCTGCCTGCTACAATATATGCTGCCCATCATCAGATTTGAGTTCTGTATCAGGCTGCACTTATTTTGGTAGAGAAGTAGGTGTGTGTTTGAGTGCTACAGGGGCTGGAGGTGGAGGCTTCACTGTGTACTGCTTGCAGATAGAATTACTGTGCCTGTGTTTCAACTTTGCTTATTTCCCTTGTGTCTCTTGTAGATATCTGTGGGGGATAAAACAAACACTGGCTTTGGATTTGATTTGCACTGTGAATTTGCTTCTAATTGGCACCACCCACACCAAAATTTAAAGTCAATATTTTCAGTTTTCAAAGCAAGCTACTCCAGTGAGTTTTTAAACAGCTGACAGAACTTCATTGCCCTGGTCAGAGGTAAAAGCTCCTGCAGGGACAAGGTGGGCTCTGGAGATCCTGGGGCTCTGCTTGCAAGCTGCTCTTTTGACTCTCCCTTCTCACAGCCTCTGAAGGATGTCACCCGAGGCTTGTGCCTTTTGGCCATGTAATGTTTCCATTGCACAGTTCGCAGGGTCAGAAAGGTTGTCATCCTCTGCTGAGGAGCCCTGCCAGTGTAGCTGAAGAGGAGAAACATGGGTGTGTATCACTCTTACCCTGTCCCCTGGCTGGTGAGGTTTAGTCCTGACTTCAGCATTATTTAAAATAGCTTTAGGATTGTTTAGAGTCTGGGCACTCTCCTTCTGTGCCTTTCTCTTGTCCATTACTTATTTAATAAGAGACTTTGCTTCAAGTGAGAAAATGAAATGACCTGAATAGTTTTCATGTTAATGCTGTGGAGCTTTCCCTGAGTGGCGTTTTTGCATGCATGCATGTAGATAGAATGTTTTAAATTGATTTTCTGTCTTTTAAGGTAAGCATGTGCAGGCAAAGAAATGTCAGAGGTGTTTCTTGTTTTTGTTTTGTTTTGTTTTTTTCCCCTAGCAGCCAGGCTCATGCTCTAAGTTCTGCAATGCTTCAGAAATACATTCTACTTGTTACTCAATTTTTATGGATAGCAGAATCAACCCAAATATTTTAATGCAGTAGCCCGGTGAACCTATTCCTAAACTCTCTGCCAGATGAAGCCAGGAGCTAGACACACAAATTACTGTTAGTGTTTTCCCGAATGAGTAAATTAGATCAGGTTCTTAAATCCCTCCTTGGACAGCTCAGTCAAAAGAGACTGGGAGAACAGCTACACTCTGCCTGGCCCTGCAAACATGGAAGAGGGAGATGTGAGCAGTGGTGGTTAGGTGAAGCACAATACCAGGTGTAAGGGCTGCACAGCTGCCAAACAAGGTGTGAGGCCAAGGGCCATGTGAAAACACTGGCTCAGACCTCCGTGAGCAAGGGCATCTCAGTGCTTGTTTGCAGCACAGCTCAGCTCTTGATTCCCAGCATGTCCCTCCCCAGCAAGGCCAATGGCAGAATCCCCAAAAATGGGACACCAAGGTGAGTAGGTATGACTCTGGCAACCTACTTTGTTTTAGATTTTATGACCTGTGGTTCTGAACCCCACGTACTTTGGGCTCCGGAGTTTTGTGTCTTGGCAGCAAAGCCTGTGGGAAAGGAATAACCCTGGTTCCACCAGGCATTCCAAATGTGTGGGATAAAAAAGTGACATGTGAGGGGCTGCTGACAAGCATCTGGACCTACAGGGGTGACCCTCTGCTGCTGACTTAACAGCTGACATTCTGCAGGCTGAAAGGAGATGGCCAGTTCTCTGGGGAGGGAGGAGTACAAAACAGAACCAGAGATGAAAAGGAACTTCAGAAGCGCCTTAAAGCCCCAGCTGAGATATTTTGAAATCCCTTTGTGCCAGGCTGCCTGCAAAATGCATGGGGCAAGAGAGCCTCACACAGGGAAGGCATGTAATATAGGAAGGGAAAAGCAGGAAAAGCAGCAGTTCCCTAACACCTCACAGGAAATCAGTTATAAGCAGAAACTGAATGCTAACTCTTAACCCCTGACCAGTGCATTGTTACATATTTTGTCATGACCAGCACAGGCTGATGCTTATTTCCAGATATTGATTAGAAGAGTGCAAAAAATCCTTTATGGGTGTTAGCTTTTTCCCCTGAAAATATCAGCAGTTCTGTTAACCAGAGATGATGGCCAGGCTGTGTGCTTTGGGGGCAGGCATTCTCTGCCTGTTCAAAAATGATCCTTTCGGAAGGATAGCTTAACCAAGTGCCTGCCTGTCTCCAAAACAGCTCATGTGAGCTGAGTGCCAAGTGAGGAGGCAGAGGCACACTTTGAGAGGAGTGATGCCCATCCTTGTGGCCCCTCAAAAATATTGGCCCCTTATATGGCCTGAACTTCAGTGCGAGTTGAAGCTGTCAGAGATGATTTAATTCTTGCTGAGTGCTCTTTGACTCCTCTCAGAGTCCCAGAGTGAAGCTGAGGTCAGGGGCTGGGTGACTGCTGGCTGCTAGCCCTGCCACAGCTCTGGGGACAGCAGCTTATATTGGTGTGATGCAGATCAATAAATCTCACCCCAGGACTGATCGCTCGTCCCAAGGTGCTGGCATGCCCCATCTCCAGTGCTGAGGATAGAGATGAGGTACAATAACTGCATTGAAAGGAAAGATGGGCCTTCTGTCCAGTAATTAGTATTTCCCTCTCATGTGCACTTCCACACAGAATAGGCTGGATGACTTCACATTGAGAACATTCAAACCCATTGATGCCATTTCAAGAAAGCACAGCACTTGTTACAATAACGGCAAAATCAGCATGGCTTTTATGCATCTCCCTTTTAGTGCTTAGGTTATCACTGGTAACTCTATCCCTGATTATTTTTGGTAGAGTAGCTCTCATCCACCTTACATGCAAGCATTATGTTTGCTGCAGTCTAATCCTAAATCCATAACGTAATAGAGGGAGGAAAGGGCCAGTCACCCACAGGGAAGCTCTCCTAATTTATGTCAGCAAAGTGTTTGGGTCTGTAAAGATTGCTGTTCATCAAAATACTGAAACTGCAAATTATTATCTTGGACTGAAAAAATGGAAGTATATTTCTGTAAGCATTTTCCTGGAATTGGTTCAGATATTCAAGTGCTCATTGGTCAGTAATAAAATTCTGATCATTTAAATGTCTGCAGTAAATCAAAAGCTTTTTTTTCTCAGCAGCAGCAGCAGCTCAGATCTTATCCTTTTAAATGTTATAAATATACCCACAGTAATGACTGTAACACCAGTTCCTTTATATACACAGAAATTAGCCTTGATGATCAATATTATTCTTTATGGCTTTTGAATTGAAATAAATTTAGAAATTTATTAATATATGCTATTACAGCTCACTGATTCATATAAATCTTACAGCTAAAAGGGGATATTATATCAGTTTGTCTCATCTCTTGTATAGCAGTTTGTACAGTTTCTTTATAGTAGCCTGTTCAAATAATTCACACTTGGATTTTAGGACCTGTGTGTTCTGTGGTCTCTAAGTGGCTGTTTTTAATAAGCCCCTTACAGTAAGACAATAATTTGTCATTCTCCCTGTTCTGAATAGCTTGTACCAAAATTTCTGCTTGCTGTATTGACTCCACCGAGGTGATTTTTCCTTGAACCCCTTTCATTTAAACTCGGAGACAGGTGAACTTCTTTGGTACAATACAATCTTGTTGAAGTCTAACTGTTTTCTCCTTTAGATGCTGACTTGTTCTGCACCAGTGGCAAGACACTAACTGATTTAAGTATGGCCAAAGTTTAATCCTGTTTTTTGTAGTAGGGGATTGATGTTGTTGTGCATCTGCATTCCCACAGTCAGGGCTTTCATTAACAGGTCCAGTGAAGGCATCCAAAGGCTGCATGACTGCATCCGTAAGCAATGGGGACTTTTCTCTCAGTCTAAGCTACTGCAAAATTTGTCACATCAAGTGGACATAAAGCATCTTATCTATGATTTGGTGTTAGCTTCTTGAGTCAGAACTACTGGCTAAAGAACCATAAATAAATTCAACTATCTCTTGATATCGAGATTTTTTTTTGTTATTTCAAATGCCCAGGCCTCTTAATATTGAGCTCAGACCTGTTCACAAGTTCAGCCTCTGTTAATTCCACTGTTTTCTTTTCCTATTTTTTTTCCCATATGTTTGTAAACAGGACATGTTTCATGTATGCAGGCTTGATTTTCCAGGACTTAAGCACATATACAACTTGATATAACATGGATTTTTCCACTGACACCAACTAGTGTGAAAATTGCCTTTCTTTGGGGATCACCCTCACTCTCGTTTTAATTCTTGGAGAAACTTACCAATTACTTTCTCTGTTATTTCATAGAGCTTCTTACCATGTGTCTCTAGACAGGATGTAGTAACCACTAAAATTTTTGTAAATTATATCAGAATCAAAGAAAAGAGACGTGTTCTGCCCCCACCCTCTGTTCATCCCAGAGAGGGTATTAGTTGGCTGGTGACTTTTACCTTGTGGAAGCTTTTTTCCACTTAATTAAATTTCCTCAGTGTAACAAACCCATATGATTTTTGTAATAGCGATTGTAGTTCTCCTGAGATTTTACCATGGATAAATGTATTCAGAATTTATTCTGTGAAAAGAGCTTTCTGCAGAAACTCATGGTGCCCTTCTAACACTGTAATCTTAGGCAGCCCAGGGAAATTTGGGGAGAATTTCAGGATGGAAAAGCTGCTAGTTCTATTAAACCCTGTTAAAAATCCATACATGAAAAAATGAAGTTTAAACAAGACTTGAGGAAGCTGTTTCAGAAAAAAATCGTTGTTTTAAATAATCTTTATTTTTGTCATTAAAGTTCCTTTGTTTTGTTGCAGACTCACATTGTAAAAATTGCCAGGAAAGAATAAGAAAATACTGAAATGATCTAAGCCCCAAATGAATGCCTTTAATGTTATAATTTGCTTTCCTTCAGTTGATTTTTCCCTGGCAGAACTGGAAGGAAAGCTCTACCCCATTAAATACCAGAAAATCCATAGTGCTAAAACCAAGCAGATATTTGCAAGCATCCCCTAAATTTTGCTGATGAACTCATGCTGTTTTGTTAGTAGATATTTCTAGAATAGATGACATCTGATGATGATGATTCTAGAAGAGATGACATCTATACCCATACATGAGTGTGCACGTGGACATTTTGAACATCTGTCTCAGTACGTAACAGTGGAATTTGCTGCGTTCATTTCTGGTTGCCCCTCTGGGGCTCTGGAATTTCGGGATCTGGTATCTGCTAATTGGGAATCTCTGGATGACTTGTTTAAATAAAATGAAAGAAAAGGAAATCAGAAAGCAGCAGCAGCACCGATGCGGCACATCACGATAGCAGATTAAATATAGACATGGATTACAGAGCCATTGTTTTCACTCCTGCTAAATAAGACAGTACACTTAAAATGGAATGCCACTTGACCTTTTCGTGTCTCGTCAGTGCGCGGCTGTATTTAACCGATGTGGGGAGGAAATATTTTCCCCTGGAAGTGTCCCCTGTTGATATGACGATCGCTGCTGCTGGCTCACACCATGCTCAAGAGGCAGAATCCCAGCTCTCCAGAGCGCAGAAGGGATCCTGCAGCTGATGGAGGAACTCCGTCCATGTCTCACAATGACTCACGCTCTCTTCTCAACTTGTCTCAGCTTGTGCTCTCTGCTGGCCAAATCAAGCCATCACCGGCACTCAAACATTCAAAAATCACCTACTTTGAAGTAGAAATTGTTGATGTGCAAAGCAAGAAGCAGATCTGCATTGTGGACAAGGTGAGTGGATCATTCCAGCACGCTGGGGGTGTGCCTGGTTCACACTGTGCCAGTTCAGGGACTCTTTTCAGTGTGTTGTGGTCTTATTCAGAAGTACTTTCATTCCTTTCTCTGGGAGACACTAAGAATTCCTTGTTAGTCACCACCCTGGGCTGTTCTTCTCCAGGATTTTTACAAACAATCCAACACTGGTTTGTTTTAGACCTCACGACTGCTATCTGTGGACTCAAAGATATATCCTAGGCTGACTCTCGACACTTAGATTACAGTGTCTGTTTCAGAGCATGACACTTAAATGTTTGTTTAAGAGACTCAATTTTAATATATTTGTAAAGCTTACCATCACTGCAGTGCTATGAGTACTTGCTGGTATCTAAATGTACTCATCTGTACCCTGCATATTAGATTGGACCTGGCAATTAAAAAAAAATTAGTTTTAAAAAAAGGGTCTTATCTAAAAGAGGTGTTTTGAGTTTTTGTTTGGTTTCTTTGTTGGTTTGAATAATGTGAGTAAAAAGAATAAACTACAGCCAAATTGCACAAGTAGGATGAGAGGACTGGGTAGGAAGGAAGTTTCCAAACCCATAAATAACAGCTAAAAAAATGCTTCATAAATATTTTCATCACACTTTTTGTGATTCATTGTCCGTCAGTGAAAATGTTGGTCTCTTGCATGCCATGAAAATGGGAATCCTAATCTATTTAGCCTATGGAATTTTTCAGTAACTTAGTAGACTTTTGAGACTGTTTTCTAGAAAAAAAACTCCCTTATCCTCATTGGCAACAGCTGGAACAGGTAGATAAGTTTGCTTCAAATGTTTAATTTAATGCCTTTTAAATATGCAAGGTGGAATACTACCAGATTTCCAGTGTTCTTGATCTTTTGAAGGGTCTTTCTGCAATTTGTGTGCCTAGTTAAAGGTAAATGTCTCATTTGTTTATTTTTAATGTGACAAAATATTTTCTGCTATTTATTTAAATCCAGCCAAAGAGGAAACATGTAGAAAATGGTCAAACAAGTAGGATAACTATTAATAACAATTCTGATTATAGTGTTCACATTATTTAATTTATTGAGTAATATTTACAAAGTTGTTAGCTTATCTACATAAATTTAGAATTAGGTTTTGATCAAAAGAAAGACTAAGTCTGTTTCTGGTCTTGAGCTTTCTTATAGTGTCATTAAAAGAAATATAGTACAGAAACAGCATTATGCAAAAAACCACATTTCAGCAATCCTTCCATGCTGCATGCTCCTGGGATGATACCAGATCTGTGTTTTAATCTTTATTCTGAGTTTTTCTGACCCTGAAGATTTTCTGCACCTCCTCCAAACCATGGACTCAGCCCCTGCAGTGATGAAAAGAGAACCATGGGTGCTGATTGCTAAGTACTAAGTACAGAGGTAAAATAAACACAGGGCATAAATATATATTTTTATTTTAAATATAAAAAATAAAAATTGGAAATTTCTTCTCAGAAACAGAATGTACATTCAATTTACATGGCCAGAAGCATGGACTTTTTTTTTTTTTTAATATTTTTGGCACAGTACCAAGGGATTGGTACAAGTACAGTACTAGGCTGAGATTTCCAAGACTGCTCAAAGAATTTGGTGTCTGATTGCTCATTCACCTGGCTATTTAAGTCCCTTTTTTTGCTGTGATAATCCCTTCCTAAGTCAACCCCGAAGCTACAGAAGTTGAGTTCCTTGCTTCCATGAACAATTGTTAGTATCGGTGAACTTAATTTCAGTTGGTTATTAGAGCAAACAAGAGACTGTTGTATTGGATTGTGCCTAATTTTCTGTTTAATTAAAAATAATTCATACAGGCCCAACATGACACTTCTAATGCCTGTTTTCTGTTTGTAAGATAGTTATGATTAACTTAATTTCTTGGATTTGCATGTAATTATTGCTTGTCAGAATAGGAGAAAATAGGAACCATAGATTTAAAAATGTATGTGTTTAGACCCTTATTACATATTGCTAGTGGTTCAGACTATTATGATTTAGCAAGTGCATTTGTAATGTTCTCAGATTAATAAATCTAAAGGGACAAAATCTGTTATAATGGCAGAGAGAAGAACTCTTTCTTTCTCCGCCCAGCAGAAACTCAGGCAGAATGATTCAGTGCTTAATGCTATGTGGTTAAACACCAGTAGCTCCTTCCAGAGGTTGAATTTCTAGGAGACTCTTGCATGTGCTTGTGAATCCCATTCAGATTAGTGGGAGCTGTGTAAAGTCTGCAAATTTATGGTACATTTAACTAGTTCTGGTATTTAGCAAGAAATAATTTCCTGTCCTCAGTGCAGCATCAGGGATTTAGAAAAGGTTTGTTTGGCTGTGTGATCTTGAGGAAATCAGCTGGCATCAATCCAAGGTTTTGAATCCAGTACAATTAATTCTCTGATTTAATTCTCTATCTGAAAAAGGAAAATAACATTATTTCCTTTGGTTTTCTTACTTATCTACTTTTGGAAATGATGAGTCACTTATATTAAGTGGTTTTTATAAGTTCTTGTCTTTAACTTCAAGAAACAAAATAAGTACATATTTGTCTGGGTTTTAAGCCTTTAAGACACATTCACATCATAATGCAGGCTTTTCCACAACCAGGAAAGGCAGAAAAAAATACTGAAAAGAAGCAGAAGGAGAGAAAAATGCCAGACATTTTGGTCCCATAGTCATCTCCTGCAGGAGCTGGGTCTGGAGGAAAATTACCTAATCTTGCAAAATTTAAAGTAAAATTCATACGAGTCAGCAACTCTGGCAGTTTATTTTGCACATGCACACTGGGAACATGAAATTCTTTACAGGAGTATAATTTCTTTTATTTAATATTGTCAACCTGTTCTGGGAACTTTCTCTGCTACAGATATGACATTATGCAAGTAGTTTGGTGCACATGAGCTTTTCTAGTGAGTTACTTAAAGAATTTAAAAGAGAAATAGCAGTGAGGGATCTTTTTCCCCAGATTTGCTCTTGGTGCAGAAATTAATTCTGAGGTGATATGCCATGGACAAGAGGGTTCTGATTTTGGAGGATGGGGAGGGAATGGAGGAATCACCAACCTGCCTCAGTTTTTCTTTTTTCCCCCAGTTATTCCATAAAATATCCCCAAACTAGGGGAAGCCTCCAAGTAGGGAAAGTTAATTTAAACTTAGGCTACAGCAGTCCTTAAAAGCAGCATGTAAATGCTCAGATGAGATGCCTTGGGACTAGGCACTGAGGTTTTGAGGAGGGGTATGAGCAGCCTCCTGCTCCACACACTGCCCACGACAGGACAAGGCTCCAGGTGTCCAGGTCAATTTGCAGGACAGCATCCTGGGTTTTCCTTCCTTCTTTCCCTGCTCCCCAGGGAGGCATGCCCAGGAGAAAATGTCTCTGAGCAGGAAGGTGCTTACCCAGGCAGCCAAAGGCCTTAGGAGAGCTGGAGCTGAAAGCCATAATTAGGAAAATTTAGCCAAGAAATTTGGCCCAGATTTTGAAAGTCAGGGGGTGGTAAGTAACAGGTGAGTGCCTTGTGGGCTAATTTTCAGCTCTTTAACATGCACACCCAATACTGCATTTGTGTGAAGATATTCTGTAGCTGAAACATGAATGATATAGATTTCTTGCTCAATGAAGGATGTATTTAGCAAGGAATGCGTCTCTTCTTTGGCCAGTGTAAAACAGCAGGTGAGCCTAGATGATCACAGGTCCCTTTTTTCCTCACAATTTATTACTTTTATTTAATATGAATGGATATTTATTTAATATGAATAGGATAAAATTCCTATCTCTGTGTAAAGAGGAAAGCATGTAATTAGTGATTTCTTGTAAGCAATATTTCAATTAAAAAGTGTCAGAAAATGTCTAAGGATTTTAGCTTTAATATTGCTTCCAAAAAGCCACAGAAAACAGCAGAACATGCAAAAATCATCAAGTCTTATAAATGAAAGAAAACAATTCCTTTTTGTATTTTTTAACAAATTACCCACATTTTTTTTGCCACCCACAACTTATGAAAAATACATAGCTACTCAAAAACTGTTTTACTCATACATTGTTCCAAAAGCCTGATGTAGGTTGGTTTTAAAGTTATCGATGTGCAGTGATTTGATTTATAAATGCTGTAAAGGCAACTCATAACTGTTTCTTTTATAGCATTCATTGTATAATTTTTTTTCTTCAAATTAACTTGTAGTAAAATGTATTTTCCCACAAACATAGTGCAATGTAATTAACTTTGCATGAGTTGCTTTTAAGGCAAAAAGTGTTACACAATACAGTTTTTACAGAATAAATCACCTCTGGGGAAACCAGCAGAGAAAGCTTTTTCCCCACCAAAAGCCTCAGAGCTCAGTAGTTTTGTGCTGTATGATTTTGCAAGTTAAGCTGTTAACAGAGGTGCAAACTCAGGTTTTGGCTCCTATGCAGGGACCCTCCTTTTCAGAAAACATCTAAGGCCTGAAGAAGAGAGGTTGCTTCCTCAGATGTGCAGGAAGAACCCTTTCCTTGATGTGTTGCAAAGATAATGGAAGCTACTTTCCTCCTGTTCCTTAAACCAGCTCTCCATGCACCAGAGAGTGCCCTTTCCCACTGAAATCTCTTTGTAAAACCCAGTTAGTGATAGTTAAACATTAATGGGACAACACACATTGTAGGAATTTTTAATGATATATTTGTGAGTGTTGGCATGCTGGGCAATGCCTACAATAGATGTCACATGAATATTGTTATTTTTAATGAATTAAAAGACCCTTGCATAGACAGAAATCTATGCATCAACCCAGTCATTGTACGTACACAACACCTCTTGCAGTTAAATATTCCAGTGTGTGTATATTACTACATCTTTTGACAAAGACGAATTAGAGCTTTTTCTGATTGCTCTGAAAGGCCTGTCTTTCTCTGAAGGAGTCCATAAGAATTTTTTTTTTTTTTTTTGAAAGCACCTGAAGCAACAGTGTCTTTGTGCCTGCAAGCTGTGGTTTAATACAATGAATCTACACCGGTATGTCAGTGGCATTTGCATGCAGAAATGCTGTCTCTGGAATCAGAAATCTCTTCCTCTTGCCTGTGGGTTGCAGCTCTGTCACAGAAAGTGAGCAGCTGAGGAGAACAGTCATCACTGTGTCTCTTTTACACAGTCAGCTCTAGCAAATAAAAATAACTTCTCATATCATGGCTTGGAGGTTAGACATACCACATTCATTTTAGGTGAGCAAATGCAGTCATTAAAGCAGGCAATGAAACTCTGCAAAGGAAATCTTTGCAGTACCAGAACATTGCCTCTAATGTCAGACTCTCCCCATTAGCCTCATTCTAGGGAAGCAAAATAAAGAAGTCCTCTCCCAGGAAAGAGATTAATATTTTCATGGCCATTTTAAGCATTCTCCCCCCTAAATCTTTCACTTCTAATATTTTACTTAAGAGGACTATATATTCTTCCTTGTGGAGAATGAGCAGAACCTGTGACCATCCTCAGCAGCCTCATTTCATGGGAAGGATTTTTATCATCATCATTTTTCTCTTTCAATCAATCAATCAATCATTAAAGATGTGCCACCTCTGATGCCAGAGATGCCCAAAGGGCATCATTGCTGTGGAAGTCCCCTTTTTTTACTTCCTTTTGGAAGGAGGATTTTGTGCTGTCTTTTACTGTACATTTTTACTGCATCCAGCACAATGGCGATCTGGTTCCTGCTGGGGGCATCGCAACCAACAAAGGAAAAAAAAAAAAAAAAAAAAAAAGACCCCCCCAAAAAAACCTGCGTGTTTTCTTTTCTGTAAGCATTGAATCTTATCTTATGCCTAGCCCCCAGTGCTGGAAGTGATGACAGTAGTATTTTCTTCCTCAGTTATTACTTATACTTGGTAAAGTAGGTAAACATATTCAAATTTTGTTGTAGCAATGCATGACACTTATTTATTCCTGGTCTGCTAGAAATTCACATAATTTTAATGTCAATATAGCTGTACAGATAGTTTCAGATGAAAAGAAACAACTATACGTATTACTTTTTGCTTGCTGTGAGATGGCTTTTTAAATGGAATACCTGGAGAATACTTGATTTTTCTAGAAGAGAGTAGGGAGGGGGGGAGAAGCTGGTAACTTTAGGGCATTTAGCATTTGTAAAGGGATAATTAAAAAAATTACAGAAGCTGCAACAGATGACTAATGTTTCAGCTGATACTAATCAAAGCTTAGACGTGCCTTTAAATGACAGCTTTTGTACATCTCTTATTTTAGATTAAAAAAAGCCTAAGCCTGGGGGAAGAAATAAAGAGGCAAATATAATAAATATTCAAAAAAATTAAAGTTTCATTCAAAGTTCAGTGAAAACAAGAGAGTGAATTCATGAGACACTGGTGTCGCTCCAGCTCTTCATGAACATAATCCATTCTGTCCTGCAGTAAAAGCCAGGTCTGTTACCAGAGCAGTGAATATTGCCAGAATTTTATCTGCAGAGACAGATTCCCAGCCAGTGTGAAAATGTCCTCTTTCCCACCAAAGTTACGACATTTTACCCCAGCCGCACATTTGCCTTATTGCATCAAAGATTATTCACAGATTATTGCAAATTATGAATGCACTGGAGCAATACAAGACCATAGGGAGCAGTAGGTGTTTTATTAGCATAATAGTTAACAGCACAGCCCATGAAGGAAAGTTAGGTGCATACTGGCATCTCATATAGGCATTATTGCAGCACTAAAATACTCCTGCATATGATTTATTGCTCCATCAGAACATGCTTCTGGTTCTTTCTGAAATCAGATGTGTAATTCTTCACAGAACACCTGAGCCATGTAGTCATGGCTCTATAAATATCCAGCAGTATATATTAATGCTATTGTTATTATATCTGCCTATGTTTAAGCAAATTTGGATTTTAAAATGTCCTTAAAATGCAAGCTTTCCTTTCTTAACAGACACATTTCGTGTGCTTCAAATGAACAAATTGTGGCAGTCAGAGAATCTCTACCAGAAGTACAGCAAGCATCTCTTCATTGCACTTGGAACTGAATAATGAAAAGTGCTCAGATTTCTAACAGACCTGATGCTGCCTGGTTGTTCTCATGTGTCACCCTCTCTTCCCATTCCTTTCTGCCACTTCTCAGCTTCCAACTTCCCTGCATGGACCTGCTTTATTAGCCCTGCTACTCATAGAACCACTTGTTTTGCCAAAATATGTTATTCTGTGAATTTTCTTTTGAACTGGTTGATCTTCTGGCTTTTTTTACTTCATGCAGTCCCACAAATAGATTGTGACCATCCTGCTCTGCAGATCAGTTGAGTTTCTTGGGTGCACTTCTTGATTTTAAATTTCAACAGTCTGTGTGGATATAAAAAAGCAAACAAAAATATATACAGACATTAGATTGAAAAGGGAAGAGAAATTCAGAAGTTCCACAGCTAAGCCATATGCTTTATCTGTGATAGAACTGGCAATCAAAATCCAAACAAAAACATAAACCCCATTCTAAGCCTCACTTTCTTCCTGAGAAGTATGGGTCAAAATTATTCTTTATTATTTATATTTTATTCGAGAAAACATAGCTATATTTATTTAATATTAAAATATTATAATATTTATTTTAAAGTTTATTTTATTATTGGTGTTTTATATTACATTTTTTTGGTCAAATAATTTGTTTTCATGTGCATGTCCCAAATGTTGTTTTCTTTGAAAATGATAGTGAAAAAAAAATGAGTCTTGAATTTTTGATGAGGTAGAATTTGGGAAAGATTGCGTTACAAATTAATTTTGCAATATTTCAATCTGTTATGACACAATAAATATTTCAAGTTCAATTTATTTTACAACTTAATAGAGCATTTATTTGCATATTATTTCCTATTGGGTTATTTTCAATGAAACAAGAGCCATGTGTTATATTATTTTGCACTATCATGATAGATGTGTCATAAAATAATGCAAAAGTAATGAAAGTTCCATACAGATGAGAAATAAAAAGTAATGAAAATAACACAACAAAATGAATTTCCAGCATGTGCCAGAAGCAGATTTAAAAGAAAAAAAAAATCTATTCCATTTTTAAAATTTGAAGTCAACACAAATTTACACACCCAGAGTTTTGCCAGAACAATTCCATTTCCCTGGTAGAAAAGTGTTGTGACAGAGGCTTCCTGACAGGCTCTTCTGTTCGGCTGCTGAGGTGAACAGTAACCTCGCTCAACTCCCCCTAATAAAAGGTCAGAGGGCAGGAGGAGGTGTACCAATTCTAGTCAGGTTTGCTCAGAAATAGGTGTACATGTTGAATTCTGTAAACTGAGGGATGGCCTGCACACCTTGTGTCTGCTAATGAATTACACTCTCTTAACTTCCACTCTCATCTTTAGCAGAGAGAGAAAAAGCTCTTTTCAGTGTCTGACACTTTTTCAGGCAATTTCTTGCAAAGAGAGATTTTTTTTTTTTTTAATAATATAAGTACCTAGCTAGCAGTACAAAAACAATTAATCATCTTTGGAGGCAAACTTGGCTGGCATAAATTGACATGACTGCACGAGGCAAGCATGTGGTTATGTGTATTCTTAGCTAATTTGGCCCATAATCACTGGAAATATTAGTCAGTTGGATTATCTCATATGCCAAGGTTCATGTGACCAGATAAGAATCTAGAAGATTGCCCAGTGAGACAGCCCTCTACTTACGTACATGTGCTGGAAACTACTTCAGCTAAAACCACAATTCAGAATATCTCCTGTTTCTGGAAAGACTGGATTGAGATTGGAGCCAGCTGTTTGGGAGGCACTTCACTGCAGTCTACTGAGCAAAATACTGGATTCTACATAAAGCCTTTGTGTAGCTGCTGACAACACTTGTCTATATGTAGTTCCCTCTATGTCATTTCCATGGTGAGCTCATTTATTTATATCTCTTTGGGCATGACCAGCACACTGCTTCACCAAGAGAGACACCAAGAGGGACACACTGGGGAAGGTTAGAGCAAAACAGTACCCAGTTTTCAATTCTGTCTTTGAAAACAGACAATAAGAAAGAGCCAATTGGATCTAGAAGTCAAATTCACAAAACACAGACATCAATTAGAACAGGTGTCTCTCTAATTAACTTTCTGTGGAATGCTGTGATTTCTGATAAAACAGCATGGTGCCTAAACAAGGACAGGGTAGAAAAGCAGTAATGAAGTATTTGTTGAGTGCTGAATTTGGAAATTACCTGGCTTTCCCATTAGCTGGTTGTCTGTTTTGCAGCCAGATCCTCAGCTGCAATAAACTGATGTCACTCTTTGGAACAAATTTACTCTGGCTGAAGATGGGGCTGTGGTTAATGAGCAGCTGGAGTGGCAGAATTTCTGAATTTCTGCAATTATGGAAAATGACTGCCTGTTGCAAAGTAGGTGACTCAGCAGTGCAGTTATACTGACATGCCGCAAAGAGAAAAAAATATTCAAAGGGAAATGTTGAATGAAAGATTACTTATTTTCTGAAATTCTATTATTCAAGTTCTTATTGATATTCTGCTGACCTCTAACCTCTACAATAATTCTTTAGTGCAAGAACTGTGATGCAATTACATAGAGATCACCAGATCTGACATAGTTCCTTGACTTATAAATGTGAAAGAGGTATGAAAGTGGATAACTATCTGATTAGCTTGCACTCACAAAAGGCAGTATTAAGTTCCCTTAATATCTTCCACTTAGTGCTCTTCCTTGAGTCACAGCATAAAATACTAATATGGTATTTTAAATCTTGAAAAGAAATGTGATGCTTTGTGCATTGGTGTCTAAAAGAAGAACAGAACTGGTATGGGTGACCCAGAAGGTCCTTTAATTCCTGAATTCCTATAAATGAAAAGTTGCCTCAAATGGAAAAGTTTTCTGGCTGTGAAGGTACAGGAAAACCAGGATTTGACATTTTAAAATCATCCCTTTCTGAATAAAAAGTGTAATGAATGCAACCCAGAGCTGTAAAATATGCATTTATTCATAACATTTTTTTCAAGAAAAAGATGTCTTGAACCTTACACGATAGTCACTTATGAGAAAGTTGACTATTCTTTAAACCGGGTGTTAGACTACAAGTAAGAAGTTGTAGGGAAAAACTGGCTTGACCATTAGACTATAGAAGATACATACCAAATAAGAGCAGAAATCTTTCTTGCTTTAAACAAAGGGTGGTCTCTCACTCTGCTTTCCCATTGCATATTTCAAAAGTGCTGAAATAGAGGAAAGAAAGGGTTATAACACTTTCAGAAATAATTCAGAAGAATGAAAGGAGAGTAAGACTAATAATTACAGTGAAATATTCCAGGGTGTTTCATTCAGTTAGCACAAAGGGTAATAAGAGCAGATTCTTCCCCAGTCCTTACAATTCCTTAGCTTGTATTGATGTACAATGAAAAGAACAAAAGATAATTAATGGTCTATGAAGAGGACACTCTTAGTAGTAAGCTGGTGTCTCAGCATCCATCTTCTCATTGATCAATATTAGAAACTATAACTTCACTGGTTGTTTTATGGGGTCTTTAAAAAAGGACACAGAATTATCAAGATCATAAAAAAATGTATTTCATTCTTTTGTGGCTCTAGCCTCATTATTCTGCCTGGGAAAGGACACCGCGATTCTTCTATGTCACAGCCCATTCTGAAGGGGGAAAGCATTTGTGTTATTTTTCAGCTGGCGATCTGTGTAGCTTGTCTCAAGTGGAAGGGTGGAAGGGCCCTTCTCTCAGCCAGCTGGCTCATAAACCAAGTGTCCTGCTGCCCTCCCGGCTGGATGTGTGCTCCGTGCCTTCCCTGGGTCCCTTCCCTGCGCAAAGCCACGCGGAGCCGCCGGACCGCAGCTCACCAGCCCAGTGCACCTCCGGCTCAGAGCTGGCAGGGCTGAAACCAGCTCTGGCCAAGCAGCTTGGATGTGGCCAGGCACAGCAGTGCTCCTGCTAATGAGCTCTGCCTGGCTCAGGGGTGTCACCAGAGCACAGCCCTTCCAGCTGCAGTTCTGCCGGCTCTGTGTCCCCACAGACACGCTCAGCGCTTCCTGGGCTGCAGCACCACGGTGGAAGTGCATTGTAACTTTTAAACACCTGAGGCACATGGATGGCTCAACAGGTAGACCTAAAACATGAGCTTAGATGAATTTTTTTAATAGCTGAAGTCAGGTGCTGCCACAGCAGGATTTGGAGGGGAGAAAGCACTGATTGTCTCAGGATGAAAAAAAGGGAGAGGGATGTAAAGGTAGAGTTGCTAACAAGGGCTGGACTAGACATTTTGAACAGATTGAGAGCAGCTCTGCCCTGAAGTCAAAACATACTCAGGAGGGCTGGAGGTGGAGACCCGGGGCTCTGTTTTGAGCAAGGAGTGTTCTCCAAATATGCTAAGCTTTCCAGTTTTTCAGCTTTCTTTGACTAAATCAGATGATCAGCTCTCCACAGCATGGGTTGGCCTTGGCTATTCTGTCCCAGAGCCCATCATGGTGAGATGCTGATCTCCTGTTGGGATGCAGGCCCTGCTGTAATGTGGCTTATACCGTGTTTAGAAAGCCAGATCATCCTCCATCAAACTGGAAAAGACCATGCCCGTCCTTCAGCTGGCAATGCCAGCTCTGAACACCTGCACACCTGCCCTCTGCTGGGACACATGATGGATTTTGGTTTGCAGTCTTGTGTGCTGAATAGTTTTTGCCAGTGAACAGTGCTTGTGTCCATATCTGATGGATTCCAGGCTCCAAGCCTCACAGGTGTGAGATTACAAAGTACGAGAAAGCAATTTCAGACATTTTTAGAGGTTTTAAGAACATAACCTCCCCAGCTCTAATATTCAAGTCCGCGGAGGTTGCACACATGACAAGAAAAGGCACATGGAGACTATGGAGATGTGCTCTTCTACTGGGTGTTGTGTGGAATGGCTTAAGTGCAATAAACACAGATAAAATGTTTTCTTTCCTTTTTGAGCTAAGAAAGATAAAATGGCTTCTTCTATTGTTCCCTGCAGCTAAAAAGAAAAGGGATTCCAAGGGCAATGTCTCTTGCCTGGCCTTGTACTGTTCAGCATTGCTTGGGTCAACACAGATGCTGGGGACAGGGAAAGGGCAATCCTTGGTTTCAAGGAGCCCAGGCCTTGATTTGGGTGGAACCAGCATTGCTTAGCAGCCACATCAGGGAGACAAGTCAGGGTTTAAGTAGAGTTTCACTTACAGCAGTTTCTGCAAATAAGGACTTTTTCAATGCCCAGTAAAACCCTTTGTAACTGTGGAAAATAAAGTGTTCTCATCTAAACCCAAAGAAAAATCGAGGAAAAAATCTGTACTTTACTACCTTTTAACACAGGTGTCATTGTACATCTTGAGATCATTGAAATCTGTATTGAGCTCTCTGCCTGTTCATATTATTACTGGAAGCAAGTTGGGTTACTCATAAATACTAACGGCACATTCATTGTATATTTGCGTGGGGTGTCAAATTATATAAGAGTAAACTTTTCTTTCTGTACTGATTTTTTGCTTTAGAGTCAGCAATTTTATTTTGTTGCATCAGTATTTCTCCAAACTCAATCTTTTCAACAAAACTATGTTAAGGTGCTGACTGATCTCTGCTAGGAGAATTTCTTGTATTCTTTATTCTTTTGCATGGTTATTGTCACAATCCACTAATAAGTAGCTCAACATGCTACTTCCTCAAGAGTCCCATTGCCTTTCCTTATAAATACAAGGTAAATTCAAGTTTTTAGTAAATTCTGTGTTTCTCAGATAATTTGTACAAAGTATATTAAGAAATCAGTATACATAAAAAAATAGAGTCAAAAATCCTCCAGACTGCCCTCTAATAGTGTGACACCTGAATTACTTCAGTGCATATGAACAAAAGCACGCAGAAGCAAACTCATTTCAGGCAGAAAGGACAGAACTTGTCACTTTTACTACTGGCCTCTCCAGAAAACCCTTTCATGTCTCTGGGAGATAGACCTCAGCATGCTTGAACCTAACTTTAATGCTAATGCCTTTGAGCTTTCCCACTGGCTTGATATTGGGGGCAATTACTGCATCAAGCTGGGCCCGCAACTTTCCCTCTTGAGCCTTGAGATTTTACCCTTCCACTGCCAAGCAGAGGTGGTCCAGGTAAGTAAAAAAATGGACAATCCTTAAGAATATACCAACCTGTGAAAGCAAATTTGCTGATTTGTTTCATTTTAGCCTGAAGAACTTGCAGACAAATTAAAGCATCTCTTCACTAGAGGAGTGGAGAAGAGATCCCAAAATAAAGAAGAAAGAAAAATTAATCTACATGAGTTTTGCTTTCTTTTCCAGGTACCTCCAGCATCGACTGTTCTTGATGTGAAACACAAATTTCAAAAAGCATGTAAGTACTATGGCTACCAGGCTGGAGGCATGGTTAGAGGCCTTTCACTTAGAAAAATTGTCAAATTTATTTTTCATGAATCTCACACAAAAGCTGAGACTGGCTTGACAGCTCCAGTGCTCAATAAGAACAGTGTTTGAACTAAGGTTCTATTGTAGTTACTGCAGATGGGAGAGACTGGAGGGAGAGAACTGCATAATTTATCACTGCCAGCACACGAGGGCTAGTCGTTTTTATCTTGTTTTTAACATTACACAGTGTTTTTAACATTACACAATTAACACTGGTCAATTCAAGACCAGTACTGCATTTGTTCTCCCAGTGTTATTGGATAAACTTCAATAACAATAGACTGCTTTGAGCTGGCCATAAACTGGCCATGTGAACCAAAAAGCTGCTGTAGTGGGGGACCTGAGTTCAGGATGATTAAAGAACTTCTGGATTTAGGTTAGATATACGGGAGAAATTCTCTATGGTGAGGGTGGTGAAAGACTGGCACAGGTTGCCCAGAGAAGCTGTGGATGTCCTATCCCTGGAAGGTTCAAGGCCAGGTTGGATTGGGCCCTGAGCTACCTGCTCTAGTGGGTGACATCTTAGATACTGAGCTTTCATTATTTTTATAAAAAAATTGTGTGTGTTCAACTAAAGGCTAAATGCCTTTTGAAAAAAAGTTGTCAGCCACTAATATGCTTGAGTTCAGAGTAGGGTAAGTAGAAAAAGCATTATGCTTCTCCTCTGTCCTTAGAATTTTATAAAACACTAAAGCTTAAGGCATCTGTGGTTGCACTCTGGTTCAGTTGATGAAGCGAAAGGCTGTTAACCTGACTGCTCTAAAGTTACTTATTTTCCCTCCCTGTAAGGGCTTGTAAAATACAAAATGGCAAAAGTTCAAAAGCCACACTACTGAATATGAAAAGATCGAGTGCATAAGTTTTAATATTTCAATAAGGGTATGTCCTCCCATCAGTTTGTCAAACGCAGTGCACTTCTGCCCAGAATCTCTTAAATCAATTGAAACTGGATTTATATTGATGCAGTTTAAATCAGTTGGAGAACACTGGCACAGAGGTTTATGCCGATATAACTGTAATGAAGTTTTTAATGGATTTGGGCTAAAGCGATGCAGGTTTGTGCATAAGCCATTTTAATGGCACCTGTTTTGATATTAAAAGGCATCTTACTCCTCAGGTACTCCCAGTGATGTAAGTGGAGCTGAGTATAAAGGAAGACAGAAAGCACACAATAAAGCACAGTACACATCATGAGCCAAACCTCTGGCAGTGCAGTGTTTTACAGCACATGGAAGGGCTGGCAAGTGCCTTCAATGCTTTTTCAGTTCTCAGTTTTTTACGTCAATTCCCCCCATTCCCGGGAGTACACCATATCAGTGTCCTGTGTCCTTTCTTCTCATTTCAGCTCATTGCTTTGATCTCTCTTTTCCAGTTCAGCCTGGATGTTGTTGTCTCATGAGGTTCTCCCCCTCCTCCTCCTCTCCCAGTTGCAAAGATCAAACCTTCACATTTTTCTCTTTGTATAGTTAGTAGGATGACAGCTAATAGAATACAGTTCTCTTAGGCACGGGCTGGGAAGGGGCTGAAGCTGATCTGTGGATGCCTTTGGTTAGTATGCTATTTTGTACTAGCTCATGCATTCATTTCTGTCATTTTGTGTGTGCCAGACTCACATGTTCCCCTATAATCTCTCATTAAAACACACTCCTACGCACACCCCCTTACAGTCTCCCTGTCTTCATACATTCTGCTTTGATCACCCATGCAATTAAGCTTTCTCCTCAGCTGGTATCTTGTCAGCCCTTCAGTGAGAGGAACCCCTGTACAGCAATTTCACAAGCATCATCTCTGTCACTGATCGGGTTTTGCTGCCTGATTCAAGAAAGGAGGAAAAAGACTGAATTATGAATTGCAGCACAGGCTGTTAATCATTAAAATAAAAGAAATGAGATGCAAGTGACACGTGCCATCTTACTGCTAAGTAATTTCTAAGTAAGCCAAATATTAGTTTGGATCTATGTTTATGCAGAAGGCAGAATACGGATTTAGAAGTCCAGGAACAAATACTGAAATACTCCTCAGCCCTCACTTCAGCAAAACTGTCTCTACTGAAACAACCCCAGCAAGGCCCAACCCTGTGTTTTTTGTGGTGTTGAGTTCAGGGGGGCAATCCCAGTTTTATCACTGGAGTTTCAGGGATCCTAGTGGAGAATAACCATTTAAGACAAACTGCTATTTTCATGGGAATTCAAAGGCTTCGCACAGCCTGAAGCTGTTTTGAATCATCACTGCCCATGGGAGGGACGAGCAGTACCAACTGGGCTCAGCCCAGAATAGCAGATCTCCTTTTGCAGCCCCCTCGAGCCATCAGCTCCACAGGGGCTTTCTGTAACAGATGTTAGAGCCAGGCTGTCACACTTAATAGCAAACATCACACCTGCCCACCATGGATCTGTCTAATCCTTTTTAAACCTACTTACAGTTTTGACCTCAGCAAAATCCTCTGGGAGGGAGTTCCACAATATAAGTGTGCTGTGGACAAATGCCTACATTTCTACAGCTTGATATTTTCTGCCCGAAACTGAGTGGCAGCTGAGTGTCAGTGTATCACTGGCCATCATCCTGTGCTGCCTGAGGCATGGGCAAAGAAGCCTCAATTAAATTGGTGCTGTGCACTGGGAGATTTTACTAGAATTCTTCTCATTCCTTTGGCTAGCTGGTTGAGATGGAACCATGCCAAAAACTAAGTGTATAAGAAAGAAGTCTCTTGACCCATTTTCTCAGTTGCTTATAATGAGTTAGGTACCTGGCATTTTCTTTATCTATACAGATTATGTTTTCAATGGAGAAAGAAATACCTTGTAGGCTAAACTTCCTGAGCTCTTGTCCTTGGCAATAACTTTTCACCTTTAATTTATTTTTATCTTTGCAAAATGTATTGGACTGCTGGGGGAGGAAATCTTACAGATAGAAAATGAAAAACTGTAATAATAATGCTAATTCAAGTATCACATAACTAAAATAAAATACCTCTAGAACAGGTAATATAGTGGAGTCAGTGATCATTAAATATTTTCAAGGTTACTGCATGAAAGTTGCTGAAAAAGCTCTTGAAAGAAGAGAAAGAACAGAAAGAAAAGGGGGAAATAAGATCTCAGCAGTACTGTAAGAAACTGATGGAGACAACCTCCTGCACAAGGGGGACAGCACAACCGGAGCTATGTTTTGAATGAGCACAGAGAGACTAGAAATTGTTCTCTAGGCAGAAGAAGCAGGCAGAGAAGGAAGGAAATCTGGTGATAAGTGGAAGGAAAAAGGGAACTCCCAGAGAAAATTGAAAACATCATCTCAAGGGTATCCTGGTCTGCAGAGAGAAATAAAGTGCTCAAGGAATAAGGAACATCTAAGCTAACAGAAGTTATATAGGGCATCTAAAATAAGCAATATCAATGAAAGCAAATCATTAAGACAGAAATTGTCAGTAGATGGCACTCAAGAATAAACAGCATAATTTCTGAACAATATGAAACTTCAGAATCCTGCTAAGCCATCTTATAACTGCTCCTTACAGGTATTTCCATAGTGATCCTGGGAGCTATGTTCCCTGGAATGCTGCTGAAATATTTTCTGTTGCTCTTCTCTAGAGAGTGGACAAGGAAATAGACAGAAATTCCTTCTTCACAATGGGACCAATCTCTCCTTCAGCCTTTTACAGCAGGGCAGTGTGTTAGGATTCACCTGCCAGGTTTTACCTGCAGCTCTCACCCTGCGTGTTCCCCAGGAGCCACAGGAGAACCACAGCCCTGCAGAACAGCAGAAGTCACACTGACAGGGCGAAGAGCAAGGAGGAGAATCTCTTGTCGCTTAGAAATCACAAGGCAAGCTCTGTGAGCACAGCTCAAGGAACAAGAAGTACTAAAGTTAATTCTTTAGTGGATGAAGTCTTCTTTCTCTCCTCCTTTCTAAAAAAGCTGCTGAGGGTTTTCATGCTCCGAATATGCAACTTGTCTGGTTTTAAGGACATCTGAGACCTAGCAGCATGATTCCAACAGCAAGGGCATAAGGAATAGCTGCATTTTGCCAGGCCTGTGCTGAGACACAGGAGCAGGCTGCAGAGCTGCTGCTGGAAAGGAGGACTGTACTGCATCATGTAATTCCCTTCTGGAGGCTGGCTGCGATGTTAAACTGCAAGGCTCAGAGAGGTGAGGCAGGATGCTGTGGGGATTAGTCATTAAGAGCAGTACCAGGGAGAGCGGTGACTGCTAAGCCAGTCCTTCCCTACCGGCTCTGTGTAATCAGGACTGTCTGATAACGCAGTCTTGCTGAGAACCTGCAGTCCCTCTGATTTCTCCACACTGTCTATTACAGCTGGATTCTCAGGTTGCAGAAAGTTAATGAAATCTGTCAACTTTGATGCCTGGAGAGACTCATGTGCCTGATGAATACATCTGCTGGGGACTCGGAGAAGCTGAATTATGCTATTTATGGCTCAGCAAAGTTGACTTCATAGTCTTGACCTGTCAATCAGCCATGTGTCTCACGAACCAAAGAGACCCAAATAAGTTATATCTAGGGCACAGAGCCTTCCAGAGGGATCTTTCTTCTGTCCTATATTAGGAGATCAGACTTTGAGAAAGCCAAAATTTTTGAAAGAGGGCAGTGATCTGATCCCACCAAGAGTCACCTTGAGCTGGATGCACTCCTCGGACAGAAAGGCAGCTACAAAGTCTATAGCTTTTATCAGATCTCAAACTCCTTCCTCCCTGATTGTGTCCTAAGTAGTTCACACCAGCCCAGAATCCATATATGAAGGAGTTTTCGAAAGGACAGACAATATCCTGCTGTGCAGGCGTCTGATTGCAGAGCTCAGAGGCCCAGCATTACATCTCCAGTACGGATTCTCAGAGCACATTGGGTTGGCAGTCACATCCAGCTATTGTTTTCAATAGATTCTCCCCTCTCTGCATTCATGACAACTGAATTGGAAATTACA
Source organism: Acanthiza pusilla (assembly GCA_036630365.1). Classification (NCBI taxonomy): domain Eukaryota; kingdom Metazoa; phylum Chordata; class Aves; order Passeriformes; family Acanthizidae; genus Acanthiza; species Acanthiza pusilla. The sequence continues at coordinate 10,321,086 of JAXCHO010000164.1, forward strand.
CAATGCAGGCGAATCACTGGGGATGGGCAGTTATTACAAATGGGCACTAAGAAGTACAGTGATTTCATCAGTGTAAATTGCTTATTCATCTGCGTTGACTTTGTAAATGGAAATTACTAGATTAGGAGGAAACATGGTATTTATTCCATCTTCTATTTATAATTTATTTTTCTTTTGTCTTAGCCACACAGAAGAGATCAATAGAACACTAGTTTCTGATGAATTTCAGTATCCCTCAAATGACACAATTCTAAGATCGTTTTACTACTCTATGCCTGTCAATACAACACAGTTTATTAGAAACTCCTTGAATTTCTTGTTACTGCCACAGTGAGGCTTGTATATCCTGAAATCCTTTACTTTTTGCTTCCCAGCTCTAAGCACAAAGGAAGCAACAGCTCCTGCCACAAAACTCAAACTGGTTGCTACCTTCTTCTTTCCCAGCTCATAATCAGAGATCTCATCCATGAGTAAATTTCCTCCTGCCTGTGCAGAACATGCCTGTCAGAACAGGGACCCAAATTCTTGCCTCAGCACGGGGCTTTAGCCACAAGACCAGCCTGTCCAGGAGCTTCATTTCTATCCTATGCGGGGAGAAGCATCAGAGGACGATGTCCTCTCAGCTTCTTTGTGACATATCTTTGCAAATCTCTCTGTACAAAATACGGGAGTCTGTCTGCTGGTACAGATTCGTGTGACTTGAATTTATGGCTTGGCTGTCAAAATAATTTAAGCCCTCCTGTGAAAGCTGGGTATTTTTTTCACTTCTTTGCAACAGCCAGTGAGGAAATGAGAATGGCATCATTGACCTAACACTGTTAAAAGAAAGGAGAAGCCAAACTGAGTTAGCCTCATGATTTTCATCTTCAAAGTGAATGAAGATTTACCTTATACTCAGGCACCACACACCCCACACCCCATTCTGTGTTGGAGTTTCAGAAAAACAATTCTGTCCATTTTCCAAAAGGGTCAGACAAAGCATGAAGCCCATCGCGTACACCCTCCAGAAGGTTCTGTGCCCTTCACAGACACTGCTGTGCATCCTGAGCTGTGGTCATAAGCCTCCCATTCAAGCCCGCCTCATGTGCCTCCTGACACTGCTAAGGCCCCGATTTTGCATTTGGGCATTTCCAGCTGGGGTGCTGAGATAACAACAGTGAGAGCGAGCACCAGACCAGGCATCTGCAGTTCATTTCTCTGCTGAGCACTTGAATCTCATTTTAAGCTGTGGAGAAAGAGTCACTAAAGCAGTCTGAAAAGCATCTGATCACATATCCATGAAGTTTTGCTTTCTGAAATTTACACATGGTTACAAAAGTATTTCCACTATGCATTGAATTAGGAAATGATGGTGGAGGTTTGGCTCACCCAGCTGATTTAGAAGCAGGGCATATAGAATCTTAAGCAAGACTTTTAGAGTCAGATTTTTTAAAGTATTTTGGTCATCTAAAGATAATAATAAAAGCCAGAAGCTCCCCTGGGACTTTTGAAGCCTCTTTATTAACACTGAAATGAATGAGATGTTTAAGACTTAGGTCTTTAAGACTTGACCGATGGGAGTCATGCTATTGGCAGGGGTGAGTTGTGTGCTAGACACTTTCTCCATTTTGAGCTTCATTTCCTCATCTATAAAATAAGAATAATTAACCTGCCTTTCATCCACCTTGGGATCTTTTGTCTGTTTTGGCTGTGATCCCGTAAGAAACATTTGGGACAAAGAATGACTTAAATATATGTTTAATGACCTATTGAACCAGAGGGAGTTAGGTGTGTAAAACACAAAAGCCAGGATTCATTAAATCCTTGTAGAAATAAGATGACCTTCAGAAAACCAGCCATATTTAAATCAGCAATGGAAAAAGTGAAGATCAACTCAAAATGTTTAATGAAAATTCACATTATTTCTCTTTTTTTTGACAGCTGCTGCATCTGATGTTATTGAATTTCATTAGCAGGATTACAGATATCATTTTAAATGAGTAACATAATAAAAGAAAAGGCAGCAAATCTATTGAGATGTAGCTTGAAGCAGAACTGTCCCCCTCTGCTCTCTGGGATATTGTTCCCAGCTGAGATTTACAGGGCTCTAACAATGCATCACAAATGACATCCTATGTAAACAATTGGAGAACAAATGTGAGGCGCTATTTAAATGCCTCATTAGGAAAAGGAAATTTCATAGCTAGATTCTTTGCTTTTCTTGACTTTGCAGTAGATTTAATTGACAGATCTAGATGAAAAACATAAAAATTTGTTTACCAGAATTGCCTGTTTTTATTTACAATGTGTCTTATATTAGTGCCTATGGCTCAGCTGAGGAAATTACAGTAGAAGACCCTATAGAAGTAATTCAGACCCTAGAGAATATCCAGTCTTAGGGAAAATGAAGAATTAAAGCCTACTTAACTGTTAATAGAAGAGTAGTTTTGGGTTTAAAACTGCTCCTACATCAATTTAAACTCAGATATTAATGTTTTTTGTCTGAAGAACAGACTCATTTCCAGTGTTAACCTGGTGTTCACCAGCAGACTCGTGGGCTTTATGTTCATTCAAGGTACTCAAGATGCTAAAAGCCCCAGTGGGCCTTCATTAGTGTGAAAATAATCACATGTCCATTAATAAGACAGGTGTCAGTTGATTATGGCAGGGTCAAGATCACCTCAGGCTGCAGATGTGCTCTGCATCTACATCAGGTTTTTCACAGGAATCCCTCTGCTTTTGAACACCTAAGTTGGCAGGTGGCCTTACTGAGAGGTCCAACAGCTTCTGTCACATAGAGCTGCTTGGAATGGATGCGTATGAAATGTCCCAGAACTTCTTGTGAAAGACAGCCAACAGGCACTGGATAACAGGAGAGGAAGGGACTCTCCCTTGCCAGAGTGGGAGGAATCTACCTCCTTGAAAAACCTGCGAGAACATGAGAAATAAATGACAAGTCCTGTGGTGTCGTGTCTGCTGGACAGGCTAGAAAAGGAGCAGCAGCTTCAGCTTCTAAGTTCAGACTTTCCTCCAGGTCTTCTCTGCCTCATAGATTTCCTGGATGTACTTTTGCAGCCCCTCCCTTCTGTGGGGCCAAGAGCTGTGGCATAACAAGGAGCTGCAATTCCAGGGGTGGGGTCTTGTGAGCCCATGTGAATAGGACCAAGGGAGGCTGTTCAGAACTGCATGTGAAGGATCTCACCCTGTGACAGTGGTTTGTTTTGCATTTGTTTATATGCGAGCTGTCTCGCATATTTGTAGCCTATTTATTTGTTTTCCTATTCGGGCATGTGGGGAAAGAAGCCCTGAGAACAACCAAAACAAGAATGCTTTCAAACAAAATATGGTATTTGCAACTGTTTCAAGTTAATGAAAGCAATGCATCAAAGACAAGAAGGTGAACAAATGATTCACAGTAAAAATAATGTAGCAGAGTTTTGCCTCTTTCTAAATTGTCCCCAAGTCGCAATGATATTGAATATATTTGCTGTTGAAAATTATTCACCACTGAAATAAATGATGTGTGAGTTATACTGGAGCAACGCATGTTGCTCTGGTTTAAATACATACTAGTGGAAGGCAATTTTTTTTTATGTTCTGCCATTAGACTGCAAGTTCAGAGTGCACAAAGAGTCTGGATGAGCTGTGTCTATAACATTTACAGAGGGAAAGCAGTAGAGGTGTTCAAAGGCCATGAAGTGTTTGCCGTATAGATTGGGATGAAGCGTCATCCCTCAAATATGAGAAGGAATACTCACCCAGCAGTATCACCACAATCAAGTCCCTTGTGGGCTGTGTCTGTAAAGCTGTGGAGAAGTGCTTTGCTGATCAGCTTTTAGGTTGGAAAAGGCCTCTGACATCCTTGACTCCAACCTTTGACCGATCACCACCTTGTCAACCATCAATAACCCTGAGTGCCATGTGCAGTTGTTTCTTGAACACCTCCAGGGGCGGTGACTTCACCACCTTCCTGGGCAGTCCATTCCAATGTTTAGAACCCTTTCCATGAAGAAATTTCTGCTGATGTCCCACCTGAATCTCCCCTGGCCCAGCCTGAGGATATGTCCTCTCATCCTGTTGCCGATTGCCTGGGAGAAAAGCCTGATCCCCACCTTGCTACCACCTCTTTCAGGGCATTGGAGAGAGTGGTAAGGTCCCCCCAAGACTCACAGCAGTGCTTCTGAGGCACAAAAGCCTTTCCACAGCCTAAGTAAAGTGGTGGGATAGGGGAATTAAACCAGCTGGAATAAACTTCTCCCAGGAAGGACACACGAACATGACAGCCTCTGGCTCGTGTGCTAGTGTTTGATCTGCTGCCAGAGCAGGGCACATCTCTGCTGCCTTCTTCTCACTGCTCCCGAAGAAATTACAATTTAGCCCTGTCCTTAGTGGGGATTAATGTTCGGCATGGTGAATTTACCAATGAATTTATGAGAAGTTAATTTGTACTAAGGACAAAATCATGTCAATTCGAATGTGTTCAGTTAATTGTTGATGGCGTTGGTGTGGCCATTAGATACAAAACCTCTCATCGCTTTTGGGGTCAGCGAGGGAAAGCATCCTGATTAGCTCAGTGGCTGGAGAGAGCACTATCCCCTGGATAGTCAATACTGAAAGAAAATTATATGTAATTAGCATATTTTATTAGCTAATTGACTGTGGAATGCTTTTAAAGAAACAACTAGAGCCTGGGGTAGGCCTCTGCCCAGTACATCAGTGGGGAAGGCACAAATGAGCTTTTGAGCCATCTTTTCTGTATCAGCTGTGATTGTTGGACCACTGTGTGCTTTCTGATGCTGGAACATGAAACCAGCAGGGCCCCAATCCTGCTGTAACATGTGCTGGCACCGGACTGCATTCAGGCAGCACGCTAACAGCACTGGGTTGAACCAGTGACCTCGCCAGTTCTCTGCTCTCTGTCCCTCTTGCCTCTCTGAGGAGAGCTGCTCCCTAAATGCACTCAGCAGTGGTGCTGATTGCGGCAGGACCCGCAGCAGAGCTTTCTGAAGCGAGGGAGCAGTGACCTGTGTTATCAGCATCCCAAAGCACAGCATATCTGCAGCACTGTGAGGCACAGCACTGTTTGTTCTCTCAGAACCTGGCACAGGATGAGCAGGAACAAAGGGTTTAAAAGAAACATTTTAAAACAGGTCTTTATATCTCACTGTTTGTGTTTCCAGAGACCACAAGGGTGGACAGATAGCTGTGTTTAAATGCTCTGCTTTGCTGCCAGTGAAAACCTTGTCTGGCCTGGCTACTCCACACCAGTACAGATAGCCGAGCATTTATGGATTGAGATAGACAGCAACCGATTCCATAAACCACCAAATATTAAGCTGCTTTATGAAAACTCCTGTGTTAGAATATCGACAAGAAGATAGAGAACGAAGGATATTTTTCATCCCTGAAACACATATTTGGTTTGGCAAATGTATGTTCCTTAATGTGCACTTTTTCCTGTTTGTGTTGCCCTTCATGTGAAGGCTTCACTGATCGAGCTTATATTTAGGAAGAGAATCCTGCTCGAGTTCTCACATCCCCCTGATACCTGAACAATTATCTTTGTTACCCTTTCCATACTTGTGGAGATGGGAGACTCAAAGGCAAAGATAACTACCAGAATACATATTCTCACTCGGCATAAACTATTCATCTCTTTGAATTTGGGCTGGCACTTCAGAGCCAGAACACAACCATCTGAAAATACAAAGCAAACCCACCACTGTTACAGCACATAGGGGACAGACACAGCCCTCCCTGGGGGTCCCTGGTCAAAGATTCCCTGAACCCATTAGGCAGAGTCCAGCTACACAGACCCCAGCCCTACAGGGTATGACTGTACCCCAGGGGCAGCGAGGGGGGCCACCCCTGCAGTGACACAGCCCCTGGGGGTCACACTGCTGTCCTGGCCAGCCCTGCACAGCCCCACACACTCAGCACCTCCTCACCCCCTGGCACTGAGGAAGAGCAGCCCCACGGGAAAGTTCCTTCCAGCTCCAGGACTGTCAGAGTATCTATTTTCTTGTTTCTCTGTATTCTGGTCTATGGCTGTTATTAATGAAATAAAAGGTGAGCCTCATTCCTTTTCTGTTCCTTTGCCCACGCACATTAATTTAAATGCAAATTCATCCAGAAAGATCAAAATTAATTATGCTTTCTGCAGCAGGATACATGGCAAATGGAAATGCACAGGGCTGGCTTTTCCCTTTCCTGTTTTTCTTCCTTTTTTTTTTGCAAAGGAAAAACAATGTAGCAAAAATATTAACATATGCACATAAATGTTGCATGCTTGCTTGTTTTTTTTCCCTGATGCTTTTTGCTTGCCTGAGTTTCTACAATTGCTTTCAGTTGCAGACTGTTTCAGAAGGAATATTGAAAGGTTAATCTGTTAGTGACATAAATTGACATCTAAATGGCAAACTGTATTCTGTTTACCACTAATAAGAATCAATCTCCATTAAGAAAAACTATGCTGACTCTTAAGAAATTTGTCCATTATTGACTGATCAGAATATAGCTGAAGTATGAGATTTTAAATGTTTTCTTCAGTGAGGAAAAAAGGCATGGGGGAGAAGAGTGTTCTGGTCCTCAGCAAGTTCAGATATTTACATAAGTCTTTTTAATGAAAATGCAATCAAATTTGTGACTCAAAGTGCAGTGCAGAGTCTCACAGGCTGGAGTTTCACATCTGGGCACAGTCACAGCAGCTTAACTGCTCCCAGGAGCCAACATATGGACGGGGCTATCCTGTTTGCCAGATCCTGGGCAAGAAAGGCAAGATTCTGACACTTTTTTAAAGGGGAATGGGTGTAGGCAGTATGTGCAATGTGCAATAGAGACATTAGGTATCCTCTGAGAAACCTTCTGGAACAGGCTCTGTGGGGCTTCAGAGGAGCTGCCAAGGGAGACTGTTCCATGACTTTATGTAGGAAAAATGGATGGCCATGGATATTAAGCATTTAAAGCCAATGGGAATAACCAAATGAACAGCTAAACCAGCATTTAGCCAGACATTTAGTCAGGCTGGAGTTTACTTGCTTAGACTTACTTACTCCCTCGGCAAGCAGTATGGTTGGAGCTTGATGAATTCAGGTATAGCAAAAACCAGAAGAAAGAAATGGATGCTTATGATCAAATAGCTAATTTTTCAAATTCCACATGCCATTAAGTAAGTGTTTTTTTGTGTCCCCATAGCAACTAGAGTTCAAGGTGCCTTTGTAAAACACATGGCCAAAGATCTTCCCTGGAAAGCTTACAAATGAAACAAAGCAGAGAAAATACCCAGAAAAAAAAAAACCTGACAAAGAAAAGGGATTTATCCCCAGATATGGAGCCATTAAAAACAACATCCATTTCAGTGCTCTGCTGAGATTTTACCGAACAGGGCACACTGGATCTGCTCTTTCCAACAACTTCCCATAAAAACATGGATCCAGTTCAAGATCTGCTCCCACTCTTTAAATATTCTGATACACCCTCTCAAAGGTCCTTCCACCAGGAAAACACAGCCCAGCTGAATGATCCTGGATCCAGAAAGTGCCTTCCCAAGGTCAGCCGTGTGCCCTGAAGACCTGGCAAGAGATGGGAGCAGCACACAATTGGCAGCCTGACCCTTGCAAAGCCCCGCTGGGCTCAGGAGCTCGGTCTGGTGTCAGCTCAGTCCCGCTGAGCAGTGCCTGGAGTGGCCTGGCCAGAGCTGGGCTCTGCACTAGCCCTGGAAAATAGACCCAGGGGACTGTGCTGGCGTTTAGTGGGTCAGAGCAGCAAAACATCTCTTGGCCTGTAGCCAGAGAGGGCTTTTTGAGAGGGGCCATGTGAAGAGATGCTGTGGCCCTGCTTGCCCCACGCCACTGAGAGCTGCAGTTCCTCAGGTCGCTCAGATTGCAGCTCTCAGCGGCTGTCATTTGTTAGAGTGGAGGCAAGCACAGTATGCAATCACTTCAGATACTTTGTCTCTTGATCTTGTGGCCGAGCTTAGCTTTGCTGTGGTTTCTTTGGTGCATTTTGCTTTCTGCCATCATGCTCAGGAATCACTCAAGTGCAATGTTAGCACAATAAATCACACAGCCTTTTCTTCCAAATAAAAGCAGAAAGTAAGGGCTTCAAGTAATTTCAGCATCCTGCTTTCCTGCTGTCAGCTCAGTGAAGCAAGAGTACACAAACTTCAGCCCTGCAAAGGCTGTGGTTGTTAGCATGGTGATATCTCTATCCATATCTCTATCCTTGTTTTTCCAAAGTGCTCCTGGGAACGCTCAGACATGGCTGCTGCAACCAAGGGAAACAACACTCTGCCCACTGCCTAAGGTTACAGACATGGGACAACAGTATTTGTTCAGCATTTACTTGTCAAGGAAAGACCTCAGCAAGTTTTAAAATAATCTGCCAGTCTCTATATATCATGCACAAAGCCAGCATCCCCACACATACTGAAATGTGAATCTTTCCTTCTTATTGCTACATGGATATCAAGAGTGCCATCTGGTTAAGGTCGTGGAATGCATTTCAGCCATGCTCAGTTCACATGAGCAAGTGCTGTTACATTTCTCAGCTCATGTGCAGCATTTTTGCGATCAGATAGGGGAGGTTGGTGCCGCAGCAGTTTTTTTGAATTTTCTCTGTTTCTGCAAATTTAAACAACATGCTGCTGATGATTGATTATAGTAATTTTGTTGTTCATATCACCCTATTCATATCACAGCAGGTATTGCTTGTAATTATTAAGGCTATTTGTTATTAGAGATGCATGGGTGGTGAAATACAATGAGAAGCAAACAATTTAACTGGTAATAAAATTAGCTGATGATGGAAAGTCAATCTGCTAATTATCTCCAAATTGTGTCTGTCAGCTGTGTTTTGCATTTCTTAGACTCCTTGCTCCCCTATAGAATAGCTTTTGCAGGTCTGCATTCCGAGGAACACACTGAATTCCCCAACAAGAGAGGTCTTCATCATGTTACACCTTTGGCCTCATACAGGCTCACATAATTTCATAAATACTTTGTGACAAATAGGCATTTGATTCTGTAATTTACTGCACAGCAGACAGTGCACTAATTTTTTGTAGAAGATTCTTTATGAAACTTCACAAAAAATAGGCAAATTCTTTCAATTTCATAATTATTGGAAAGTACCAAGTTCTTCAATTTCTTAGTTGTTAAATTTTCAAAACACCTTGTGATATTTAAGTGGTGGAGCACATATTCAAGTCAATTGGAGCCATGTGGATAGAATACCTTTGGACACTCCTAAAGCTGCTTTTCTAACTGTCCTTGGCTCCTAGGATTGTCAGCAGATTAATTTACTGGGATTCTAGTATACAAGCAGTGAAAAAACAAACCGTGTGGGCAGCAGGACCAGCAGAACTCGGTTTTCTGTGCATTTTTGAACAGTGGTATTGCCAGCTGGGCATGGCACTGAGGCTGTCATTTTAGCTTGTGTTTGTATGGTTGTTTGACAGCGCTACACCTCCTTTTTATAGCCAGTATTAATAGGTAATTCCATAGTTTGCTATGGGAAAATTAAAGGTGGCTGTCAGTTTTTATGTATCCTGTCAGTTTTCTTGTATTTTAATTTCTGTTTTAAATATGGATGGGTACAACAAATAACCCACCCAAAATTAAATATTTTTCCTCATATCCATTTTTTAAAAGAGGTTATTAAAAGTAAACATTGAGTTGCTTTCCAAGAAAGTACCATCCTGTGTTGAAAAATTATGATGTCTTAAACTTAATAGAATTAAAATATTGTGTTTTTTAAAAAGATAAATGCATAGATTTTTTTTTAACACAAAGTTGGAACAAATTCCTGATAGAGAAGATGGAATATGGTCAAAGACTTAAGATCTGTCGTAATTGCTTACGCTTCCAGACTAGTGGAAGTACACATAGAAATAATTTTGCCTGAATCATAACAGAATAACTCATAGAACAGCAGAACAGTTTGGGTTGAAATGGATAATCAAAGATCATCTAGTCCAGCCCACCTGGCAAGGTCAGGGGCATCTTCAACTAGATCAGGTTGCTCAGTGAAGAAAACCGAAGGTGATGTCACTTAAATTCAAGGAGTTTGTGAAAGACTTTTCAGCTGAGGAACAAACAAAGATTTCAGGTGTCTACGTGCCTGCAGTTGGGGGGTGACCATATTGGAGTTTGAGGCAAACATCCTTCAAGAGAAGGACTCGCCAGGAGAGTATGAATAATCAAACGGAGATGGAAAACGAGGAAGACATTTCAAGAGCTGTCCAATGACGCTGCAAATAGAGGAACCAAAGCTGTTTTACATAAATGCTAGGAATAGATGCAGAGGAACCACAATATTGACTAAACATTAGAGGATGTAATATTGGCTAAATAGACCTGTGGTTTGAACCATCGTGGCTGCTCTTATTTTCTGGACAGTCTGTATCTGCTTTTCCAAGTCAAAGCCGGTCTGGGATATAAGTGAGCTGAAATGTTGTTTTTACAACTTTGTTCCAAGTGGGAAATACATATCCAAAGCCATAAACCCTGCATAAGGGAGATGAAGAGCTCTGCTAATCACAAGGAATATACAGAGACTGTGACCTGCTTGGTTGAGCTCTGATGCATCATCACAGTGTCAGAAAGTAAATATTAAAATGTGCCTGATCTTAGATGCAACAGGAGTTGCAAGTTAAACTTCAGTCATCCATGGTCTTGGATTGCCTTTAATCTCTGCAGGAGGCAGCAATGGAAAACGTTAATAAGAATAAAATGGGAATTAAACCTTGCTAAAAAAACCCCCACAACAACTCTGTGAAAGAGAAACCCTTCAACTTTAGATTGGAAGCAAGGGGAGCTCTGCCAGGTGTGGGAGTGCAGAGAGGCCTTGAGTGCTGCACAGAGCTGCAGCTGTGCCTCTGCCTTGAGTGAGCGCAGGTTTGCCCTGTCTGGGAGCAGCACTCTCTGCATGCACTCCTGCACTCCTGCTGGTGCCAGGGAAGAGAGCCATCAACCCCTTATTCTGACAGGCAGTAGCAAGAATTAATACAAGGGATAATTAGTCCCTCAGCTTGGCCTTTTTTCACTATTTAAAGAAAGAGAGCTTTCCTGGTATAGGAATGAAAGGAATGTGTGTCTGCCATGGGCAGGCTGGATTGGAATGGCTTCCCACGTTACCAAACAGGAATCCAGAGCTGCTCTAGTGAGATTTTTGGAGGATCCCTGTGTAAAATAGTCATAGGAGGAAGGCAAATGAGGAGGGTGACAGGTGGGGCCAGGGTCCCCTTGGCTGACTGCTGCCAAGCGGTGAGCAGGACACCCAGGAATGTGTGAGATTTCCTATCTCTGAAGTGAGTCTTACCATGCTGGGAGAGCAGACTCTGTGGGGTCACACAAAGCAACGCTGGTTTCTGCAGGACCCTGGACAGCTAAGACTTGGGAACAGCCGTGCTAAAATCTGCTGACGGCAGAGACCGAAAGCAGGAAACTTTGGTGTTCTCACTCAAATCAACATGGACTTTGTCCCCCGCTCCATTTAGCATTTCCACTTGACTTTAGCTAGTGGCTCCCCCCAACAGTCAGAGCAGGGAAGGAACAGCTAATTCCAGGTCCTTCCAGAAGAATACACACAGCACTCCAAGCACGGCCTGGCAACCAGAGACACACTGATGTGATAACAAGGTCACTGCAGACAAGCAGCAGCAGAGGCACACTTCCATCTGTCTAAATCTTTGAGTACGTTTGAACGTAACGGTGTACTGAGGCTAAAGGCCTGGAAACGTGGGATGACGTGCTTAAACGCACAACCTCTCTTTGCCCTTGTGGAGATTATGAGCCATACCTAAAAGCACATTGCCACAGGACCAGGTAAATTGACTTTTATTGAAACATACTGTAATATGAAGGGGGGAGCTGGGGGGAAGTTTCCAATTTAACACAAATACATTGCATTTCAGGCTCCCAAATAACTATTGATATCTGCTGTCCTGGAGCAAATCATATCTCCCTTGACAAGTCAGACAGCTGCTCCTTCTCTATCTTCCCTTTGTTATCTTTAATAGCCATGGATTGTTGTGGTACCTTGAAGAAAATGTTTGCAGCTTACTAGATGGATGTCTCACCTCCTGCTATTAGCCCTGGTTCATGGGTTCATCTATTGCCTGCTCTTGCCTACAAAAGTCAGCCCAAGTGCTTTTGAAATGAGAGTGTGTCACTGCACGGTGTGCACTGTGTGCAGCTCCCTTCCCCTCCAGCGGGCAGCTGGTGGAGTGAACAAGCTCTCCCAATCATCCTGAAATAAGTTAGGAAAGAGCAACCTCCAGAGCTTGTCTGGTCCAGGTTCCTGCTCAGAAGAGGGTCAGCTTTCAAGTCCTATAACACTGCTCAAGGTGATCCTCTGATGCGGCCTGACTATCTCCAGGGATGTAAATCCCACAGCTTCCTGGGGAAAATGTTGCCAGGTTTGATCACAGTCATTGTGAACAATTTTTTCCATTTAAAGATATGGGAATATCGGTACCTTATATACAGGATCACTAAGAATTGTAAGATATGTCTAAAAAAAATCTGACCAATTTCACCCCAGTTTTGAATTGAAAATACAAATTTCCTTCAGGCTATCAACTGTCCTCTGGTGTGTCAAAGGGAATAAAAAAAAATGTGGTAGAAATGGCTGAGGGTGGTGATACTGCAGCAATTTCCTCACTTTTCTCTGACAATCTTTGCTTTCCCCAAATCTCAGTCAGTGTCATGGGCTATGTAAGCTCTCCCCAGGCTGCTTCAGGCCAGCCCAAAAATGTGCTAGGTCAGCCGTAAGAACCTCCAACAGTAAACCAAAGAGTGTGTATGGGTTAAGCAAAGTTGCTTGTCCTTGTGATGCAAAGGAGGAGTGTTTATCTTGTCCATTCAGCAGCACAGCTGTGAAAGCACAGCCTTCTGTATCCAGGCACCACAAAGAGCTGGCTAAGTTAACAAGCTGAAGAGCCACAATCCCCTCTGCAGTCTGTCTGTGGCAATTACCAGCTTACCCAAACACCAAGGGAAACAAATGCAGCTGGAGGCTGTACCTATTTTGACCAACCTGACAGGTCTATGTTCAAAATCATCAAAGGGAATCCAGTAGCAACTTCCAACTGCTCTTGTGCGTTTTTGGAATGACCTTTAAACTAGAACACTCAAAAATCTACTTCTAGGGGACATCCTTAAGTTAAGGGTATCGAGGAAGTCGTAAGTAACTCAGTATTAGCTACCCATGTACTTCTACTTTCTGTGTCTCTATTTCCCTGACTAATCTATGACTGAGAACTAATACAAACGGCATGTCCCTAGTCAGGTTTTAAATTCCTAAATGGGAAACATTAAGTCCTTTAGACCAGACTGTGGTCATAATTTTGCCTGCACAGGCATAATTTTAGAAGGAGGGTCAAGACCAATGCATTTATTACTGAGTTTTGGCAAATACAGTAATAAACAGAATCCTCTTTATGTTTCCCAGTGCTGCACACACAGGCTGTGCTGATGGAGCATTCAGCACTGAGACTGGCCCTCCCAACACCCAAGTAGGGAAAATGTGTATATTGTGTGCTCCTCCTAGCTCTCTTGTTTTCTCCTTGTATAGCTAAGACCAAAAGAGAGGTGTTTTTAAATTTCATTTCACTTTTGTCGCTATCAGCTGGAAAAAAAACCCCAAAAACTACCTAACAGAAATTTAGCTCTTCCACCATGAAATTAACAGCCACGCTTTGTGATTGGAACAGGTCCCCAGTGGTACCCTTCCCGTGTTGGCCTGCAACTAGAGCACAGTGAGTATTCATACGGCTGAATACAGCCACCTAATGCATTACTAATCCTCTGGCAGATTCTCTTCCTCACAGTATTGCTCCCTCTATATGTGTTATTGGGTGAACTGTCAGTACCTTCTCATTAATTGACATCAATTATTAACTTATTAGTTTTTTCATTAATGAAAGAACCTAATGGTTTTCATAGGCACTGACTAGAAATGCTCCAGAATAAAGTGTGTGATCAAATAATGATGACAAGGCAGTTTTAAGACAATTCACTCCCTTCCTTCCCTCACTGCATTACCTGTTTTCAGACTTGCTCACTGCAGGAGGCAGCCTCTTTTTTGTGCCAGTCCACACATTCTTGGTGGGCATAGCAGTGGAAGATAAAGCTGCCACAGGCTGTGGGGTGTTTGGTCTGTGGGTGAGTAGAATTGCAAAGCCATAGAAAATAAGGGCTCAGCACCTGATGGAATGCAGCATTTTCAGTAGCAAGCAGCCAGCAAACATATATTGAAAGGGAGACAAAACATAAAGTGGAAAAGAGCAAAGAGGTGTTGCAGCCATGGCAACATCCTGTGCCAGTGGCTGTTGTATTTTTCCAATATCTAGCTCACTGCCTATTTATATTAAAAAAAAAAAAAAAAAGAGAGAACCAAATATTACTATTTCCTGTCTCTGCCTGCACACTCTAGATGCATTAGGATTGGAAGCAGATGCCTCAGAAAACTTCAAACAGTAGTGTAATGCTCAGATACACCTGGTCTGCCTAGGTCAGACAGCTGGTAAAGAACTCTTGGATTGTGAGCCTTTGCCCGAGAGGTTGCATTCATCATCAGGTGCTGCCTATTGTAAAACAGCCTGAGAATGCAAATGCTTCAGCAAAATATGTCAGTGAGTGAGACACTGCATAACACAGGCTTTGCCATTAGTCTTACAACTCAGGACAAGAAGTGCCCTGTGGAGTTTTCTGAGTGATTGCATAATGCTGAGCCTCCGAGAGGGTCCCTGTTGTTCATGCCATCTCCTCTTCTGTTTTTGTCATTGCAGATGGGCCCTTTTTGAAGGATTCCATTAGCATTCAAAATCTTGCTGTTTCCTCTATCATTACACTGTATTTTACAGACCTGGGTCAGCAGGTTGGTTGGACCACAGTAAGTATGTCCTTATAAGAGTCTGCATGGCTCATCTTAATGGGCAATGTGTTTCAGCATCAAATTACTTCAACTTCCTCAGCCTGTGCTTCCCTATGTAAAATGGTGTAATTAGTTTATCAGCACTCAAAACAGAATTAAATGGAGAGTGAGCCAAGTTATCAATATGCTAACTCTGACTTCCAATTAAAGATTAGAAGGGGAACATAAAAATACTGCCTGAAGAAAAAAAATCAATTTTAAAAAACAGTTTTAGCTTATCTTGGGTTCATATGCCTGTGCGGAACTGTAGCCAAATACATTAATTTGCTGAAAGACTCCACAGTGTTGAAAGTGGAAGGATATTATAAAGAAAAAATGGCTTTCTAGTAATCCTGTTGCTAATGCAGGAAAATAATTGGTTGGAAATAACTTACTCTTTGTTCAAGCAAAGAAGAGTTCTGAGAGGGAGGCCAAGGATTCCAGGCAGCAGATGCCCAGACAGGCTCAAGAGTCAAAACTTTTGAATCTCCTTGTAAAACAAAAGCATTTGCCATGACAACAGTACCTGTCTTATGCTGTAGGTAGACCTGGTTTGACTTTAGTTATCTTCCTATAAGCAGAAAGCAGTTTGCTTTCCATGGCAATGGAAAGCAAACCACCAATTGCTTGCAATTCCTTTAATAAAGAGAGTTTTTGCTAACTGGCATCAGGGCTGTTGGCCAAATTATTAGATTCTTACCTCAGGCAGCCCACAGATCCCACCCTGCACACCTGGGGGGATCACAAGCCACAGTCCTTCCTTGGCTGTGCCTATAAGGATGGAGTTTATGAGTGTCAGGTCTTTGAGCTTGCAGGTGATAGTTCCAGTTCCTCTCTCCAATAGGTCACTACGGGCTAGGAAGCATTACTAAAAAACTCTTGGAATGAACATGCTACTTTACAGCTCCTTATCTGCTGAAACACACACTCAAGGTGAATGTTACTGCCAGAACTGACCTTGACTTGGGAAAAGTCAGCCTCTGGATCAGCTCTATAAGGTCACCTATCCATCCCAACTGTTCGAGATCACGTGCATTTCTCCCTCTCCCAGGAAGCAGATAGCCCTGAGAAGCACAAATCCTGGCAGCTTTTAGTCCCTGTGAAGAAGAACATGGCCAGTGTCCATCCTTCCCAGTTCTGACAGGACCCAAATCCCCACGGGGTGACAAGAAGTTTACCTCAGTGGAGCCAGAGCATTTCCCACTGTGTGACCTACCTGTGTGAATAGAGGTCTGTGAGCTTACTGAGGCTGAGGCTTTACCCCATCCTGATTAATGGCCTACTGGGGCCAGACTAATTAATGCTACTCCTGTTTCCTTCACGAATAAATCCCACCATCTCTCAATCATGGAATTTCCTTGCGAAGCAAAACTGTGATTACTGCAGCTTCCTGTTTGCTACAATTAAGTCATCTGCAAGAACCTTATTTATTCTCTCTTTTCCTGGTGGTTTATGTAGCCTGAGACAGTAACATAACTAAGGCTTAATATCCCATTATAAATACTGCAGTTATGACCAGGAGTAGGTACTGCAGGCAGTGGCAGTTTTTTTATGATTTAATCTGCATGCAAAAAGTTGACTCCATGAGTTTCTGAATATTCATCTTATCGCATTCTGCTCCATATTCTAAATTGTCTCCATTCTCAGTGGGAGAAATCTTCTTCCTAGCCACATCATTTAAACAGTCAAGAGATTTTTATATTATAGCTAGTCTATAGCAATAGGAAAAAAATTCATAGAGGACCGCATTCTAACAACAGCAATTAGAAATTCATTTGTGCACAGAATGTGTAGTTTTACTGCCTTTTTTACTGTGCTTAGAGCTCCTGTTCTCCCCTCCCCCTTGATGTTCTAACAGATTTACGCACACAGTGAGGGAGGCTTCTGATTTAAAGGTTTGACATTTAAATAAACAAGGCACAGAATAAAAATATTCTTATCTCGTCAGCAAAATGATAGCTAAGGTACAAAGGGCCACATTCAGGTCTGGACTGCAAAAATAGATACAGAAGCACATGGAGACATGCTGGTGCTCCAGAGGTCAGTGCATTGGGCATGGATCTGTCTAGGGGAACACTGTTCTGGGTGGGTGTTCTGGGGCTCTGTCACCTCACTGGAGTTCACACTTGAGGACCAAGAACACTAAGACCCCCAATGCTGGGGATTTATACCAAGACTTGTGGTTTTACACACAATGACTTGTGGTTTTTGAAAGGGGAGAACAGTATCGACCTCCACCTCCTGAGAGCAGCACCCTTTCCAAACATGTTGTAAAATAAAAGGTGATGCTGCTGTCTCATCCCAAACAAAGAGTTTGTGCCTCAATAAGCCCAGGAGAATCAAGAAAGTTCAACTTCTCTTTTGGAACATGCACAGTCTCAGATTTAAAATACTTGTCATGCCTCACCTTGGCAGCTCAAGAGTTTATTGTCTCCGGTTGTCTGCTTAGTCCCTCTGCCAAGGCTGACACCTTGTAGGAAAGATGTTTCCTCTTCTTCCTCAGCCTTTTAAAAACCCTGTTGCACAGTGACCAAAATATTTTGGTGTTTAGTGCCATGAAAGGCCATACTTTTCCTGGACTCATGCTACACCACAGCTCTGAGATTGGCTGACCAGTTTTCAACAAGTTCTGGAGGCTGGGCTGTTCTGATGGAGGAAGGAGGACAAACAGGGGTGAGGGATTTGCGGTTCTACTGCACTGGAACAATTATTTGCCAATCTCTTTTGAGAATGAGGTCCTTTTGTAGGATAATGTCAGTAGATATTCAACCTCAGCTGGCTCTTTTAGAAGAAAGGACACCCTCAAGGCTGATTTCCAGAACACAATTCAGGGACAAAACAAAACCTCTTTCTTAGTATCATGAAATTTGTTAGAACTCTTGCTCTACTCTGCCTTCTTTCATATAAAACAAATATTACCTGAAACACATAATTTACTTCTGCACAAGTCTTACCAATTTCTTTACCCTGCCTAGAGGGTATAGTTGAGGTTTGCTGACAGATGCTGCAAAGATACTAATGGAAGCTGAGTTTATAGATTTGTTCTATATGGCCCTGCAAAGATTTTATCCTGAAGGATGTTTGAAACTCCAACCACTCAAGTGACGGCTTTTATTTTTGATCTCTATCCAATTTTGGGCCTAAGCATATTTGACAGACACCTTTTTTTACATAATTGCAATGTGGCATGGTGGCTTTTTGAAACATGGTTGGTGTGTTACTGCTAAGAATACACACTGCTGCTGTAGTGAAAAGAAGAAAAAAAAATTCTTCCTGCTCAAATTCACACTGCTGCTAAAGCTTTCCTTATCTGAGCAATGATTACAATTTCTGATTTATCAGCTTCTGTTGTCCTGTTGCTACCTGCGCCAGCTGCCAAAAGGATCCAAATAGAACTGAGAAAAGAGCATAAAACTGTAAAAAAAAATTTTACCTCTAAGCCTGTGAATTTCGGTAGATTAACCCTGAAACATAGTACTTCAGTAAATATTTTTGTAACTCTGATTTAAAATTAGGGATTGCTTAAGTACTTTGACTCCTGAGGGCCTTAAAATAGTAAGGCTGGCAGCAGAACTGCTGCATTTCAAATTTCCCAATGAAAAAGGATTCTGCTCAATTTAGAAATGTAGAGACTAATACTCCTTTAAACCCAAAAGCATTTTTGAAGTCTGAAAATCCACATTTTTCACTAATTGATCTGTTCCCTCCTGGCTGGCAAGCAAATTTACCACCAAGTTAGACACTGTGGAAAATGAACAAGAAGCCAGGAAGGGATCTGTGTTTGAAGCTGTGTGGTTATGTACAGCAGGTGCACACAGTGGGGAACAAGGAGGTGCTGCTGTTCTCCCAAGGGGAAGGTGTTTTGGTCAGTTCTCTCCTCTTAGTGGCACAGTGCCTGTGCACCAAAGTTTCTCAGTCCTGAGGGTGTGGGTGGTCGGTGAGCAGGGGAGCAGCAGTTTGCTCTGACTGTCTGGCACAGCTCAGTCCATTGCTCCTGCAAATGTGGAAGGATCCCATGAAGTCTATGGGGTGACTGTGATAGGAAGCGATTTGTGTGTTGATGGATTTGGAAAAGAGGCAGCCAAACTGCTGCAGACTCATTTTCTCCACCTTCTCTATACTGAGGTCACGTTTGGACTCCCCATGGGGAAAAACTTAAGATATTTTCCTTAATTTGGGAACAGGAGAAGAGACTTCAGTAAAGGTTTATAACCTCTCAATGGGAAGTAAAAGTACAGACAATTTTAAGAGAAGGAAAAAGAGAGGATCTGTGGAGTTCGAAGGAGTGTAAGGACTGGGAGTCCCAGCAAACTATTGAGCCAGTGTAAAGATGATAAGTGCAAGAAAACTCATCATAGCCTCTGAAGGAATTTGGGATCCAAGTAAGACAGAGAGCTGAGGATCTGTTTGATGAATCAGAGGATGTCACTGAATATGGTTCTCAGCAGATATATATTGGGGTTTGCATATTTTGTGGCCAATTCAGACAGAATTAGTTGTGGTAATAGGACCCTATGAATTGAATAACACACTCAGGGAATTGTGGATACCTGCAAAACTTTGCAGCAATGCCAAATAAACACAATGTCGTAATTCGGTGTGAATCTGTGGGTGGCTTAAAAACAGCTACAACAAAGAGCCAAAGAGAGAAAAATCCTCAAATGGTTTTTCATTGCTAAACCTCTTGGATCAATAGATAATTTGCTCATAGAAGATGATCTCCAGGAAAAAAAAGAAGTCACAATTTCCTTGACAGCACCTTTTCCAACTACAATTATCTGTAATGCAAAGCACCTCTGTTTTACAGCTAAGAGTTCGTACTTGGCAGAGGTTTCTGCTTGAGCATGCAGTCAGCGCTGCTCTACCCTGGTGCAGTTGGCCAAGTCTTGAGCTGATCCCAGTCAAAAGCTGTGAACTTTTAAAAACATTGTGACCTTTCACAAAGGCAAACTACACACACAAGATTGCTCTTATTTTTCATTTAATTAAGTCTAATATTTTTCAGCCTCCAGGGTTATCAGGAGAGAACAGCTTGCATTTGCCTGATTTCTTGCCATGGTTTTATATTGTTTGTGCCTTTCCTTGGGCCACACACACTTTTGGCTCTTTGTTACTGCCCAGTGGCAGCATGAAGCTAACCGATAAGGGAAGAAGAGACCTCTGGAATTGCCCAGCTGGCTGATTTGGATTCCTCAGATGCTGCTTCTAATGGTGCAAACAGTGTTGCAGTAATTTCTCTTGGTCTCAGCAACAAAAAGCCACTAGCTCAAGATGAACCATGCCAGAGCGTCAAGTTTTTGGGTGCCAAGGGGAATTAGGGAGCTACTAGAAAAATTAATTCTGAGGGTTCTACTTGCTGTTAAGCACAGTAAAGACTGAAAGATGTATGCCTAAGTGTTTATAGGAATGCCCTTGAGTTTTTACCACTTTGCAAAAAGAAGGTGGAGGGAATTCAGTAAGCTTAAATAGAACAAGCTGTTTATTTCAGTTATGCATAACTTTATGTTTAAACCACTCCAGCTGCTTAAGGAACAAATAGCTGCTTGATGTACAGTGCTGGTAAATGTAGACACTTTCCTATTTGTATTCAGAGTGACTAAGGAGGTTGACATTTTGTCAGTCTATGCAAATTTGAGCAGTTTTAGTCCCTTTAGAATACATAAGCTTGGCAAAATTATTTTGTGTGGGGAATTTTGCCCAACCCCATACAGGCCATAAGGAGAGCCCAGAGGGGAGTGAACCACAGAGTGAACCAGTGTTCAGCAGAGTGAACCAGAGACTGAACCAGTGTTTGAGAGGACCAGGTGTCCCTTTGTCCACCTTTGTGTGACGCCCTTGGCAAGTCACTGAATTCCTCTGTATTTCAGCTTCCAGAATACTGGCAAGAAAGTAACAGTATTTTCCACTTTGCAAAGTGCTTTAAGGCTTCTGGGCGAAAAGCACAGATGAGGTTATTTATAATTACCAGGTGTTAAAAAGCACTATTTTGTTTACATATCTACATAGCAGATGATAAATACACATTTTTAAATGATGCACATTTTAAGGCAGATTTCAAAGTGCTGTCAAAGCCCTGTAACGATTTGGCAGCGAATCTGAACTCACATTGGTGTTTGGTTACAAACAGAACTTGAGTGCTTCACTGAATATGAATCGGTACAAACATATACCATGTACATACATGTGGTATATACATATACATATATATACACATACCATATACATATATGTGTGTGTGTAAGAATAACGTGTTAATTTGCAATAATTTTCCATTTTCAGTAAGAAACATGAAATGGCTTGTGGTCTCAGGGAAGAATTTTGACCATGGTATGAAGAGGTCTGATGCCAAGGTTTCATACAGCTCAGTCTTAGGAGAAGAGACAGGAGGAAGCTGAATTTCACCTCCCTTATCCCACAGAGCGTGCACAGGCCTGACTCAGGGACAAACAGTGTCCATCACTGTTCACTCCCCAGCTCCAGAAAGTGGCCTGAGTCATCTGCAATTTGCCTATAAAATCTTACAGCAAATCCATTCCTATCTCTGGTATTCGCAGTAACTATTGAGCAGCAGCCTGAAATACTCATAGACACCAAGTCACTGCAAAACCTGCCCAGCCAAGGGAAGTTTCTGGTGCCCCTGCAAGCACAATTTAAGTTTTGTAGAATGGATTAGCCAGTTCCATGAGAATTGGAACAAAGAGTAATTGAATATTCAAGCAGCCCTTAAGAACTGTATTACCTGATGCAAAATTGCTGCTGCTGCGGATTTTTGCAAACATGAAAATACAAAATTTTACAGAGGTGAAGATTTAGAGATGGTGCTGAAATTATGCCATTATCATCCCCAGGTAACTGTATGGCCTTTAATGAGGTAACAAAGCGTATGAAGTAGAAATTAGACTAGAAATTAATAATGTTTCTTAATGGTCATTAGCTCGACAGTACTTAGGGCTGGGATTGTAAAAGGAGTCCAAGGTAGTTAGATGCTAAATTTAATGTGATCCGGGGACTTGGGAGGATTTAACTGCCTGTTTCTCCAGTGTTTCTCTGAAATCCCAGCTGTGCTCTGTACACTCACACACAGTGATTGTCTGTCTGACGGCAGCAGATCCTCCTCTTTGTGCACTCTGTACTGTGTCACTCTGACCTTGGCTCAGACCTGCAACTATGGCCTTTGTCTCACATTTATCAGACAAACTAAGCCCTGTCCATTAGATAATTTATATACTGCAGCTGCTTTTCCATCAGAGTTACCCAGGGCATGCTTGAGCTGTTTTGTACCTCTTGCCGTGCTGAGGACTAGAGACAGTGACCCAAAGTCATTGTCCTGGCTGCAGGTATTACCCTCACCCCATGCTCTCTGCTTCCATCCAGACATCCCATGGACAGTGGAAGAGAAAACATCACAAGCAGCACTGGTGACTGGGAAACTGGCCCTACATGGCATGGAAAGAGCTGCAGGAAGGGCTCACTATGGAAGAGGCTGTATGGCCTTTCCTCAGCTCTGCTGCTGGTCATAAACGAGATAATGTGAGACTATGCCAAAAGGCAACAAGATAGGTGTGTTGCGTGATATTACAGAAAGGGCATGTCACAAACATTACAGAGAGGAAATAGCTGATGCCCTCATGTGAGGATACTAATATGTGGGCTGTCCATTTATGCAGGTTTGGATGGACTCCCTCCACTCCACCACCTCTGTTTACATCTTCCTTTTGTCCTGTTCTGCCTTTTCCTGACCAGTACATACAGTACTTTAACTAACATCAAAATCCTTTCCAATCTCTTTAGCAGACCTGTTGGGACAGTGTCAGGCACTATGTCAGCTGCCCCTACCAGCCAGAAAATCCTTCCAATAACTTTAAAGAACTCCTTTCACCTCTGCTGCATTCATACCTCCCTAAATATCCCCTCTGCCTCCCAAGGTCTGGGATTTGAATTCCTGACCTGGCTGATACTCTGTTCAGCAAGGTGTTCCTGGCATGGTGAGCTGAATAGAGATAAAAGAAGCAGGTAAATTCTGGCTCATGCAAGATGGGAGATGCCTTGCTGGTTTGCAGAGTAGCTCTCCTGTATTGTTTTACCATTTGTTCCATCATCTCTTGGGTAATGGAAGCTCCTACTCGGCTCCCTTTTGACATGTTTGGGATCTCAGTTTTGTTGTTTTTGCAGCAGACATTTCCAGTTTAGGTGTTACTGAATCAGATCCCCAAGGAACTGAGGTGGCTAAAGAAGCTTGAGTTTAGCACCCTGTATGAGGGTAATGCTGGGGAGAGTTTTGATTCAAGAATACTTTTTTTTAAAGAGCACTTTCTCTATGCTACTAAGAAGTATATAAAGTATATAATGTCAGATGCTGGAGAGAAGGAAGGTAAGAGAGCTGGACACTGTGCAAGATATGAAATAGAGTGTGCAGATGTGGAAAAAAGAGGCAATCTCCTGTTTTCCCTCTTCAGGGAGTTAGTGATGAGCTCAACAGTTAAATCCTATTGAAATATGCTCATTTTTATAGAGACATACTGGTCCTCCAGAAAAGGATATTTTTGCTTATTGTGGATCACCATATTTGGTTGCACCCAATACATCAAAATAACCTAGGCAAAACCACAAGATGGCAAATAAAAAATAATTTTCTTCTGAATATTAGGGTGGATTGTTTTTTGTTTTTTTTTTTTTTAATATTTCTACAGGATAAATCTCTGTGTTTTAAATGATCACTTTTAATTTTTTTAAATTTTAAATAAAATGATATTTTTTTTGTTCAGAAATAACAAGCTATTGTTGCAGCAATGTTGCTATTTTCAGACCTTTGTTTAAAATGTGATTACTATTTTTGCAGAATATGTCAGCAAGAATTTATAATTCTGAGGACCTATGAAAAAGCTGGGTTGAACTGACCCTTGACACAACTAATAACTCCCCAAGCCCAGCAATTAGTCAGCTATAGGATGAGTATGAAGATACTAGGTAGGCTTAATTGCATATAATCATTGAGAATCAATAGTAAAAGAATGGTTCTTGCCCTTGATTGCCAGTGGGTAGAACCAATAATTGTGATGTTGTATTAATTTAAGACTACTTTCCCTTTCATCTGCTTGAACTCATGGGAATTTTTAGCAGTTTCTCTGCCTGCCTTTCTGGAACTCATTTTTCATTTATGACAAATTTAAAATCAGTGGGCCAGAGAATTAGAGCAGCAGTCACAGCATGGGGCATGCAACAGAAGGAAACAATCTGAAATTTACCAAAACTGAACTACAACAGAAACTACTACAGCAAATTGAACCTCATCCTCTAAACCAGGATGTTACTGATCTTAACTATGTCCTAGCAGTGTGACTCAGCTATGACAGAAGCAAACACAGTTTTGGCCTGCCAGACAGTGCCCACTTGCAAATCTCACAGCTCTCCCTGGAGCACCTGCCTCCACTTTGTGTCGGATGGGACTGACACACAGACAAGACTGGAGCCTGTCCCCAGCCTGTGAACCATCCTGAGCACGCTGATGCTGCTCTCCTCCACAAACCCCAGCTCAAGAGCTACTGTCAGTGCTCTCAACTGCCTCTCTGAATTGCACTGATGCATCCTCTCTCCTACATCAAACCTTGTCTCAGGGATTCAGTTATCTTGTGTCTGGGAGCTTTGGCTTTTAAAGAGATGCTGGATTTTTTATTAGATCTTGAAACTCTACTTCTGCTTTCAGCATCTGAAATCAGTCGGGGGTAAGGGGGGATCACTCAGTGCAGTGACAAGTAAGCACAACTTGATGCTAAATGCTGCCAAGCTCTTCCTGGCAGCTTTGTAATGTGCTCGTGCCAAACAGATGTGGGAAGCTGGCAGTCACGGATGTATTTTGTGGTGCAGCTCATGGCTGAGAGAAAAAGCTACAGTGAAGAAAGCAGCTCAATCCAGGCTCTTACCCTGACCTGTCCAGACCATATTATCTGCACCTCTGTCCCCTGTAGCACCACTGTCTGTATTTAGTGTGTTAGGTTTAAACAGCAGAGGCCATCCCTTGGAGTGTTTGCAGAGTGTCAAACACAGTGGGCTCACAGTTAGGAACAGACCCATACAGCAGCTACTGGGACACAATTCTAATTCACATTTCTTGGCTGTGAGGTATTCCACAACAATGTGTGCTCTTAGACTCCCAGATTAAATATTGTTACACAAACACACACACCTGCTCTTGGAATCATGCAGAGTCTAAATGGAGCGCAGAAGTCATGATGTCACTTGGAACACAAGGGAATTTGACATTCCCCTGATAGAGAACACTTAAGTCTGTTGTTACTTTTGGAGACCATCCTGCTATGAAAGGATAAAATTTCAAAATCTTTCCCCCTGTAACAGGGGAAAAGGGAACCTAATTGCAGGATATTTCTGCAGGAAAACCTCTCTCTTTCAATGCATTTCTGAAGAGTGATTAGAAGAACAGCCAGCTGGGGGCCAAACACTAGTTTGGAGAGAGGCAGTCTAAAGTCCATGTTGCTTCCTTAAGCCACAGGTATTTATTCATTACAATTCTACAGCAGTGCCAGTAGCCACTATAAGGCCAAATAACCCATCAGTAATAAATCTTTCTCCCTTAAGCAATACTAGGCACTTGAGTTACGATATGCCAGTCCTTGTAAATGCGTAGGACTACACCACTTCCATTTTATTCTGGGATTCATTCCAGCAGGGACAGATGATCAAATCTAGACCTCTCATCACTCTAATGTCATTTTACTTCTTCCAGCTGTGTGTGGCTTAAGAATGTTCCCCCACAAAAAGCAATACATGCTGTACCAAACCAAAGTCAGACCTTAAAAGTGAGGGTGGGTCATGTCATCTCCATGACCCTGCCTTCTCTCCCTGCCCCTCCTCTCAGCTCTCTGTGCCTGGCAGGGCTGACAGTGGTGAAATGAAATGATTTTTTCTTGCTTTGTTTTCATTACAGTAGGGTAGCTTACTTGTCCAGTCTGCCCACCACAGGCTGTTTCTGCTGGTGCGCAGGGAGGAGCACCATCCAGTCACTGAAAAACACCTCAAAGCACAAGGCAGGCTGGTCCTGCTCTTCCACCCACCCCCAAACTCCAAGCAAGGATAACATCCCTTCCAGATGACTCTGCTAGCAACCAGGATTCAGAGCTATGCTTGTTTCTGTCATGCTTGGTTGACTTTTAACTGATGTACCACTTAATTGCAGAAAGCACTGGCAGAAAGCAATCTGCCTTCAGTTTCTTGGCCTTGATTTTCAGTGTTATTTAGATTCTAAATAGGCATGTGATAGCAAAGCCAAAAGTGTAAAGAGGAGATAACTGTGATTTTGACCACCTTCCGTGAAGCATTCCTGACTGGGTTGACGTTCTGTACAGAAACCTTTCTCTCATTTCCTGGATGGATTTTACTCCTTTGCTAAAGAGACAGCAGAAGAAACCCTTATGGGTCATTTAAGTCCTAAAAATGAAGGTAAAAGTAACTTGAAGGATCAATAGAGTTTGTGGGTAGGGGCCTTCTTTTTCTCACACCTTTCCTGATACAATTTTCTACTCTGACACATCTATTTTATTTTTAATTTCTAGTTTTTTCTAACAGAATACACTGGGCCTCTTCTAATATATCTGCTCTTCTACATTCGCCTCTCAACTATTTATGATCAAGTGGAAAGCAGGAAGAATTTCCGCCACCCAGTGGTTCAGTAAGTGACACTTGTGTGAACAATTCTCCTGGATCATGAGAAAGCATAGGGATGGAGATGGCATTTCCAGGGCTGAGAAGGCTGCAGGGTGTCTGAGGCTGCCTGCCTGGTTTCAGATTCAGTTCTTACCCGTAACTGTTTGGTATTTTAGCAGCACTCATAAGCCTGACCAAAAGTGGGATCCCAGCTGCAATGGTCACAGCACATGATCACCATGGAGATGGAGTGTTTCCCCCAAATATTTGGGGAAATGTGGGGTAATTAATTACTGGGTGATTAGTGCCTGGCAGAGGGGTGAAAGGTGATCAAGGAAAGCCTGTCACCTGCATAAGCTGGACCATTTCTGGGAGGGCTCACAGGGAACTAGGAGGCTCAAGGACTACACAGCTTTCCCACACACTGCTTCCCCACTGTGACTGCAGAATCAAGGGAACTGGTACAGCAGGGAAACACAGTGAGTAATAATGCTATTTACAGACAGAGGAACGGGTGCTTGGAGAGACATGGAGGGAGTTAGTGGGAATGAGAACACAGAATAATTGAATTCAAATCGAGAGCTGCAAGATGCTTGTCTTCCTCCTCTTGTGCCTGTGCTTGAAAGGAGAGAACTTCTGGTAGCACAGAACAACCAGGAATACCTTTACCCTCTTTTATGTGGGCAAGGGGTGTGCAGAATCCTGCCAGCGACCACTTCTTAACAGGTTCATCTGAGGTCCCCATCATAAGCCAAATTAATTTAAAAATTTCCAGCAAAGCTGGAAGTTTCCTTCAGGCTTTGGATAAGTCGTTAATTGTTTGAAATTTTCTTAGCTCGACTTTCTCTGGTTTAATTACTTTGAAATTGTTTAATCTTTGACTTTAGCTACCGTACACGATGCATAATAAAATTATTTGAGATTTCACATGCTGAAAACCGCTTTTCATTTATGTCTTATAATTGGTTTGCAGCAAGATGGGCTATGGTAGTACGGTAAATGTAACCAAGATAAAATGCCATCAGGAATCGCTCCTGACATTTGTTTCTGAAACTCAATCACTAAGAGCTGCAGCTCATTCTCGGAAGCAAATCAGCAATGCCTGTTATTGTTTCATAATCTTCCTCAAAAGAGAATCAATATAATAATTTCTACCACAATTACCTCATTTCTTCATAACAGGCAACAAAAAAGCCATCAGGATGGATTAGCTTAGCAACAAAATCTCATTTTGTGTCCACAAGGAAATGAAACACAAACTACCGCCATGCAGCTACTTGAGTTGGCAAAGGACAAGGCAACCACTCAGAAGATATTCAGAATGTTTTTTAAATGTCAGACACATCCTACAGGAGCATTAAGGTGGCCTTAAAATGTGGGAAACGTCTTTTGGAGAAGCGCGTCAGATGCCTGGCTGTACACACAGCTGTCCTGTCTAAATGTCTTGTCAGGACTATGTATCACATTCAGAGCTTGAGGAGCTCTTTTTATTTCCAGGCTAGTAAAAATAAGTTCCTTCCCTGCAAAATGCAAGCAACTTTGTATAACACTGAAAATGATTCCATTAATCTTTGGTTCCAGATGCTTCAATTAAGACAATATCTTAAATCCCGCAATTTTAATGTGGCTGCAGTTCTGGAATATTAGTTCTTATTCCTTTCATGACATTAATTGTGAAGTAATAAAAACAATCTTTTGCTTACCTTAATTTCCTTTTTTTTTCTCCCCTTCCAGCTTGGCCTGCTTCTGTCACTGTTTACACTACATCAGACATCTTCTGGAGACATTATTTGTTCACAAGTTTTCGGAAGGGCACACTCCTCTGAAAAATATGATAAAGGTGACAATATGTTTATTATCTCGTGAAAGAGAATATCCTCATACCAAAGCAGTCCTGGGGAGAAGACAGGGAAATAAAAATTAATTTATTTTGTAGCTCTAGGAATTATGTTTAGTAAAAGTACAGATAAAAGTAAAAGTACAGCAAAATATATAAGAAGGATTTCAGAGCCATGCCCCCAAGGACATAAATTGAAATCAATGTCCATTTTAGCTCCTGCATGTAAATGTCCACTTTGACTCATCCACCCAAGGGGCTGATTGTCATGTCCAAGATATTTTGCAGACTGAATGCTATTTTATTATGATAACTGCTGTTGCAACATCTAGCAGTGTTGACAGAAATCATACACTGCTTCCTTGGTGCAATATAAATACAGAGCAAGAGACAGGCCTTGCATCAGGAAGTGAAAATCAAATTACAAGTAAAAAAAAATTCTCCTTCTATAGATGGAAGCCTCAGGCAGGAAGATACTGAACTGGCCAAGTCTTTTCTCTTCCAAAGCCTCCTGAATTTCAGCTGTGTGTCATTACTTGTAGGCTTTCCTTTTTTTATTTCACATACTCTATCTTGATCATTTTGTATCACCCCTCCACCCCATTCAGTGTGATGTAAAGACCCTCCCTTTAAACAATTTGGAATACATTTAGGATTTTGGTGAAGGAGACTAACATATGGCCATGACAGAGGGCTTCACTTTTACTTTTTCTTGTTTTGTCTGATTTAGTGTTCTGTTTGTCTTGCTCTATCTTGCTTGGAAATGCTGAATTTCAGGTACAGTAACAGCTCAGCTGTGTTAACCAGCCCTAGACTTTAGCTCAGAGAAATGTGCTTTTCAGCACTAGAATCAAGGAAGGAGAAAACAAATGCCAATTCCTACAACAGGCATAAAACACATTCAACACAATAAAAAAAAAATTCTAAGCTATGTCCCCAGTTTATTTTTTTACTGGCTTTATAGCATCTTAGAAATACATATATTCTGGGGCTCACAAAGCAGCTGCCAAGTCTTTCAGTAGTCACCTGGGTTTTGCACTTACCAGAATTTACACTTATAAAGTAACAGTTTGTACTTCCTTACTGCCCCTTCAAAAAAATTGTCTGTCTGTTCCAGGGCTGTGCCTTTTACTGGGGATTCACCTCCTGGATCGCGTACTACATCAACCATCCGCGGTACACGCCACCATGTGGGTATGAGTAGAACACAAAACTGACAAACTCAGTCTGAAAAAGCCTTAGGCATGTAACCTGAGGTCCTCCAAAATCCAGAGATGGTCCCACAGGGGATCATATGACTAATCTAGCCAGAAGTTAGTCTTTACTCCCTGTCAGAAGGAAGAATGTTGCGTTGGAGGCACCTCTGCTTTGTGCCGCTGAATGTTCGCGCCTGCTCAGCGATGGTCAATCGCTACCCAGATTTATGAACAGGAAACTTTGCACAAGTGGAGAAAACACAAAGACCAATATATTTTGCTCATCTTTAATACAACATGTGTATTAAAGAATGCAGGAGAGAACTAGAGCTAGTTTTGTCTTCTTGGAGGAGATACTTATTTGCTAAAGATACATCCTTTCCATGAAAATGAAGATTTTTCCATTTCTACTTTTTTCATTTTTTCCCTAAGAAACCGGTAAAAATACATCATATATTTCTCATAAAAAAAATATTTTTTTTAATTTTCAGATTTCATCCATTACTTTGTTTCCTCTCGTCATATTTTATCATTGTACTGGTGTTTCTTCATGATTTTTTTTCTGTTTGCTCTCTGGACTTTTGCTTCTTTTGAGCATAATTGGCACAGCTTTTATTTTCTGCTACTTTGCTTTCCTTGCTATACCTTAGTCTTTCTTTTCCTCTATATCTCAGATTTATCTATGAGCTTTAGGAACAAAACATTTGCTTTGCCATTTTTATTTGCACTCAGTTAAATGGCTAGGTTTCTTCAATCAAAAATTTCTCATACATGACACTTGCTTTTCCTTCAAGCTAGCACAAAAGTTCTATTTCAAAATTATATGATTCATTGAATGACAGTTGGATTTGGTGTGGCTTTAACAACAATGCTGCAAACAATGCAGAAACCTCCCTAGACACAGTTTTTAGCAGTCTGGGCCATCAAATCAATAAGTGCAGCTTCTTTATAGGGGAAACTCTTTGTTCAAGACACAAAAGAGGAAGCATTCAGAAGAAATATTTCTAATTGCTTGCCACTGCCTTAAAATGACTTTGGCACCACAGAAGAGTCCCATGACAGCCAGGAAAAAAGAGTTCTCAAAAGTAAAGTCTTGATGAGACATGGTCAAGGCGAGGGAGGAACACACACATGGTTTGTGTCCCCAGCTATGAGCAAGGTTTGCTTGGGAACTGTAAATCTTTGGACATGAGCATGGTGGAGCCCTACACTGGTCTGGGGACAGCAGCAGAAAGGAGAAGGCGGGCAAATGGCAGGTAAAATTTACCAATGTTAGATATATTTCTTGCATGACTGTGAAGCAGATAGTGGCTATGTAGTAAAGCCTCACTATTGCCTCATGACCAAAATAAAAAAAAAAAGGTAATGGATGGATTATGTGTTGGGTTTTCTGCTCATGGAAGTAGAAGGGTCTATGGACAAGGCAGTGATTCCCAGCCTGATTCTGACACTGACCTTCCCTTCTCTCCCCTCCTTGCCTTTTCGAGGGATTCACCACCAGCAGCTGCTTTGAAAAAAAACTTGGATATATGAAGTTGGCAAATACTAAAAACAGTTGGGTTAAAACTCTCTTGAGACCAGTGGTGTAAAACTGGCATTTCTAGAGTGCTGTTACTGATTGTATTGTCTTCATGTTGTGTGTGATAATATCCAGTCTTTCTGCAGAGCCTGTCAGGAAAGTAGAATTTCTGCTCCTCAGCACTAGATTAATTTCACCCCTAGCAAACCATGTGCATACCGTAAAATGCAATTTATAATTTCATTCTGTTTTCTAGCATTTGGCCACAAACAAGTTTCTTATGCTGCTCTTGCTTTTCTGGTACGTACAAAAATGAAGTGTTATTTATGATTATGGAATAGGATTAACTCACAGTTTAGTAAAATGCGGTAATGCTTCTGTGCATTTGTGTGTATACACATATATAAGTCCACGTCCACAGCCCTGTGTACTTTGATTGGATTTAGTACAAATCTATTAAGGTTTCTCAGTCAGGAAGTGTCCTACTAATATTTATGTACACAGAGTTTAATCTGAAGTGCTGTATTTGAGAGCCATGAGAACATCATCAGCATTATTACTACTGGTAATTGTGTTAGAACACTAAGATTTGGACAGACTGAGACTTGTAACTTTTAAAACGGTGAAGAATTACATTCTAAGCAAACTTTGCAAAAGTTCAGTGTACCCTGAATAACTTATCCTCAACAGCTATTAAAAACTATAAAAACAATCCCTGCCAAAGACAAAACATCCTCTTTGAAAATCAGATCAGTTTCCAGAAACATGACAGGGCAATGGGACATCAATATGCCTAGGTTCCTTCAGGCAAACACCATTCAGAAAAACATTCAAAACCTTGTTTGCAATATTTAAATGCTTTTGTAAATTGGGACCCTTCAAGGTCACAGTTTTGGCAGTGTTTGTCTCTGGGTCTGTCCAAGCAGTTCTCAGTTGTTTTTGTTCTAATAAGATATAGCAAAGACAGGAAAAACACTCCTGTGAAGAAGTTCACACACCCCATGAGGCTCTAGAGCCAAAAGCAATAATCCCACACTGGCTGCCAGCAGCACACCCAGAGCCTTGTTGTGTGCACTCTTCCCAGGCTCAGGGCTTGTTTGAAACCAAGCAAACTGCTTGCCTGAATATTCAGTGCTACCAGCAAAACCAGTCCTTATCAGATCCTCTGCACAGAGAAAGGCTCCTTTTCTCCTGAAGCATCCTTCCCTGCATCAATGGAGCCTTCTCTGCCATGGCCTGCAAGGAAAATGCTGCCATCAAGCAAAGGGGATGTTTGCTGTAAAATATGGCAATTCCCTTAAGATCTGCATCAGCACATGGTCTGGGCTCTGAATTCTTACAGCTCTTTTGAGAGCTCCCTGCCCATGGAAACTCAAAACCTCTCCCTTTTAGATCTTGTGCTGGCAGATTCCCAGACAATGAATTTAAAGCATCAACATACGAAATAAAATAATTTGAAGCTGTTTTCACAGGTTTCTAAAACATATGAATAAAATATTTGGAAGATTTTTTTAACCCTCTTTTAAGTCTTTATTACACATCCTGATTTAAGTGTACACATCTACAGCTGCCATAAACAACAGTACCGAGTAATTTGAAGTGTGTCTGCAGGCTTTCCTGAAAGATTCTTGTGTTTAGAGAAATTAAGCTTTGCAGGGATGTTTTTCTCATAGGGTACACATGGAATATAAAGAGGGGAAACAGTGTGTAGACTTCAATATTTTATAATCATAAATAGTGTCAGCTTTTTCTCTGCTGTTCCCCACTGTCCCATATTTTATATATAATAAACTAAAGACTGGCTTAAATTTAGCAGCAGTAGAACTGCTATGTAGAGCATTAACAGTCACATTTCTAAAGAGGGACATAAGAGTCAATCACAGCAGAATGCAGCTGCAGAGTCACAGGTAAGCCAATAAAAATCCCTGCAGAAATGTCCTTTGCTTCGTTTACTTAGAATTAGTAGGGGTTAAGTATAGTGTGTGAATATATCCTGCTCCACAATAGTGTGAACATTTCATTAGGTATAGTGTTTTACTAAACCACTTTTAACAACAAAACCTTTTCCTTTAAAATTATAGCAATCAGAAAAACAAATCACATTCCCAGGTCATAATTGGAAGTATGTAAATTAAAATTACATCCATTGCTATGGCTAGAGTTATTGCTTCTGATATGGTATTTTATAAAGGAATTTCATTTTCTGGCTATTTAGTGTTTTACATCTGGTATTTATGATAGAGGATGGTCAGTTAGTTGGAATTAAAAAAATTTAAAAGGAGAGCAGGACTTGAACCATAACTACTTGCCCATGCAGAATAACAGCTAATAAAAGGTCTCTTTACTAATAGACCTGATTTAAACTTTCCAAACAACCCCCCCTCCAAAAATCTCTGCCAAAAAGGGGAAAATTCTTCAGCAATACTATCTACAATGTTCTTTCAAATTATAGCACATTTCAATATAAAATAAAGTTACATATTTCTTTCAATTAGTTTTAATAATAACTTGTTCTGAATGACTTTCAGAATTGACTTAAAAATGACAATTGCATTTCTTCTTTTTTTTGTGATAATTTTGTGACCTCATACTTTTAACATCTCTAGGTTTTAATATTTTCCTTTTTAATTTCTTGAACTTTTTTCAGCCTTGCAAAATTTAGAATGACAAATGATATAGGAAAATTCAACCTTTTAACACTGCATTTTTTCAATTTGAGAGAAGAAATCAGTCTTCAAACCCAGAAATGAATGAAAAAGTTCAATTCAGCCTGACCTTGAACTGTATACAGCATTTTGGTTTTCTTCACAGAGTAGGGGAAAAATGAAAGCCATAAAATGACAGAGTTGTGAAGAGAGGAATTTAAACTGATTTTCCTACTGGTTCCCACTTTAAATATGGGTAAATATTGATTTTGATTCTTCAGTAGTTGCAACTCGAAGTACTGAAAGCCTCACGCAAATCTGAAATCAGCCTACAGGCCGTATAACCAAATGGGGAGACATGGTCCCTCTTCCAAAGGTTTAAAACATCCAAATGTCAGAGACCAACTTTGAGAGGTTGGTTATGGCTGGAAACAACCAAGGAATTACAGAGCCAGGAGTAGCCCCTTCCTTTATCAATCCCTGACTACTATCCATTCAACTGTTGGTTTTTTATTCACCCCCTATTTTTCCTTCCTCTTTTGCTGAACACCTTTGAAAGTGTGTGTAGGAAAGAGGGTCGGCACATTAACTCGTGACACCTTTACAAAAACAGACTTCAGCTTTTCACCTGCAGCTTGGATTAAATCCAGAAGAAATCAAGAAGAGCACCTTGCTGAATTCCTTAGACCCAGGGAGTCTCCCTGCTCTCCCCAGAGCCAAACATGCTGAGTACAGAGACTAGTTTTTAATGGGGGTGGTTCTGGTTATGCACTGCAGCACAACTACCGCAGCAGTTTAGGCATACAACTGAAAATATGTTTTTAATGTCTTGCAGATGTGTGAAGCTGGAAATCACTTTATCAATGTAGTTTTGGCTCACCAAACCAATTCAGGTCTGTCTTTATTTCCTGCTTGTTTAAGACTGAAGTGCGCTTATCCTATCCATCTTCTGCTAGTATACAGTAATTTATGTACCTACACCCCCTGAAAAGAGAAAGATGAAGTAGGTATCATGCCATTGGTCTAACACTTTCAAAACAAATGTGATGACAAGGAAACATTAGCAACACTGTTATTGTTTCAAAGCTTATAGAAAATTTATCTTAATTAGACACAACTGCAATTTAAATATGGATTTAAGCACCGAAGCAGCTTTAAAGCATGCTGGTGACTGGCAGCAGTGGATTTCATTTTAAATAAGTCTCAAAAACTTCTAAACAATATTGCAGAGTTTTTAGACACATTCATCTCAGGCAAAGATGTACATGCATATATTCAAATACACAAAGATAGACTCATGAATACTTACACAGGCATCAATGTATATGTATGCTTTTAACAGGCTGGGTTTTCAGTATCTCTTGTATCATAAGAATAAAAGTTATACAAACTGGAAAGTAAAATATATTTTCAGACACTAATAGTGTAATTTCCCCACTATAATACCCTATTAAAGGAAATACCACAGTATGATCAACTTCACACACAGAAATCAGTTTCTATTCTGAAAGGTTTTCATGCACTGTGGTTAGGAAAGTGTTTATGTTATTTCTTGCAAGGGGCCTAATTTAGTTTAAAAGCAGCAAAGACAAAACAATTATTTAAGTTCTCAGTGCCTACAAGTATTAAAAATAGCATTGTTCTCAGAACTTAAAAATGAAGTGTTGCATATTAATAATTGATAATTTCTACAATTATTTGCTTACTTCTTGGATAGGGTAATGCATGTCCTTGATCCAAAATCACTTTTGCTCTGAGATATTTCCTAACAGAAAATCCTTCAATTCCAACTCCAGAATAAAAGGGTTATTTTTACCTATTCTCTCTTCACCCTTCACCAGTCCAAGGCAGTGTGGAAGGGGAAAAAAAACCTACCAAATAAATAAAGTCACATCAAAACCAATTAACCCCACATATTTATGAGGCCACTGAATTTGTATTAGATACTAAATATCTAAAATACAAAGTTTACACTGTGGCCTTTTGTGTGAGCATTATCAGTGGCTGTAGAGAGTCACCCTGTTAGCTGTGGAGCTGTTCTCCTGTTCTACCAGAGATGAAGGGTGAGGATGTGGGAGCAGACAGGCTCATGTTCCTGAGTCAGGCTGAGTAAGGCACAGCTGCATCCCTCACATCCCAGCAGAGTGCCCTTAGTCCCAGCCTGCTGACTAGTCCATATTAAACTACTCATCTCTCTCTTCTTCTGAACAGAAGTTGCATCCTTTGGACACGCCACACCTTCTTGTACAAACTGATGTGAGGCTGGCTGAGCAGCATTCTCACTGAGATAAACACAGATTTTGTTAACTCAAAAGATTTGACTGAGACTTTTCTAAAGGTTGTACTCTGAGAGCATTGGCCAAGGGGGTTGCTGTTACACAGGCAGGCTGTGATAAGGCTCAGCTCTTATCCTGCATTGAAACTGCTTCTGTCTGATTTTCGCCCCTTCAGATGGAAATAAAACCTGTTTTCCAAGTCCGACCTACAACCCCTTCACGTGGCTCTTCCTGCTGGTGTCCTGCCCCAACTATACATATGAGGTACATGAATTTCTTCTGATTATATGCAAAGGGTAGGTGGTTACTGTGCTTCAGCTTTTGTCTGCAGGAAATCTGCAACCCCTCCATGCAGTTTCCTCTGCACATCAATCATTTTGTTCCATATGTCAATCTCTTTGCTCCCACAATTATTTCTCCCTTCTCTTCCCTCACATCACTATCACATGAACTCTTGTCTGTGTTTCCCCTCACTACAGACAGTGATCTAAGGATTTATCACCCATCTCTTCACCCCATCCAGCACACTGGGGGGTTAATCTTTAATTATTTTTCCTCTCCTATTTCCAGTACAAGTTCCACAATCTTTTTCCAGGGGGAGTTTTTGAAAGGTTGCCATTTTGCTTTACATAAAATATACAACTGACAGTGCCTTTTTCTTTGAAACAGGCTGGGTCTTGGATTAGTTTCACAGTGATGACACAAACTCTGCCAGGTAAGTTTGACACAGAATGAAGACAGCACATAAAGTGTTGCTTGTGGAAGTGAATTCTGGAAATCTAAAATTTGTCAAAAAATTTATAGCATAAGAGATATTGCCATCAAATTATCCATATGAGATTAATGCATAAACCTCCAAAATACTCCCATCAGAAAGCTGTGGAGAGCACGACTACTGCAACACATTATCGATCAAAACAGACTCTTTTTGTGAAATACTTTTGTTTCTTCCATTTCCACAGTGAAAGCCGACTTTAAAATATAGGAAAAAAGTCAGTACTCTTCACTTGCAGTCAAGTATCTTTGCTAAAGGAAAATTTCTTTCCGTTGTAAACCTGGAAAAATACTTCTGATAGGGAGAGGAAAACAAGTGTACTTAGTATTTCAAGAAGAGGAGAGACACACATTCCTAGTAACATTTCCTCTTTGCTTGTATCAGGTAGCCAACTTGTCAGAGCAGCCTGCTTAGCAGCATTTGCGACTCTTGCTCAGTACTTTCCTGCATCCTTAGAGACCTAAATACTCACAAAAATATGGTCCCTGGGAGTGAGCTCTCCAAAACATTCACTTTTTAATGATTTTTCCATTTCAAAATAGAAACCTATAAATAGTGCTTGTAGGAAGTAGCCCCACGTGGCTTAAAAATTAAAAAGAAACAAATTTCAAAAGTGGGTTAAACTGCATCACGCAAAAATTAAATTAAAATTTTGTTGGAAAAGGTGAAACATTTTTTGCTTAAGGCTTTGGTATGGAAATTATCTGAAAGTTTTGGGACAATATGGGGCTGTCCCTCCAATGGCAGGAGCGGCAACATATGCAGCTCACTCATCCTTACTGTAATTGTCCCAGACATAACTCGCCCAGATGCCAAATGAATGTTTCTGTGGTTAACCATCTGCAAATATTTCCATAAACCCTACTGTATTTACAGGGACAGACACTGAAAGAACACATATGATCATTTTCTTTACATCTTTCTCCCTGCTAGTTGGCATCTTTGCTTTCCTGATGGTCATCCAGATGTCTCTCTGGGCCCAAAGGAAACACAAGCTGTATCTGAAGAAATTTTACCCAGAAGTGCGGAGAAAAGCAGCTATGATTCCTATCATCTTCTGAGATCGTCACAAGAGTGGGAGCCTAAGTGTACACCTCAAGAGCCAACTCAGAGTAAATGAGCCCTTTCATTCAGGAACCAAGTGGATCAGAGGAAAAACTACTGGATATCTTTTTCAGAAAATTAACAGTTCAAGATGAGGAGGTTTTAATTAAGTGCAAAAATTTAGCTCTTGAATTCTTGGTTCCTGCTAAAAGATATGATTTAATTAGATTTTCTGTAATGGAGCTAATTGAAAAGGGACAAGAAAATTGCTTATATTGAATGTTAGATATTTAGCTGGTGTAAATGGGCACAGATGCTGCTAAAATTAATGAACACAACTTGTCTGTATGCATTCGGGTCTGGTAATTTTAAGGTTCAGTGTTAGATGTTGAGGAGATGCTTGGATTTTTGCATCAGATGTTTCACAGCCTTATTTTTATTAAACTGCACAGAAAAAGCGCATTCTGCCTCAGCTCCTCTAAAGCATCACATCAAAAGATGAATGTTATGCTGTGAACACTGTTTAGTCTAGCTTCACAAGGTTTTCTTTTTCTGTTTTTAATCAAATCTCGTAGCAAATTGTTCAATACAAATTGGCTTAAATTGCTCACTGCAAAGAGGCCTGGCTTTCTTTCATTTTCAGATAGGCAGATCAGCCCCACGATCCCAGAGGGGACCATTTGTGACCATTTCCCATCTTGTAACTAATCTGAGGCATGACCTTGGGTACATCATTGAAGCCCCTTTCCCTTTCTCACAGTGAACAGTCTGGAAACAGCAGAAGACTTTCTGAACCAGAGTATGGCTCATTATTGAACAGGAAAGAGGTCCTGCCAAATGCCTTTTGGTCCATATCTGAGCTGCCTCAGGTGGACACTGCTGAAAGGCTTCAGCTCCCCTTCAGTTTGGCCAGGCTCTATCTGCTACTGTGCTTTCCAGGACATTACTTTTTAAGGGATTCTCTGGGTTTGTAATCCAAGTCCTGAAATGCTGAGTAGCTCCATTTGCAAATCGGTGGCACCCATGCCATGCAGGAGCACAATTTTAGTTACGCAGAGCAAAAGAACCAGAACTGCTTCAGCAGGTATTAGCATATGGAGAGGTAGGGCATTGAGTCCAGTTCTCATTCTGTTTCTGTGGCACATTTATCAATACCTTTTGGTGCCCTTAGGCTGCTGAAAAATCTTGTCTATAGGACTTTATAATCATTAGAGAAACACTGGAGCACCCAAACAAGGCAGGCAGTTTGTCTCCTAAGGCGCTGTTATCTTTGCGCCAGCTCAAGTGTTCTAACAAAGTTAATTTGTCCAGTAAATTGGGTTCATATCCCCCTTCTAATGTCTAAGTTGCAACACTTATCCTATTAGCCACCCTAACTCAATTTCATCTTTGTAATGTAAATTCATCACTTTCCATATTTTTTAACTTGTAACCTGTGAAAACCTAAAATTTTTATTCCTCTCAGCAGAAAACCCTAATCAAAGTGAATATCCAGTTCTCTAACCCACACTGCTAATAAAGATCTATTTTTGGAAAATTATTTTCTGTACTCTTTAATAAAACACTTAACCATAATATTTTTGAAACTCTTTTTTTCCCCAGACAATGTTAGCTGTGTGAGTCAAGGCTGTTGTCTGTTTTTTGTAATCCAGCTACTGAGATTCTTTTCAGTTCTTACTTATTAAATGCCTTATTTTAGCAATCTTAAAGTTTAAAATAGTCCATGTAGGAGGATAACTTACCAAAGTTAGTTACTTATCTATTAATCTCTTGCTTGAAATGGCTGCAGGTTTAAGTCTGTTCAAGGCATGTTTCTAATTGCTAGGAACATGGTTCCTATTCAACAGTTAACTTAGGTGAAAGTACTACTTCAGGAACTGTCAACCTCCATGTTTATTAGTTGGTTGTTCTTTACATGAGGTGGAGGGGAAAAGGGTTTTGGCTCCTGTAGCAAATGACTGAAATTTTAAAGTAAGGCAAAAAGTAAAATAAAGGGTGATAGCAAACACTAGGTAAGAACAAACGAAGATACATTGCAGAAAGCTGTCTCAGATAAACATGATAGATATTTTGAGATTCACCAGTGGGGTGTTGATGAGCTAGAACTGCTCTGAACAGTGTTAAATGGCTTCACAAATAGCAATAAATCTAACTTCCTGCACTTTTACAAATCTCTCTGTATTACACTGCCTTCTCTGATTTTCAGGGCAAGTTCCATGTGATTAGAACAGGTAAATTAACTTCCTGGAAGGGGGGGCATATTCTGCTTCAAAGCAAAAAGTTTATAAAAATTGTCAGTCTTTGTTTTGATAAACATTCCATAGGCCTTGCTTATAGACCACCAAAAAACACAAGCAAAGAAACCCACTCAGTTAAAAATAAGTATATAAAAGTTGCTACCAACAGTAATTTTAACCCACGAGCTCTGCACACATTTTCAACCAAAACAGCTCTCTTCACACAAATATTTTCATGAGAGAGTTTGTCATAACTGTGCTGATTACTTGGAGAAAAATGCCTTATTGAGCTCTAAATATCCTGGTATTTCTCGTATGAGGGGCTGATGAGGAAATAGGTGGGCAGCTGCAAATTCTTTTGCCTGTTTTCTCTTAAGCACAGACCTCACTTCTCCACAGCCACCAGGAGGAGGAAGTCATGGGCAAGACCACCCCACTACCTGAGTGCCACCATGTTTCAAGGTCAGAGGGAAAGAGCCAACCTCCAATAAGTGCCATAACAGCTCACAGAGACAAATTACAACATTCCTCACAAAAGGCAGGAGGCACTGTGATTCAAGTTGGAGATGTGCTCTGGTTAGCTGTGAGGAGCTGCTACAGACACATGTATGGTGCAATTCCTGCTTAATGCTCCTCAGGAGGGAAGCCATCTAAGCCAAGAGACCACAAAGAAAGCAAGATACGAAGACTAGACAACAGTTTTGTCAGGAACTGCGTAAAAATGAATCAGATGGAGTTCGAATAGATCCTTCCTGGTGTGCCCAGTGAGGACTGTGCGAATGGCATTGCTCAGCCAGTGGGCCTAAAGTGTATCTAAAAACAATCACTCCCTGGTCCACCTGGAGAGACTGCTCAGCTTCCAGGTCCTTCCATGCTCACCCTGCAGCTTACAACTGTGTTTTTGTTGGAGCTCTTTGGATGGATGAGTCTCACATGTCCCGAATTATTCCTACGACATTCACATTAAAGAGTCTGAAGTTAAGCCTTCAGATACACAGCTCTACATTTTTGTGGCTGGTTCTTGCCATGAAATGCCAACCTGGAAAAGAGCAGGCACCAGCTCAGGTTTCCTGGTGGCGCAGGGAGGCGTTGTGATGGGGAACTGACGTGGCAGATGCTTCTGTACACAACTTGGCAGCCTATATTTGGATTCCCAGTTTGAAAAAGCCCTTAAGACCCAGCCATATGTTTGTCTTATAAGATGGTTACCACATCTTCACAGCTGACAGGACTGAAAATGATCTCTGTGATTTCATCTTTCCATAGGGAAAGTGGAGCTCAAAAGGACACTGAAAGCAGGAGAAGTGAATAAAGGCAGATGGTCATCCTTTTTTAAAGATGCTATTATCATCAAAATATCTTGTACTTTGCATTGTTTTGTATAAAGTAAGTGACTCTAAATTGGCTTTTATCACACTAGGAACTGAGATAAAACAGCCTGTTATCAAAGCAGTTCTCTGAAAGAGAGCCTGCAGTGTTAACTAAATATAATAAAATAAAAATCACTGAATGTGAAGACTTCTAAAGCACACTCTAAGAGGAAAAAAGCTATAGGAAGGCAAGAGACTATTTATCTATTTATAGTTTTAACAAGTGCTGCTGAACTAAAAATTAATTCAAACCATAAAAAGCTTTTCAGCAAGCTAATATTCTTCACATGATGCTTTATCGACTTTCCTTTTCTGTATTTTCCTAGGCACAAGTGTTGTCTACAAATGATATTCTCTGTCATTAACATTCATGGAAGCTTTTAGAGAAACACCCTCTATGCCTATCCCAGTGTTCAATAAATAAATGTAGATGAAGTGTTGTGCTGTCACTGAACACAGATTAGTACCTATATGAACAATATTTTTTATGAAAGGTCTGGTTTATCATAGGTGAGTGCACAGGGGCTGCTGCACAGCCACAATTAAAGGTGATTTTCACATCACACATGTTAAGCATCACATAAGAATGTTTATTTTAATGGTCTCTGCACATCTTCAGCCATCTGTGACCCAAACTTTCAACTCTTTCTGCAGGAGCAAGAGCTGTCCCATGCCTTTGACACAGTCCCAGTGTTTGGTTATTAATTTGTCTAGCACACCAGAGACTGCCTCTCACCCAGTTCTGGACTGAGAGGATATTTGAGAGCACATTTTTTTTTCTATCTTGTCTGACTGGATGAGCAGCTGTCCAGGTGAGGAGTGCTGGTCACTGCGTGACTGAAATAACCCATGTTGAATTTCCTTGGAACGTAATAGTCAATCTAAAACCACTTTATCAAAAGAAAAGACAAGATAATGGGTCCTGAAATATGTGTGCTTAGGTTAAAAAAAAAAAATCTGCCACGTATTAACACCTCCACAATACCCAGTCTTCTATCGTGTACCAGCTTTTATGTAACTTCTAAAGCCTTTGAAAACTGAGGAACCAAGTATGAGGAAATCATTTATAGTTAAAAGAAATATGATAAGACTATTCAATAATACTAATGAATTCCATATTTAAAACAGCAAACTTCACATCTTTTGTGAAAGAAATCTGATTGTTAGCCAGTTTCTTCCTAACACATAGTATTATTCCTGTGAAAAAGTAATATAGCTCTGTGAGTGATTCCTTTCACGGTTCTGAGTACCTGGCCACACTCAAAGGGAAAAGCCTTTTGTTTCAAAATTGCAGGTTCACCATTTGGGGACTCTTTTAAAGCATTACAAGACAGGCTCCAAAGAAAACAGACCACATCAATCATTTTTTAAAGTCTTATTCACACTGAAAAGTTGATGAGTTTTCAGTTGACTGATGAAACTGTGACACTAAGTTACAAAAGAAACAAATATTTAAAAATGTGTCCCTCTCCTCAAGGTAAGAATAAGGAAAAAAGGGTACTTTTTATCTTTTCTATTGATATTATGAGGCCATTTCCAAGGTTCAAGGGCATTTTTGCAGAAAGAGACATTGATTAGAGAGCTGGAAAGACCAGAATATGGTGGCAGTGTGCTTTTAGGGATTAGCAGCTATGTCTTTTTTGAAAGAAATTTCACTCTTTCTGACAACCAAGCTTGACAGAAATGGATTAAAGATGACACATCTCCAATATGGCAACTAATGAAAAACAAAGCACCTATTCTTGAACCAACAGGGAATTTTTGTCACATATACACACACACTGTATTTTTCCACCCTCTGGATTACATCATCTCTTTGCAGACGGTGCTTTGCATTGCACTTGTATGCCTGTCATTCAAACTCTTAATTGCTTACCTATTAGAGCTTTGATATACACAATTATGTCACAAGAAAAACCCTCCATTTCAAAACACTGAGAATGTAGAACCTTTTGCACACTGTTAACCAATTCCAGCCCTGCTGCCCCACATATACATGAATACTTTGCTGCCTTTTTTGATATCCTTCCCACAGCACAATGGTCAGCTATATTCAGACACTTGCCAAACATCCCACCTTAATCCAGCTGTGAGCATGGAGCTAAATCTTCAAGCAGTGAATTGCAATACCTGGCACTGTCTGAGCCCTAACTTCAAAATGCTTCTCCTTTCTTCCTTTGCTCTTCACCTCTGAAAGGCTGGAGC
This sequence comes from Acanthiza pusilla, assembly GCA_036630365.1. Classification (NCBI taxonomy): domain Eukaryota; kingdom Metazoa; phylum Chordata; class Aves; order Passeriformes; family Acanthizidae; genus Acanthiza; species Acanthiza pusilla. The sequence continues at coordinate 10,364,743 of JAXCHO010000164.1, forward strand.
TGTTCAGGGACTTCTCTCTGCAAAAGTAGAGGTTTAATTCTTCCAGGTTTGCTTCAGTATTTTACTATGAACTCATAAATCTGTAACAATAGAAACAGCAACACTCTCACCTACGTTTGACACATTTTCTTACTCAGTGGGCCCGATCAGGTAAAAGGAAGATAGATATTGTGCTTTTTCAGATACAGGGACAAACTGAACAGGACTGTGGTAATTTGAGAACTACTTCTACTTCACTCAGGCTTCTGCTCAGGGGCTCAGGTGCCTTGGGCACCTCTCCCAGGAGAAGGCAGTGCAATAAAGATTTCCTGAAATCTAATAAAGGCGATCTTGATTATGGATCTAGAATTAAATAAAGAGATAGTATATTTTGATCGCATGCAAATGTTTGCTGGAAGCTGTACCTCAAACACTTTTGCCCTTGGCTTGGAAATACCAATATTAGAATAATTCTCACTCACACCCATGACACATTTGCACTGAGCAAGGCAAGTTACACAGGGAATTACTGCATGACCTGTATTGTGTCAGAGAATAATATACTATGCTAAGTTGGAAGGGACCCATCAGAACAATCAAGGCCAACTCCTGGCCCTGCTCAGGATGTCCCAGGAATCACATTTTGGGCCTCGTAGCCGAAACCTTAAGGTGCACAAGACTTGGACTAAGGGTGTCAGAGCATGTGAGCTTCACAGAGGGAGTTCAGCAGTCACAGGTAGGAGTTACCAGTCCCCACAGCCACCTAAATAAGTAGCTCACCAAACACTTTTTCATCCTTGAACAAGTAATTGGTGCTTTCTTCTCATTCCTTAGGTAATTCTTGAGGTTCTTCCCAGCCTGTCTCAGTCAGGCACACATCTGACTTGCTCTTGGTGGCAGAGGACTGCCCAGACCAACAGAAGTGAGCAGAGCATCCATTGCCATCAAACAGTCAGAAAAATGACTACTTTTATTTACTGACAAACAATTCATGTAAGAGCACTAAATCTGGGCATGAGTAAGGCAGTATGGGGCAATCTCACCTATGGCAGTCCTGGGGCTTTGGGACAGCAGGTGTATCATTCAAAAAGAACACCCAAACAAGTAAAAGGAAAATACCTTGTGTAATTACACTGTCCTACTGTAATTATATGCAAATAATGCATTATAAAATATGAGGACAAGACCCCCACTTCTCAGCAGCCCTTCAAGCAGTCACTTTTTAGCTATCATTGAGCAAACAGAAATAAAATCAAATCCTTCAGTGCTCACAGACGTAGAGCTGACATACACAATCAATAGGCAGTTACAAAGAGAGAAAAACTGCAGGAGTTTTCTTATTCGAGATAAGGAGCAGGGGGAGAAACTTTGCTTTGCACACCCCCCCCCCCCCTTTCAGCAGAGAAAATAAAATTGATTCATTGGTTACAGTGCAAGGAGATGAGCATCTCCAGCAGAAATTAAGGGCACAAAGAAGGTCACAATACATAAAATTTCAAGCAGCAGCAGACAGAGCTGGCTAAACTGACTGCCATTTTAACTGCGGTTGTTGATAAAATGGTCACATTAAGAGGCAGCTGAAGGATGGTCAAAAGGTTAAGCCAGGCAGGCTGGTAGAGAAAACATAAAAAATGTCCTCTGCCACAAGAAATGTCTGCAGATGGGGCTTCTCCTGCTGCTGTCCTCATGGGGAGGACGGTGGAAAACTCAGGGCAAGTCGGGGTCCTGCTGATGTTTTGATCTCGGGCAGGCCCCGTAGGATCTGTCATTTGAAGCCAACAGAAGTTAGTGGCACCAAAAGTCAGGCCTGGTGTTTCTGTTACTTCTAGAGCTTCTAATGGTTTTCTCTGCAATGTTTTCTCTCCATCTCATTTTCCTTCATCTCCAGAGGATATACTATATGTCTTTATGTTACAGCAAAATATTCTACAGCTGTAAGTAAAGAAAGCCATCTGTTCTTTGAAAATAAAGTGTCTCAGCTAGGATTTTTTTGGGTTAGGTTTTTTCTTTTTTCAATTAATACAACCAATCTATCAGCTTGCATTTCACACACAGCTGGAATATTAAGCATTTCAGCATAAGTTAGGAGAAAAAAGTTCAATCAATCCAAAGATCACTGTTTTTCTGCCTTCTGATTTTTGATTTGCAAAAATGTTGAATATTTATGTTTACACCAGGAATAAAAATGTACTACTTCCCAATGTGAGCCTCCTTTCCAAATATTTTTTTTAGGAACAAATTTCTCACTGCTCTCAAACCAAGCATAATTTCCTTGCTAATTACTGTAAATTACAAGTGCAAGGGGCAGCATTCTCTTGTTTTCTGAGGAAAAAACCACGTGGGCTGAATGCTGCAAACTGGAAAATGTACTGTGTGATTTCCCCAGCAGAAACATACTCAGACTGCTCTGTACATGGGATTTTGACAGCTTGAACTGCGAGTGAACCAAACCTGATGCTTCAGACCACTGAAAAGTCAAAAGAGCAGCAGGAAAAATCAGCTTGCTGCCAAGGGGGAAACTCTGGAAAGCTCTGACCTTCTGCATAACAAATGCAATATGGCAGGAGAGTATGAGGGGGAAAAGTCTGGGCCATAACTGAGACTTCTTGTACACCCAAAATTTTGCTCTCAGGGATAATCAGGTGGAGTGACGGGTCATGCATTTCCCCATTCTTTGCCTTGGGATTCGGCCCCAAGAGGCTTTTAGTAGTATCACCAGGGAAAAAAGGGCTAAAGCCACCAGGGACACCAAAGTGTCCCTCTGCTGGGCAGGCAAGCCTTATCACTCTAAGAGAGCTGTTATCCTTCAAACTCTGCTCTGTCACTCACATTCCTGTGCCATTGATGGCGCATTCCTCCAAAACAAAAAGTGCCCACAGTTGCAGATGGCCATTGTAATCTCCCTGAGTGGCATAAATAAAATAGATGGATGCAAGCAGACTAATGATCTACTCTAGGATGGTTGGTTATGATGCATTGGAAAGAACAGCTGGCTGTCAGCAACATATTTATCAGGAATTTAAAAGACAACAACAGCCATATAATCCAGAGGATTTAATGACAGAGTGGAACGAATGCTGAATAAACGCTCCTTTTGATAAACTCACAAACATTTGGGCGATGCAGCAGTGATTTATATTCTTCTGGGAGAAATAAACAAATTAAGGATTTCATGGCCTTGTGGAGACCAGATTTTGTAAATGTGAATTTCTGTGTACTTTCAGATTAACTTTATCTCTCTTGGAAGATAAATTTAATCTTATATCTTGGTTTGTTTTCCACTCTCTTAGTGGAAAACAAACCATGGTATTTTCAACTTGCAAGAAACTCCAGATTTTTGCTATTCAGTTTGCCTGTTATTCTGCTGTGCCTATACCAAGTTAGAAACATGTGTTGCACACTCAAAATGTATTGGTGAACAGAATTTTGTACCTGGTCTATAGTGAAACCATGAAAATCATACTAAAATTTTACTTTTGTGAACATCAAAAATGTTTTAGCGAAAGTTTAGTATTTACAGTGTCAAAGTGTTTCTTTACAGCACGGTAGAATCACTGCAATTCACAAGGCAGATGATGACAGCTGTATTTAAAAATTGCTGATCATCCAGACTAATACAAATAGGCAGCTCTATTGGTAGATAGAATAAAACTATTAAAAAAAAAAAGTGTGACAAGCAGGGCAATGCAGCTTCCCCTGGATGCAGAGCCAGAGGACTGCTTGTTCTCCACTCATTAAACCCAAGCATGCAGAAGTCACTCCCTCCACGTGCAGCCTCCTGGAAAGCAAACTATGGAGTCTGAGACTGGAGAGAAGCCCTTTGGAAAAGACAGCACTTGTGGAGAGAGTGATGCATTGCCACTGAATCTTGGCCATTGGGTGCAGCACGTTAGAGGGCTCTAAAACAGAAGTAAGAGAACTCTTTCCTGTCCCACCCTGGGGGTGCTGCCAGGATTTGAAGCACATCCCATATGGTTCCCCTTGCTAGATCAGACTCCCAGGAGAATTTCTCCTTCTGCATTTGTGACTTGGTGTGGGGGATGGCACTGCCTTATCATGGGGCAGAAATCCCTAAATCCATAACACCACAAATCAGACATTGCCAAAATCAGACAATAGGTGGAGGATCCTGCTATTTGCTGGCAAAAATCCTTTTCTTACTTGTTAGCATAAGGTGTTGTTGCTGTCTTTTGCTGAAGTCCTCACTGAAAAGCAAGTCCCTTCATCTTGCCTCGTCATCAGACACAATGCTTCAGCTATAAACATGCATCATTTTCACTGCGCTGAAGGAAGTTATTCTGTATCCTAACTGCTACCTGCATTGTTATTAATCTGCAATTGATGAGCTTTCAGGGCTCTCTGGTTGCCATCCTGAGCCAAGACAGTCACACACATACTTAACCCCAAGCAGACTGCAAGCCCCACACAAATCAATGGGCTAAGACTTCTGCGGCCCTCAGTACCTGAAATTCAATGCTGAAAGCAGTATTAAAACTCTTTCCCTGCCCGCAGTATTCAGCTATGTGAAAAGGACATTCTTTTAGCACTGGCAAAAAGTTCATGAGCTCAGCAGGGGAATAGAGTTTCAAGTTCACTGGGATGCCTATTTCTCATTGTGTTGACTGCTGAAGGAAGCAATGGTCCATATTTTCTACCACATTTTCTGTCTTCCTCTGGACATCTCACAGCCTCATCCTGTTTCCCATACTTGGACCCACTGTTGCTTATTAGTTGATACATTAACAACTGAAGCCAAGATCAGGACATCATTATACTAGATTCTGTAAGCAAAAATAAAAGGGAAAACAATCCCTTATTCCCATCTGAGCATGAGCAGAAAAGGCAAATAACACAACAGGTATGAGGGCGATAAGTCTTGAGTTATAGGGGATGATGTGGAAAGGAAAAATCCTTCTAGATTTTCATTACCAAACTCATTTGAGATAAACTGTAGGAACGATAATTTCTTGGAGGGGAAACGAACTTTGTACAGTTAAGTCTTTGCTGTCAAAAGGAAAAGATAAGAATGACCTTTGCTTTTAATGTATTTGTCTTTCCATATCCATTATAGACAGTGAACCCAGTCTATTAGCACCATTGGTCTAACACTAAAAGTCAATTTGATTTAACCATACTTGCTGGCACTGCAAACTGCCTGACTATCACTCAATTAGAAAAGAGACATTAGCTCAGGTGTTGCTTAGAATCTAGCTGCTCCTTCACCTTTGTAATGTACCTGAGATTCTGCATTAATTCAGTGTTCTGTAATCAGCTGGCATTAAATCAATCCAGCATTGTCAAAAGCATATGGGATCAAATGAAAATAGAAAATTTAAAATACAAATAACCATCGAAAGTAGATTTTAAGTGCTAGCGTTGTATCATTATGGCAAAGTTGATGTCATTTACAGCAACATTAAAGCAAGTGTTGTTAAGAGAAAATGAGGCATTTGTCAATGAGTGTTTTTAGTGTCATAACAGGTCTTAGAATTAATACACTTGCAATATTTTGACTAAAACGAGCTCATTGAAAGGCTCATTTTAGCACATTAGCATCTCGTTTGACTTTGAGAATGTTTCAGATCTTCCTTGCTTAACTAGTAAAGGAAGAAATGAAATTCCAGTCAGCATGTTACAAAACTGGGGAAGTGTACTATTTGCTGTTGCATGTGATCAAAATACAAAGACCAGCCTTTTTTCCTGGAAAATACAAAATTTTATTTCCAGGGTCCCAAAAGGAAATATGAACCAAGTTCTGATATCCCCAGTCATTACTGAGGAATTTTTTTATTATATTAATTACCCATTATCTTTTATAGGGCCATTTCTTCAGTGAGAATGGACCCGCTGAGATTAGAGGTCTGCCTCCAGCACCATAAAGTTAAAACAAGCAGTGAATATCACAGATGGGCATATATTTATTGGGAGAGCTTTTTCGAATATTCAATTTCAGAAGAAAAGTTCCAAAAATCAGTCTGAGTTCTTTGCAGAGTCCTTGTAAACATATTACTCTGTCTCATCTCCATATACCTATAGTATCTTGTCTGTGTGGATATCTTGGTGCAGAAACACACGTGGAAAATCCCACATACTGCACACAGTGCCAAGGATATATTCCCCCCTGCAGGAATAGACATCTGGATTTTACTCTTAAATACTGGTGTGTCAGCACCCCTCCTAGACCAGCCCACATCCTTGAGTTTCTCACCCTCTTTAGTACAATGCTTCTTTACAGAGCTGCCTCAAAATGATGGCATTTTTGGAGTACACTGCAGAGGGACATTCTCACAACAGGTTTAAAAGTGAATGTTTAGTTCTGGCTGCTCATCTTCTGGTGTTCCTAGTAAAAGCCAATGTTACACCCAGACTACCTCTTTACTAAACCTCAGAAATGGAGATGGGATGTCAGGGAAAGGGCCACGAGCCCAGGAGAAGTTTGGGGCACAGCTACGGGCAGCCTACCTGGTGGTACCCAAAGCATATACCCCGAACCCCTGCATGCACTCATTAGAACGCAAAGCCCTCCTACCATGCTGAAATGTGTGAAGAGAAACCTCAGGCTCCTTTCCCAAATAGTTTTCACTCCTGCTAATTTCTGTTTACAGGTCCTAAGAGGCTCATGCCACACAGACAGGGCTGGCACCTGCATGTACTGAACACACAACACTTGAGATACAGAGAGGCTATGGAATGCCCTTCCAGTTGGCTCACAGACAGGATGAGAGAAAAGAAAAATTCTGGAAGACTCAGGTAATAAGCACAAATGTTTTAAGACAAAAAAAACCTGTGAAAAAAATAAAATTGTGCTGAAATGCATGTTGAGCGGGCTCTACCTTGCCGCAGTGAGTGCTGTCCCTTTCAGCTGAAGATGGTCTGGCTCTGTGGCTTATTGCTCAATTATGAAGTTAATCAAAGAACTAATTGAGCTTGGGCTGCTTGGTCTTTTGAGTCTTTTCTTATGGATTAACTTTTATTAGAGCTAACAGAGGACATGAGGAAGGCTGTAAAGGGCAAGGAGATGATAAGCCTAATTGTGAGAGGAATGATAGTTGTATGTCATATTTGTGCAGACAAAATTGGGTTCTGGGAAGGAATAGGACAGAGCCATGTACCTTTTAAAGACCTATAACCTGCATGACATTTGAAACCTTTCTTGCCGTGTTTTGCCATCTCAAGTGTTCATTTCTTTAACTGTGCTTTTCGAGCTGGTTTGCAGCAAACCAGTCCTCATGGGAATGAGATGTTGTATCCACCTGTAGCTGTGACAGGTAAAGGCTATACCTCTTAGAGCAAAATGATCTCAAGGAGAAAACTTAGGTATCAATGTGATATTAAAGTTCTGCATGTACAATAGCATTTACAGGTAGAGAAGACTAAGACAGAAGGGGCCCAGCAGTAATATAGACCATACAGAAGAAGGATGGTTTCTTAAAGACGTTGTTCACAGTGAATTTGCATTATTGGATGTGGGCTTCAAAATGAAGGCGCGTGATTAAGTTATGTGAAAGAAGAGCAATGAGTTACAGTTCCTGACATTTTCGTGCTATTTTCTCTAACACTAATATGGAGAAAAATATTGTTCTACACTTCAGAGCAATCAGAATATCTTTTAAAACTGTTTTGGAGAGCACACATTCTGCAAATGTCTTAGCTCATACTGCATAATGACGAGCAAGTGAAACAGAATTTCATGCTTTCTAAAATGTAAATATAAAGAGGCATTCTTTTCTCTTTCTAGTGATTACCCTATGCTACAATTACCTTCCTTTGGCTGTCTAAATAATATTCTCTTGATGAAAAGGAAAGTGCTTATGGGAACTTCCATCACATGGTTACAAAGGAAGAAAATATCTTATTTAATGCACATCAGCCAGAATTCAAAGGAGAAGAATTGAAATCGAAGATGCTCCCTGGCTATGGGATTTTTTGCTCATCTTTGGTCTGGTATGTGACAAGAGTTACTGACTGGGAATTACAGGGCTAGTGCAAAGTTCAGAGTCAGGGTTTGGGTACACACATTCACCTCTGAAGGCTGATGCACTATAAGCCATTTTGGTGGTCCTAATTCCCTCCTTCCAGGAGACAAGAGTATGATCTTCCACAGAAGGCAGCCTGGGGAGACCCTGATTGAAGTGTAGGGGACAGTTCTTGCCAGGTCTGTGCAAAAATATAAACTCAAGGGGGGCACAGGTGGAGGATGATCAAAGAAAGGGCGAGTTTATCTCTTGAGAGTGAACTGTGGGCTGTCTTGCTGAGCTTAGCAAAGCAGAGGCTAAAAGGAGATGTGATTGAGCTCTGGTGCGTGCCTAGCTGGGATGAGACAGCGTGGCCATCTGTGATGGCAGCAGACAGAATTTAAGTGATCCTTTTCTGCCCTATTTTTCCACATTCATTTTCTTGATGGGATTACCATTTACAGAAACTACTGTGCTTTGTGTTCTGGGATGTGATTGAAGCTTTCAAAGAAATACAGGGATGTCCCAGCAGGGCAAATTCTTGCTTTGGTGATACAAAGCCTCTGGGTTTTGGACCGAATCACATGCCCTGCACAGTTTGAATGTACCCATACCTCAACCTATATGATTCCCCTAAAGTCAAATCTCTGCATGATACAAAACAGTGGCTCTCAGATACTAATGTCATGAACAGAAATATAGAGCAGAAGGGACAGCCCTTTATTCTTTAATTAACTCATACAGCTCTTCAGCCATATCATACATCAAGCCTGGCCATAAAAATGGCAATTTTATAGTGTGTATAAAAAGAATAAAATGATTCACAGAGATTGAAGATCCATTTACAGCAAATGTATATGCCTGTCTGAGTACAAGGGATTCCAAACAGATACATTACTGTGACCCATAAAACTACTTCAATAACTTATTTACTGTAACTTTGGGTGACATTGTCACAGATTAATAGTTTTGTAAAAGGTTTAGGTGCATCAGGTCATCATATTCTTCTTGAAGGGATTTTTGTTTTGTCAGATGTGTCATGTTGGTGTGAATGGCCATTGCAATTCCTTGATGCCCATTATTCTGCCTGCATATTGTTAGGATGTAAAATGAGTGGGTGAGCACCAGAATAGTTTGGGAAATTTAGGACAAACCTAATTTGAATATTTTGCACCTAAACTTTTTAACCTGAAAACTTGGAAGACAAGATTTAAATGCAACATAAATGAGACCAGTTTAAAAAAAAAAGGATGAAGTTTAAAATGCAGTTGGGAATAAGAATTTAAATGCTGTAATCTCTGAAGAGAACCAGCAATCAAAGTCTAATATCCTCATATTGTGCCAGATAATGAAATATTAAGCTGGAGATAATAAGATTTCTTTCCACTGGATAGTCTTCAGCATAGTTAAACCTATGAATGAACAGCTGAAGTGTTTTATATAAGCAAAAGGTTATATGTCAAGGATTCTGAGGACTGGAAAAAAAAATCGCAGCCCATTTACTACAAACTCACATCACTCATTCTTTTCTAAAATTGTGCCAGAATTAAATGCATTTCAAGAAAGACAGCTTCACTGGTGTGGACCGATGGGGATGCAGTGGACACTTTTTATCCAGCTTTCCTAAGGAAACCAAGGCTGTGTAATCATGCTCTTTGTGTGTGCACATCCACACCTTCATCTTCCCCAGTGCCTCCAAATGTTTCCATCAAGTTTGACAAAAGGGCAGAGATATTAAAGACAGTAAATTCCTGAAAATGCTCACAACATTGGGAAAGCTAACAGAGAGGTATATTAGCAGCCTCTGCCTGAAGGAACAGATTTGGATGAGTTACCTCCATCAGCCTTTGATAAGCCAACACTGGCACAAAAAGCCAGAGAAAACCAAACTAAATCCATCCCATCACCCATGGAGCTGCCAGCTCTTTAATATGCCAGTGAGGTGCAAGGATGCCGGCAAGGTAATTCCTGCCCTGGATTCCTGTGGTCACTCACCAAGGGGGTTTATATTTAGGACCACACGGAGGGGATGAGTCCACCATGGCCATTATGGAGCAGAATGAATAAAAATGAGCTTTACACTGCAAAGAGATGTTCAAAAGACAAATGTTTCTCCTGTGGTCTTACAGAACCCTATGAGACAAGCACAGCTCAGTGAAACAAAGCTCCCTGCCTCCTTAAACTTCATGTGGAAATTCAAGACAACCATCTTAGTAAGAGCTTTAAAATCAAAACAGGACTTACATACACAACCCTTGTGGGTCAATTCAAATGTCTGTGGAGTGAGTTTCTAACTCTGAGCTGACAGGAAGAGGCCCTTGCAGAAGAACATAGGTGAGGACATAGGCAGAGAACCTCAGTTCGTGTGGGATTTCCTCCCACCTTCCTGCAGTGTAGACACTTGCATCCAACAGGTTACACTGCAAATAACAGCTATCACTGCTACATTTTCTTCCAATGTCTTTAATGTCTTCCTTCCTGATCCCACTCTATGACAGATGTTTGCTCATTTTTACAAAACTGGTATAGATGTTTTATCAATTTTCAATGCCTTTCAGATGCTTTTGAAACCACAAATCATCAGCGCTATAACACCGTGCTTAGCAACCTGTTGTATAAAGAATGAAAAAAGAACAATCTTTCATACAATTTTTCAAAGTGTGTTAAATTGTTACCACAATGAGATGAACAGTGTTTATTCATGGGATAGTTTTTGAATGTATGTTCTCTTTTACATGCTTATGAATGCCTGTGTTCCCTTCAACTAATACAAATATTCATAGCACACCTCTGTCTCATCACAAACTACACCTGCCCCTCACTTAATCTCTTCATCTGCATTTTTGCATGCTCCCTTTTGCAGACAAATTGTGGAGAGGCAGATTTTGTAATAAAATCAACAACAAAATGAGGAACAATAGGAGCTAGGTGGAGTTAGGTTTTCAAAAAGGCAAAGAAAAAAAAAAGGATTTTACAAGCTGAATGGGGAAGCATTTCTGAAGTGCAGTTTGGGAATCAACCCACCAAACCACTGCAGCATACAAGATCAGACAGGGAGAGTTGCTAATATTTTTCCTTTCCCCCACTTCTTTTTTTTTTTTTTTTTTACCTCTGTTAAACCTTTTCTAAAGCAGAATCTCACAGAAGTATTATTCCTTAAAATATTAGCAAAATTGCTGTAGAAAACATGCATAGAGAGTATATATTTACACTTGTAGCTGAAGTACATTTCCACCAAAGGCAAAGCCAGGTTCTCTTGGGAACATACTTGGTCTTTTCAAGACAGTGAATGTGTTGGGATTTTTCTTCTCTTTCTAAAATAAACCACAGTAATGCAGAAAGAAGGTGGCAGATGGTTACTTCCTAATCTGCACATGAAATATCTTCCAGTTACAGAATTTGTTGCTTAATGTCTCAAAGTCCATATTAATTATACACACTAACAGAGGGGTAGTACTGAAAATGACTGGATCTGGTTGTGAGCCTGCACAGTCTTCAATGTGGAGTTAAATTGTTGTTCCTCATAAAGCAGCTGAAAAGCTCAGACAATGAAATTTTGCCAGATGGTTGTTGATAACACAAGACATTGTGCTGCTTTTTCTGCTGCAAATGACCAGGGGAAAAGCAGGTCGTAAAGTCTCCTGTGGCTTCGAGGATCTGAGATTTTTTTTAAGCATAGAATAGAATTTGTGCTTGCTTTTGAGGTGCCAACAAGATCTACTAAGCACCTTATCAGACTTCAAAATAAGCTATAGGTGGCATTTGATTGTCATGCAAGCTCTGTCCTGATCTTCTGCCAGGCTAAATACTCAGTAGCTTATTATCAGTCACTGAACTGCAAGAAAATATGTTTTCAATACACTCATTAAGAAATCAGATTAATTACACACCCACGCTCTTGTGAAGCCTCAAACCTGCCATAGAAAAACCAGCAATGTTATGATGCTGAAAGGAAGAAAAATACCATGGCAACTTTCCTGCACTATTTAATCACATTTACTGAAATTTTATCGGGTGCTTTTGAAGTAAAATGACAGGAAATAATCTATAAAAAATAATGTGCTTTTACACACAGAGACCTTGAATTTGAGTGTAAAAGGAAACCAAATCTCTAATTTAGTGGAACCAGTATGATTAAAAATAATTACATTTGTAAAGTGAACATTTGGAGAAAAAATGATTAATGTGCTCAATAATAACATCCATCTAATTTGTATAATGAGCATTTTCATCTAAAGCCATGTTTCCATCCAGGATATGAAGAGTTTTAAAAGGAAATAACTTAGTTACCATCATCTACCCATATTTATATCAGCATCCTGATTCTGAGTGTGTCATGGCTTTGCAGCTCTGTTTGCCATTCAGACTTTACAAAAAACCCCAAGAAGGACAACTTGTAATTAAATTTTTTAATTTATAAACTCACATACATGCCATGAAACATTAATTGTGGCAAATCAAAAGAAATACTAGACATTTAAATACTGATTGCTCGCCATGTCAGCAAAAGCACAGAAGTTAGCAATCTATATGGATATAAATTAATATTCATTAGAGCTTTATTAACTTTCCCTGATAACAACCTCAGAAAATATTATTTTGTCTTTCTCTTTGTGGTTATAACTTTAGATTGCTAGCTTGTTTTTTCTGTGTCCCAGACTGCCCTCTCTCTTTTTCTACAAAGGGATTGCTCATTATTTTCATTGTAGTGGATGATAGAGGACAATGAGTTGGATCACTATAGTTCTTTGAGTCAGCTTCCTAACAGGATGCAAAATGAAGAGTCATTTAATTTAAAGAAAAAAAGGTTTTGTTGCTTTGGACATTCCTCAAAAAACCTACAGCATGAGACCTGCAGTCTGAGAGTCCACCCTGCTTCCATGGAGTGAAGGAACATCTCTCCCTTTCCAGGACGCCACCCCTTGGGTACCACATGGGTGGGTTGGGCTATCAAACGAAGTCCTGGGCTGGGCTGTCAAACTAAGCCCTGCTGCAGAAGAGGTGTCACCTGGTGCACCCTGCTGGTGCCGCCTCAGAAAATGTGTTGCTGCAGCCTGGGAAGTGCCTGTGTGCCCCTGCAGGGTCACTGATGCCAATTCCATCCCATGTGCCTCCATCCAAGTCCCATATCCCCGTGCTCTCTGACTCATCCCACACCAAAGACAAGTCCTGCCTCTGCCCCAGAGGTGGGTAACATCCCTGCTCCTAGAAAAGACACTTCACCATCTTCAAATTGACAGGCTTTAAATGTGATCTGAGAGCTCTGGACATTGCCAAGGCACCTGCACCCAGATGCCATTTGAAGGTCCACAGTGCCTAGAAAGCTCCATAGGTGGTTAGGATTGACCCCACCCAGCACAGACACTGCAGAGGGTCCGAGCCTCTGTTTTCCCTGCCAGAAGCTGAAAGGTTCAGCATGTGGCACGCTAGTTTCAGAAATACAGCACCGTGCTTCATCTGAGAGCTTATTTGTGCTTTCCGGACACCCTGCATCTACAGCTCACCCTTCTTCCTGCTGGAAATAGAGGAAGAAGTGTCTGAAGGAGTTTTCCAGGAAAGCATTCACTTTACTCACAAAAGTTTGTCCTCATGAAGTCTTAGTGATTTATTAATTCCCATGAGCTGCATAAGTGAATAGCTAAAAACATACACTAAAGCCTCCAATTTTAACCAAGTCGGGTGGGCAGGAAGGAAGGGTGAACCAGAGAACAGACACAGGTCAGCTCAAGCTCTAAATTTAGCATTCCTTTCTATTCCCTATTATTTAACTGTTCCTTATAGGGCGTGTCTCCCATCTAGTTCATTGCATTTCAAGTCAAATTCGAGAGAAGTTCCACAGGAAAACAGAACCTCATTTATATTACCTCTCTAATCCAGTGGTTGTTTAGAATAACTTCATTTCTATTCACTCCCTAAAGGTTTTTCAAATAAAATATGTTTTCCATTTGCTGGCTAACTGAATGGAGAGGAAAAGAAAGCAGTTCACATTCAATCCAAATTACTGTAAGGTATCAAAAATGAGAATTCTGTTCTTAGTTCTCATTTTTCAAGGAGACTTCAGCAGGAATTTAAAAAAAAGAAAAGGTAATTTCCACAAACTTTCTTTAAGTGTGTCACGTTCTGTTTTCTGAATGCTTAATAAGACTTTCAAGCTTGCAGACTTATTAAACAAGACAAGGACATTGAATTTCTCCTGTGTTTCTAGCTTTGTCTATGCCAGAAAATTTTAAATTTTTATGTTGTCTGACTAAGCTGGTTACAACTGTCTGTGCTCCCAGCACTGAAAGATTGGGAGTGTACAAGAGAGTTGCAAAAACGTAATCTAATATTTTATGTGTTAGATGCCCAAGGTCAAGGGTGCAAATCCCTTAGTCTGTGTGGTGCATCAATGGAAAATTAATGGGGCTGTTAAATGTTAAGATGTGTTTTAGTCACATTATTATGCTTGGTAGCAGGGCACAGGGCTGAGATGCTCTTGAGGGCAAAGCAGATGATCTAATAAAATAACCTTGCAAGGAGCTCTCCTTCCTCATCTCAGGGGCAACAGCTGAGGTGGAGGGATTTTTTTCCACCAGCTCTGCTGCCACAGAGATCATATCCTTCATGTGTACTGCAAGATAAACAGCAATGCTTGTTGCTGCAGAGCCACCAAAGTTTCTTCACCTTTTCTTTACACTACCCTTGCACAAGGAGAGAGGAGGAAACCCAGCCCCCATTGTTTTCAGTTTCTGCAGCTGCTTTGCAAGTACAGCTCCCTTTAAGGAAAAAAGGTCAGCCAGGATAGGAAAGCAGACTGCCATTTCTAAGGTAAGACAGCTAAGAACCAGTCATGACCATTATTCAACTAATCAGAGATAACATCGACGACCTCATTCTGTCAAAAAATATGTACAACAATGACCTCTTCCTTTATCAGGAGCAATGGGATACGACAGCACAGCCATTATTACTGCGTAGATAAGAAGGCACCCTCCTGCCGCTCCCCTGAACAGCAAAGTGTGCCCATAGCTTTTTGTAATGCCTCCCATTTCTCATGTCTGGCATATTTTGATTCTGATAATAATATGTTTAAATATCTTTGTAAAAATTTGCCGATATACCTCGCTAAATAGAATAATTGTTGATGGTGGGGTATGGTGTTAATTTGGGGAGGGCTGGAAACCCCATTTACTTAGGAAAGGACAGATGGCAAATGTGGTCTGGCTGCAGTTTAGCTGGGAAGCCTGCACACAGGGTAATTGAACCATTGTGTTGTACAAACTTCTCAGATAATTGGTAGTGGCTTAAAGCTTTATTATTCTAGTTCAGAGTCCATGACCTGCATTTCCAAAGTGATTAATAAATTTTAAGCCATTTTAATAAATTTGCAAGGACCATTGTAATTTTACAGACTTATGCTCTGCGTAAAGCCAGGCCAAAGATCAATACCAAATAATCTCTGCATTGACCCTGTAATTCCCGACTGAGCACTAGGAGTTGCTTTAGAGAGATGTCACAGAAAGATCATTCACCCCAGCTTGAGGTTAGCTGTTCCTTCCCTGTTAAACATTTCCACTTTATTTATACACTCGTTTCGGCCAGCTTCATTTTCCAGCCAATTATTTTCATGATGCCTTTTTTTCCCTAGAGATTTCTGGTATCAAAAATCCCTGCTGCACTTCTCCCTGAGTCTAGAGTCTTTTTGCAGCTCTTGTTTGTGAGGAGCTAAGTGGCAAAGACTTTATGTGAAATCAATGAATCCCAAATTGCCTTATTTTTTCCTTTTTAACTCTTTAGTGGACAGAAAAAGAACTGGAAGGCTGAGAAGCAAGAGGCACGTGCAGAGAAGAATCCCTTCACAGGTTTTAAATTAAATTCTGTAATGCCATTCTCATTAAAAAGTTTTTCCTGCCAAATGCTGTTTGATTATGACTTCAAACTGCCTGCATTAATGATGAATAACTCTTCTGCAAGGTATTTACATGTTGCCTCATCACTGCCAACAAGTTTATCAAGCGTGAGGGAAAGAAAGAGGGAAAACTTGGGGAGTGAATTCACAAACTGGGACTCTGTGCTCACTGCAAATGATCATGTGACATTGCAGGACAAATGCTGTCAGCACGTGGCTCAGGAAAACCTCCCTGTCCCCTATTATAATGATATGCCACAGGCAGATGTTTGCAGAAGTCATCAACTCACATTCTACTCACACTATTCCATATAATGGGATTGTGCCCATTACTATTTTTCATTCTACTACTCCAAAAATATTTTTTTTTGTTGTTGGAGACTGAACAGTTTCTTACTGACTACAGAAACAGATAATGTAGACTAATCAGTCCAGTCAGGTTCCTGAGGGACCTGTCGGATATGTGACCATTTTGTTGCTGATTCTGTTTACCAATGCTTTTGGGCATCAGTGAGCACACTTGCAATTGGCTCAGTAACAGAGATGTGAGATGAATGTAGACATTTGACAAAAACCTACAGACATGCTGACATCAGGTATAACCATGTTCAAGCTCACTCTCAAGGACAGACTCACACTTCTTCCCACTGCTAACAGCTCATTTCATCCCAAAATCCAAAGTTCTCTGAACCAGGAGGGCCAAGGTCACACTGAGCAGGGCGTGGCCAAGTCAGGAACTTCTCAGCACCCTGTACTCTGCACTACAACCCTATTTAAACCAATAGTGTGGACAGTAACATAAATCTTGGGACTTCACATGCTCATGGCCACTCCCACCCCTGCAGCCAGGCACCCACAGGTGCACCTTCCCGACGTGCTCCTGCCTTTCCCTTGCCTCTCTCCTCCCTCCAGTGCCTACTATGCCAAATCCCAACCTCCCAACAAGAGCAGCGTACAGGAATTTCTTTTTGTTTCAACCTCTAGGAGTCCTTGTAAGGCCACAAATGCTTACAAAGCACATCTACTGATGAGTTCGGATCTTGACTGTCCCCCAAAAACCTGCTCACAGAGGATAAACTCTCAGTCACTTGTGAATTCAAAGATGCAGGTTCAATCTGTGCCTTATATTAAAAGTTTACTGGATAAGCTGCACAAAATTAAGCACTGCTTGGAAGACCCACACATGAACTGAAAAAAACAAAGCCACTGCAGATGCCCAAATAATTTTCTTTCATAGCAATAATAAAGCTCCATGCCAATGTGCAGTAACAACAGGTTGCCAATTACACACATTTAAACACTGAGCAGGAACTGAGGATATGTACTCTGCAACGCTGGAGGTAGGAACGGGGAATGCACAGGTTGTGTGTGCTGCTGGCACACTTTGTTTCAAGTACATGGATAGAAAAAAGGTGTATTTATGGAAGTCACAGTGGTCCTTGCTACCCTGAGAATCTCTGTATCAATCAAATAACTTTGACAGGTGCAACTTCAGAGTAGTTTCCCTAAATTTGGCTTGGCTAAGCAGAGACAGGAAGCCCCAGGTCTGGAGAGATGCACAGGCAGACCTGACCCCAGCAATGCAGTTATCCCCAGCTGAGGCAAAGCGAGACCAGTGTGGACTGAGCAGCAGCAGAGCTGTATCCTGCCCAGACAGATTTGCAAAATTCAGGGCTGTATCTCACCAGCTAAAGTACACACTTTCCAAGATGGAATGGCCTATCCCTGCAGGGTGCTGCACAGGAGTATAAACACACTCAGAGCTTCAGCAAGCTTGGCAAAATGCTCTGCTCTGTACCCACATGCAGACACAGCATCCCCTCCACAGAAAAGCAAGGGATAGATGGAGAGCTGGATGGGCAGAAAGAATCCTGGCTGGAGGGTGAGTGTGCATTGGTATAATGTACATTTGTATATATGTTATTAATTTTACTGTTCCCCTTTAAGCTGAGTACATTTGGAATAGCAGCTATGTACCACCACAAGCCAAGTGGAGTAAATGCTAAAGAAAGGAATTAAAAATGCACTTAATTTTTCCATGGGTTACAGCTAGATTTTACTTGCTATACAGATTCCCAAGGAGACTCATTTGAGAGAACTAATGAAACATTAATGCCTGCAAAAGATTTTTAAGAGTGGTACTTTAGGAACTATTTGGCTTTGATGAAAGGTTTGACTGCCTGATAACCCTAGAGCCTGCAGTTATAGTACAATATTTATAAATGGAAGAGACATTTACGGCCTCATAAAAGCTTCTGTTTATTGTTATCAAATTGCAGTGTTGCAGTGAAACATTAATATGTAGCTTAACCTGTTTCTTGTAGCTTTGTTAAGGGAACAGATGAAGTAGCTGAGCAAGCACAATGGACAGGAAACTAGCAAATGCCAAGTGACAGGGACAATGCATGACAATGGGAGAAGAGAATCCAAATACTGCTACCAAGTCTGTAGCCTGCCTTTGGCTCTTGAGATTTCCAGCTCTAAAGCAAAGACAGTGCAATGTTTCCAATGAAAAAGAAATTGTTTTACACTGACTGAATCCTCTGATGCTCTAGGACAGAGCAGAGATCACAAATCTCACTGAAACAGGTCTAATCAGAGTACTGGGGAGTAAATGGGGTAATATGTTCTCCTGGACACCCTCCTGCTTAGCAGATACCCATTAATTTCTCCCTTGGATGCTACACTGACATGTTCTGGAATCCTTCTCTGCTCCTGCATGCACCACTACACGGACTGAATAATCCTACAAGAAACAACATCTTATTTGACTGAGTAGACTCATATATTGATCCTGAAATACGTAGGGTTTGGTGTGGGAGCTGGGTGATGAGCTGTCCTGGATATCTTTGAAAATTTCCAGTGCTCAGGCAAGTTTTGACTGAACTCAATACCTTGGAAAAGCATCAATCAGCACAGTAGGACAATGGAAGGAGGATACATCTGTGAAAACTTTTGTTGCCCCTGTTCCACCTGGTTAAGCAGCACATTTGACATAGAGCAGCAGCCCCTTACAGCTGCTGGTGGATCAGAAATAGCATGATACTTCATTTTCCTCTCTGATGGATATATATACCCGTGGCAGGCTCTGAACAAATGTATTTCAATTTAAAACATTATGAGTTCATAAAGGATTGCAGAACTGACATTGATGCTGTTATTGTCAAATCAGTTCAGCATATAACCTCTCTCCTTCAAGGAAAGCCTTGAGCAAATAGACCTTGCAATGAGATGTGAAGGTTCATCAGTGTAGTCCTTGTCTGGCTAAAGCTGACAGAGAAATGCTACAGTGGCTATTTCTTCGAGATCCCCAAGGTGGCTTCTAAAAGTTGTAGTTCTTTGCCCTGCTTGGGGCCCAAAATCCTATGAGCTACATCTTCCCTAAAGCACTACATCTGTTTTGGTGCCAGGCTGTGAGGTACAGCTCAGTTACAGATGTTTTAGCACAGTGCACGTTGGAAATACAGGTACTCCAGTACTCTGGAGACTCTGTCCAGAGGAGATGGAAAGGGCTGGATACAAGTTGCCAGAAGAATGTACACCCTAGACTCTTATTCACAGATCCATAGATCCCTGAAGTTCAAGTATTGAAAGTGACCTGAAACAGACTCTTCAGCTTTGCCACTGGAAATAAAAAGCCTTTAATTCAGCAGGAGTCACATCTTCCTCTAAAATATCTTTTGGATAACAATTTTTGGTCCAGCTCTATGAATTCCTAATGAATTCCAAAGAAGTCAGTCTTCCTAAATCCCACAAGTACTTTGGAAAGCCTCATTTTATTTTTTTTTTTCTACCCATTGAGAACAAGAATCTGTGTTCCATATTTCAATCACTTTTTTTTTTTTTTGGTCACAACCTGTTAGGGAAAACATCAGTGAGACCCTATAAAGGTCCTCAAGGTCTTTTCATCATGTACATACAGCTGGCACACACACTGTAGGAGGGCTTAACTCAGCTGAAATATTAACTTTCTTTACAGAAGGACAGAGGTTCTAGGAACAGTGTGAATATACACGTGAATATATATAAAACTGCTGAGCTGCCTGTGGGTTGTACCTGGCTGAAAGAGAAGGGCTTCATCACTGGTCTTCATTTACAAATTACAAATGCTGCTAGACCGGGTGAGGAATCTAGAGAGGCACTGCCACACACCAATGGGTCCCAGCATGGATGTGGAAGATCAGAATGAGTGATCAGACTTGTAGGACAAGTGGAAATAAGGCCAGAAGTAACTGTAATTGATTCTATCCATCTTTCTTCTCATCCATCTTTAAATGTCTCCTTAATTATGAAATGTTTATTTTGCATGCTTCATATTTAAGACTTAGTATCTTTTCTTCCTTTCCTTAAGAATCTACAGATTTTATATGAACCATTAAAAATAAAGAAGGAAAATATTCTTTTGGCAATGGTAATGCAGACTCATAAATCTTCACTGCTTTTTCAATTCACGCACTGCATTCTTTTAGAGTTGCTCCCTGCTGAAACCAGCATGATAACTGCAAATTTAAAATTGGCTCTTAATTTGAAGACCTTTGAGTTTTGGTACTCTAGCCTTGCATTTTCAAACTTCGTGACATTTATACCAAGGCACCAGGGTTATTTAAATTTATTTTTCATTATCAGTAGAGGAGCTTTCTATATATTTGTCATGATTAATTTAAACACAAGTCCCTGAAACAAAAGAAATGTAAGGGGAGTACTTTTAACTTTAAAGTTTTAGTAATAAGCAGTTTTTCATGATGGAAAACTTTTGTGATGCATGATAACTTTTCTTCAGCTTACTTGAGAATTTTAGGAAAATGGAGATGGAGGGCTTAAGGTCATTGTGCATGTGCTCTCCTCCTGGGAACGGGTGACAGCAGCAGGGACACAAAGGTGTCCCACCTTGCTGCGCTCAGCTCAACAGCAGTTGCTGCTGCCAGCCCTGTGCCACATCAGCTGGCCCCAGCGAGCTGTACATGTGGCACAGGAGGGAGCTCTGCCAGCAGCAGGGTGAGCTGAGGCTGTGCCTGGGCCTTGGAGAGAAAGAACAGAGATGAAACAGGCTCCACCCCACACATTGCTTCAGCAGAGGCCAGCAAACACTTACTGCAATTTACAGCTGTCAGCCCCAAACATAATTAATGTGCAATCACTACCAGAGGAGCATCTTAAGGGAGAACATGGTCTACTTAGCTCACTTACTCAGAGTAAAAAGGGCTTTATTTTTAGGGATCACTGCTAATGGCAGACAGTTTCTTGGGGGCCATCAGGGCTTAAGCAGATGTGGGAGCAGATGGCAGGACAATAATGCTTTTTTGGATGATTGACTGATACCTTTTGCCAAATGCCAATTGCAACAGAGATATTTTGCCAATTTCAGATCAAGCGACAAGGAATTTTCATCCCAAGAGGTGACAGAAGTTGAATTCTACTTTTTATTGTCTGTTTGTATGCACCAAGAAGTCCTCATGAACTACACTCAACAATGTTTTTGCCTTCTTTCCCTCCATCTATGAAATTATTTTTCTCTGTATGTTTTGAAAAGATAATACAAATATTTAATTGGTTTTGTCATGTCTCCACTCTGTTGAAAGGAGGATGGTATATATACCAAAGCAAGGGAGTAAAATCTGTCCAGCAGAAGGGAAAATTTATGGCTGCAATTTTGCAGAGGGGTCCCTACGATGCAGTAAACTGCAAGAATGAAGCATGAAGAGTTTATTAAAGCCATAAGAATCCTGAGATGAGATTACAGCCTTTATACTCTGCCATGCTTCAGATTTGATAATGCATGTCTCTCACCGACCCCCTCCCCCTGCCATCTCTCCTGGAAAGGCGGAGAGAGGAAAGAATCCACAGTAGATTGATTTTGATTTCACATGTAGTATTCTCATTAATTTTCAAGGCATCAGCTCTCGCAGATCAAAGTGGCAGAAGACGCTGACATCAGCTTTCATATCTGAGAGGTTATCACTCCCTGATGATAAAATTGCCAGATTATCAAGGAGTGCATCTGAAAGTCTATAGCTACTGTAAAAAGCATTGTGACATATAAATGCACAATGTGACACCATTACTGTATCATCTTTACTGGAACACTTAGCAAAACATTTTCAGTGACACCAAATGACAGTCATGCCTTTGATTTTATTTCTCAGTTTTGTATCCTTGGAAACTATAATTGGGGGGGGTGGTGTGGTGTGGGGGCGGTGTGTGTGTGTGTGTGTGTGTGTGTGTGTGTGTGTGCATAACACATTTTTTTTCCTTTGTCCTGACCGCCTTCAGCTCTGACATGACCATCTGCAGTGGAAAATGTGCCATGAAAGATCTGGACCAGCATGGCCAAGGAATCTTTCACCTTTTTCAGACCTGCTGATGGAGTGTCGTCGTGACAGCAAATGATCCCATAACAACACCATTAGAAATGCTTATTTTAACAGTTCAGTTTGTTGAGGTTTTTTTTACACTTGGTTTGCTCCTATGCAGAACCTCAGGAATAAGAAACATGGTTTCTTATATCTGTAGACTTTATATGAGCTATGCCCTCTTGTTTGCTTCTTTTGTTAGCACAGGAGACAAGTCAAGCAAAATACTCTATCTTTCTTTAGCCTTCCTCTTTAATGCAGAGTACTGATACAGCCTAAGAGCATCCAGGGCATAAAATAAATAGGAAAACAATTTCCAATAACTGTGGAGCATATAATCTTTTGTACTTGGTTTTTGACAGCAGAGAGAAGTATTGTAAATACTCTGTGAAGCAGGGATAACAGTGAAATTCACAGCCACTCTTCCCTCTTCTGTGCCCTACCATTACACATAGGAAGCTTAGGGTTGAGGTCACAGCAGGAATAAAGGGGAAGGGTTACCTAAAGAAGCTTGGCCATTTAGCTATACATTTCACTAAAAGCCTGGCTGGTTGCACTGCTCTGAGTAAGTCTGAGAGAAAACAAACCTGCAACATTTCTTCCCATTCTGGGAATCACAGAGGAGAGCAGATCCATCCTTTCTTGTTAATTGCAGTTAACAAAAAATTGGAAATATACTAATGCATTAAAAGGATTGTAAAAGTAAGGGTAGAAAGCACACTTGTAGCACATCTTATTTATGTTTGTTTCTCATCAACCACCAGGGCAGCATGGGGGAGAGGGAAGGCTGTGCTCACCACAAACCTAAATCACTCCAAAAATCTTCAGTCACAATTGCTGCATGAAGACTAAATTTCAAAATGCAGCTCTAGAAACAAGCTGTACTGAAACTGCTAATGCACAGTCCTCACCATCAAAATGTCAAGTGTGAGCAGTCCAAAAGAAAGTTGTTTTTACGGCTCTAGTCTTGGCCAACCTACCAACAACCAACCCAGATTTAGTGGACATCTACCCACTAGAGTTGGTTCTGCTCGGCTGCTTCACGTAAAGCACTGCATCTCCACTCTGTCTCAGTGCTTTCCTGATTGTCTTTGATCTGAGGGAGTACCAACAGCGCACACAGCCAGGTGTCCTGGATGTTAGCTCAGCGTGTTGGCTGTGCTGCCTGTTGGCTGGGCCACCCCAGCTATCCTAGGGAATCATGTAGATGAATGACAAAACCCAGCCCTTGCCAAGGAATGCGACTAACCTTACCAAAACCCCTCAAACAAAACCAGAAAGCCCACCCATGACTAATGGGAATAGCTGTTTGGTTTGTGAATAGAAATAATGATGTGCAGTCCAGAGATAAAAGAAAACCAAACCAAAACAACAATGAACAAACCACAAAAACCAAACAGCGGAGTGCTATGCTAGGATAACCTGAATAGGAATTGCATAAAATGCCTCTTTGGAAGGACACTGACCCCCTCCTTTATATAAAGTGTGTGGTCACGATCACCAAAAAACTGAATAATGCATACCTCTTTTTTAAAAAAGAATGAGCCTGTGATACAAGATCAATATAATGAGTAGTTATACACATTCTAGACAGAACTCAGACTGAAGACATAATGAAGAAATACCACCCAGTAGAAGTAATAATACATCCTGTCAGTACTTGTAACAGTCCAAAAGCAATTTATTGACTAGAATCGTGAAGAAAATATTTCTGTTCAGCGGCATCTTATGTCATTTTGAAATGTATTTGTATTGCAAAATAGCACAAGAGTTGATGTTTCTTGTGAACCTTAAAAATACTTAGAAATTACTGCAAAACTTGTGAAATACCAAAAGGCTGTGTTTTCATAGAGATGAACCTTTTTTGTTTAAAAAGAGAAAAAGATGCTTTAAATCAACGTTGAAGCAATATAAAAGAAAATAAAGAACATTTTAGCATAGAATGAATGTTATAGTACAAAAGTATCAATGGAATTAAATGAAACAGCATGAAAATTAATGTTTTAACTGAGAGAAACAACTCAGCATTAATCTTCAATGACATGAAAAAGCTATTTTCTTCCGATGCCTCCAATTGAAAAAGGCACCAAATCGTATATGTGCCCATGAAGTTTCTGCTTTCTGAAACTGTGTACTATTCCAGTGGAAAACACTCATTTTGACACATCTCTTATTTGTATATATAAAGTATGGAGTCTGCTGCACCTGCCGCAAAGAAGACTCCACTACCGTGTTCATGGGTAAGCAAACTGGTGATGACAGCAAGAGCCTCTGGGTTTGCAGCTCTTATCTGAACAATGGAAGCTGGTAAATGGTGAAAAACACCTTTTGAAAATGTGTCCCTTGTAGCTCAAAGTAGAAATAGTTGTCGTGAGATCCTCAGATCATTCCTGAGAAACTTCTCTGCTTGGCTGAATTTTGAGAGCTACAGCATTTTTTAATGGGACCAGATGCCACTGAGGTGTATTGATGGGATTTAGTAGCATCAATCCTCGTAAGTGTCACCAAAAGTCTGTGTCAGATTGTGACCTTCCCAAATTCAAAATATAACATCATTAGACTCAATGCAGCCCATCAAAATGCTTTTCTACAGCCTTGTACTTCTTTTTCCAACTTGTCAGCTCAGGTGAGGTTTTTGCAACTATCCAGTGACATTACATTGATTAATCCAATACCTCACTGATGTTCTCAGCCTGCTTTTTCCTGCAGAGCTGGTGGCCACTTTAACACACAAGCCAAATGTCCTCTCATTTGCCAGAAGAATTTCTTTGTCAGCTAGGGCAGACGAGGATCTGCTAAGCTGAATGAAATCTGCCACTGAAAAGACACCATTCAGAATTTTATAGCCTAGACCCTCCCAAGTCTCTTCTACCCATCAAAAGGTTATTATTTAACCCGTAAGATTGTATGTGATTAAAAGGTCAAGCTTTTAAAGGAGTTCATATTTTAACGCTATCAGCAGAGAACCTGTTGAGTTAATGCCCATCTTAGGTCACCAAGTCAAGTATTCTGCCCTATTAATATTTATAGCCAAACAACGGAGTGAGGAGATTTGGCACCTGCACAGTGTATTACCTGGGCATACACCCTGCGTGCAGGAAATGGCAAACAGCATGACTTGCAATTTACAGGGCAAAAAACCCCCGAGATATAGAGGGGACTGGCTGCCACACACTTGTCCAAGATGACTCTGAATCCCACAATGCAGGGAACTTGACTCAACAATCCTGGCACCTGCCCCTATGGAGACACAAGCCCTCAGCCAACATGCAGCCCTGACCTGAATGATAAAAAGGAGCTTCCACTTCTCCAGGCATGTTTTATGGAGAAGAGATAGGAGAGAGGGGATACTACAGCTCATGGCACTACTATGTACAGACTGCAGGAGAGCAAAGGGTGGTCATGACCACAGACAAATGTGATTACTAACACTGATCATTATTTTCAGAATTTTTTACACTGTATTTTTACCCACGAAAGTGGCGCCTTTTTTGAAGATGCTAATAATACCTGCATTTTCATTTCTTGTAAAATTAAGAGTAGAAATGGTTCATTCTGACTGTCATCAAAGTGACTCCAACCCCAACCCTAAGTTGCAACTTTTGTGCTCTATGGGTAACTCATTCCTCTACTTTCTGTCCTTTTCTATGGAGTTTATTTCTATAAGATCATTCAGGTTTAGAATTGCATAAATGACTAAAGAACCTTCCTATTTTTTTTACCCTCTGTGAGATTTTTCAATGTGTTTGTTGACCTTAATTAATCTTGACAGGATTTGTTATACATATACCTTGGGATAATTAAGTTGCATTGTTTCAGGTGCTCTGTCTTGGTAGCATTCTCTGTAATTACTTCTGGAATCATACATCTCCTGTAAACCTGGCTTTTGTTTCAATTTTGTTGCCTGTTTGAAAGTAATTCACACTGAAATGGTCCTTGAGAAATGAAATGCTGTTAAATGTATAGTTCAACCTCTTCTTGATCAAAACCATGTATTTCTAAAAAGGTTCCATGATCTTTTTGCTTTGCAGAAGTGTCTTGTGAGCAACTACAGTCTGGGTATAGCACTAGAATTTTAGCCAAATCACATTTCTTACAATATGGCTCTAAAGAAATTTTTCAGGATCCAGTGCAAATACACTACATCAAAGTTGAAAACCCTGAACAAGGCTATACAGGGGCCTCAGTCACACACAAAGCATTCCTCAATCCCCCCAAGAAGTGTGGGAAGGTATAAAGCAAGATCATTCTGTCCCAGCTCATTTCTCCTCCAGTCCTTTTAACATGTGGCCCTGCAGCCTTTGCCTGCAGCAGTTCCCTCCTTGTTTTGGGCTGATGGCCCAGGATGAGGAAATCAAAATTATGGCTTGATTCCCGCCTGCTGCTGAGACCCACCCTTTCTCCCAGTAGCTGTCAAATCTTGTGTTGCATCCTGAAACCATGTGCTCCATGAATGAGAGCAGGATCCATCCCTTCTCTGATCAGCCCGCACATAGAATAATACAAATTATGGTGTACATCCACATGCACCGAAAAGTCAGATCAAATTAGAAAATAGGTGCATATACACAGATGTATAAATGAGCCTGCCCATACTCCAGACCCAAATGCTGGTAGCACAGTCTGTATTTGCAGTTTAAGGGTTATGGAAAAAAACCAAGCAAGTTGCTGCCTTTCATAATTTGATCTTTACTTTTACCATTTGAATGCATTCCTTTGTGGCACCTGAGCTCCCCAAAGATCCCAGAAGATACTGGGAGGACATGCCACCTGCAGAGCCCGTGCAGTGAGACTGGCAACAGTAAATTTGACATGCACAAGACAAGGGCTCTCACTGATGAGGATTGCCTTTGGACATATATAGCGGAAAGAGGAAAGGTTTGCCCTCAAGCTGACCTGCCACCAGCCCTTGCAGCAAAAAGACCAGCAAATTACAGCACAGAATTCTTCCAGCCTGCTTTTCACTTATGTTTGCATTTATAACCTTGGTGGTATCACAGCTCCAGTGCAGGATAAAGCAGTGTGTGGAATTTCTTGCAGAGTGCAAGCCAGGAGGTCACAGTACAGCTCCAGAGCCAGCTATCAATACACATAAGAGCTCCCTGTACAAAACCTCAGCAATTCCTTATCCTAGAAAGCCTGCTATATATCCTGGACAAACTCACAAGCATACACTCCAGGACTGCAGTGTTTCACACATCAAATGCATATATGCTCACATTCATTCCAGTCTGATAGTCAGCCCTTAGGCGTACTGTCACAATCTTGCCTTCTCCAAGTAATTCACATCGAGGTACTGCCACTCCAAGAAGAAAATATCAACCAGAAATGCTGCAACTCTGCAGTACCTTCTGCTTCTTTTACTCTGAGGAAAATCCCTGGGCAGAAACTGAGCCCAATGGAAACTGCAAATACTGATGCAACACAGAGACAGCAAAGAAAACGCGTTAACCAATAGAGTAACTAGAAAATTCACATGTGCTTGCAGAGCCTCTCAGGCAAACGCTCCCCAAAATGTTCTTATGGCATGAATTAGGAGTGACCTCACGTACCAGAGAGAAACAGGCTCTCTCTGTTCCAAGGAATTCCAAGGAATTTGCAGCAGATCCTTACTTAGGAGCAGTAGCCCAGACAACTGCTATTCAATAGCATGACATGGAAATTATAGCTGCTCAAAGAAAATTAATCCAAAGATTAATGACACTCAAGTAACGGAAATGCTTATATGCTTTTGTTCTTATTTTAATTAAATATGTTCAAGTTTGCAATGTAAATGCAAAGATTCAAAACTTCCAGGTCTGAAAGAGGGTAAAGTTAGATTGGATATAAAGGAGACATTTTTTACAATGAAGGGGGAGAGACACTGAAATAGGTTGCCCAGAGAAATTGTAGATGCCCCATGACTGGAAGTGTTCAAAGTCTTGTCAGATGGGGCTCTAAGCAACCTGATGTAGTGACAGAAGCCTGTGCCCATGGAAGGGAGGTCCCAAACTATTCTACTAGAATTGTATGATTTCTACCAAAACCAGGGACACGTATAGTGAGGCAAATACGTTTTCGTTGCCAGTTTTTAAATGAAAACCCTAAAATTGAATAGCAAGAAGGTAGTGAAAATGCAGTTGCAGCATTGCCAACCCAGGAATAAAGAGATTCCTGTGCAGACGTACAAGATAAAGCCTCAGTCACCAGTTCCTCTTTCCTTTCTTATCAGATGAAGGTTTCACTCCAAGTGCTGAGCAAGAGTGAAGATCAACATGCCTTCAAGTGATCACCAGAAAAAAATGTTTTGCCTATTAAGACTTAGCTAAAAGTATTTAAAAAAAAAAAAATCACATAGGAACATTAAAAATTAAGAAGTTTACAGATATTGATTATGTGTCATAAGCAGGAAACAAAAGAAAGCAAAAGGAACAAAAAGACAATGACTTTATTCCTGGAAGTAATGCTGATCCATCTGATACAAATCAAAAGAAAAGAACTTGACATATACTTCAAACAGTAATTGACGAATAGATTACTCTATTAATTCTGTCATGATGTTTTCTATCTTCCTGTGTTCAGTTTTCTTTCTCACTAGCTCTCATTCTGCAAAATTCTTTTCTATTCAATTGAAGAATTATCTCATTGTTTACTGTGACATGAGATGCCACATGCAGCCAGACCAGGGACACACTGAAAAATTTCTGGCAGTCAGTGCATTCTTTGGATGGCCGAAGTCTACAGGAGTCATTGTGCATAAACCTTGCAGAAACCTGATATATATGTCTATCAACATTTCAAATTTGCATGAGGGTACCTCGCTGACAGCATAAGCAGCCTAATTTGCAAAGGTGCTTGGGACCTACAAACTGATCTCGACAGGGATTCCTGGAAATCAAGGCTTTTAAAGAGGCCTATCCTTGGGGAAATGTGCTTGACAGTACTAATTATATATCTTCAAGCTATGTGGCACTCTTCTCCGATCTCCCTGGCTGCTGCTAGGAGAACACTTCCAAGAATCAGACCATTTTAATACCGTAGAGTAAAATATTAAAGTATTTTTAGATACAATATGGAAGGAAAAAACTAATATTGAAGGGTAGAAATCAAAATACTGTACGCCATTCCAAACCATATGGTTTGCCATGCACATGCCTCCAAGTTCAATTTCCCAGCTAATCAAGGACTAGGGTCTCTGCGCTGTTGGATAACTTTGTAGCTACCAAGAACTGATTTGGGGTGCAAAACTTGCTTTTGAATAGACAGCACACAAGATCTAACCTTCATGAGATACATCACAGCTGTTACTGCTTCTCTATCAGCAGCACTGTGGCTGCAATTGGAAATCTATACCATGAATCTCATTAATATCACACTATTGACCATCTTTCCCTCCCCAGGGTAATCCATAGTACCATTTCCCTGCTTTATTGCTCTGCAGGTTCAGGTGACAGACTGCAAATAGTGACTGTGTGTCTGTATTATAGTTTGTATCACTCTGAATAATTCCCTCCTAGAAGTTTCCAATGTGTGACCCTTCTAGCTGAACATTGTGACACCCACTGATCAGCTACACACTCAGGATTGAAATCTTTTCTGCATGAACTGTCTGGAAATTTTGCTTCTTTCAGTAGAAATTGCAGCTGGTAAAACTGAAGGGCTTGTGGGACCCAGACCCAAACCTGTACCCAGGCTGGATACAGGCATAAAATCATATATATAACTGAATCAGTGAAAAAAGCACTAAAAGACAGCCTTCAGTTTTTGCTGGGGATGAAATATCTTCACCCATAAGTGACATATACAAAATCTGATACTGGAATCTGAGTATCACCTTATTCAGTCCCCTCAGTTGCTGGGGATGTGCAGGAATAACAAGGTGTTTTGAGTAGTGGGGGTTGTGTTTGGTTTTTTTTAAACAAAACATGAATCAGTGTTTCTGAAGTGCATTGTTATTTAGACAGACAATCACATCAAACTAATGAGTAAAAGTGGATTTAAAATAAAAATACTTAACACTGAGCGTTTATGAGTGAGGACATTACCTTTGGAGGCAATCTCCTCTCCAAAGTTTACTACATTTCAAAATTAATTAAGTTTTCTTAATCTATAGTTAGCATCTGCACTTAGTGCATTTTTTTTCTAAACAAAGATAAAATGCCATGTATAACAAACTAATGGCTTAGAAATAGCTTTGACATTAATCACCCAAGTGCCAAATTGGTGCCAATCCATTTATCTTGTCTGTGATATTTTCAGAAGAACGATAGAAAAGTAAACCACCACAAAATATGGAGGTGCTTAGCTCAAGTAAAATAAATTTCAGTGTTGGTTAAAAGGAAAATATGAAAGAGGCCATTAAACACATGCTCACCCAAATTTATTTACATTAAAGAACGAGGGGACCATTTGCTGTAACTAAATGTAAGATAATTAAAAGTGGGAATTACCAATTAGAATCTATATATTACCAATAAATAGTCTTAAAAATACTGTAACGTTGAATGAGCCAATAATATCAGTTCATTTTATTTTTCAGCACTGCCACTTCTAAGAACTGTCCATAGAATATCTAGTGCACAGCATATTTAGCTGATTTTTTGTGAGGACACAGCACTGAATTTTCCCTTGCATTAAATATACAGTAGCAGGGAGCACATACCAAGCAGTGTCCCTTCCAAATGCTGCTCGCTCTCACTCTGCATTGACCTAAACATGGATACACCTAAATCCAAATTTTATTATAGTTTGCATAGATTGGCTAGAAGCTGTATCAGCAACTACAATAATACAGCAATAACCTGTTAAGAAACTGCAGAGCACCTGCAGAAACAGCCAGGCCCGATGGCTCCAGGCTGGTCCCCAAAAACATGGGCTCCCTTTCTTCTCTGTCCATGCTGCCTAGCAATATCTAACCCCTCCAAACCCCTCTTTGTCCATGGATCTCTTTCTAGTCAATGCGAATCACCATTTTAGTTTTAATTTCAACCCTTCTGGTATCTCTGAACACCTATATACTTTCCAGTATGGTTTGGGGGACCATACTACCTCCTGCATCAATCACTGTATAAAATATTGTCCTGTATGGTTTTGTCAGGATAAAGGTCTTCTCTAATACTGACAAGCATTAAGCTTTCAAATTTCTCCCTTTCTGTGGCCTCATATTTCTTTTCCTTACTTCTGAACTCCATTTATTTGCTCACAAACCAACCCACGACAACATTTGTCAATGAATTTAATGCTCTAGTTAGCAAGGAAGAAGCTTGTTAGCTAACATTTATTATAAATTCTCTTCACTCAGCAGGCAATGGACTATATAGACATTTGACTAAGAGATAAATTACAGGAAATAATTTTAGGTATTTTTTTATCCACTCAAAGTAGTCGATCTGAACTGAATGCAACAGAATGATTTTCATGGCGACAGCTGTAGCAAAAAGGCTCCTATAAAAGATATGTCTGTACATAAAATACAGCCAGAGAAATAGAAAAGAGCTGCCTGTAGATAGAAGGGAATACGCAGTATTGAGCATAAATCTCTTATTTTGTTAGGCAAAGGCTGCTGGTCCGCGGGAACATGAATGCAGACCTAGGGCCATCTGAAACTTTTCAAATAGTGAAGGAAGGAAAACAAATCTAGGCAGTTTATAGGGTTATATAAAGTACCTACAGAAGTTTTGTCTCTGATTCATACTTAAATCAAGATGCTAGGCTATTCAAATTTTTTAGAAAATCTTATTAGGTATGTATCTCCTTCTAAAGGGTCCCATATAGGCTGAGGTGTCCGGCCCTCAAGTAGATGTGTTGTGATCCTAAATCCAACTCCTGAGCAGCTCAGAGTATTTCTAAATTGCCATTTGCAAAGAACATTTCCTAGAGGAAGCTCTGAGTCAGAACAACTTTTTCAGAAGCGCCAAAAGAAAAGCATTACTATGATGCATGGAGCATTAGTTGCACTGCAAAAAAGAAACAAAATAATGGAATCGCATTGTAATGATTTTCAAAACTATTAACTTTGTTAATGAGTCATTAAAAATTTACTCCCTGCACTGATTCAGTGAGAGAACACAGTCATTCATTAAAATCTCATCCAAAAGGTTTTAATCCAGTTGCCTCTTGAAATGTGTGGACAATGCATATGTTTGGTATTAAATTACAAAAGTTTGGGCTGTGGAGAAAAATTTTTTTGGAAGGAATAATGGAAAAGTTTCCTCAAAGTATTTGCTACAGTTTTATTGCAGATGTGTAACCACAGCTAAAAAACATCAACACAAAAAAAGAGGTGGACTCACATCTAATATACACTAAATCCTCAGCTATTTATCATTATCAAGCACCTCTACCCTGCTGTTAATCATGCATTTAATGTAAAATAATTACACATTAGGTCACAGGATTGGAGGTGTGTATTAAAGGACAGTAATATTTAATTACAATTGTTATAGGAACAGTAGTCCAATTTTAAAGGGATTTTTTGGTAAGAAGTAGGCAAAGGAGAGAAAGTTGGCAGTCCTGCCAGCTCGTATGATTTCATTACAAATCCAGTGACATTTCATGCTCAAGTTGTGGCTCCTGAAGCCCTCTAACATGAAGGAAATTCTCAGCTTTTCTTTTATTCATAAGTGACTTTCTTTTCAGCTGACAGGGGAAAGCTTGAAAATATAAACCCTAAAGAAATACCCAAGAGAATTACACATGCACACACCCTGGAGTCTCGGGATTTTAAGGCAATCTCATGATTTATGGAATCTTTGCTCACAACTTCTTGACTCTGGCAAGTAGTGGATTTTTCTGAAGTGATCTATGAATATGAATACACAATTACAATACCGTCACCAGGCACTATTGTATTTTAAATTAGAACATTTTCCTTTGACGTGGTGAGCTAACAGACAATGGAGCTGTGAGAAATCTCCTCAGGGAGTAAATAGGAGGCAGTTCTCGAGAGCACGCCAGGAGGAAGGTGACCAAGTTTCAGGCTTCCTGTCCTCCACCATGCCACCAGTTCTGTACCACTGCAGTTTAGGATCATCAAAAGTCCTTGCCAAGACAGAAACAGGAGCATCTGCTGGAGTTGTCCAGTTAGACAAGTTGAAAGAGGTAATTTGGAAGGAGAAAGTAATGGAGAGACTTTTCAATTCAAGCAACGGTAAAGACAAAGAAAATCTGAAAGACATCTTCAGTTTTACTGTTTCAGCACAAGCAAGACTGCAGGAATAACCTTTCCAGCATCAGTCCGGACTCTCAGAACCAAAACCCCAGTACCCTCCACCACTCTGGTAGGCATTTAAACTGGTAGGTTCTCTCAGCATCCGCGATAAGCAAAAGTATAGTTTTCAATAAAACCTCTGAGAGTAGGACCACAAAAGATTTATTTTTAGCTTCAGTAAAGAAAGAGAATAAATTACTAAGAGGTAGGGAAGTTTTATATATTAGTTTCAATAAAAGGGATGCAGATCTGTAGAGAAGCTGATAAACCTACAAGACTGCCCACAATATTCAATATAAATATTTCTGTGGGCCTCAGAAATTCTTCCAATCCTAGTGAGAATGATTCTATGTATTTTCTAGATTAAAAAATAAAATCACATTAGAAGAATACAAACATTCAGGAAAAAAGTAGAGGAAAATATCAGGTGCAAGAGGCTGCACAAATTTCATACAGTGGTAGGGTAGTGTTAAGTGAAAGGAGTTCTCCGGTTACCTGAAGGTCAAGCTACACAGCAGAGCTGCTTTAATCATCCTGACAAATGGATAAACTATAATTAATTACCCATCTCACCAACTCAGGCCAAAGATGAAGAAAATAATAAACCTTGCTAAAGACCTTCAGTCAGATCACCAATGAGGTTGATTAAGAAAGTCCTCCCCTCGGCTGTACTTAGAAAGGTCTAAGAACATTTAGAGCAGGAGGGTGAGGAGTGAGCTCTCCTGCTGCCATTGCCTATTGAGCCAAGAAAGGGAAGACTTCAGAATCATTCGATATTTGCTCATGTCACTGGCCAGAGCCTGTGACTGAAATTCACAATGCATTTACCTTTGCTAAATAGCAGCAAGGCACGATAAAACCAACAGCTTAATAGAATTCACTGGTTTTTTTCCCTGCCATGAGAGACTGCAGCTGTGCCAGCTTCCAGCACTACTTCTGGCCTCTCCCTTTGCTGCTGCAAGAGTTTATAAACCAAAGGCCATGCAAGCAAACGTAAATCTTCCAAAAGTTTTCATTAAAATCAGAGTGGTTTATATTCAATTCCCTTTCCCAGGAGTAACTTATTGTGAGCAGGAGGACAAGATTTCAAAGTCTCTTCACAACAACCTCCTTACCAAAGTTCAGAGAGCTTTTCTCCAACAGATGTACATACTTTCCAGTATTCCAGCAGTCTCCCAGCTTCTGACCTGTTTTGTGGAGGTCTCTTGCCATAAACAGACACACACGTGTCAGCACATCCAAGGAGACACTTTTCCAAAACAGCAGACACTCATTGGAAACATGGCAGCAACTGTGCTCATAAATCACGACTAAAAGCCATCCTCTTTAGTTACCACAACTCCTTTGTGTTGCTCTCATTGCCAGTGCACAAGCTGCTCTTGTCTGTGGTGGGCTGATCCTGGAAGGTGCTCAGGGCACCTCTAGTTTCCATCAACATTGCGTGGGAACTGAGCGAGCTGAGCACGATGTAGGATGAGGCCCAAAAGCACTCTGAAAATAGATGTTTCTCCTCTGGCATCCAGCAGGGACAACACGCAATCGGCTGGTACACTGATAATTATTTTTCCATTACTCTGAGAGCAGTTTCATCCTTCTTTATTTTCCTCTAATTGCCTTGACACTGTTTTTTAATCTGATCAGAGTGAAGCAGATTTTAAAAGTATATGTTTTACCTTCTAAACATGATGTTAATTGTTGACAAGCCTTAAGCAGTTTCGTTATGCAAAAACGGCTGCCTGCTCTGGACCATTTCAAAATCTGAGAAGCACGATTTTCCCCAACTGCTGTGTTCTGGTTCCTGTGCACATGAAGAATAACACCAGATTAAAGTATCCTACTGGAAATGAAGGTACTAGTGTTTGCCTCAGGGCTGTGCTTGCAACTTCACGGGTAATCAGAAAGTATCTCAACTTCTCCCCTATCTTCATCAGTTGAACAAGCAAAAATAAAAAATATTTTCTTTCTTTCAGTATTTTTGTCTTATCTGCTTATTTTAGCACATCTTCTGGGACAGGAATATCTTGCATTTTGTGCACAAACAATAGAGAATCAGACAGTATACCAGATTATGGCTTGGTTGGAAGCCTCTAGCTGCCACAGTAGTAGAAAAGAGCAGGGATTATTGCCCATATCTAAAGGGCATTTGAAAACCGATCCTGTTGTAACTGTTGAAAACACGTACTGCTTCTGCATTAGAATTAGTTAGGTCATCATCAGATATATTACTCTTGAATTTTTCATCCCAAACTACAATACAAAATAATTTCTTATTGCTTTCTGCTATGAAGGTCGCTATATTAGCCTCATCATAAAAAGAACAAATGAGCTTTAGCCCATGTCCCCAAAAATATACTCCAGATGGACTCCCATTTTAAACATGAGGAATGGATGTCCACTGAGGTCAAAAGGACAATTACAAAGTCACTTGGAAGTGGAAGCAGAGAGTGGTTGCTTTGTTCTGCGCTGAGCAGCATAACATTGCCTGTTCTTCCTATCCCTGAACACAGTGTTGTGGCTTAGTTTTAGCATAGTTTTAACCTCCAAAAATGGCAGTACTTTCACATTTCCATAACCTTTATCTCAAGATATGTTTTCTAAACTATTGAAATACTTCCTCTTTGAAAACATCACCTTTATTTCAGCGTTTCGAAACAAAAGAAAAAGGGCAAGGGAGAAACAAATTGTTTGCAGGATTAGGCTGCTTTTGGTGGGTAGTTGCAGTAAACAAAAACCATAATTTTTTCACCAGATAAACTATTCAACCAAAGCCCTGTGCACATATCTGCTGCAAACACTTTATTTCCTGCTTCTTTATTGGGTTTTAGGAAAAGTTATTGAGTTCCCTTATTGATTTTTAGTGAGTGAAACAGTAGTTTTTGTTTGGATCTTGACTGAGCTAACTGATAAACTCTTGCCAATAAACAATAGCAGGGGCAAAAAGGTAAATGAAATGCAATCAATGCTAGTCAGAGCAAAAAAATGCCTTCAGAAACTTGCAAAATGGTATCATTATAGCTACAAGCCAATTGTTGCTGCAGAAATGCTTGAGAGCTGTTCGGGTAATGAGTGCTATTGGAAATGTAATGATTGCACACTGAGTAATTATCATGTTACATGAATTACTGGTACATCTAAGGATGCATGTTTATTTTAGCTTGCTGGGCAAGATAAAGTAAAATAAAGTATTCTATAATTTAATCGGCATGGAGTTTCTATTTCCTACAGCTCGGTTGTAACTTAAAATCGAAGATGCAGTTGCAGACATCCTCTGCACACACAGATGAATCAGTAGGGATCAACTTAAAAACCATATCAAAGACCACAGCCCAATTTCTCCCTGCAAACTATTAATAACTGAGAATTGACTCACTGCTCACACAACTTGAGAAAGGCATAATACAGTATTATTCACTGCATTTTGTTGGTCCAATGCCTTCTAAGTTATGCCTGATGCAATCTTCATCAATTCACCCAACAAGCAAAAAAAACCCCCAAACCATGGTTTCAGAGGAAAATACTAACTTTGTCAAGACAACACAGATATAATGCAGCTGTTCCATCACCTAAAGGAGAACACTTGCTTCCCTCAATTTTCAATACGCATGTACTTTTAGATGTTATTAATGACCATTATGGAATTGGCTACAGGTTGGAGTTCAAAACGTTAATCCATATGGCCAAGGAGAGGCTGATGCAGTTAGTGTGGAGCATGTTGGGCAGATGCAGATTTCATCCTTTCCACACAGCTGGATAATAAGGTTTAATTGTGCAAAAGATGTAGGCAAAGGCTTGGAAATAAACATTTAGAAAAGCATTTTTCACCAAAAACCGTTCCTTTTTTTTTTTTTTTAATGGAAAGTTGAACACTGATTTGTCCAGTGCCACTGACACTTAACTGGTAATACTGTTGTGGCTCCCCATGGGTATCTCTATGCCAGAGACTCTCTCCAAGTCAAGAGATTCTGAGTGAACTACATTTCCCATGAGATACTGAAAAATTCCCCCTCTGCAAGTTGCTGTGGCCTCAGAGCCCAGCATAGGAATGGTCCAGAGGGGAAACTCTGCCTGAGAGGGAGGGAGAGGCTCACTGACACCATCCACAAAAGTCACAGCGAACTGTCAGAAAAAGACATGCCCTGCCTCTCACTGAACCTGTGCCCCTTTGCAACAAGCCTTGTCTCAGACCCACTCACAATTTTTCCCCCTTTCCAGATTTTCAAGTTTGCTTGTTGCTTCTGCTCTCCTGACCTCAATTAAAAGATTCAAATGGATGCTTCTCCTGAAACCTTGAATATGTTTCGGACTCACCTTAAGTGAGTCTGCAAACTGAGATGGCAGATGAGCACAAAGACAGTGTGCTTGATAAACAGACCCTTTGCCCAAACCATTAATTGTACTAAGTGATGCCTTGCAAGTCTATTTGTATGAAACCCATTCTTAATTTATCAAGTCAGCTTACAAAATAAGGAGAAGATACACGCAAGAATGTCTGTCAGTCTAGTTCCTGTGCATGCCTGACAAATGGTGTCCTCACATTTTCCATGGAAAAAGACAGACAGTGGATTACAGACTATCCTGAAAATATCCAAATCACCACACAGATCCTTACAAGCCAGGAAATTGAGACAAAATGCTTTGGAAAGGAAAATTCCTCATAATAACCGTGAGGCACTTGACTAAGTCAGGACACCCTGTTTCCACATGGTTTGAGACAAGAGGGACTGAAAATGGGAAAAGTGGAAAAAGAAGTTACTGTTGCTTGCTAATAGAAAGATGCAGAGGGGAAAAAAGGACACAAATCGTAAGGGCTGGAATACGACATGGCATTAAAAGTGCCATAGTGGGCTATTAATCACGTTCCTTGGAGCCTTTTATTCTTTAATTCACAGAGCAAGAGCTGAGGCTCTTTAGTCGGGAGTGATAAGTGCCCTTGCTCTGGCTCTTACTCACAGCCTGTGTGCTGTACACCTGCCCCGTTCAGGCAGAGCGCAGCTTCTTGATGGGGAATGAGAGATGGCTCATATTTCATGGGCAGCTGGAGTCCATGCTCTCATCTCATGGAAAGAAGAAACATTTCAGCCTTGCCAAGCCAAGACCAACTCACCCTGATCTCAGTGTCCCTGTCCTAAGCCAGGCCGCTCATCTGAACAGGTTGGCAAGAATTATTCCCTTCCCAAGGATGGAAGGCACACAAGAAACTTCTGCTTTACCTTATCCTCCATGGGGCTCTGCCTGCTCAGCATCCACAAGGAGCCCCTGGGGTGGCAATGTCTGGGATTAAGAAGTGAGGAGATATTTTGGTTTTGCAGACAATGAGGGCTTCCACCACACCTGAAGCAGGATTGGGCACGGCTATAGGCAGAAGGGGCTTTTAAAGCAGCTGTTCAACTACTTGTATCCTAGGTGAGACTTTCAAGGTTTTGCAAATATTCTTAATGCGATTTGTCAACTTGCACGGAGAAGGAGAGTCAGACAACTGTAACTATGGCAATACGATCATTACTGGTGCGGAAGATGTGGTCGTTCCCAATGCTTCAGCAGCCTTCATCCATGATGCCTATTAGACAAATTCTCTGTAATTCCTTCAGGCTTCTACAGCATGGAATGCAGAGGCTCAGACTCTAACGAACAAGATTCACTTAAAATTATGTGACATAACCATTGTTGTAAAGTGTGTTAAACAAATTTGGCCATTATTTTCCCAGGCTGCATATCCTTTTGCATTTCAGCATCATCTTTAAGCTGACAGCTAGTTATTGAAGACTGAAAAACATGCCTGTGTTGTAGTGGGTCAGAGCATGTTCTGCCAGCTCACCCTGTGCATGTCTTCATGATGCTAGGGGAATAGGTAGTTCCCAAAGAGTGCTGAGCCTCTCAGAAATCTGATCTCTTTGAGTACAGAGCTCTTTAAACAATTACCCCTCATGGGGGTGCCAAAGACATCTGAAAATCAGGCACAGGAGGTGATTCACTGGAGAGCATTTGTTACACCTATGGTCATATCTGCCCTTTCAGTCTTGCAAAGATGGGGCACTCACTCAATTTTTCTGCAGTGAAAGGCTCCAATGATATTCTTTTGACAATTTCTTAGTGTGAAATAAAGAGCATGAGTAAACATTTCCGAGGGCTTTCAGCTAACACTGAATAGCTGTTTTTCAGCACAACTGTACCAAGAGAAACAGGTAATGGCCAGAATTGAGTGGCTTTGCTGGTCACATCCCTTTTGTTGAAGGATGGCCATTTGCTGGTTCCCTTCCTGGCTGGCTTGCCTTCCAGATCCTCAGCAGTCCTCCTGAGTGCTGCTGGATTTCCCAGTTCTCAGCTGCATGGAGGACTTCCAAGGATCACACATCCCAGCTGTGGTGCTGCTCATCCAATGCATCTACTCGCCATGACAGAGCATTCCAAGCCCTTGGTTTTTCATAAGCTGCTGTGACCTTGGATCCAACACTGCTGTTCTCCAACTATTCCTCCATTTTCTAGCTCAGCAAGGTTTTCTGCAATCTCTGCTCTGTGCCCAGTTCTTTATTTCCTCCAGAGCTTTACAGACAAAATCAGGTGAAGGTGAAAGAGAGGGAGGTCTTGATTGCACGTGAAGCACTCAAATCATGTATTCCTTCCTCCACATCAGCTTCCTCTCACAGTTTTAGCCAACCATCACTTGTCTTTTTAATCTAGCCCAAGCTGTTGTGTCACCTTGCTCTGTGCTGTTAAGAAGTAAGTTTCAACTCAGCTACGCAAAACCTTTTTCTCAAAATACCTTGAGACTACTGAGGAAGCTAAAGAATCAAAGCTTACAAAATGCTTTGATGTTAATCATCAGATGAAAGATGCCTTAGGAGCAGAAACATCTTACAATAAACCAAAAACAACCTTTAAAAATATTTTCTTTTAAATAATTTCTTCTGAGTCTGGGCAGGCAGAACTCATGCAAAGGGAAGATACTTTGGATGGGGCAAGGCGAAGCACCACTCCCCTAAAGATACGACAGCACAGTAATGGCAGATTAAAAATTTATGAACAGATGAAGTGTCAACCACAAAGGCTGAGATAAACCAACAGCTTGTTTGTAAAGCCACTGCACCCACTATTTAACTTTTTGGGAAGATGAGCACAACATTCTGTGGAGGAAACATTTTTGAGCAAAGGTGGAAGAGGAGGATGAAGTGGGTATGATTTAGAATAGGGATCTAACCCTCATCAGGCTTGACTAGATTACTAGCTCTAAACCAGTGGAATTACTGTGATGGACTCAGGAGTAAAAAGTGAGAGGAACTTGTAAACATCCTGTTATTAAAAAGAAAGCTGTGTTTACTGCAAATCTCTTTGAAACACCCTCATTATGAGCCTTGCACTGCTTGTTTTAACAGTTGTTCTTATTTACTGTCATCTACATTCCCCTTTTAGAGCACACTATTACTCTTACTGATCAGCTCTTGTTATTGTGTGAAATTTTCCTGATGCAGGCAGAATATCAGGTGCTTTTTTTAAAGGTTGTCTTCTTGTTACTGTTCAACAAGCAGCTGTTCGTAATTCCAAAGCTTAACAATTACACTAATTTTTAAACTAAAGGTTGGAGCCATAAATTTTCTCCAGTATTTCCTGCAGCTAAAGAAACACAGTAATCAATAAAGAGAAAGCACTAATAATATTTCATGACTTCTTTATTTTCTTGTCACATATGCTGCTATAATGTATGGAGATAAACAAGTGCCTGTTTTTCTGATTTCATTTTGAGCACAGAAATCACTCTAGGGCACACAATAAAACTTGATTTTTGGTTTATGCTCCACAATCAACAGCTAATCCTCAGCTGAACATTTGATACAAGGTGCTCTGCTTAACCTTTTGTCTGCTGTCTCTCTCACCTTTTTGCGTGCTCTTTGATTTCAATTAAGCTGTGACTGAATATATCACCTCTGGGTATTATCTTTCCTTAAATTAAACAGCACTTTGCCTCGTGATCTTAATCAGAAGCTCCTTGAGGGGGAGTCTCTGCTGTTACAACTGGGCACCAAGTCCTCTCCTCCCCGGTGTCTCTGAGTAGAGCAGAGTTTGTGATAGACCAGGAGAAGAGGAATGGGGCTGCCACACACAAAGTGATCCTACATTGATGATAATATGGACACTGATGCCAAAAATAGCAACCTGTTCCAGGGAAGGTTAGTAAAAATTCGGCTTTTCTATGAGCACAGTACAAATAAATGTAATTCAAAAGCTCAGTTTAGATAAATTTGATTGTCTGGTCTATCTTCTCTGGCCAAAGGTTTCTTTAGGGTCATTCTAAAATGTTCAGAAGCCAAGGTCAAATCATAAACTTGGTGTGTCTAATAGTTTGATTAAATTAACGCTAGGCAAAGCACGTGAATTTTTCACAGCTGTGAAAAATGTTCTACCTTGTGCCAGCACTGTTATTCCTGTGATCCTGAAAAATTACTTTTCTATGGACTGTGAAGTGTCTTTGTGAGGCTCCCTATGAAGCAGAGGGATACTGCTGCTGATACTGCTGTCACTTAAAATAAGTGACCACTTATTTTCAACAGTTCCTTGGACATTTGCTTCTAATGGAAGCTGCTGCAGACCCACGGCTCAGACAGAAAGGTCAGCCAGCCCTAATGAGAGCTCCTGATGTTTTCATTACGCCCACTGTCATATTTCTCGCTCAGACCTGGTGCAGCGCAAACAGCTTAACAGAGCAGGCAACCAGCGAGACAGACATCCCCAAACCACCACTGCAACCATCCTCTTCTTCCTCTAGAGCCAAATAAAGCTACAACATATTTAAGTTAAGGTGTTCAGAGACACTCCCAATCTGAAATCCACTGAGTCCGCGCTAAAGATTCCTCTAAAAGTGCCATTGTTAAGAAAGCATGTGACTTTAAGAAACCTTACAGGAGGTGACAAGGGGCAGCAAAAGGCTATTCAGACAGCCTGCATTAAGCAGCTTCCTTCTGATGCTTAAGCCAGCAGCCTGGGCTCTGCGGGCACCCTTAACATCAAAGGAGAGAAGCTCAGATGCAATGACAGTGCCATGACTGTAGCATGATTGAACAACACTTCATTTTATGTGTGTAGATTCAGATGCCATAGCAGGTGACTAAGAAAAACAGCAGAGGAGAAAAATAAGCCTAAAATCAATGTTACCTCACGTACAATCATTAGAACTCCACGGACCAAATTGCAACGTGTCAAAATCGCATCAAGCGTGTTGAAAGCTGTTACTGCAGTGCAGTAAAAGTTGCCTGTTAGGAAACACACTTTGATTTGGGAATATATATTCATTTTATGATTGATTTTATCCTTTTTGGTCAAACTGAGATCAAAAGGTCACGTTTTAGTTAACAGCTATACAAGAAAGTGAATACTTTCTCCACTGCCACAGGGCCCCCATGATCTCTAGCTAATAATTGTTAATGACTTGCTGTAAGGGAATGCTTCAAAACACTTCAATCTCCACAGAAATCATGGTGATGCTACAGACATACAGTGCTGCTATAAACACATAGTTCTGGCTTTTTGTTGTCCGTTTCTCTGCTTGCACAAAAAAATTGACCCCCTCCCCTAAAAAACCTCAACAAACCCCAAATCCAAACCAACCCCCCCAAAAGGCTCCCCTGCCACTAAAAAGGGTTTGATGATCGCTAAGGGGATGTGAGAGGTGTATGCTGTGTGTTTATCTACCTGTCAAAGCATCATCCTTTCCATGCTCCTTACAGATCAGTAGGGCAAGACCACTTTCCTTCTAAAACAAATATTTTAGATCTACTGTATCCTTAAAGATTTGACATTTCAGGGTCTCTGTGGGGATGTGTGATGGTGAACTTCTAAGTCAGTGCCCTTTTGAGGCAGCATGGGATGCTCCTTCAACAAATCCTGCTTCTGTTCATAGAGAACCTCCTTTCTTAATGTCACATTTAAAGTCTGCACAAAAGCACATGGAGGGATTGTACCTTATGCTATCAAGAAAAAGTGGGGTTGCTCAGAAGTGGGGGAAAGCCAAGGGAACCCAGGGGCTGTGATGGTTTTTTTTGTGGATCTTTCCAGCCTGTCCAGAGAAGTGTCTGCTCCCCAGATTGATATCTGTCCTGCTTGTACCATAATCCCCCACTGCACCTGAATGCAACAAACACATGCAAGTATGGTTGCTCTCTTGTGTCCCCTGGGCTTGTTTCTTCTTATAAATACCAGAAAAATTCACCTCCATTTCATGAGTGGAGTAGAAAACACTGAACAGCTTTGCTCGCCAATAAGACTTTTTGTTTGTTCTTGGGAAAATATTGTCTTGCAGATGCCATCCTTCAAACATGCATTCAGCATCCATTTAAAGGTGCAAGTGGCAGAAGTGGGGGAATAGTTTTGTCACATGGGCTCTGCTTAACCATTTTGCACAGCTCCCTTCTCTGGAGCACACCATTTACAACTGCCTAGCAGCAGACTACACGTTTGTTTTAGTCAGCCTCAGCCTTAGGCAATTTATTACATTTTGTGCATGTGTGTATGTTCTTATTTTTGGCAGCAGAGATTAAATCTCCCTCCTGACACAACCACACTGTGTAACCTTGGTCATGCCTGGTGATTTTTGCACCAGTTCCTGGTGAGAGGGATGAACATTTCCTGGCCACTGTCTATCATGAGTGTACACATCTTAGGAAAAGGCTGTCTTTTATTATTAATGAAGTCTGCGCTTCCCACATGGAGAAACAGCTCTCATTTAAGATCTTAAGCATTATTATAAACAGATGAGACAGGAAAACACCCTGTGCTGGTTAAAACTGCTTAAAAGACTCCAAATGCTGTGGTTTTTTATATTCTCCTGTATTAAGACTTGTGACAGGAACAAGATGGTATTTCTGCCTGGAACAGTCTTCTGCCTCGAGTTCGAAGTGACAAAGCATTAATGTATGCAAAATATGCAGCCTACAGCTTGTTCATTAGGAAAACGGAGAAGTAGAGGAGAGCATGTAGA
The DNA here is from genome assembly GCA_036630365.1 of Acanthiza pusilla. Lineage (NCBI taxonomy): Eukaryota > Metazoa > Chordata > Aves > Passeriformes > Acanthizidae > Acanthiza > Acanthiza pusilla. Next base: position 10,409,069 of record JAXCHO010000164.1, read on the forward strand.
TTAAATGTCACCAAGGCATATAAAACTCTTTGTGGCTATATAAAACTCTCCCCCATACACAGGAAAGTGCAATGTATAAAAAGGAGAGAATATGCAACTGCTCCACTGCCAAATGCCTAGCGATGGGTGAGTGTGACATAAGCCAGGAGCACATGGAGACCGTAAACTTCAGTGAGGGCACCTCTGCAGCAAACCTGAATGTCTTAAGGATTAAAATTGCCTGCCAGATGTCCTTTTTTACTCAGACTCTTGAACCATGAGTTTGTTCTGCCTGGCTGTATTTGCTGCACTTCACAATGCTTTGATCTACCCCTTCCCATTCCTCCGCTGCATAGGTTCAGGTTTGCTCTCTGCTTGTGGCACTAAGAGCATTGGGGATGCTGCTACAAAGTAGAGACAGGCTGTCCCAAAGACTAGGGCAGTACAAGGAATAAGACAATTCCAGTCTTGGATTACTGTTTCCATACTATAGTCTTGGGCCTTACCTCTTCTCTCAGCAAGAGAGGCAAAGAAGAAATCTGATTTGGCTTTCTTATCGGCTGAAGAAATTTGATTTGGCTTTCCTCTCATCAGAGTAGCTCACAATCTCTTCCTCCTCCTCCTAATCAGCACCTTAAGTGCAAAGTTTTCCACCTTCATGGTCACATACAATACACACAACAAGATCTGAGAGCTGAATGATGATCCACTGATTCTGCTAATTGCCAAAAGGGGGTGAAAAATTATATGTCAGCCACATTATCAAAATTCATCAAAGACATGGTTTTGAGCCTGTCCAAACAGTCACTGAGTATCAGTGGCAGGCAGAGGGAAATCAAATAGTTTAATTTTAACATTTTTAAAACAATTTTTTTCAATTTAGAATGTATTTAAATTATGTGAGCTGGCCCAGTTTCAGTAGTGCTGCTGTATCAATTCACAATGGAAAAAGAGCAAAGGAGCTAATTTTCAGCTGACCTTGTGCATGCCTATACTAGTTCTCACTGCCCTACTTCCAGGCCCTCATGTTTGTGCAAAATCAGAGACAGCACAGCTCACTGCCACAAGCCATTTTATTTTTCACCAAAAAGAAGTTTCATCCATTTATGTCACTTATTTTACTGAAAACGTGAAGCCAGGCCTACTGTTTGAACAGAATAGTTTCTTTTATTTTTTGGTATTGTTTTTAAAAACACATAAACCTGCCAGATTGAACACTAGTTTTTGATGAAAAATTAATTTCAGAATTATTTTTTGTTTTCCCACTTGGAATAAAAATAATTTCTGACTACAAATCACCTACAAACCAGAAAATCTAAGCCCAACACCTTCCTAATATAAGCAGAGAAAAAGCAATGAAGGAAGAAAATACCCACTCTTAACATTTTACTTTTATCAAAACGTGTTATTAGTAAAGAATTAGCTATACCAGTCCATGAGTATTTCTGGTTTTAGAGCTGGTTTGAAGCTTTGTTCCAGGGGTCACATGACACGAGTTATAAATCAGGAAGACACTGCAACTCAGATATAATATTTGACCTTCCTCATAAAGCTTTACCTTCTGCTATCAGGAGATGGAGGTGAGGTAGAGGGAAATCTCTCCCTTTTTCTAAAATAGTTTTGTAGCTCATGATTGAAGAAAAAACCCCTGATCTCTAAAGGCATTAAATTCAGAAAAACAGCCCCCCTTAAAAAAAGGAATCAAAAGATAAGGGTCTTCTCCTTTATAGATAAAATCTATCTCGAGGGAGCTAACACTTATCTGTGTGTCTGGTTCCATGCTTATGCTTTTTTTCACCAGACAAAATGCAAAATCACAGACAAGAGAGATTTCAGCAGTTTTGTCTTACTGATCACAGAGCCACCAGATGGAGCTGAGGTTCTGCTTTTAGCAAGGAGGAGCACAATTAATTTCTGGAAAGATTTCAGTGAACATTATGCATGCGTATAACAGACAAATATGTGTAGACACACTGCTCTCTGTATAAATTAGGTGTATTTCAGGTTTAAACAAATAATTTGAATGAGCCATAGGAACTAGTAAATCAGGCTCACTAGTGTTTCTTCTGCATGCTTTCCTGCTGTCGAACAAAGGGTTAGCTTTCCTTGACTGTGGCTCCTCTATGAGCTACTAATCCTTAAAAACTTGTAGGAGTGCAGTCCCTCTGACACCTCTGCTTCTCTTCAAAATATAATTGAAATTGGCCACCACTTCAAAAACTGTTAGACAGACGAATATACATGTCCAGACAGCAGAATTGTTTAAGCTCTACTACCTACCTTAGCAACCAAGATATAAAACACCTAAAAGACTTAAGCATTAAAAATTGCGCTTATGCTCCATAATACTTTGCATATGAAAAAATACTAGCTTTCCCCCATATATACATAAATAAAAATAAAAAAAAAAATATAAATACACTCACAAACACACACAGAGGGAGCAAGTACTGCAAAGATACAGCCAAAGCATCAGCACGAGTCTAAAGGAACTCTATCAGTTCCTCCTTACATTCACACAGTGTGCCAGAAAACTCAGACTGAATTACTGGGACAACAGTAAGTGATTCAAGTCAAAAGGTGTATATATGCCAACACCATTTAAAATGACTTGCTAACATTTTCTTCCACCGTTTTAATGAAGTTGGCTTGAATCCCTGGAGTTTACGGTTGTTAGAACTCAAATGTGTCAAACTTATTATATATACAGTTGTTGTTAATGCCTGTTACAAGATACGTGGCCTGAATTAGTACTGTAGTAGACCCAGGAAAACTTGATGACAATGACTACTCCTTTCCACTTCACAGTTTGCACAGGAAAAAGCCCTTCTTTTCTGAAGTGATTTCACCCCAGCCAGTGAAGATTCCTGGTAGGGGGAAGACACTGCAGTCTGTGCTATGTAGTGACTCTACCACAGCCAAATGTAGAGCACCTGAACAGAGCTGTCCAAAAAAAATGATGAACATTTGGTTTCATCAACAGCTTTGAGATTTCCAATTCTAAATTCATTAAGAGGCAAAATTAAACATGACATTTCAAGAGAAAAATAATTGCTTTGGACTGATATAACATTGTGCCATGAAATAAATTAGATCGCATTTATACATTGCAATATAACGATGATGCCATTAAAAAAAAAATCAACAAAAAAAACCCCAACTAAAACCAACCAAACAAAACACCTCCACGCAAATGGAGTCTTTGCAGAGTCAAAATGGGATATTTTGACATTAGTCAAGCTTTTTCTCCCCTACTCCTTCCAAAATAGCAACCCAGAAATCAATTCACTTTCAGGAATTATTTGGATTGTGATGAAATCAAAACGAATATATCAGTTTCACAAAGCTTTCTCTAACTAACCCAATCCTATGGCCCAGTTCAACCCCTGAGCCTTCAAAACTTATTAATTGTAAAAATTATTATATTTTACCAGGACTGAACAAAGGGCCCAGATGTCCTGAAGCCTCTTTGCATTGCCTCAAATTGCATAAACTCCAGGGGATTTAAAGCATTGGGCCACACAGGACTCACCACCCACATCTCCCAGCCATCTTCAAGAATTCTCTTTGCTAAACTTCCTCATGTCCTATGCTTCCTTTGCAACAAATGACTTTTTTTTATTGACCGCTTTGCCTGAACTTCCTCATGTCCTATGCTTCCTTTGCAACAAATGACTTTTTTTTATTGACCTCTTTGCCTGAAAAATATTTGCTGGTCATTCACCCAGAGCTCCACATCCAGCCAGACCTACTCCCTCCCAGAGCTGGTGCTCGGGTGACAGCACAAGTGCTGCTGATTGCAAAGGAGGGACCGGACTGTGGCCTGTGACTGGGAAAACGTAAAACAGCCAGCAGGGAACAGCATCTCCTGGGAAATTTTTCTTTCATTAAGCAAGAAGGTCATGCCTTTATTAGCCTCCAAAGCTGATGTGCAATTCCCCTTCTAGGCTGGAGGCTCTCGTCTATGCAGCTGTGGCCTTTTGCTGCGCAGCAGAACCTGCTATTGAAGTGAGTTCTTCCTCTGTACTAGCGCATTCATGCTCCACATAAAAGGGATATAAGGATGTGCCTCCAGGAGAAAATACACTTAAAAAAAAAAAGCTATTTCCCCCATAACCACTACTGTAGATAAGCTTTGTCTTTTCCTGACATGGGAGAGAACTCCTGGTGAAAGGCACTTTTGCAACTTGCATGATCTGAAGCTGCTTCTGGCTGGCAGACGTCTCATCTGCTGAGGTAGAAGAGCTTTTCCCCTCCTATTTCCTCAGCCCAGTGCCTGGACTATGCTGGGCTTCCCACACCACTCCATGTAGTCTGTTAAATGCTGCAATGGGGCTAGAAGTGTCTACCACCCAACCTTCTGATACTTGCCTATGAAAAGGAAACGCCTCCCCTGCAGAACTGGGTTGAATTGTGTCCTCCCAGCCCTGAGGTGACACCACAGCACCTATTTACTCTGCAGTTCTGACAGCTTGTGAGAAGAGAGGCCCTGCTGCGGGTGGAGTCCAGGCATTTTAGATGGCCATTCACTCCCAGCCTCAGGAGCAAGGAGAACAGCAGCCAAGACAGAGGCTGGATTCCTAGAAATCCCATGACTTGCCTCTGGAAAAACAGTCAAGCTAATATTTCCAAGGACTTCAGCAAATCCATACTCTGCACTTTCATGACTCAGCTCTAGGTTAAGGATGGAAGATCCTATGTACCAGCATCACAAATCTTTGGGAACAACATAGTGGTCTGCAAGGGGAGTGAAGAGGCATCCTAGTCTCAATATGGGCTTCTAAGAGATGGATTAATTCTTTTTACTAACACCTTGAGCATGAGAGAGAAGAGGATTGCAAACCTGTAGACCCATCACCTCCCTTGACTTCTTCATGTAAGATTTCATCAGTAATTGTACAAAGCAGACAGTTTTCCCATCTTCTTAGGGGCTTTAAGGAGAAGAATCTCCAGTACATTACACACAACCACCACTCGATGAACCACGACATCACTGATGCATATCCCAGCTGTAGGAGCAGGCAAAGGAGTAATACAAGAAGCTGAGGGTATGAGTCAGGACACAGGGTAACATGTTGGTGTATTTATTCCAAAGTCACAACTCAGCAGCTTTGGTGTTGGGTCCAGCCCTGGATCCATATGGAACATAGAACTGGCCTAGAAGCTGTGGTGCCAACTGAACTTTCGAGCCCCATCAGAATTTTTTAGGTATGCCAAACCTAGACGGGACTGAACTACTTTGAAACAGTTTCCCATTGAAACAGCTCCCATCCTGAAGAATGCACAAACCCTAAGAGAAAAGAATTTGAAGTCACTGCAATTCAATTCTACATTAAAACAGTTTCCCTGGCAACCAAAAGTCAAAGCAGCCTTCAAACAATTCAGACACACAAACCTTTCACTCCTAGCAACTTTTCAATTAAAGAGGGACAAACATACGTTTAAAATATGAAATGGTAAAAGCTTTCTAAAGAGCCCAATGCAGTGTAGCAAGCTCTCACAGCAATAGAACTCAGATAACAATATTGCCTGCAAGGTTTCAAGGACAGCCATAAGATGTAGAACAACGAGAAAAGGATTAACACAATATGCTTTCACACTGCACTCAGTGCAAGTATCATAAGGTCTCTGTGAGTCCATGACACAAGAATACAGTTTGGACATCCTGTGGAGGATACAATGCCGGTTTTTGACCTCTGCTGTTGATGTGAAATCCAACATCCACTGCCTTTAGACAGATTCTGGTTTCATAATGGGCCTAGATGAAGCTCTAGAGTATCCCTATTGTGCAGTCACAGCACCAAGGTCCCCAAAGGCAGACAAGAACCTGTGCTAAGCCTGTGCAGCAGCAGTGGGTGAGGCAGAGCTCAGTTCATCCCTCGTAGCAGGGCCCAAGACAGCTGGGTAGTGCTTCAGGGTGGAAGCATAAAGTAGCTGTGCCATCTGCTACCACTGGAACAAAGGCTCATTCCTCGATTTCACAATGCCTGCAGAACCATGGATTAGAAAGAAACACACTGCTGACAAAAACCTGCTGTGGCAAGACAAGAAGTTGCCTTGGATGCAGCATTCAGGCTGGGAAACCTGAAACTCAAGGAACCAGGTTGATGACATAGTCTGAGACGATAATAAGTGAACCTCCCTGATGCCAGAAAATTATGCGTATTTACACCAGGGGGAGGCAGAACAAATGTCTCTGAACCACTGTTACTTTACATTGCCAAAGAGACACCATGAAATCGAGTCCTTCTCCTTAGATGACAGTGTGGGGCAGACAATTCTGTGTGCTGTGTCCTGTCGCTGCAGAATATGAGACTTCAACCTATGCAGATGAGTTTCTCCAGGTGCATGCCCTTCTGTCCCAAGCCTGGAGAATATATTGGGTGGGAATGTGGATATTCATCGACATGATAAATACAGGTGCATTGCTAACAATGGGACTGAAAATATACAGCTTCAGGCAGAGAACAACATTTCAGGTCAATATTTAAAGTTTATCATCAGGAAACTCAGAGGGATTCGTGTATCATAATGAGTAGTAGCAGGCGTGATTTAAGAATAAGTCTCGCCACCAGGATTAAAAGGTGTTCGCCTGATTCCACAAAGACCTGTAGTCCTCTGTGTGTATGAATAACAACTGTACACTCTCATTTTTATGGAAGACCACCTGTCTTTCTCTTCCTAAGGATTTCATGTCTTTATGTACATTCTTGCTACATTGAGAATCTGCAATAACGTTACCAATGAAATTGTCTATGAATAATACATTACTGCATCGCATAAAATAGTCAATGATTTCTTGAGGGATAATGAAAACTACTAGTACTTACTGGATGTTCTGGCCAGGCAGTACATTGCTTATTAATTTATTTTAATCTTTGTTAAATAAAACATTCAATTAATTAATCTCTAGTGTCATACATCATACAGAACCAGAGCACCCGGAATGGTATCGATAGCCCACAGCTCAGCTCTGCTGCAGCACAACTACAAGGGGATGCTGGAGACACTTTGGAATTCTGAGCCGGAAGGCAGGCATCACTGATGAGCTTTCAGCCTGATACTCATAAAACCTGAGCTTCATGAGCAGTGCAGGGCCTACAGCAGCTACCACTGTGCCCACTGGCAAAGGAAATAAGAGAACAGGCTCAATCAGCCAGGTCTTTGCAGGTAGGGGGTATGTTCAAAGTGGGGTGTGCTCAAGATGATTCCGAGGAAAGCGATGGAAGCTGTGGATCCTACCCTAAGTTTTGCCAGGATTCCTCTTCTACCTCAGCCACTTGCTAGGACAAAATGTGCCAGTGAATGACTGCCTTGAACACTCGAATATTTAGATTACTTTCAGTGCAGTCTGTTTATGTTCAAGCACTTAACCCACATCAGCCTCTGCAAAACAGAAAGCCCACAGTCTAGTGAGTGCATCCAGCCAGACTGGCAAACAGTGAAGTGTATTTACAAAATACAATTCTTGTTTAAGTAATGATACTGCAAGGTGCAAGAAGAATTGCCAAGAAGAAATCAACAAAATAATTTTGGTTTGGAGGATTTGTTATTACTTTCAAAAATATGTACATACGGGAAAATGTAGTCCTGACCTGCTGATAGTACACCAATAGAGACATAAAGTTCTCAATACTTGACTGCTAAATATCTGAAAATATTGAGAATTTTCCACTATAACACTTGGGAAACAAAATGCTACCAAACCAAATAATCCCATCTTATTCCTCCAGGAAAAACTGACGCACTGATAAAACACTTCAGTGATTACCAAACTGAAAACTGGCAAGACTTGCCTATACTCTTCACATGCTATTTCATTTTCTTACAGAGCATCAGCTTGTTTTGTTATAAAACATTACATTTTAAGCAACGTTACTTTGTTTCAAACATCCCCAGACACACTTCTGCCTCATTCACCTCATTAATAGGTAGAGCTGGCCAGTGTGGTAAAACCTTCTGAGAGCCAAGGTAAATCATATGCTGATACAAATCAGAGAGGACAATTTAGGTTTCAGTTTTTGCGGTTTTTCTCTTTCATTGCTCTCTCCTTTTTATCATTACAAAAGTGGATTGAGATAAGAGAGAAAAACTAGAAACAAGACACAAGTCTCAGGGGAAAAAAAACCCCAAAATGTTTAATCCCCCTTCAAAAAGATCTAAATGAAAATGTTGCATTTCTGTTTAATTTTAAACCAAGAGTTTTCCATTCATTTAATCAAAGAAACAGGAATAAAGCATGAAAAAACCTGAAACTCTTTTTGTCATAGCCCTCATATTTTTTTCTGCAACAGCTCAACCCACTTTTTCAGGAGACCCTAGTAAGAGCTGCCTTTATCTTTTTATAACTGAATAAACTAATGCAGTACCTTCAGCTCCTTCAAAAGCACCCCCATGTGAACCATCTACAAAATGTGCTTACAGAGAACCTAAAAATGATTGCTTGGTGTTGGTCCTGGAGTGACTCTCTTTGGGTTCAGTGACACCTGACCTCTACACCCACAGTAATTGCTCAGGAGTGGGTTCCACTTCAAAGCAGACTCCTAGAGAATCCAGTAATTCAGAAAGGGAGCTGTCCTGCACAGACTAGAGCATTTTTTGGAGACTTTTATGGGAAACAAAATGGGATATAATTCCATTAGTCAAAGGTTGTCCCTTAAGAACAAAGGGGAAGCAGGAAGGGAACTATGCATCCAAAAGGATGGTTTGCAGGCACCTGAGGCTTAGCAGTGTTAGGTTAATGGCTGGATTCAATCTTAGATGTGTTTTCCAACCTAAATTATTGTATGATTTTCTTTTTACAGGAAACTCTTGCAAGAGTATTTTGCTGCAGTTCAAAACAAAACAAAACCAAATCCATAAACCACACAGAAAAAAATAATTAAGTAGAACAGAAAATTAATCCCTCAAATAATGAACTCCGAAGCAGCCGTAAGTTAGGCAGCAGTGAGGTGATATACAGGATTTCATGCATATGAAGAAAGATGATGATCTTCCTTAAAAAAATGCAAAAGACAACCTCTAAGTTAACAACTTGCTAAGCTCTGTCTGCCAGGGAGAATAACAGAAACTGCTTCTAACATTTTTTTTCTACAGACAGACTCTGTGATTCAGGGGAGGAAGGGAAGATCAGCAACCAGAAAACCTTCACGCTCATCTGCTCTATTTCCATTTCACATTATTATTCCTTTTTTGTATTGCAGTGCACATGCAATCTCATTCCCTGGGAATATGAAACCTGCAGTCACTATTTCTTAAAAGACAAGTTTCTAAACAGTCCAATCTCACTGCCTTTTTTTTTATGGATATAATCTCCATTTCTCTAGGTATTTTCTGTCTGCCCAAAACCTCGTCTGTGCTTTTAAATCCCAACAGGCTTTGTAAGGAAGTTGTGAGTTTACCAAAAGTTTCTGCACTCTGTGATAATTTCCTGGTTCTCTGGACAACTGGCCATGGTACAATTCCAAATCCAGCTCTCCCTAATACATTAAGAAGGACTTCTTGTGGCTGGTGACGTTAATGTGGAAAAATAAATGCTGGTAGTTTGATGCAGACTGTTACCCACAAATCCCACAACTTCCCTCAGAAATTTGGTCCTTCCTGTGTAAGCCTGAAGCTTGGCATGGCCAATGATAAAGCACAAGAACAGTAAAGTGTGTCTAGTCTACTCGGGTCTTAAATGCTGATATCTAAATCTGATGTCTTGAACTGAAGTATAACAATTGTAGCAGCAGCAATGAGCTAGCTATTTCATCCTTTCTTCCTCAGACACTTTTTCAGACCCCTGAGCAAAAAGATTCAGTTGTCCCATTCTGCAGGTGGAGAAACCGGAGTGGGGTGAAAAGGATGTGTCTCTCCCCTGACCAAGTGACAAACGAGGAGTTAAGCTGAGATCAGCACTGGGTGTCCTGGGCTCCAGCTTAGCCTGCCACCTCAGGCAGGCTCTGCACTAACACACCAGAGAAATGGACATTTAATCCAGTAAATCTTCCTGGGGTGGCACTGTGGAAGTGCACTGATGGGAGCCCATTGGACAGATCAACGCTTCCTGAAGGAAGCTTTTTTTGGTCTGATACCGCTCCTCAGGAATACATATCCATGAGAAATTGATTTGAATGCTTTCCAAGGAAGTGTGACACTGCCTGGCTATACACATTTCAGCATGGCCCTTTTGCTGTCATCTTCTAAATCAATTTCTTTCACTCGGTGCCAACGCAGCATATTAGTTTTTAAGTTGCCTGCTCACTGAATAAGATATGGCAAACCTGTGAATTTTATTGGTTATAAGAAAGCTTCGAGAAGGAGAAGAGTAGAGAGAAATATCAAAGCTAGACTTCAGACCGCATATTGCTTTTTCTTTCAAAAGTAAAGGGGAAAAATTCATTCTTTATCCTGTAATGTGATTCATAGCTCTTTCCATAAGGCATTGATAATGCAAGTCATTAATTTGGCATTGGTAGTCTTCACCATTTTCTTTGTATATATTTCACTAGAATGAGCCTATCCACACTTGAAAAGGTGTCCTGCCTTAAATACGTCAGCACAAGAGCAAATCTGAAGCAGCTGCATAGAGGATGGGTGTCTTTGTGAGGGAAAATTTCACAACATTAGCAGACAAAGCTAGCCAGAAACTTGAGGAGATGAATTCAGAGTTTTGGGGTAACTTATGAACTCATTGCTTTCTTTTTATGAAACGCCAGTTTTCAATAGTTTCTTTTCTAGCTCCCAAAGCACTAAGGTTGTATGGATTGTGTTATAGAAATTAGATTTTAAGACAGCAAGCAAAAGGAAAAATGTTAACTAATAGACCACTCCCAAAGCACTTCATGGAGAAGGCCAAAACCATTGCTTTGTTTTTGAGACACAGCCAGGTACAGAAGTACAAGTACAGAAAAATGAGTCACTTGCAGCAGTCTAAAAGCTAAAGCAGACCCCACATTTCAGTGCTGTGCCCACTGGCCTTCAGATACATTCTTTGGAGGTGTAAAATTGATGTTAGAAAAAAAATAGCAAGCATTAGATTTACACTTCTGTTACAGGAAAGGTTAAAATACCAACTGATTCACTTGAGTGAAGTAGCTTATCACCATGAGGTCAAGTTGCTCTAGAATGGTGTAGGAACATATCAGCCTGTAAATTGTCCTACAGAAAATAGCACATTCCAGCTACATGCCTCCAACACTAAAAGTTAAACTGATTAGGATTCCTAAAATGAAATATCTAGGTTGGATTTTCAAAGGGTGGAAGACACTCAGGCACACATTTTCAATCAACTTTCAATGGAAAGAATTTGACCCACTTCTGCTTTGATTCTGCTTTAAATAAAAACTGTACTGCACATTTTGGATGATCAGGCTTGACTCTTGATACAACAGTCAGCCTTGATACCTTGAACACAAACAACCCTAGAGACATATAAATGTCATTTGACAAGAATTTTTCCACTTATGTGTCAAACGAGAATTTTAACAGGGGGAGGGAAATGTTCATTCTGCGTTGCCTTCTTTGCTGACCAGTGATTTGTGGCTGATGTTAACTGCAGTGGATCATAATCTAAATTTCATACTTTAAAATTCTTTAAATATGAACAATGGTTTGAAAATACCAAATAACATTGTTTTATTTTAACAGTACTTAGCCCTATTCATGCACAACTGAATCAATCTGTAATCATTTGGACACAAGAGCGCTCTGTACTGCAAGAAACAAAAGAGAGCAGTTAAACATCAGTTTTCACAATAATTTACCTAATTTCTAGCTAATTTTAGCAGATTAATTTACCTCTCTCTCTTGTAAAACAATTCATGCCTGACAGATAAACAAAATGCTCTCTCACACAAATTTATTGAGAAAATGTACTGTAACAAAAGTACTGTAATATCTAATGGCAGGTATTCAAGGCTTACCTTTATCTGCCAGGATAATCATCAGCATATATTCAATATCCATAGTGCTCCTAAGCACTGCAGTTTCTGTACAATGTGTATTAAACTCCTTTGAGCTGTTCATAATGGATCAAGTAAATGTTATAGGACATAAAACAACCCCCAAAGCAAACAGTGTTTCAGGAGAGGTAATTCTTTATCATTCTTAAGTAACCTACATTCACTGCTGGGAAAGCACTGCCATCAGGTACCAGTTATGGTGTTAACTGATGTGGATTTAACTTCTCCACTGTTTTTGCGACTGCCTATGGTACATTCCCTGCTGTTCTGCATTTTCCCTCACTTTGCATCACCTGCTTGTTCACCTGCTGCACACTGCTGGGATCCTGGACCAGGAGGAGGGGAATGCTTTTTCCCTGCATGGCTCCAGCTGCTTTGAAACCCTGGTGCCTGCTGGGGCTCCTTGAGAGGCTGCAGCGCCCACAGAGTGTAGATGGCAACAGCACTGCCACCTCCCATCTCAGCACTGAGAACAGCTTGAATCAAATCCATGAAGCACAACAGTGCTGCTCTGCGAACACCGATTAAAACACCTGCAGGATCTTTGTTTTTGTTTCCCTACGAGGCCTCCAGACTGAGGCAATTAACAGCAGGTTTTAGTGACTCATGAAACATCAGCGTAAGGCTCTTCTTCAGAGTCTTGTAATCAGGACAAGCTAAGCTACTCAGAATTGTACACGTACTACTAAGTCTGCAGAGACTGTACCAGACCAGTACTAGCATTCACTTCCATCTTTATTAAGCTTGCATTTTTTAAGTCTCCTTATTTTTTTTCCCCCTACCCGATTTAACTCACTGTTGAGCTGTACTGTGAAAGCAGCCCTGAGCCCAGGTGCTGGGGGCATCTGCCATCTGGTTTGCACCAGTTCCATCCTGTATTTATCTGAGCTGCACAGGGTACACACATACCTTAAAAGAAAGAGAAACCAGTTCACAATTTGACATTACTGCAGTTTGTTCGGGTGTCTGGCCCATGTGGATGTACCCTGGGGCAGGTTACTTGCTTAGATAATGCTACTCATATAAGAGAAGGCTTCCTGTTCCTACAGACAACTTCTGACAAGGATTCTCCTTGCTGCAAAGATTCATAATTTAAACAGAAAAGGTTCTAAATAATTTCTGAAGGTGGTACTTATGAAGTCAAACCATTTTTCACGGTAGAGCCCCAAACAAACGATTATCTATCAATAAATCTGTCACGCGTGACATCCATGCTCCCATGGGGTAAAACCCACAGTAAACAAATAAAAGGCTCTTTTAATGATTCACCATTGCCTAAAGGGAAGTAGAAAAGAAAGCATCAATTTTACTTGAAATGCAGGGTGACAGACCTACATTGATGAGACATTTACATCCAGAGGATATTTTCCTTACGCAGGGACACAGCTCATTTCTAACATTCTCTTTCTATTGGCAAGTGGCAGGGTACAGCCTAAATCAAAATCAAGTGCTCCAAAGTTGTGGGGCATAAATCACTGATTGTCCTTAAGTTTAAAGCTAAAGAACAGCAACATTCCACAGTAATCTGTGACATCTGATAATTTAAAACTGTAGAGAGTCATTAAAAAAGCCCGAAAGTGACAATTTCCCATCTAGGAAGTTTAAAGGAGGACTCCAAACTTGTTTTCCCCCTTCCATAGCCACAAAAGAACACACAAGTTGTTTCACAGGCAGTGCAAGAATCTGACAGAGAAGGCCAAGGCGGGTCCAAGTTCCTGTGCAGCTGAGTCACCTGGGCTGCAGCTCATAGGCACTGCTGTCTTCCAGCAGTGAGCTTTCACCAGAATAGACTGCAAAGCACTTGGGGATTCAGAATTTGATGGTCCATCCCATCACACCACTTCTCCATCACTCCCACACCAGTGGCCACACCAGCAAATGCAGTGGAGAGCAGGGTCTGTAAAGCACTACAGATGGTACTTCATGATCTAAGCCAGCCTTTATCACGTGGAAATACACTTGCATCTAAATACATGGCTTTCAGCATTTATTACAACTGAAAAAACATACACATTACAGCTATGAAAAAGAAATCACCCATTCCAGTCTAACAGGCCCCACTGGTGAATAATGCCTAGCACAAGTTGCACTGCTGAAGATAAATGAGCTAGATTACCTAGGGAATATCTCATCCAGCTGAGCAAAGGGTGCTAAATGGTGTATGAATATGCATAAAGCCAAGCGACAGAAGTACATACTCATTTTCGAAAAAGGAAAAAGTAATAGAATAATGTTATACCCAGGCTTTCTAACACAGCTCAAATTAAGGGTGGAATTTCAGTCTATCATTATTTCCATTATATGCTTTTATTTGGAAGGGTTAAGAACTCAGCTATTAAAATGCACTCTTGGATGAAATTTCACAGGTAGAGCATTCCAGCATGAAAAATCAGCATTATATATCAGGAAGAGAAATTGTTTGTAATTTTAATGTAAGAGTTCAGCACAAAACAATTTTCAAACTTTTCCATTTCTTTCAATTAAAGTGTCAGATGTCTGTGTTTGTAATAAAGCTCTTAATGAATAAGCTATCAGCATACAATGAAGTACACACCAGGGCAGACACTGCAATTATCACACATGGTAAAAACATTCTTTCTCCTCTACTACACATATTAGTTCTTCCAAGTTTCAGGAGACAAAATGAAAAGTAAAAAAAAAAAAAACCCAGAACATAAAAAGATGTGTTCTTTGGCCTGCAGATGAAGATTATGGCATCTGTTGTCTTTGCTCCTGACAGAACCTAGGCATGTGGGAAAGTCTGGAGACAGGAAGAAGTTGAAAGAGCTCTGCATCTAATCTATTTAAAGCTTCTTCTTCATATTTTACTTCTCTCTTAGCACAAGGATATTGCTACAGCTTCAGACTTTACAGAGGTGTTCAATCCCTATCATAGAGACAGCTACCACTGAACTTACAGCAGACCCTCAGTCTGCACAGCACTGGAGCTCATCAGAGCTGCAGGGAGGGTGCTGACACCTGCACAGAAAGTGCCCACCATGTTCAGGTGACATAAAGTGTGGGGACTGCCTGGAAAGTTTGTTTCCAAATATTGGATCAGCTTTAAAAGATGATCCTTGATGATTTGACCTTGCACAATGTTGTTTTTTTAGTTAAACGGTGGGAAATATTATTAAATACTTCTATTATATCTTAAGATTAAAAAATCCTTTGGTCTGCTTATACTGCTGTATTCCAAACTATTCAAGTGAGAGCAATAAAGACAAATTTCATTTCAGCAGGATCTCTTTAATTAGTCTGCAATGAGATTTGCCCTGTTAGAGGTTTATAGCAAATTTTGTGGAAAATGCTCTATGCAATTCTATTTAGTCTTACTCCATCCCATACAAATACCCCATAAAATATTTTAAAAGCCTACCATTATAGGAATGCGCTGCTCAGTGAGTCATAATACTGAACTGGTAGTGCTTTTACTCAGGAGAAATGCTGCCCAAACCATCACCATTTATAATTCACAGAGGAAGGAAAAGGCGTGTCCCCATCAGGAAGGTGCAATCTGTCAATTTAATGCGAGCTCATTCAGCCGAGACCATTTGACCAGTCCTGCAGGCTGCTGGAGGTCTTGATGCCCAGCTTGTTTACAGAGTGTCCAAAGATCACACTGGGACCCCCTTGCAGGTGGGGAAACAAAGCTGGGAGAGGTGAAATGGGATGGACCCAGCACATTTGTGTGGTAGGTTCTGGAACTTCAAGTCTAGCAGCACGATCAACAAGATGAGCTTTCTCCAGTCAAAGGCTTCTGTGAGAATGGTAGGAGCAGCAAAACACAGGCTGAGCTCTTAAATCTAAGGACGCTTTGTGTTATGGCTGTTGTTGTGGCTCCGTGCTGGTTTAGCCTCCAGGCTAACAGTGAGTGGCATGGAACGTGTCATGTTCATTGGTGGGAAGCTAACACCATGTGGATGGTGAAGAACAGCAAACACAGCAGCAGGAAAGTGAAGGGTAAGACTTTCAAAAAGCAAAGTATGTTGTAAAACACATGAAATTCAGGCCACTTATCTAAAAATAAAAACTCGGGTGTTAAAATCTCCTCAACAGACAATATCTGCTTCTTGAAAAGCAAAGTGACTCTTAAGCCACACAGTGGTTATTTAATTTTCTCTCACCCTTGCTTTAAACAAAAGCAGTAAGAGCTAAACCACCAATTCATAAAATCTGAATTCTCAAGCCACTGTGTTCTGCCAAACTCTGCTTTGTGTTCCCAGGCAGGATAGCCCCATTCTCCTGTGGAAACAGCACTTAAGCATCTGAGGACACACTTTAGCTCCACAGACATACGTTTGCTTCAAAGCAGAAATATTTTGTTCTCAACTTTTACAGTAGTTTGAAGTGATGTCTCTAGCACCCTAGAGGAATTGGGAGTGACTGTAAGTGTATTTGGATCTTACCTTCTAAAAATAAAGTCCTTTCTTTATGCATCCTGACACTCTGCACAGAGATAATAATGAGCCTTTCCCAGAAACAGCACTGCAGGACGAGCTACACCAGGCAACTTAGCACAGAAGAGTCCCTACATATCCCAGCCTGGGGTACAGGAAAAAAGAAATACCAACAGGGGAAGGGAGCATGGGAAAGCTGATGCCAAAGGCTTTACAGAAGTGCTTTATTCTTCCTTGCAAGATGAAATAATTTGACACTCAAGTTATGTCCATCAAAATCGTAAGAATAACTATATATTGTACTTGGCTTTCTAGCAGCGGCCTGAAATAAATCTGCATAAAAGCAGGACACAAGTGGAAGTCTACTTCATTTTGCCAAATTACAGCAGTAAATGGAAACAGAGATAAATAAATAAACCTTGGTCCATGGAGGAAGCCCTGGAGGACACATGAATTAGTCATTATAGAAACAGAAGCAAAGGAGGTAGACTGAACAAACTTGGAGAGAACTGACTATCCAGGAATCATTCCACCTTCCTGACCCTAACTGTAGATCCTGAAAATGACTCCTTAAGGCTAGATATCATCCATTCCCTTCCAGTGCAGGAATACTTGTCAGCACTCAATTTGGAAAGAAGATCACTTAAAACTAGTTACAAGGTTCAAAATGTATTTAAGGCTATCAAAACTGAGGTGAGATTTGAACCAAAGGTTCAGCAGGGCTCCTTTCCTAAAGAGCACAAGGACTAGTCACACAATAACATTTAAAAGATCCCACCTGTGATATTCCCTGCCCTGAGGAAATCAGCTCCAGAACTACATAAAAACTCTGCTCCACGTGTGCTGCAATCCTTATCACACAGAGGTGAGATGAATTTTTTCATCATCTGAATTTAGCACAGTGTCTCCAAACACACACACGGATGGCACCCTCAGTCACTGTTCATAAATGAGATTAAAGAAAACGGTTTGGCAGGAGCTACTGCCTTTAAAGGATAGCTGAAAAATATATTTATCTGCATCGCAATTTCTCAACAGTCATAAACCAAGCAAAAAGACATAACACAACCAACCAGCCGGATTTAAAGGCCTCTATTTTAAAATGTTGTTGTTTTTTAACACTGCTATACTGTGAAGGTTGTCAAGGAGATAACAAAACCTCAAAAAGAAAAAAATCTAATCCAAAAGGTAGCCAATTAAAGAAATATATTGTGGGTCACTTGAAGACTGGCAATGACTGGCTTTGACAGAAAGGATTCCGGAGAGAAGTCAAACTGTCTTATTTAAAGGCACAAGCACATTGTAAATCACTTTCCTGAAAGTAGTGGCAAGTATTTGGCCTTAAGCCATTGCAGAAGAACTACATTACAGCTCTTGTGAAACACACAAAATTCATTGCAGAGCTCCTAACTCTGAAACAAATAGTTTTTTAAGCCACAGCTCCTTCAAAATTATCTTTTCTATTACTTTGGACTCTCTTCAAAAGAATTTTAGACTTAAGCTTTTCATGCCCAAAATTTTGAGCAGAATCAAATGGAGCTCTCTGTCTCACCATAAATCTTCCTGAAGCACAGATTTCAAAGGAAAAATTCTGCAGCTTTATTACTAATCTGTCAGAACCACAGTGCCCAATACAAATGATCCTCCTTTTTATAAGAGCTACAGTTTGTTCTCTGTCAAAGAAGAAAAATACTCCCTTTTATGAATCTGCTCTCTTATGCTATTGTTAGTACTCTGCTAAATCATAACAAATACCAAGAATGTTTATGCTTTTTTGCAAGTGACAGTTTTTCAAAGTAGTGCTGAATATATCTCTATTTTTTAAAATACCTTCCTACTCCTTCCCTTCCTTCATCTAAAAAATAAAAAATCAATACTTAGGAAAATAGGAGGGCAAGGAGATTGTCAAAAAATTAATGTTGTGAACATAGTAAGTACTATATAATGAAGAAACTCACTGACTGATTTGGGAGAGCAAAGCTGAAGCAATTTTTTCAAAATATGATACCTAAAGTCAGCCTGATATTCAGAAAGACTTTTGCATTCAATTTTCTGTGGCATTTCTGGAAACCTACACCCTTAAAAATAGGATATTTCAGACCTCAGGATATTTGAAGATCGAGGAAAATCACTTGGTTGGCTGAAGATTTACTTAATGACTGAAGTGAGGATATTCACCCAGCTAGACTGATTCAGTGCTGGAAATGTGAATAACTCAATAACCACCTAACCTGGTTAAAGAGCCCCAGTATTTCCCAAGCTCACCAAGTTAAGCAGTATGACTGTAAACCATGACGACTGTGTTATCTCAAAGTGCATAATGACCCAATTGTTTATAAACATTGTCCTTTAAATGGGAACCTCCATAAAAAGCATTTAAAAATTGCTATAAGCACCATAAAACCTAGATGAAGCCTTGCAAGCACAAAGATTTTAGATCTTTGTCTGTAAGATGATGTGTACTACCCCAGCACCAAGCACAGAGCCTTCCACTGCTCTCAGGCAGTCTACAAACACCATAGAAAGGAACAACGTCTGTTTGTGCAAAAAGTTGAAGTGTGAGAAGAGGAAACATGCCATGCTGGTATTTGTTTTAGAGCTAGACAGCAGGAACTGAGCACAGAGCTGTGGTGGCCATGGTAAAGTGCTTCCAGTGGATGTTTCTCAAGGCTCCCCTTCACAGCCACACTACTGAGCCAAGTCTGTCCAAGGCAAGGACTGCAGCACTGTGGATACCTGACAGGCGAGTGCCACAGGACAGCAGATGACAGATTTAGGAAGAGAACATAAGCAGCCGGAGCTCCTGCCAAGTGGACTCTTTGTCTCAAAAGCACTACCATGCATAGATGCAATTTTATTTCACATCAGCATGGCACTTCTGTTAGTTTTAAAAAGGGATATAACAACTCAGCTGCTTGCATGGCTGAAAAGAATTTCCCAAATGAATGTCAGAGATTAAAATCAACTTGGAGCATGTTAAGAAAAGCACAGCTCTAGAATTACCTATAACTGGGACAGATTTACTTCCTCAAGATTCTCTGCAAGATCATATCAGAGCTGCAGTTAAAACTCAGCTCACTTTGGCTGCACTTCCCTCTATGTCTTCCCAGTGTTCCTGAGTGCAAGGTGGTTTCATAAGCAGTGATACCAAGCAAACGGGGGCTGCATGCTTTTGAAGACACTGCTGCAACCTAAAGGAGGTCTGGGGCCCTAATTCATATCCATCCACACTGTTGGAATAATTCACTGGATTTCAAGTCCTTTCATTGCTGTTTTCTTCCCAAAGCATGCCTTCAGTGCAGGTAGAGACCCAGCTGGGCACTGGGATGTTTTGGGTGGGTGGGGAAGAGGAGTAGCCTCAGTGATATCAGAGACACAACTTAATGTAATAAAGTGCAATGTTTGTAAATTAGTGTGCAACTGCATATACTCACTGACTTTCTGAGGAATTGCTGGCAGAAAGTAGCTCTCATCTTTGTGCAAGCCGACATCCAGGTATCTTTCTGTGCCATGGCCTTAGCTATACCATTTGTCACATCACCAAAAGACGCACAGTAATAAAAAGAGCAGATGTCTTTGGACAGCTGCAACACCATTAATGGCATAAATTTTTTCTCTGTGATGCCCTTGCATATTGCTACTACCTCAGGTTAACAGAAAAAGAAACTAACACTCATACAGCTACATTTGGATACTGATATATGGAAAGATCTATTTATTTTAAGTAATTAAAATAATTTCTTTATGTCTATTTGAAATCAGCAGAAAATCATTAATTGGGAAGGTCTCGTATCAAGTAACAGATGCAAACCTCCAATTACTTGTAACATACCTATGCCCTGCTGCTGTGGAAAGAGGATTTATGTATCCACACTTGAAAATATAAAGCAGGTTTTTTTGTTTAGCTTCTCTAATGTGACTTTTCCACCTCACGTCTGCTGAGAAAGGTCAGTGCCTGTCCCCAGCCCCTGGTGAAAACAGATGAGTCTTGAACTACAGCCAAGAGCTGGAACAGATATCCAAATATTTTGCTCTTCCCCTAATGAGATCACTGTTTCCATGTAAACACCACAAGAATTCCTTGTTGCCTGATCAAGAAATGCAGCAAGTAGTGGAAGGCTACGGTGCCCATGGCCTCTGAGAGCTACTAGTGACCCAGAGCTTGAAAACCTGTGACATGTGCAGAGACCAGAGCCATTCCCAGACCCTTTAAAGCACATCTCTGTGCTAAGGGGTATTCAGGGCAGACAGATTAAGGCACATAATTGGTGGTGTTTATCTGCAGGAGCCTTCTGTCTAGGCATGGGAGGAAGACAAGCTGTCAAGCATATTCATAGCTAAATATTTATAAGTTAAGATGAGAGAGATTGCAAAGAAATGAAATACAGAGAAAACAACACCCTCTTTCTCCAGGGCTACCCTATTTCTTTCCTGCCTCAGAAAGAAACAAGCCTAATCTGAAAACACTTTAAACTAACAAAAAGCCTGAAATAAAAGTTTGCATCAGAACACCACATCTTGACTAAGCACCTTAGTTCAAAACCAACTAGATATTAATCTCTGTACACACTCCTCCAAAATTCGGATTTGATCTAAAGCAGGATACAGGGGCCCACCTAGGAACCTGGTCCTTATACTTTTGCAAATTGAGGAAGAGACCTGAGCTGGGTGGTAATGGAGCAATGTGATCCTCTTCCACCGTGTTCTTTTTCTCCATTTCATTTTTTGAACTTGGTAACTCTTGAATTGTACAACAGAGAAGAAAGAAATTCTCCTTCATGTTAACACCTAGTTAAACACTACTTATTGTAATTGCCTGGCAGTAGACCAAAGTATCTCCCTTAAAGTAATAATTTATGCTAATAGCTGTTGCTATTCAATACCCAAACACCACTTCAGGTATGTGAGATGGTACAAGTAGCTTATCACAGCCTCAGCAGCCCTGCAGAGCCCTGCTGAAGCATTGCCTTCTCTACCCTGAATACTCACCAGCTAAAATCTAGGGTTGCCAAGATGAAGGAAGCAGTCACAGCATTTCTCTCCCAGTGTAAGCCATGCACAGTAATCCTAGGCTTGCCAGGACTGTGCTGGGTCTATGTGCACTCACGTTGTGTCCAGCCAACACAGGGGGTACACATGAGTGAAGGTCTGTGAGTGTCAAGGCTGAGATCATCAGCATTGAAGATGAGCAGCAGCCCAGCACCTTCACAAATCAAATCACTGTGAAATGCTAAAACCCATCCAGGGTACAGCTAAATTGCGTTTTCAGGGCTTAAGGCAGCTCATGCTGGACCCAGGACTTTTGTAACTTATATTCAGCCTATTGACAGAGCTAGACTTTTGTGTCTCATCTGATACTGCATCCAAAATAGTTTGAATCAGCTAACTATCAGGCCAAATGATTAGTCCCTCAAACATTTAAAACAGTAGCCAGGTTTTGAAACGGCTGTGCACATCTAGGAGAAAGAGGAAATACTTCTTCCTGAGATTTCCTGGGAATTATATTCTTAAACACTCTGAGTTCTTCTAAATATTTGTCCACCAGTATTTGTGTTGCAGGCATAGCTGAAAACCCCCAAACAGACTTTAGTAAAAAATGTCTGTGTTTAACAATTTAGACGGACATTATAATTGAGTGTAATGGAAATACCTTTTCTTTTCCCCTGCCACAGAACACTGATCCCAATTCATCAACAAGGTGCAAGGGCCCAGACAGTAGAGAGCCAAAGAAACTGGATTGCAGTGCTTCCAACTACTTTTTTTTTAGAATATACTGAATTTGCTAATTAACTATTGTGATTTTCTTACCCACTTTGTATCAACTCCCTGCTCCTAGAATAAGCTGCTCTTTAGTGATTCTGAAGACTCAAAAATTTAAGAAGCATTTCCACTAGGATCTAAAAGACATGAGTGCAAGCTGCCTCAAACCCAAAGTGTATTCTCCCTTTTCTCAGACAGTTTGCAAAAATTTCCACTTTCTACTGTGTCATCAAGCAGTGATCCTATTTCTTAACTGGCAGATACGTGGTTTTGCCTGTGCAGATATACATTTTTGCAGCTGAAATAAAAATGCAGAAGTAGTTCTTAAAAATAGCACTGTCAAAAATGACTATGTGAATGTTAATATACATGAGAAGAGTACCAGAAACCTGAGCCAGACACATGCATCAAGGGAAAGCCTCACATTTTTTCACAGTCTGGCTTTAGTGGGTCTAGGGTTTCAGATCGGAACAATTTACTTCTCCATCAGATAAAATGGAATCTCTCCAAGCAAAGGGCAAAAGATCTGCTTGTAGCTGCACTTCTTTCCAGGGCTTGTGGATGCCTCTCTTCACCAGCTGCTGATCCTGCAGGATCATAATTTTAATAGAGACACATATTTACTCAGCTATGGCCCTTGTGCTTTCATGTCTGAGCATATTTCCCTTTCCTCTTTCTAGTCAATATTTCTGAACTATGCTATTAACAAGAGCAGAAAATCCAGCAGGCACCCATTTTGTTTTCTTTAATAATAGATGATATCTATTTCAAAAAGATAAAGATATTTCCTTGCTCTGGGATGTGTTCTTTTCCTTCCAGATAAGCCACTGTTTTGCACATTACATTTGCTGCCTTCCAGAAACAGCAGATAACACTGAGGAGATTTAATTAATATGTACCACAGCATGACCTCAATGGATAGAACATCTACCCTAAAGGAGCAGAGCTGTAGGAGGTAATTAGAGCACACCATGACATTTATTACTAATGCTCTTCCATTGACATTTGCTGTTGACAGGCTGCATATAAAGTTTTCCTCTGTTTGCACTGACTTCCAATGATTTAGACCTCCCCACATACGTAAGAGGGAATGCTTTTGCTGTTTACAGTAAATTAAAGCAGAAGAGACAGAGCAAAATCTTGGCCTTTTGAGAGCAACAAGCTCAACTTCCACCAACTTTCTGGACCCAAATTTCTTCTCCTCAGAGTGTGCTACGTATTAGGACAGCTGGTATGAAATAAATCCTTTGAGAAAGGGAGCAGTTCCATGTTCTTGTCCCTATTCTCTTCTGCTGTGTAGATTTAAGGAAACAGTAACTGTGGAGTGTAAAATGGATGAACAAAGAATCTGGATCAAGAGCCCACTTCTTCCAATCCCTCTTCAGACCCACAAAACTGCTCTGCTACTGAGTTACATTACAGAGGAGATATGTGAGTATTTTATGAGCAGATGCATTTAGATAATGAAATGATCCTTTCAGGGTTTAAAACATACCTCAAAATTAGTAAAATCTGGCAAAGAGAACACAATGAGTGGAGGGCAAACTCTACTGATATCAGTAGAAGCATCTAGAAACACCGTAAAAGCCTGGGTAAAAATCTGACAAATGTTACAACACATGAAACACTCAGTGTAGTAGAATGA
The DNA here is from genome assembly GCA_036630365.1 of Acanthiza pusilla. NCBI lineage: Eukaryota > Metazoa > Chordata > Aves > Passeriformes > Acanthizidae > Acanthiza > Acanthiza pusilla. Next base: position 10,432,798 of record JAXCHO010000164.1, read on the forward strand.
AGCTGGAAGAATTTCTTTTTAAAAAATTCTTTTCACTGGGCTGAAGCAGCCTGAATAACACAGCTAATTTCATTCAAAACAATTTTTCTTCCCTTCCCTCTTGCCGCACACTAAAACTTACAACAAAAAAAATCTGTTTTGTTATAATGAACATGCTCTGCTCTGGAGTGGTATGTTCTCACCAGCAGCCATTTATACTTGTAGCTGTTGGAGGACAACTCTATCACCCAAAGAGAGACTGAAAATTTGAATTCATGATAGTGAGTTATGAGGAAAGAAAAACAAGAAAAGTGGGTACTTGTAACATTGGAGGCAGCACAGGTCAGGTACATATTCAGAATATCTCAGAAACCACAGGAATTAATCACTACCACAAATAACATCTCATGCATACAATACCAGAGCCTGTTCTTGTGAAGTCTTCCACAGCTACAAAGTGGTTTATGTTACTGACTAATGGGAATGTAATGAAAGTTGTTACTGCCCCCTTAAATTATGTTCTGTCTCAGAATATAATCTATATGTGTTTCAAATTTAGTGGATAAAGAAGATTTAGCAGCTTCATTCCCACATATTTATGTCTATGAGGACATCCTGGATCTTCTATTCAAATAATTTCCAGGCATCCCAGTGATTTCAAAAATACACTAATAGAAAGCAGCAAGGAGAGTACACACAAGTACGTTGTAATTAGAGATTATTTACTTAGAGTGAAGAAAAAACAAACACTTTCAGATAAAAATCAAAATAATGCCATGTTTCTACACAGGCACTTGCTACAGTTTCTTCACATGAAAGGAAAAAATGTGTTAAACCCCTTGGCACAAGCAACTGTTATGATTTGGCCAGGATTTATTGTGCTAATTGCATTGACCTCATTAGCACACTGTACACTGCTTACTGCCCACCCTGACGTACTCTCCCACTCTTACTTATCTAACACTACAGTTACAGAGTTTGGGTCTTGAATACTTTTTGCTTGGGCTGGTTACACAAGACCTTACTGCCATAGCAGAGGAATAACAAGTATAACCAGCAATCAATTACAATTAATTTTACTTTTGGTTAAAGAGAGAGAAAATTAACTACTGTGCCCACAGTGCTACATGAGAAGGTTATTGTGTTTGTTTTTAAAAACACAAATGATTCAAAAAAACTAGAATCTCATCTCTGGGTGCAGAAAAGAGTTGCCTACAACTTACTGTGCTCTTCCCTACTGCCTGAAGTAACTGCTATGAAACATGTCCAACAGGGAGAGGACTTGTGAGAGCTGTGTGAGCTGGGAAATTCAGGTAATTGAATTAAAGAGGTTGAATGAGGCTTGTTAGCTCAGGCACAGCCTTAGTCCAAAACTTGTTTATCTCCATCCAGGTCAGAAAAAAGGCAGAGTGAGCTCAAGTGTGCCAGCACATGTCCCTGTCACTGTGCTTCCCTCATTTGCCCATGACAAATGGCTGTACACAGAGCTGCTCCTTTGCTGTAGCCAGGCATGGCCACAGACTGGCAAAGTAGTCCCTTAACATGCAAAAGTGGTATTCTGACATGATTAGTCATCTACATTTTTTGTACACATTTTCTCTACTTTCCAGTCCAATGTGGTGCATGAAATATGGGAAGCTTCAATTCAAAATCGTGCATCACCTATTGGCTAAATGCTGCACAATGCAACTCATTGATGTCATAGTCTGAAATCACCCAAAGCCCTAATGCTGCATTCTGAGCATATTCATTTCTTGTTCAGTGACACAGCTACAGCAGTCAAAACCCAGAAAAAGTAGATATTTTCCTAATTTTTTAAAAAAGGTACGTGAGGAATAGGCTTATCACTCCTCTCCCCAACTAATAACATTTTTTAAGCACATTGATTAAATTATGCATATGTAATCAGCACACAGGATGTAGTCTTACATCCTTAGGACCGTGAATATTACTGTCTTGTAGGATAGTAGGGTCTAAGTATTATGGAAAAGTTAGAATTGTATCCTGATGCATATTCCCCTCGCCACATTTGGTCTGACAAAATGGTCACACATGCACTTCCCAGGAGTTTAGCACTGTAAGAGCTTGGCAATGTATTGCAATAACACTCCAAGAAAAGAGATATCTTATTAAATATCCTATTTGAGTAACACTTTATAAGCCCTAGTTATAGGTCCTTGATGGACTATTTTGCAATCCCTTCACATCCATATGTATATAGAGACCTTTCCTTCCCCAATTTTATCTCTCTTATTTTAGATTATGAATACATTTTGCAATTCATGTATAAAACTGCTACCAAAAATAAAGAATTTGTAGGCAGTGGGAAATCCTTTGAGTATTCCTAAGCTGGTTTCTGTTTATAGTGATGTTCTCCAATTTTGTCAGAAAGATCTGCAATGGTAAAAGACTTAAAAAAGCCACGGTTCCACGGGAATACTCAGTCAAGACGGATCAGCTGAAACTCTAAAGACAACATACATAACTTACAGCATGTTAAACCCAATTGGTTAATATCCTCTTTTCAAAATAACTCCATGAACATGACACTACTGCAATCGTTTCTAAGGGAGCCCACATGGAAATGCAGATCAAATGCTGGGCACTTCAGAAAATTTTAAAATCCAGTCCTACATCTGCTTAGTGAAAATATTTTGAGATTTCATCTCTATGATTTGTTACATTAGCCTCAAAAACCCAAACACACACACATATACCACAAAATGTCATTTTATACCTCTTACACAGGGGACAAAGTTGTGGGTTTCCCTTCTAAATTAAGCAAACACTGCAGAAGCTGAGTGGAAGCAAGCAAGATATCATAATTTCTATTTTAAATGAGTATAAATGGCAAAAATTCTCCAATAAAACCACAAAACAAACTCCATGGCTCCAGTTTTTCACTCTCTTTGTCAGCTTTCCCACTGAAGCTCTGCGGGACCCTCGATATGTTAGTCCTGGAAACACAAAGCTAATGCTTGTTCTGAAAATTCAGAATCAAGCTGATTATAGGTGGCTTGTCACGGTTTTCCCTCATATTAGATTTCAACTAAATTCAATTACACAGTGTTCTCCTTGCTGCCATGGGATGAATGGCAGGACGAAGATGAATGAACAGAACTGCTGAAACTGATTGATCCCAACATGCAGGCAGGTTGATTAAAGTGTCCAGAAGCAAAATGAGGAATAGTATTCATCTGTAACTACTGGCTGGGTCTTCAATTAAATGCTGTTTTCACCAAATGCCAAGAAACAGTGTAATTCCTGTTGATTTTGCAAGAGCATGAGTGCAGCACCCAAACTGAAGCTTGATGAACTGAAGTAAAACTTATTTTTACATCAGTCCATCTCTATAACTTTCTTTTCAAAAGCTACTTAGCTGCCACAAACATATAGTTGGAAAGATTAAACAGCCAAAAAGCATGGTAATGTAAGGTAAAGTTGAATTAGAAACACTGATAGACATACAGCTCACAGGTGAACAGACTGTTCCACATTTACACACGATTACTCTCAACTACCACGGTGAAGCGGGGATGTGTGAAAATACTCAACCCCACATTCCTGAGTGGTTTGCTGCCTCTGGAAAATATTTTCTAGTCTGGAAATACTGCATCTTGGCAGTATGGAGGCAGGCATTGATTAATGAGCAAAAAAATCAGATACTTTCTGCATGTCATGGCAAGGGTTCCCATAATCACTCTGAGCCAAAGGCTAACATTTCAAATGCATCTTGATCCCCAGGCAGGTTTGCTCAGACTCTGGCAGAGTGCGGAAAGGTTGATGCAAGGTGCCTGAGCACATCTTCGAGGGGACACATATGTAAATCTCTGCTCTTGCAAAAGCAGCGTTTTCCATATGTAACCAGGGACTTGCTGTGTTTCTAACCTGGGGGTGATCCATTCTCAGATGCTTTTACAAACTGTATCTATTTTACCTTGTTAGCCACGCATTTGGTTCATGTATTTCTAAAGCAGAGGGCCAGATCCCAGCTGTCATCCTGGACTTTTAACTATTTTCTCTCAACCATCTGTGATTTCTTCTGCAATGCTAACATGGTTTCTGGCACCATATTGGCTTCTGAACCTGTGTCCAGCTTCAAACTAATAAGTGTCCCTTTACTTTCAGGCTGACAGGCCATTTGTCTTGTCCTGGCACACCATCCTGTTCTCTGAGTAACGCTTCAAATGCAGTGGTATCTCCTCCCTGGGTCTATGCGTTGCACCAATGCTTGCACAGAACAGGCCATCTGTACAGGGCTTGAGCCGTCTCAGACTCTTCCAATACTAGATTTTGCTAGGTTTTGTAGACTTGGCTTAGGTAATTTGCCAGGATCCATTTTCTGCATTTCCCCTGCTTTATGAAATCTCTAGCAAAGCCAGTCTTAACTGCTCAGATCTGTGTTGCACCTGCAGAGACAAACTCTGACCAAATTAACTGAAATCTTTTCAAACCTTTGAATACTTCAGAGGTTATTTTTCTCTTAACTTGCTTTTGCTCTCTGCAGTTAGGGGTTGAAGTGTAGATGACATGTTCTCTTACGCTTTGGATTTTCAGTGAATTTTAATAGTGGTAAGGTTTTCTAAGCACACTGTGTTTCCATGCATTCCTTCCACTGCCACTCTCATTTGCTGTACAGAAATCACTGAGAGCCAAAGTCTCAAAGAAAGAATTTCTTCAATCCATGGCTCATTAATGCTATGCTCTGCATCACATAAGAGCATTCAAAAGACAAAAATCAGCCCCAAAAAGCTCATGGGAAAGTTCATATTCAAAAGACACAATTCATTACAAGAAACCTTGTGACACAGTCCAGGGACTAACTCTGCAAACCCACAGAAGTAGCTGTTTACCAGCTTAGCCCAAAATCTCAGTGCTCAAACCTCTCACCTCCTTGTGTTACTCCCCACCAATTGGCCTTTGCAGCTCTTTGCTCATTCATTTCAGTGTCTCCCAGCTGCCTTACCCTTCCTAACTCTGTACAAGATGAGGTTCTCAGCAGGCTGAGAGTTTGACATGCCCAAAGTTGTGATGGTCCTCAGAAAGCTGCTCCCAAGTGAAGCTCTGATTCAGAAGAGGCTGGTGAGTTCAGTGTCCTCCAGGACATACTAACGGGCCAGTGCCTTTCCACAGCAGGGTGGTGGGACCCCCAGGAAGCTGGTGGCATGGATATGCCCCCTAGCAACTAAATGTACATCTCCCTTTTCAAACTCACACCAGAAATAAGCTGAATGAATCTCAGGAGCACAAAGAATTTGATATGTGCCTTAGGAGTTCTGGAAAGTTGATGGCCCCCAGACTTTCTCACCTGTGAGACAAACAACAGACTTTTGGCTTCAGCTAATAGAAATATTCCAGTCTTGGTGAATTTCAAGGAACTGGGTCTGAAACAGAAGAGGTGTAGACACAGCCCAATTTCCCACTTCGTGCAGGGGCACCATCCTGTCCCTTCCATCTCCTGCACCTGCAGGACAGCATGGTGTCTGCTCATTTCCCAAACTCCAATTCTGCCTCCACAAACAAGGAAATCACTCACAAAATGAAAAAGACAAGTAAGTGCTCGTTCACATGGAACAAGTCCACTGATTTCCCTGCACACACTCATGTGCTCTGCCTGATGAAATGAAACACAGCATTAACAAAAGTGATGTATAAGTCAAACCACATATTCTATTAGAAGCAACATTGCAGATGTTTCAGCCATCTTAGGGATTGTTTCCTGTACATGGGTAGTGTCAGGAGGGATATGGTCACAGGACTAAGTAGTCTCTGCAAGAAGGCTATTAAAACACCGGGATCATCTCTTGTAACCAGTGGCACTACTGCCACCAGGATGAGTCAGGCTCATCAGCCACAGGTCTCAGTGAAGCACAAACTGTTTTCCACATCCACCGTCCGAGGCCAGAAACAGGAAGCAAACACCCCTGACACAGACATGGATGCATATGGTGTCGAAGAAATAATTAGTGACTGAGCACTGAACACCCACAGAGCAGATGCAAAATGATATTGGATACAGCAGACATCAGTTAGGTGCAAATAATGACAGCTGGGGACTTAGTGCATGATGAGACAGCAGCACATGCAGATCTGGCCTCCTGGAGACCAAGGAAACAGGGCACATGCTGAGCACTTCCATTATTCACGCGAGATGTAACGTGAGAGTGCCCCTTGTTTACAGCTGAAAGGATTGGGTTAGGGCCAACCAGGAGAATCAGACACATGAAAAAATGATGATCAGTCTTCTGGGAAACTGGTAATAGGTGCCTGACCCTGCTGTTTTGGGATGAGGAAGAGAAGCTAGGGCATTCCCATCTCTCATTTCAATCAGTGCTAGCACTTGAGACTTCAGGAGAAGTCCCCTGAAAAGGCAGTTTGAGATGACAGTAAAGTTAAACCAGAGGAACATTAAATATGCAGACGATATTTTGCTGATGCAGTAAGATCTTTCAGTCTCAGTTCCCTCCTTTATTGGACTTGCCAAATCTCTGGTTTTAAGATGAAGCAGAAGGAAAATAAATTTTAGCTGTGTGAATGCACTTTTCAACAAGGACTGAACATCAACACATCTTTCATATTTTAGTATTCATACCAACTCTGGGTGAGACAAACTAATAAATGTGTTAAAACAGTTAGGCAGGTTAATTTTTCTTTAAAGGATAAATTGAGTCACCAAAACTTTTCATTACGGAGAAGACAAGACTTTGTCAATATAGTTCGCTGGAGAAAAAAATCTATTCTGTATTTGTTTGGAGGGAAAAAAAAATTCTATATTTGTTTGCTCTGGAGATACCAAGATATATCTTCCCAAACATGATTCACAGTTTGTGAAAATGATCTTTTGGGAAAAGAAGAAAATTGCAATATCCTTATATATCATGAATTATAAGATTCTCTGTAAAAAAATGGCATTGTTTCCAAACTTGTGATTGTATGCAAGAATGAGCACAGTCCTGTAGCAAACATATTTGCACAGTCAGTTGTTAGAGTCTTATTTAAGCAGAACTGAAATTCACCTAAGCAGGCACATCTGCCCTGTAGCACAGCAGTAGCTTGAGGGCAAAAGCAGCTATGAAAGCTCTCACAAAACACGAGTAAACAAGGAGAAAACACAAGACCACCAGTTCAAATTGGTCTGGTCTCTTTCAACACAGCCGCCAATGAAATACACGTAGAGGAAAGTTATAATATCGGGATCAATGGGATGAAAAAATGATGTATGAGAGAGAATTTATATACTTTGAGTCCAAGGAATTGATCGGCTTTCAAGAGCTGGAAAAAATCAGTTAATAAGTTTAACTTGCTGAACAAATATTTCCAGAGAGGTAGATGTAGAAGAAATATCTGTGGATTAGACAGCCTGTCATATCGATAGGTCAACTGCAGCTGAAAGAACTGAAGAGATTTACCTGGTTGAGAGGCTGATTAGAGTTTTCTGACACCCAGCACATTAGCAGAAAACATGGGGTCAATCTCTCTGAGTTTAGGACTAAAGTCTAGCCCAAGTCAGAAGTTTGTGGCCATGTTTTAAAATAGAGCTACTGATTTTTCCCTTCAAAATGGCATTTTCTATTTTCATCCCCAAATCAGACAGTTACAATTTCATTGAAAATGAAAGAAATTATTTCTTACTTGCTGAGAAAACAGGGCATTGAATTTGAAGTTGGTGCTAGTTATTTCTGATATTTGTATTTTTTTGCAAGTATTCAATTTCCCCCCCACAATACCAAGAAGAAAATCTCCTTCACAGAATAATAATTGAATTTTTTTATCTGAATATGTCCATTGAAAAAAATGGAAACCCCAAGTCTTTATGAAAAATGAAGCCCAACAAGTTTCATCCAGTGAAAACCTAGTTAAAAAATAAAGATCTCATGGTTGGCAGTCCCACTGAATTATGAACCCCAACACCGAGTAACCAGCATTTATAATAAAGAACTTGCATACATTTGCCACAGCAGTAATCCAAGCTAAGTACACCATTAAATGCTGAATCTAATTAATTAAATTTAGCAAAATGTCAAAGGTCAATCACAAAATTTCCATATCCATTCAGTTTGACAAAGAGGTAATTAAATAATTTCCATTTGTAACTCCACTAAAGGTTTAAGGTATAAGTCCAAGATAATTCTGACAGGTTTCTGAATGTCACACATATGGTGTATTCGTCTTGGTCCTTGTGTAACAGATAACAGCAGCATTTTCACACATTAAATTATTTGTTCTTATTGAGAATAGTGTGAAATTTTATTCACCATTCCTCAGCCATTAGGAAAAATGAAAAGATTATATACCAAATTATGCAAATTGACATGGCTGATCTTTTAAAATATTGCTGGAGGTTTTTGAGATATATTACCAGGATAACCTCTGTACATCAGAAAAACACTGCAGTGCTGGCTATCTCATTTCCATTTTATAGCCTGTGTTACAGACATAGGTACATTCTATTTCAGAGATATATAGCAAGGAGGCTTATAATTTATCCTTATCTGTAGAATATGAAGCAGGGTTTTAGAAACGCCTGCTTAGGGCTATTCTGCAGTGCAACTTTGATAAAATTGACAACCTATCTTTTTAGTCAAAGATTTATAGGACACGACTGCTTCCAATTTGCTTTTCGACAAGAAACAGCATTTCATGTAGAAGGCTCCCCCAGCAGATTTTGGGTGCAAGCATTACTGTTGAGATGGAAGGGAAATGGCTTTTGCTGACGTAAATTGATTTTTATTACCTAGGTGAACCTTTCAGTCCCTGGGGCTGGCCAGGGTAGGACCAGGGTGTCCAGCCCCCCAACTAAATTATGGGCAAGGAAGCTCAGGGGAAGGAATGTGCTTCTCAGTATGAGCAAACGAGACCTGCAGGGGCATGAGTTGCACTAAATTTAGAATATTTGATGTCACAGAAAAGGGTACCACTACATTATCCTAAACCTTAAGGGCTCTAAGGCAGAGATCACTGCCTCCATCCACTCTCCACAGTGACCCTGCTCTTCTGGGACACATCTCCCTTAGGCTAGCTCAGCTCTGCAGCCAGAGCATCTATATTCCTCCAAGTAAATTACTGGAAATTGGAGAACCTGATTGCCTGAAATCCTCTGACATATTCCAGATACAACACCCATGTGGCAGATAACTGGGCACTCAGGTGCAAGCACAGAGTCCTGCAATTTATGCCCACTACAACTGTACCTGCTCAACAAGGGGGTTATGATGATTAATTAATTCATCTTTGCAAAGCACTTTGAAAGATTAAAAGCGGCAATTAAGGTGTTTGGCTTGTACAAAGCTGAGACAACAAAATACTTTGGAAGAAAACAATAACTGATAACTTTGAATATTAGTGCTGCCACTTAGAAAGAATGCACAGGCAGTAGTAAATTAATGAACTGAGTTTTAATGAATAGTGTAACCTGAAGGGATGGAAAAATTGCAAAGATGTGCTAAAATATTCTGAATCACTTAACAGCTCTGGATAATGTCCAGAGGCTATACCTGGATATAAACAAAGGATGAGGTAGTGTCATTTCATGCTGCTTACCAAGTCTAGCAAAGTTTCTAGAAAGTCACTTATCTTTCTGGTATCTAAACATGAAAGAAAGTTAAATTATAAAGCAGATACAATGCTCTCAGTCATGAAAAAGCTGCAACATAGTGGAAAAATATGCTCTGCCAAGGAATTGGTTAAAACAATTGATGTAACTTTAGTTTCATACTCTAAACCCTGATCAGCGTACAGCAAAGAAAAAGCCATCTTTTCATCTGCCAGCAGTAATGCAACTCCTGTTCTTTAATTTGTACTTGGAAAGAAAACAGATTTGTTCTCTTCAGGAAGAAAAATTCCCTACAGTGAAAGGGCCCTTGAGTAATTTGTTTTGCTAGCAAAACAGGTTGGTATTGTGAACCTTGAATTCCACAGTATCTTTAAAGGCAAAAGATTCCAACTGCAAATATACATGTAAATATACTCAGACAGTGTTTTACTTTATTCCTTCCTGCAAAAAATTGCAGAAATAGCGTATCTCTAAGATTAATGGAAACTCAGCACGGAAATGAGCTGCACTGACTTGCATCTTTCATTTCTTAGGGTACCCAGTTTCAGCCAGACTTATGTGTGGGTATGACTCAATGTTAGAATATCAATTCCATTCAATTTGAAATTCACCCAAGGTAACTCAGAAGAAACTTGCTATACCTCTCATTACACTACGGTGTTGCTTACATTTTGGGTTGGATCCTTCAGTGTTGTCAACTGGTCTGGTGTTATGAAAGCAAAAGAAAACTGTGTGCCACTGCGGCAATGAGGGATCCAGAAGCAGGTGAACAGCAGTAGACGGAATAACATGAGTGGCAGAAATAGCAGTGGTCCTCTCTGAATCACCCATACCACACTGATGACAGAGTACAAACCGAGAGAAAAGGGGAGCCTGGGAAGATTGGCAGTCACAACTCTACACACAGAAATGGACCTGAACCATAGCACTGTCCAAAGTAAGGAATATTATCAAATTGTTGCACCTACATTCCATTATGTTAGGTGATATTTTCAAAAAGCTATATATGTGATTATTAGCTGTTTGTAATGCACAAATCATCTACACTGTATGGGATCCAAGCATTGCTCAACACCAGAGCATTCACTGCCTGATTTTATAGCCCAAATTTATTGTTTACTACTTGGCTGTCATATTTATATGGACATGCAGTGGACTACAATCATATATCAGCTAGAGCTGAGGAGTCATAGTTGCTTCTTGTTCTTAACTAATCATATATTAAGATTGTATTTCTCTAAGGATTGCAGGAGCAGCTACCACAAACCTCACTGGTGTCTCCAAGGCTCCTTACAGCCTGACCATTCCTGGCTACAGCACAAATGTACATGGGGCGCCCATGCCAGCAAGTCCTACTTTGGCCAGATGAGTGTATCACTGCCTCCTCTCACAAAGGAACATGGGCATGGTGCCTACCCCCTCACCCATCTCATCACTGGAATTTCAGTTCCAGGGAAGCACTGAAACCAAACAGCTCCATGGCCTTAACATGAGCGGTCCCCAGCAAATGCTCTCCCAAGAGGTTTTCCACTGGCTTGCCTCTTGCCTTCCCCATCAACCACTTGGCTAAACCAAAGTCTCACAGCCAGCATTTCCCCTTCTCTTCCACAATAATGTGCACACTTTCACAGAAAGCAGGACATCTTGAGCCAGAGTTTCAGCTTCCTGGTCCTTTCCTCAAAGCTCCATTGGTTCTACAATGGGTGCTGTTATCCAGCAAAGATGGCAATAACTCCATTGCCACACACAATTCAAAGCTTATTCCAGAACAGCTGCACACCCTTCACATTTTTATTGACATAGCTATCACAGGCTAATAAAGTTTCATTACCTGTACTTAAAGACATTATTATCATGTTGTGTGTTTATATTATCCAGAAATAAATCTGAACGGAATCTTGCGTCATTTTCACCCATAAATGCAAAGCCATTTAAACATGGGTATGCAAGAATGCCTTCTATAGCATGAAATGCCAAATTCCCTACACTTTCCTCATTATAAGATACCATAGGGACCATTCCTACCTTAGGGACGAATTGCTTCTCCATTCTTAATCTTTCATTGGCTATATCTGAAAATGCCAAAAAGTCATCAGTGATAACAGCTTCTGATCTGCATCTCTGAATGCCTAGCAAAAATCCTCAGCTTTGCAGGAATTTGCACCATTTCTGAACTCAATTCAGAATCTGAATGAACTGCCAACTGTCAAAATATCCCTTAAAGCATATATTTGTGCAAATATTTCATTTAATAAATTAAAATGGAACATGTTTAAAAATATCATATTCTAATTCCTCATCTAAATTTCAAAGTAAAAAATCAAAAAGCTATCTTTTAATGAGGTAAAAGGCTACTTCACTTTGATTTCTTTTATAAATGGAGTTTGATTGAAGCTGGTATGTTCCACAAAATGTTTTGATCTTGTTGAATAAGCAGTTTCTGTTGGAAAATTGTATTTTCATCATTTCTCGGAGAAATTGGTATTGCTCTATTAACTTCAGTGATTTACAGCAACTGAGGACCTGGGTTGTAACAGCAGCAATCTTTGCTGGTATCTTGCAGGCACTTTTAAACAGAAAAGGTATTGTACGATGACAGAGAATGCATTTCTGAAAGATTGAGAATGGTGGATGCGCAGTAAATTACTTTATATTAATAAGCTTAGTTTCAGTGTGATTCTTGGCAAGCAGAGCAGGAGATGAGCAAGGAACCATTCCAACAGATGCCCACAAATGGCTGCTGTGCTACTCACGTTAAAAAGCAGATTTCAAAATACTGCCTGAAGGCAGCCAGAGGGATCAAGCAGGGTCACAGCAAGACAAGCTACAGCTGCTTGAGAGAGAAAGCTGTATTTCTGTAAGGGAGGGCTGGCAGTCTTAGGAGCCACTAGGCAGTGGGGACAGAAGCCAAGGACTTATGTTCATTCCTATTTAGTGTGCATGTAAGCTTCAGCAAATATATATATATACACACATACATATATATACACACACATATATACATACTACATGCATACATACATACATACATACATATATATTAAAAATATATATAAAATATAATGTGTATGTACCAAAGAAATCCTTAATTAAAACAAACCACCCACTAGCTTGCTGATATCCTCAGGTGGCTCATCCCACCATGACACTATGGCAAAGGTTTATCAAAAGCTCTTGGTGACTCTAATCTCAGCGTGTCATATCAGTCGCCTGTCTTCATATTTCTTCTGTCTTATTCTTGGGTCAAAAGGAACTTTAAAATTCCTTCTCTGCGTGCAAGCAAATACACTAAATAATCTGTGACTTTGGTGTCATTAGGAATAGCAATAATTAATTGCTCTGTCTGTCTTATTGAAGACCTAAGAGTAAGTTTGAGCTGCTTCAGTAACATTTTTATTTTGATGGGCTGAAAATGAGTCGCTTGGCAGTTATTAAGAAGCATTTATATGCAAGTATAAGGACTGGCAGGCATGGGATAAAAGGGAAATAGAAATAATAATTAAAAAAAAAAATCACTCCCCCACAACTTACTTGTACCTAAGTTGCACAATTTCAAACAGGTATAACATTCACCTAAAAACAAAAAGAAGCAGGTAACCCCATCCTTAGAGTCAGATGGTTCTGTGCTTATTCACCACAGGGATTGACTTAGGAAAGTAGTTCCATGAACTGCCTGAATGATTGAACAGCGACAAAAATTTATCACTGAGGGCCGTATAGAACTAGCAGGGACATAATCTACATTGTAAAACTGCATTTGAGTCCAGAATGATCCTGACAAATCGAACATACTAGGTGGAAAAAAAAAATCAAAGGAGCAGCTAGACAAAATCCAGATGGGAACACTATGAATAATTCAAGCCTAGAAAACAGCACCTACCAACAAGACAGAATGAGTTTAGAGTATAACCTAAAAGGAAAGGTCTTGAGGCAAAGTATGATAGCATTAAATGTAAAACATCCAAATGTAGAACATGCCAAGGGCTCTGTCTTCCGTATCCTAAAGATGCAGACAAGTCACAGGAGTAAGCTGCAGTAAAAGAGTTTCAAGATAAATACAGGAAAGTATTTCTACATGATTCTGTGAAAAATTTGACTGGGAAAGGTGAACAATCCTCACTGCTGAAGGCTGTGAACAGAAGGCTAGAAAATTATCCTCTGACACAAGCAGCACACCCCAGATCTCTTCAGCACCAGGTGATTTCTCTGTGTCAAACTTGACAGCTCTCCGAACCGTAGCTGATCCCACTGACCTCACTGCGAGCAGCTACCCAAACAAGGAAACCTGCCTGGCAGCATGGAAAGATACAGCACCAGTTCCAAAAATATCCACAGGGCTGCTGGTCACCAGGTGTAAAAGGGATATTTGCTGCAAAGTATGGTGCGAGAAAGTGAATTCCTATTCCTAAATTATATAGCACCAGTTTATACACTTTTACTCCAACAGAGAGATTATTTTCTTTTAGAATTAAATACAACATCACAGGCATCAAAACTGAACATTATTTAGATGGGTTACACAAGGCAAGACATCATCTTGTAGACCACCACAAATCCAAAGGCTGCACTGACACAGAAATAACACAGCAATAACAAATTTGATTCAGAGCAAATTACAGGATATTCCAATGACAGAAGACATCTTTGAAATGCATCAATGTTGTATTGCCGTGGCAGATATGTGAGTAAAATGCCCATAAGACTACCATTTTCACTCCTTGGAGAACTTCCCCAGCATTCAGTAAGAAAGCTTATAAGAAAAACAAGCACAGTCTTCCTTGTGGGGAAAAAAAGAAAAGCAAATTTTTTTTTCCCAGTTGCAACCTAAGGAATTCATGTGGTGACTAAATCTTTCGTATCTACTGTCCACCTAAAAGTAATTTTTCCTCTTTTTGAACTGGAAAGAAATCTGCTCATTTTTTACCAAGTTACTAATAAGAAAGAGCTCCTGGCTCCTGAACTAGGATTATTTTCAATTTTGAACTCTGATTAAGAAAAAACCCAACCAACCAAGCAAAAACCAGCCACAACCACATTTCCCTTGCTCAGGTTGTTTCAGCAACTGAGAAATTTTAACCCCTGAGAAAGAAATTTTTTTCAGTAGCTAGAAACCAAAATATTTTCTTTTTATTACACAGAACTCAATTTGAATTAACAAATTTACAGGCCAACTTGGTAAGGTCAAATACACATGGAGTAGAGTATGCCATTCCATTCCATCTGTAGCACAGAGCAAAACCCTTCCTTCCTCTTGCTTTAATTTCTTACTCCCCAGCTCCTGCCAATGCTCATGCCCTGGGAAACGGTCCACAAAAAAAAAAAACAAAACAAAAAAACAACAACAACAACAACAACAACAACAACAAAAAAAAACCCAAAAAAAAACAAGTCCAGGCCTTAATTTCTAAAACAGGAGCAATTTAAGGCACTTCAATGTGCCATTAACATTGATTAAATAATTGGCAGGGTGAAAAACTGTCAGCTCCAGAGTAAAGTAGTTTACTCCATATTGGCAAACACAGCATGAGCAAGTCACTTCAGGAGTGCTAACAGTGTCTCTGTGAAATACAAACCTCAGTGTGGGAGGTGTGCCATGCACAAGTCCTTACGTTCAAAGCAGAGATCAACCCTAATGGCAGTGAAAGCAAACACAGAGGAAAACAAAACAAAAAAGTGAACAAGTATGTCTCCAACACGGTCATACTAATAGAGAGACAAATGCTGATAAAGGTTACACCTTATGGTTCAACAAAAAACATATTCTCTGGATTGTATTGTGGAGATTTATTGTAGATGGGTTACAGTGATTCATTTTGCTGAAGTAATTAAATTTCTGTTGACACTGAAATCTCATAACTCAAGAGGCTCCACAATCCCTTGAGTTACTTTCAAGAGAAAATGAAATTAAGGTGTGTTGGATACCAAGTGAAGAGACCAGGCTCATAAAAGTAAGCTAATAGAAAAATTCTGTGCCATAGACACACACACACTCAACTAGTTCTGTAGCCACTTGATTATTCTAATGTCCTTCCTTTTATAGCTCATACCAGCATTAATTTATGGTCCATTGCACCAAAATGTCAACTGTATCCAATGTAAAATTTTAGTGGAATAAGAAAGCATGATTGCACTGCACTGCTTCAGGCTAGAACAGAGGTGTTACGTCACCTGCTCTCCAGGGCAAAGATCACAAACTGAGAATAAACAAGCACTGGAGTTTTAAAACCACTTTTACTCCTTCAACACACTTTTCTCTATCATGCATATTACAGCATGCTCCATCACAAAGCCAGCCTGTTGGAGTGCAGCTGAGATTGTGGGTGTCTATCAGGCTGGGTGGCGATTACCCTGCAGGAAATCAAAGCACATCCTGAGGGTGAGCAACCGAGGCAGCCTGCTGTGCCCTCACTCGCAGGAAGAAGGACTTTACTCCACAAGTTGCTCAGCTCCCAATAATTAAAAGGTAGGCACTGCTCACGAGGGAAGGCAGAGCAACAGCTACTCCACTCTCTCAAGAAGTTCCTCACTAAAGAGACACAGCTGCTGGTAACTAACAAACCTGCCACCCTCAGCCAACCAACTCCACGAAGAATCATTTTTCCTTTTCAGCAAGCTGTCCGGATGATCCATGTTTCTCTCTGATGTTTGTCTTTGAAAGTACACAGCGCAAGGCACTAACTCAGAACTCACAAAACTGCAGATCCGACCCAGGAAACTGTGTGCAGCCCACTAATTTAACTGTGAATAGAACTAACATGGAGATCAATGTGTCTGACATCCCCCCTCTTCAACTACTGATCAAAGCCCACTAACAATGGAAACTTTACTTTTAACTTCAGCGGATCTGTAACCACACTCATTTATGTTAGCTTAGCACATCAAACTAAAGCTTCCAGAGCTGGCTGGCTGCAGAGACATTTTTAGCTTAAACACTAAAATTCAATGTAACTTCGTTGTAAGATGACACCTTCTTTTTTTTGTTTGATTAATCTAGGTGCTGTTTTTCCTTTTACATTAAGAAAAAGAAAAAGAGAGAAACAGGATCAGAATTCTATGAATACACTAACAAATAGTTTAAGGAAAATCATTAAAAATCACTTCCAAATATTTTGCATTCTGGTCGTTATTTCATGGGTAGGTTCCTGTCTGGTATTAACTGGGATAAAAATCAGGTCAGGTCTTCCAATTCACTCATGCTGAAAATGATGAATCAATCTCTAGATTTGCCTGATACTACAAAAAAATTCTGACTATTATAAATATCAAAGACTGACTGTTAAAATCAAGCCACATTACACTCAAGAGTATGTTAGAGGTAGTTAATTCCTATCATTCCAGACTCAGAAAATAGATTAAAGAAATGTGAAAATTCTCTTCCAAGCCATCCAAGCCATGTGCTTTGACTGCAATAGATAGGTGCAATTTTGACTCCCTCTAAAACATGCAAAATTAAAAAAACCCTCAAGGTAATCAGAAAGGAATAATTTTGAATTGCACTGCCCAGATGTTAAAGTAAATCCACAGCTAATATAAATCCATAGCAACAGGAACAGATCTGATTTATCCCAGCTGACTAACAGTTTCATGTGTTTACTTTCCTTAAGAAAAAAAAATTACATAGCAGTACTGCATAACTAATATGATCTTCTAGCTTGATTTGTTCCCTAATTAGTTTTCAAACTGACGTAGTTGCTAGTCCTGAATGTCTTTATGTCTTCACTCTACTTTCTTAAATTATGTTTAAGCTGAAGATGAGCTTTAATCCAAATCCACTTAAACATTCAAAAAAAAAAAAAAAAAAAAAGAAAAAGGTTCAGCCTTGAATTTTTCAAAAAGCTCCTCCTCAATATTAGGAAGCCACAATCCTCAAAATATTTTTAAAAACAAGCTCCTTTATGAGTTTTAGTTCAGAGAACTTTGAATGCTTATACACTCTACTTCATAAAGAGAGTTCCAAAGACCAGATTAAAATATAGGTCTTAAATCCATAGTTTAAAGTGTCTCCCTAAAATTATATGGGCTTGTGAGAAGCACTAGTACCTAAAAATGAGAAGCCAGACAAAGCAAGATACTAATCTGGGCAATTAAATCTAACTTTAACCCCTGTCCAGTGTGCCATGCTTTCACAGTCCTGCTTCATGTTTTGGCAGAGGCTGTCCCTCTCAAATGACGATATTATTGTGGGTAACTACAGAGCAGGAAGGATCTTCCTGGGTATTCTCACAAAATGGGAGAAGACCATGAGATCTCAAGGTGTGAGAGAGTGCATCCATCAGCTAAGGTGGCCTCTGTCAGGCTTCTGGGGCACAAACAGCTCAATATGGGACATATTCAAGGTGGGCCTCTTGGACTTTTCCCACTGTGCCCTGACAGCGTGCCAGGACTCTCAGAGACTCAAGGAGGAACAGACAGGCTTGAGGAAAAGGAAAATTCATCCTACTCACAATGGGAAGAGAAAAAGGATTAAAGACTGCATGCAACACTGGTCCAACGTGCGCAATAAAAAGCTAAACCAAAGGAGGTTATCCCTGGGAAATGCATTTTGCCTGGGAGGCTGTGGATCTTTCCACTCCGTTGGTGAATTGAAGGGCTTGGGGAGAAACTCAAATAAATATCAGCTTTAATTAGGCAATTTAGATTCTTGATATAGAACAATTTAAGCAAGGAAATAAGACCAACCCCAAATCCACCAGAACAAACAGCTTCAAACAAATGACTGATGTACATGAACAGCTGCTTCCTTTTGCTTATGCAAAATATTCCCAATATCCAAATGAAATTTAAAGAAAACTAAACAGTATGCCTCTCTAAGCCTTCAAAAAAGATGAATACATTAAAAAAACCCCACAACAACCTGCACAAAAGATTTTATCACAGTCTTTCCTGGTATCTGGCACAGTCTCAAAGGAAGCACTTTTACCTAAGCAGCCAGAGGCTACAACTTTTCTCATGCTTGAAGATCCCTTTGCTGGTGGGAACCTGAGTGCCTCACTTGCTGACACTTCTGCCAGAAGGTTGTTTGTTTTCTGAACCATCCATTTTCAGAAGAGCTCTTGTCCCCTTTAAAATCCTTTTGCTGAAGACTTTAAGGAGTGTTTGAGAGTCAGACATACATTTTTTTTTTTTTCAGGGAGTAGTGCCAAGAGCTGTCGCAGCTAATGCATTACTGTTACTATATTGCTGCTGCTGAGGGGAGAGCTGATTTTTCTCCCTGGGGCACTCCCCACATCCACCCCATATCTGTTGAACAAATACACTCATTCCCCTGAAGGCCCCAGTCCTGTTGCCTGCATCAAATGTAGGAATTTAGAAGTCCCCAAACAGCAGATTTGGGCCCTTTTTGTTCACCCAGCCCTGAGTTTCCTTGGCAAATCAAAGGTTTGTATGCAAAGCCTGCTGAATCAAACAGCCAGCAATCCATATCATTCAATTTGCCACGCTGGGTGGAAAAAAACCCCTGAAAACTGAAAAACTTATTCTTGCAAGAAATGAAAACCAAAGAGCAGGAGAAAAACAAAGAAGCTCAGCTCAGTCTCAAAAGGCATTTGGTCTCAAAAGACACTCAATCCCAAGAAAAGGAAGAAAATAAACCATCAGTGCTCAATGTAAGGAAGTTTCCCTAAACATGCAGCTAGCACCTTGTGGCTCTCTCAGTGAGGTGTATGCAATTCCTTCTCTAGAGTGCCAGCCCCATTGCATGGAACCATGGCAGAAACAGGTGAGTGCTGTTTTCTGAAAGTTATTGCACATTACCACAGCTGACTTCAACAATAACTTCTAAATGAAATGTAGATAAGCCCTCTTAATTCCAATTACCCTTTATTTTAAAGCTTAATTACAGTAGTACAAGACTGTCATGGAATGATAATTACAATTTATTTAAACATCGATAAGTAAACATTAGGTTTTATTTTCCTGCTGTGAAATGTATCTAACCTAATGGGCTGATAATTCCATTTAATTGTGTGCAAAGAAACTGGGTAATTTCTGTCAGGTATCATAAAATGGCAATGACTGCTTTATCACAAGATATTAACATTTTCCAAAAGCAACTGTTCTTTTTATGAATCAGCAGTTCCATTCAGCTTTATTTAGTTCTTAATAAGAGGACAAAACAAAAAGTTGGAGACTTGTGCAGTCAGAGAACAAAGTCTGCTTCGGGCCTTAGCAGCAAAATGTAAATTAAATTGTGGCAGAAGTAAAGCTGCATCGTTCAGGCTCCAGGAGACTTGCAGAGACTGCCACAAGGCTGTGCAAGCCCTGCCTTGAGACCTAAGCTGCCTATATGGCATTAATCAGCAAGTGCTCTACATTAGCTAAAATCTGACCATCATCTTGCTGTGGCCTCGGTCCTGGCTCAGGCAGACACAGGTCAAAGACACACTGCTGGAAATCAGGAGTTACAAACATTCCCAGGGTGAGAATCGTCCTAAGTGAGCTTTGTTTTCCAAACACCCCAATGGTATTCCAGCGCTACTTTACTGATTACTGAAATGAAATAAAATAAAAGAATTGGTGGCAGATTTGCCTGCTTAATACTTAACCAGGTGCTGCAGACGGTAAGAAGGGCTCGGTTTAAAACTTCAGGGCATCATCAAAAGATAACAGAACAGCTGGATCAAGCCCTTGGGCACTTTTATTTCCACTCCAGAAAAATTAATAAGAGAGACTTTCTCTGAATCCCACCTACCAGATGGTGGTTCTCCTTTTGCAAACACTCTTGGGTCTATTGCAGGAAATGAAAGAAAGACTTTTTAATAGGGAAGAGGTGGAA
The DNA here is from genome assembly GCA_036630365.1 of Acanthiza pusilla. Classification (NCBI taxonomy): domain Eukaryota; kingdom Metazoa; phylum Chordata; class Aves; order Passeriformes; family Acanthizidae; genus Acanthiza; species Acanthiza pusilla. Next base: position 10,453,104 of record JAXCHO010000164.1, read on the forward strand.
GGGTGGAAGATACGATAGCACAGGCACTGGAACTAAGGATTCAAATAAAACATATCAAAACTTTTTTCTCCATTCAAAAGTTTCCCTGCAAATCCCAGAAGAATTTTTATAGCGGCAAGTCCACATATCCAGAGGGAGTCTCTCCATTTAAGGCAGCTGCATGTGGTATCCCACACCACATAAAATCATCTTTCCCAATCTTCCTAGGGCTGCACAGTATAAACCCTGACTGCCAGGAGGAGATTGGCTTATTTTAACACAGCCCAGAGCATGGTGCAGGGGAGAACCCTTTCCAAGGGCTCTGCTCAGGTAAAGTCAAGCAGCTCCCTGAGATGTGTGCAAGCAGCTCAGAGCAGCATTTGAATGCTAACTAACATCAGTTCCTCTTCACAAGCCCATGTTTTTATGAGGAAGCTGAAGCGTCCGAATATTTTACAGACAGAAAAACCAATTTGCAAGCCTCCTGTTACAAGAACCTTCATTTTTCTGAAACAGAATTTTTTGTGTCTCTGCACTAAATGTCAATGATTCACACAACTACTCTGGATACTGTTTGACCTAGCATATAAATTAAAAAAGAAGGGAAAAGTTGGGGATAGGAGATTCCTGCCCTCAAAATGTGGTGCCATTTTTATTAATAAACACAAGTCTATGCAGTTTTCACATGGGATCTAACTAAGCTGGCAACAGTCCAGCAATATAATTATCACAGAGTTGGTCTGTTAGTTTTCAGATTTGTTCTGTATCAGTAATACTTATATTTCTAAAGAGGGGGAAACATGAGAAGGGGGAAGACATCAAGCATAAATAACTACATTTTTATTATTGCTGCATCTAAAATCATTCCGTTTACAACACTACTGGGTGCAGAGGCCCCTGCATGCAAATTATCCTGATATCTAGGTCACAAGATGCTTCAATGTGATTTCTAATTAACAAGCACAAATTACCATTCCCATCAAATATTTCATAAAAGTGCTGATAGTGAACTAACCTTTATCAATATGATAAGCAATTCCAAAGATAAAATCTGCATGTCTGTGCTGTCCACAAGCCGTGTTAGCAAGAGACGTCATTCCTAACACCTAATATGCTCTCAGCCTCCTTCAGTTGCAGCTCTTTGGCTCAATGAGGCTTTTAATTGCCATGCAGGAGGAGATCAGGTTCAGGTAAGGAGGCTATTTTGATTAGATACATTTTTATAACATTGCAGCAACTGCATGGAAAAAATGAGATTCTCACCAAGCAAGACAGACTTTTACTCCCTAACACACAAATACAAGGCAAGAACTAAAAAAAACCAAAATAGTGGCTTTTTTTAATTGATGCAGCCGGACAGATCTTTGTGTGGCCTAAATTATGTCCAGCTACATCAAAATTTCTTCAGATTGGTCTTTTCCCTATAAAATCAGACGGTTTATTTTACCCTGCTCTTTTCCAAGTGAACAGTTTATAGATTGTTTGCCTGACTCAAATAGATTTTTTACTATGCCATGAATGTGCCCACCCTTCCTTTCCCCCCTCTTTCATTTCTAAAGATAGCCTTACTACGAGGCAAATTCCTTTCGCTTTGAGACCCATGGAGTTTCCACCAATTACTCAATTCACAGTATTGCTGATTTTACATAATAATCTCCATAAATTAGAGATATTACAATCAAGTACAAAAGTGGCATGCATTATTTGGTGTGCATGTGAAATTAGCATAAATGAATCATTTAATTTACTTAGCTTCACCATATCTCTGCAAATTAAAAAAGGCATCAACTAGTCTTCTCATCCATATCTTGTTTATGAGCCTATCTCTGTGGCTTAGAGTTGCTCACAGGCAATGGAATTGTGTACCATGAACAGTGCCAGTTAAGCAAAATGCATCCCCTTCATTAGGATAACTGACATCCCCAAAGTCAGGAATAAACTGTCAGCATGGTCTAGCTTGAGCCAGGTGTAAATGTTGCCAAACAAAGCTAAGAGCATCGACGTAATATTCTCCTGTCCTAGAGTAAAGGGATTACTGCCTTGAGAGCAACATTTGGGAAGTTCTTTCCATGTTGAAGACAATAGAAAATAGATTTAGATGTTACTCAAAATACCTACTCAATATTGTTAAGCACAAATAAAGAAGTGCACAGGGAGAACAGTAAGGGGGTAGAAGTATTCAGAGAATAGCAAGATGAAGGCAGACAGTGAATAAGTGCATTTTGCCTCATTTTGCCTCGCTCCATGAAGCAGTTTTACCCGGCACTCCCCTCTCTATTCGTACACATGCATGATAGAGTCTCATTGGTTGCAAGTATAAGGCGAGATGGGACCCCTATTTCCCCTGAAATCACACTAAAAGAAACTACACATGAAAATCAGGCTCCTGGTTCTTCGAATGCAGATTCTGCACAGCTATCAGAAGCTCCACAGAAAAATAATTTTAAAAAAAAGGTGGTAAATTCAACTTTTCCTCATTTTCTTTCCATACTTGAAACGCCCTTGGTCTCAGATCAGCCCTGAACCAATTAATTGGCATACCACAGTGAGAAACTTTCCTTCATCCCCAGCACTTTGACATTTCCATCCCTGCTAGCAACGAATAACTAGGCTGTGAAACTTTTACAAAGAGAAATCACCCCAGCAACTTGGTAATTTACCCTGTGCTTAAACATCTAAAAAGGCAGTGAAGCCTGAGAACTGAAAACATCACCCCAGCCTGGTGACTGGACTGGAAGTTTGACCTGGTGACAGCCCTGCAGCTCACTTAGTGTGCCAAGGCATGCACATGCTCCAAACAAGTGCACTTTAAGCACAGTTTTGCATCCTCAGAGATCAAAAACTTTCAAATGTTATGTATGAAATGCTATATTCATAACACAGATGTTCTGGGACAATACTGGGCCAATACTGGGCCCAGTTTTGTTTAAGTTGTTCACCCATGACTTGGATGAAGGGGCAGATGCCTGCTCAGCAAGTTCACTGATGACACAAAGCTGGGAGGAGTGGCTGATACCAGAGGAAACCATGCAGCCCTTCAGCAGAAATCATCTGAAATCCAGCAAAGGCAAATGCAGGGTATTGCACCTGGGGAGGAATAACCCCATGGAGCAGCACAGGCTGGGGCTGAGCTGCTGGGAAGCAGCTTCACGGAGAAGGGCTGGGGGTCCTGGTGGACACCAAGCTGTCCATGAGCCAGCAGTGCCCTGGTGGCCAAGAAGGCTAGTGGTGTCCTGGGGGGCATTAGGAAGGCAGGCACAGGGAGCAATCCTGCCCCTCTGCCCTGGTGAGACCTCAGCTGGAGTGCTGTGTCCAGCTCTGGGCTCCTCAGGACAGGAGAGACATAGAGCTCCTGGAGTGGGTCCCGTCAGAGTGACAAAGATGACTGAAGCATCTCTTATGAGGAAAGACTGAGAGGGACGGGCCTGTTCAGCCTCGAGAAGAGATGACTGAGAGGGCGCCTCATCAAAGTCTATGAGTATCTGAAGGGAGGGTGGTTCTGTTCCCTGAGCCACTCCAGAAAAGAAAAGGACTGCAAACAACAAAAGTGAGAACCAGACAGAAGTTCAAGGAGCAATCTGGAGACAACTACATGTCTGAGATCCCTGGACAGTTGGGTGTTCTCCAGAGAGCAGTTTACAGCACTCCAGTAAAGCTCCAGGGTACTCAAATTCCCCTCCTGATAATATGAGGCAGGCTCTGCCACAGAGCTCAGGCAGCTCTTCCTTCTGCCCCAGTGTTTGTTGGGGCAAATACAGTTTCCCCTTTCGACACTTAGCAGAGAAAATGCTATGTAATACTGATCCAAGACAAATACACCCTTTCTGGGAAGTTTCACACTTAAATGCCACTCCTTGAAACTTTCTCTGCAGATACTGCTGGGTATCACTCAGCAGCACAGGCCAGATGCACTTTGAAGGGTCCATCCATCCTATTCTTGCCTACCAAGGTGCACAACAGTTGATCCAGGGTTTTTCTTGCTTAGCACGTAGAGTATCCTGGATCAGCAGGAGTCCCTGCCTTTGTTCCTGCACTGCACACTATCTCCCCATCACCCATCCAGGGCCATACTCAATTATTCATGAATGAAATAACAGTTTTCAGCATTAATAATTTACCGCTACACCAAGGGGATGTGTAAGGTAAAATGTAACTGATATGGGAGTCTGAGCTTTGGCAGTTTTTATAATACTCATTCATCTAGTATTTTCCATCATTAATCCTTGTGCTTTGCTGACTAGAACATTTGCTCAATGACAGGCATATTTCCCCACTGACATGGATCTGGTACATAGGTTCAGTACCTGCAAACAGGAAACATATTTTTGTTTGTGGGACTTAGTTTATTAAAGTGCTGACATCAGATTTTGCAAAGTCTTACTCTCAGGAGAAGTCACATGGACCTAAGTAGGTCTACTTGTTTTAAAAAAACCTGCTGATATCAGTACAAGACAGTGAGGATGGGTCTCACGTAAGCATGTAATAGCAATGCAATTAATAATAATTAATAGTTTATTATCCAGCCTCACAGTCGGTCCCACTGCCTTTCTTGTCCAAAAAATGAGAAAGTCTTTTCCTTTGGGGAGACCTGAACTAATTATATTTACTGAGAGCCTCATCAGAAAGCTCTAATTCACTGCCTTTCAGCACACAGGTATTGAAGAGGTGCAGGTGTAGGGAATTCCCCGGACAGGCACCAGACACAGGGGTGCTCACTATGCTCTTCCATTAAGGTAATGGTACATTTGGCATTTCCTTATCTGACCCCTCTAGCCATCCATGAGATGAAAGGAACAAGATCATGAGCAATGTACCTCTGAGTCCATCCTATAAAATCAGAAAATTCAAGTGCTCGTTTCAAATTAAGCCAAAAATCCAAAGAAAAAGCTTCCCTTCCTTGCTGTTTCTTCCTCACAAAAAGAAAAACTTGAATATGACACTAATAAACCTAAGCTGCTGCTTTGCTTAAGCATCAGTACAAGACTCGATTTGCAGTTCAGCAGGGACACAAAGGTTATGTAACTCAGGGCAAGCATCAGAGTTGAGCTGACGGGCACGGCATGTTGTCCCACACCTTATCACTGTTAAACCTGATATCCCCCTCCCCTGCTGGCATATCAATAACCCCAACTAGCCTTTGACTAAAGACCCTCTTCACCCTTTAAGAAAGGTGAATCCTGTCTGAATTCAACAAGCTCGGTGTCATGTAGGCCATCCCTTTATGAAAGAAACCAAAAATTTTGGTATGGAGCCATGTATTAATACACTCACTGTCCAGGGATCTGAAACCATCTGTTTCTTTCAAGGTCACTACCAGCACCAGGAAGAATAGAGGAAAAAATAAACCATGCCCCTGATTGCCTCACCAACTGTCCCAAGGCACTGAAGTCTCTCTCTCAGGAAAAACAGTATTTCTACCTAAATTCAATTACATGGTGATTGATTTATTTATTTAATTTACCAAGTGAAGACCTGAATATCAGAATACATTTAAAAACCAGATCATACTTATTAGAGCTCTACTTTGAGGTAGCAGCCGCATTATTTGAAAAATGTCAAGTAACAAATTGAACTCATGATTTTTTTTATTGAGAGCTGAGCAAAGTCCTAACAAGTTTTATTAACTTGGCATACTGAGTACTTTCACAGACTTACAACATGCCAGAAAACATGTCATGATTTTCATTCATTTGCTTGCATTTACAATGATTTGGCTGAACTTTCCTGCAAAAACAGTTTTCAACCTCCAGCTTGCTCTAGATTCATTCCTGGATGAAAACCCACAAGTTTATTCATTTCCCTCCATTGGCCTGCTCATTTTACTGGGTCACCTGCAACAGACCACATTCTTTGAAAGCAGAAGACAGAATGAGAAGGCAGAAGCTATTTGCTTTCCAAGACACTTACACTACTCCTGGCTTTGCCAGTTTCATCTTGTGGGTCATGCCAGTGCTCCAGTTCTGCCACGCTGTGAGCTCTCTGGCCGAGGATCTGTCCCTTACAGTGCACTGAGCAAATACCACAATAGGGCCTTGATATCGATCAGAGCTGCCAGCTGCTACACTTAAGTACATCTGAACAGCAATAATCTGAACAAATAAGAAATGCTGCATGAGGTTTCCAGTGCAGGGAAGGCTTTCTGTACTTCACAGTGTGTCAGCAACAGTGCAGTAACCAACAGTGCTTAGAGGCACAGGAGGAACACATTCATTAACCAGATCCCGCTCGCTGCTGCTTTTTACTGAAATCAAATTCTAATGACATTGAGGTTTTTAGAGCAGGTTACTGGGAAGAAGAAATAAACAAACAACACATAATGCAATGGTTCTGACCCTCAGTGGAAAATTGCTGCTGTTCCACAGCAAAACTGCACCAATAACACGGTTGGTTCAATTGCACTTTCCTTGCTGCGCTGCTGCTGTAGAGTGCTCCTCCCCTGGGAGGTGACTGCATAGTGTCTTGCTGAGCCTTACTTACAGCCCTCTACAGATTTCCCACTGGTGCAGCCAGACACAGGCATTTTGCAAAGTGAAAAAAAAAAAAAAAGAAAAAAAGAAAGTATTCTTTTGCTTAAAGACATGTTGAGGGAACCAGACTTTTAGAGAGCTTCTGATGCATACAGCTTATGACTAAATAAAGCATTTTTTTTCTGCAAACTATTTCCCGTGGAGGTAGAGCAGATGTACCTATTGCTTAAGACATATAAACAACAAACCAATAACCTCCATGGAGGAATATGCACTTTGCTAACTGAGAACTAAGTAATGAAATAGACACCTGGACCCCAATTCAGTCAGACAGTTAAGCTTGATAGCATCAGCACTTATCACCCACAATTTCTTCTTTGACTGGCATGTTAAATGAAGCTGAAAATTGCTTCCTAAACACAACATGCTTAAATAATCAACACAATCTTAATGTTAGGGACAGACTAATTCCTTTTGTTTCTAGCTAAACAACTCCCATTTTGCACAGTCAAGTTTTCTCAAGGCTTCTGATTCTGTCTTTTGGGCAAAGCATACACAAGCATGACTGAAGAAATCTATTAACGCATATTTGCACTAAGGCAAATTCTTAGCCAATACAAAATTCTTAGCCATGATCTGCTGCTCCTAGCATGTGTTAGCCACACTGCAGACCCACGTGTCCCTAGGGCTTGTGTCTGTGTCCCTAAATGGCTAATAGAAGCACTTGGGGCTTTATATCCGTCCCAGAGCTCGGTACTGGATAGCCACCCAGGCATTAGAAATGAGTTTTCCAGAGCAGATTAAATCCCATTTTGGATAAAGAAGATCAGGGGAGCCTGTGAAGCCAAAGAAGCTGTTGTGCAGATGTAGGAACACACAAACCTCACCAAGAGGACGTTAATGCAGATACCGGAGTCCCCTTATGCACAGGGTCGGTAAGGATTGTGTGTCCACACTGGAAGCCAAGCAGAAACTTCCAAGGTGATAGGCCCTCTCTTCCCAAACAGTGAGCTCGAAACAAATTTGGATGTGTCTATGTGAGCTCAGAGAAGAAGGCAGAACTGGCATGCTGAGATGCCAAGGGGCTCCTCAGAGTGCCATAGGCCAAGTGGGCCTATGGCAGATGCTCCAGAAAAATGCACCAAGCCCCTCAGAGAGAAACCACAGGTAGTTAAGGTGGTTCAGGGGTGGCTTCCCAGCATCACTCACACCAACCCTATGTGGGGCTGCAGTGGTGCTTAGCACAAGAACCAGAGCAGGCAAATGCATTAAAAAACGTTGCAAGCAGCTGATGAAGTAAGATTTTGTGAAGGCTCACCACAGCATTACAGCCACACATGCTTTTCTTCGTTCATGTAACCATATTCTTTAGGAATGCTGCCTTTATCCTGCTAAGTGTTCACTGCTTACAAACACATAGCTGGCAGCCACACCAGAAGCCAACCCTGACTCAGATTTGTCCTTTTAACGCTTGTTTAGGAGAAAATGCCCTCCTCAAGTTACTTGTTTGTGGCTTCTGCATTATCTGAGTGGACCCCTTGAGGCTGTGCAAAACCTCTGCCTCAGAAAAGATCTGACTTATCTCAGTGGTGGGCCAGAGCTTGATTTAATCACATTTATCCTTCCTGCATCTTTGCACCTCTACAACTTTAAGCCTTTCTTGACTTAATTCCTTTGGGAATCATTAATTCACTCACACTTTTGATCACTTTCTCCTGCCTGCCTCCCATCTCACCAGCCATGAAAGATGTTATACCTCCCAGCTGAGGGTCTGTAGAACAAAGGCGTATCCAGCCTTGCTGTGTGATACAAGGACTTTCTGGGACCCAGCTATCTTTAGTAATGCAGAATACTTTCCTCCCAGTGGAAAAAAAAAAGCACCAAGATAAACAGTTAAAAAGAATATACTATGATTTAATTTTCTCTGCTTAAAAGATAAATTTAAAAATTAGGTGATCTCCTAGAAATCAATCTCACATGATTCTAAAGCTCTGGGATGCTGCAAGTGCAATGTGCACCTACAAGGGATATTTGAAAGACAACAAAATAAATTCTGTCATCAAGAAAATGTAGACAGACTCCAGGAGCCATTAAAAGTTTTGTCAATCCATTCTGCAAATAGACACCCTATATTGGCAGTTCTCTTCATCAAGCACATTTCAGGAATAATAAACTGGTAAAATACCAGATAACATGTAAAGTGAATTGATCATGATGTCTGAGTGCCAATATAGGAAGCAAATAACCTGAAGCAGAAGAGTCTTTTAATCCCTCAGGAAAGTCATAACATCATCTGTAACTGGAACTGAAGTGAGAACAAAGTAAAATAAGTCAATTTTAGATGCACAGATTTAGCAGATGGGACAATTAATCTTCAGAATCAGCACAGACAAACAATTTGGGTGGGGTTAGAATTTTGCACAGTCCTAAGCACTGTTGCTCTGCGAGGCAGAAACTGGAAAAGCTTCAGACAGCTACAGTAGGACAATGATAGATGCACTGTGAAGGATACTTGTGTGGGAGACCAAGTTTGTGACTGACCAGAACAGCCTCTGCATCTGTGAAACAATTTTGGTTGCAGTTTGTGATAACCAGTTATGCTGGGATTAAATGCCTCACTAAGTCCTGTATCCCCCCAAAGTGTAGCTGACCTCATACAGGTGACAGATTATTTACCTTCTGCTCTTCCTACTTATCCCTCCTTCAGCTTCATTCATCTCCCTGGGGAGACAGCTCCCTGGTTCTAGAATCCCCATGATCAATCACACCCCGAGGGACTGCTGATGACTGGATAACTGCAGTGGGATGGAGCACCATGAGAGATGCACCATAAACTCTGCCCTAAAGAGCTCTGCCTAATTAGATGAGAGGATTAGGTGCTGGGGGGAAATCCCAGGCAGACAGAGGTTAAAGTAGCTTGCTCAGACTTATGCAACAGAGCAAAACAGGGTAGATTTTACCCAATTCACTTCAGCTTCACTTCACATCCATCAGAGAAACATTTCTTGATAAAACATTCTTCTCAAATTATTTTAGTATTAAGACTAAAATAGGGACAAGAGAAACAGCTGCAGTTCTGACAGCTTATCTCAGCTGACAATCTGACCTGTTCATCTCCTGTAGCATGGATAATCAATTTTCCCCACATCAAAATGTGTTGGCAGTTAATAGCAACAACTCTTTTTTTTTGTTAATTAAGAATGAAGTATGACACAGGTCATAATTATTTTTGAAAAATGTCGATGATAATTCATCATGTGAACAGACAAAACATTTTATGATTATTTTAAGAAAAAATACAGCTTGTGTTCTTGGAAAAAACTTTCTATCTTCTAGGATTTTAAAAGCAAAACTAGAGAAGAACTGATTCAACAACAGTATGGTATTTTAGGAGACATGAGTAAAAGGACCTTTTTTTGTTAATTCATTAAAATCTGCCCTGTGACCCTACCTCAGGACTCCAAGGCCTGAAGTGCAGAGGTAGTGTAATAATTGGGTTGCGTGTGCAGCATCTGCTTTTTAATGAATCCATGATGCACGTATTTCACTGCAGACAGAGCAGAATGTGCTACTTCAACACATTTTTGGTTTTTAATATCTAGATATTTACAAAAGTACATAACAAGGTGCTACATTTGCCAGAGGACAAATTAGGTGCAGCCTCTCCTGCATTTCATGTTTCTTGTTAAGAGTTTGATTTTTGAGAAAACCTGACAATTGCATGAAAAAAGCCTCATCGCTCTTAACCTGCCTCAGCAGAGAATCCATCCTGCTTGCTGCAGTGCTGAACTCCAGCTGGCTGAAACAAATACGTCTTTGTTCATCCTCTAAATCCCCGAGGGCAGCCGCCAGGTCAAGATTAACAGACACTCCCTGCTCCCTGATATTTTTTTTTTTTTTTTACATGACCTTTAAAAGAAAAGCAACATGACACAGTGCACACAGAGAACAAGCTCTGAAAACACACATGCACAGCTGGAGCCCATGCTCCCCAGTCCAAGCCCCAACACAAAATTCCCATATCTCCTTCTGGAGCTTTGCAGACTTCTTGAATAACAAGACCCTCAGACTGCCAGATGTGCTTGTCTTCTTCAACTCCCCCAAGAAAGGACAACCACTAAAATAGGCACCAGATGGCTAAAAAACCTACCTGAAAAATGAAGGGAAGGGACGGTCTTCTCTGGAAAGTGCTCACACATCTAACACTGGTGACAGAACCGTCTGGATTTCTCCATTTAGTCTATGTTACTAATGACTCCAGCAACATATTTATAGCATTATAACTTAGGGGAGCATCCTTCAACTCTGTGCATGAATCTATAGCTTAGTCAGTTCTAGATGTTTGTAGGTTACCTTTTTATTTCTGCTGCTCTAATTCTTGAGGTGAAAAGTTGTTACAGAAATCACTTGCTAATACAGGTTCATCAACAATTTGCATTTGCTAATGATGTTTAACAGACCACAGTGATTGCTGTCCAGAATTCTTCTAAGAGGCAAAACAAACATCTAAATTATAACTTTCTAACATCTGCTTCCTCTAGGGGAGGATTTGTATGAGGTTTGACAGATGCAAGGGCTCTGAAGAATGGCTGTTACAAATGAGCCAGATAGCAGAGTCTTGGAAAATGCAGCCAATCTCAGCTTACTGAAATGAGCTCCAACCCGAGGCAGAAATAACACACAGCTGTTCCTTCTGACTGCTGTTCAGGAGAGAGATGGTATCTTGTGATGGTATTAATAGATCTCATTTTCCAGGTGGTATGCAGAGTAAAAGAGAGCTCACCATTTCATCTCATTTGATGCTATTTATAGTGTATTAAACAAAAAACTCCAACCCTCCCCAAAATCTACAAGCTAGGCAGTACAGCAATGATAGTGCTGAGCAAAACGGCCAACAACTACCCAAGTCCATATACTAGCTTTTCACTCAAAACATGATTTTGTGCCTGCTACAGCAGGAACTTTTGGGGTTATACTGTCTTCAGAGAAGTAAATGACATTTCTGTGACTAAAACTCTTCAATTTAACATAATTCTTATTACAACTTACCATGAATTTTATTTACTAAACCCAACACGAAGAAAATGGAGTGGTAACATAGTAGCAACTCCTTTTAACAATAATTTTAAACCTGCCTCTACACCCTATTCCCAAGACACTCCTTGACTCAAGAAACAGCTGCCTTCTAGAGAGACTGAAGGAAAGAGGAATTTTTATGTTTACCACAAGCCCTAAAAAACAAAAAAACAAACCAAACAAACAAACAAAAAAACCCCCAAAAAACAAAAAAACAACAAAACAAAAAACCCAGAAATTTTGTACCTTTTTAAAAAAATTGTTGAGGTAGGAGTATGGGGACTTTTTTCTTTAACAGAATTAATGAGAAGATGTAACAGGGCTCCTGCTTGTTTGTACATCCTGTCAAGCAAACATCATGATCATAAACAACAGTGCCATAAGGCTTACAGCGGGAAAGAAAACAGGAAGAGCAGATACATTTTACGGCCAAAGAAGCTTCACGAAACCACTGACAGCCAGCCTGCTGCCATGGACTGGTGTTCTTAATTAATGCTGCGCTGATCCCCTCTCGAACCTGTGCAGTCTCATTATGGTTTTGGGCCATGGGAAGACAAGCAGCTGGACTTGGGCTGATCTCTGCAGGAGTACATCTCCAGGGCCAGCTGTTGACTCCTCCTGAAAGAGGTGGACAAGGGCTGGGCAAATCTGTTCTCCTAGTCTCCTGTCAGAAGGTGAGTTAACTTTCCTGGGCAGCAGGAGCGAGGGCATATGCTGGCTGTGTGTTGAGCTTTGTGTTTTAACACTGCTGCTGCTTCAGGGGAGGCATGTTTGACCACATAACCACTTTTCCCCTGTGCGCGAGAGCCTGCCCATACAATTGCTTTCCTTCAATTTTGGGTCAAGCTGTGCACAAATCTCCTGCAGGCTGTCCAAATTGCATGCAGGGTATAAAACCACAACCACATCTGTTTCTCATACAGCAGTTCCACACAGTTCTGCACTCTTCTGGCCTCACAGTCCATAATCTCTATTAAATTCAGTCTGACAGGATAAATTCTCATTAGCATCTTGCACTTTCCATTCTGAGATCCCATAGGGAACAACATCCATTACTTGCCAACCTAAATGGCACTTTTCCTTGTGCCCAGCCTCTGACACTTAGTAAAAAGAAGGCCAACTATCCTGCAAAAGGAAGTGCCAGCACAACTTGCAGAATTTGATGTCTTTAAGTGGTGAATACCTTTAATGAGTGTCCAAACTGGCAGGATGCTTATCAACTGCCAAACTGAACAAAAGTTTGATGGGCTCACAGCACCAGTGCAGCATGCTGGGCAATGCTGTTGCTGTTCCCAGTCTTAGGAAAAACATGGTCCTCACAGGAATACACATGTGTTGCCTACCACCTGGCCAGGAGAGAGAATATAATTTGCAGCTGTATAGAATAATACATTATATGTTTGGAATTTCTTTGTTTTGCTCAGTTTCCCTTAAGAAACCGTCACCAAGGAGCTCAAAATGAAGGATAGACGCTTAATCCCCTTGCTTCAGAGATGCACTGTCATAGAGGAAGAAATTTTAATGCAGATGAACTTGCTATGTTGTAAAGCTCACACAGCTGTACAAGAGGCACTGAACAGACAATTTGTGTGCCAAAGCTGATATATGTTATTGCATATCCACAACAAATTTCCAGGGGATGAACAGATTACATAAGATCTGAATGAATAGCCCACATAGGTCACAACTCATATGGTACTTCAGGATATGAAGGTAAGTAGTCTAAACACTTTAAGACTTTCTTTCTAGTCTTTCTACAATTTAAAACCCTGAGATGCTGAAGCAGAAAAAAAGCATCTCACTGTGAAAACCATGTGGAGCTCACACTACTTGTCCTTAGGATGAAGACCTTTGACTCAAAGGCTCTGTGCTAAAAGCTGAATAGAGTTACTGCTCCTTACTACTACTGAATAGCACTCCTCAAATATGGCCAGACTTGTCAAGGTGTCATAGGTGCCATAAAGCCTTCCTAAGTAAGCAGTCATAAGAGTCATCTAAAAAAAGAAAAGTCCTTTCCCTTAGAGTATCTTATCCCTCACAATTTATCAAGCACTCCCTGAGGAAATAAAGGGCAGAACATGTTATTGTCCAAGATGCTCACAGACAGCACATTGCAAGCAGGTGCAGATATTTTTATTTTTTCAAAGTACTTTGAGAACTTCTTTTTGACTCTATACCATGGTAACCCTTCCCCAAAAAAGGCTTTGCACACTTGTCACTGGAACTGAAATCACCCATGATGATGGCAGCAGTACAGAAGTGAAATCCTTGCTGCAAAAGTGTACCACTTGCAACAGTCAGCATTTTACAGCTACTTTAAGGGGTAATGGACTTCCTAAACACAAAATTAAAGTCTTAAATTTATTCTTGAGCACTTCTCTTGAGGAATGAATTTCAGCACATGCTTGGGGATGTAGAGTAGAGGCAACCCCTCCATTACCTATGTTCTAGCAGAAAGCTATTGTTCCTTTATCAGAGCACCCAGAGAGGGTAGTGGCAGTGCCATGTGAAGCTGATTCTGATTTGGGAACATATAAGTGACAAGGCTGGAAGGATCATATAGATTTTGGGGAAACATAGAATTCCACATAGCATGGATTGGAATGACAGAGAGTCTTCTTGCATCATGAACATTTATGAAATACAGAGCCGCTCCTCCTCCTTCCTCTAGTCCACCAAAAAGCAAAACTTTCTTTAGGAAGAAGAGCTTAATGTCTGAGCAGAAGATACCAGACTTCTCATTTAGTTTTCTTTTTCCAGAGTGCAGCAAAAATGAAGGGAAAAAACAAGAAGATGAGAAACAGGACCCCATAACATGTGGTTCCCAGTCCTACAGCCTGTTCTCTGATACACGAAGCAGAAGCCTCCTGCAGAGATATATAAGGATCTGCATGCTTCTGGTAGCTTTTTATTTTTCAGTGTTTCTATAAATGAAAGGAAAACAAGAATTTAGCATCAGCCAAGAATGGATTTTTCTCCTGATCACAGTCATGTAATTTGTAGGATGGACAATTCTTGCTACCTGCATTTAAAGCTAAAGTAATTTGGTAAAAAAAGAATTTGATAAGAAAGTAAACATTCCTGGTTCAATTCCCACCCCTTCCCCCAATTTGATATAAACAGTAACATTAAAGTCTGAGCTGATGATGTTACCTAGAGACAGTGCAGTACACTGACCATACAGCAACTTCTACTGCATGATGAACTGAAAAAGCACAAGCACTTCAATAAAATAAAATCAGGGGAGGAGTTACTTCCAAAACATCTGGAAATAGATGGGAAAGGGAGAAGCTGCTGAGAAGGTTTGATTAATATTAGCACCCTTAGTGCTGAGAAACCGGGAACATCTTGAAAACATTCAGTGAAGACTGTAGAACTGTAACACTTCTCAGGTCATGTACAAAAATAAGTGAAACTAACAATTCAGAATATATTTGCTCCAGGATAGTGATGGTTTCAGTTCCATGGATACAAGTCTCAGGGGGATCTAAGAGTTTTGCTCTGTAGTTCAAATCAGTGGTTGGGAAACAGTGCTCAGATGTTCTCTGCTCAGCGATTAAATGATTAACAGAGCAGGGCAGCAGCTTTCAACCTCTCAAAAGTTCTGAATTCGTGTTTGTACATGCTGAGCTTTTAGGGCTGCCCAAGCAGGAGATCATTTGAATAGGATTTTCAAAGGCACACAGAACGTACCTAGCCCCTTTCCATATTATAAAGTAAATGAAAAACACACATTTCCTGAAATTAAATCTTGATTCTCCAATAAGCTCAAGGAGAGAACAGACCTCTTCACCAATGCAGGGTTCATGCAGGGGCCAGAGCTTAGTGGGTAAAGGCTGCAGAACAGGGAGTTCTGAGAAAGATTTATCATCATCTGCAGGGCCTCGAGATGAGAAACAGAAGTGTCAGGATTCCGCTAGCAAACTCTGTCACTAAGATTTCCTGAATGCTCAGACTTGAAAATAGCCTTAAATTAATGATTGACTGGATTAGATACCGGATTATCAAGTATTTGCAACCCAATTTTGAAAGGAAGATTTATGCTCTGTTTAAAATGCATCTTGAGTAAGCCATCTCTGTTTTGTTGAAACCATAATAATAACGCTCATAATTACTTGACATAGCTTATTTTTCTATAAGGCTCACATGCTTCTCAACACAGGAACTGCCAGAATACATTACGGCTGTTCTGCACTCATCAAATGTCCTGAATCTGGTCACAGTAGTGCATTTCTGCTTCATGGGTAAAGCACAAACCCACTATGATTGACAGCATAGAATAATCCATTTATGGGGGATGCATCTCTGCAGTATTTTCAGCCAGCCTCACTCCCAAAGCTTCTCAGTCAGGAACAGTCACACAGATAGTAATTTTCTCATTATCCATGAAGCTTCCTCAGCTTTATTGTCCGTAGTGCCTAGCATGTTAGTAGTCCCTCTGCTAAGGCATGATCCCTGTTTCCATCACACCTGCCCAATTTCTGATCTGTTTTCATTGTACAGCTGGGATTTTTGCCTCAAAGGCAGGCTTGAATTTAATTTTCTATTTTAAATACATAGCTAATTAGGCAGTGACAGATCAAACTAATCAACTGGCACCTCTTCAGTTAAGTATGTTAACTATGAAGCTCTCCTCCTATTCTTAAACTCTGTCAACGCTTACCCTATCTTAAAAGCTTGATACTACCTGGAAATCCTTACAAACTACATTCTCATATGAAATTAAGGTTTCTATCCAGCTCTCAAATTGTTTTAATGCTTATTACCTTATATCAGGTCTTGTTTCTGTCACCCTTATTCAGCCATTCTCTGGAAAAGTTCACTGAACTTCCTTCAGGAACCTGTTTCTGCTGGAGGCAAACACAAATACCTGGAAGCAGTAAGACTTCTCCAGGGCTGATGGTCTCCTTGCCAGATTCTTCTGATCTCTTTAAGAATAACAGCAAGCTTTTTCTGTCACCATGTTCTACATAACACTAGAGCAACTGGTTCCTCCTGATCTAAAAGAACAGATATCCATGGAACTGGAAGGCTAAAAACTAATGCAAAGCACCACCAAGATTTGCATTACTCCAAACTGAGCCATGCTGACAAGTAGCCACCTCCTCACAAGTCAGCAAGGCTTGCTGCACCCCCAATCTACTGCCTGTGCAAGACCCAGGTGGCCACTCAGCCAGGCTCCCAGCTGGCCACAACCCTCCCTGCCCAGCCCCAGCAATGGAAAATCTGCCCTTCCAGGCCAGGAGCTCTGCAGGCATGCACACGCTTTCCCTAGAAGTAGGAAAGGGATAGCTTAATCTTCTTTAAAAACACAGGTAGGGGACATACTTTGGAAGAGACAAAAGCCACAACAAGATACTGCATGGATGCTTCCAGTGAAAATGTTTTAAATGCTCAGAGCTGTAAGTCCCATTCCTCCATTATTTAACAAATACATTGCTGAGTTTGTGTGCTATTTGGCTAACACTGGATCTGTAGCACAGAAATTGAAATTAGACTCGTAATTTGAGGAGAGTAGAAAAATACGAATTTTGTAAGCTAAAGTTATGCCAGCCATTCAAAGCTGTTAAGCATTGTGGATCTCTGAAGAAGTGGTTTTGGCACCAATGCAAATAAATGTAAACTGAGTAAAGACTATATGAAAACAGCATGATGAAATTTAAATGCCAGTAAATAATGTTTTCACTCAAGAGGAATTTAATTTAGAAGATGCTGTTTAAGTTACTAACTACAGTACTATTTGCAACTGACAAAGAAGAAAATTCATGGGCATTTTTCATCATGGGCCAGGATATGTTTATAAGTATAAACACTATTGATATTTTGCTTCTACTGAGAATCTGCTATCACCATGTAATCATCAAAATAATACACAAAGGAGCATATATCAAGTGCATGATAGCATGGAGTATTATCTTTAGCAACATAAGTTGAGAATGAGCCACAAACCCCAGAAATTATAGACATTACCTATGTGACTATGATAAGTTCTTCCTACTGTACTATACAGCTGTTTGTTCTTGACAGACCACACTTTGTGGAAGGTGGTATTTTTTAATCAGACTCAGAGATTTAGACCTCCACCTGCAAAGCAGCATGCTCTCAGCCTCTGAGGATGGGAAAGAATTGGTTAAATTAAAACCGTGTTTCTAAGAGAAAATGAATACAAAAGTATTCTTATTCAAGCTGTTCATAGTAGTGGCTTTAAAATAAAAATTATGCTAGGAAATAACAAGGTCCTGCTTGACCTCATGCTAACAGACAGGGAAGGCTTTGTTGGAGGTGTGAGGGCTGGGGGCAGCCTTGGCTGCAGCAACAGTGAGATTGTGGAGTTCAGTATCAGGTCAGCAGGTAGCAGGGCAGCAAGAAATATTACAGCCATGGACTTCAGGAGAGCAAATGTTAGCCTCTTCAGGGATCTTCTTGGAAGAATCCAAGCTGCCCCTGAGCCAGTAGTGCCCTGGTGGCCAAGAAGGCCAATGTTGTCCTGGGGAGCACTAGGAAGAGCAATGGCAGCAGGTCAGGGGGGTGATCCTGCCTCTCTGCTCAGCCCTGGTGAGGCCTCAGCTGGAGTGCTGTGTCCAGCTCTGGGCTCCTCAGGACAAGAGAGACATGGAGTTCCTGGAATGAGCCCAGTGAAGGGTGACAAAGACAATTAAGGGACAAGAGCATCTCTCTTACAAAGACATGCTTAGAGACCTGAGCCCGTTCAGCCTTGAGAAGAGACACTGAGAGGAAACCTCATCAATTTCCATCAGTATCTGAAGGGAGGTGTCAGGAGGATGCTTCCAAGCACTTTTCAGTGGTGCCAAGCAATAGGGCAGGAGGCAACAGGCAGAAACTGAGGCACAGGAATTTCCACTTGAATAAAAGGAAGAACTTCCTTCTTTTCTCTGTGGGTGACCATGCCCTGGAGCAGAGTAACCAGAGAGGTGGTAGTCCCTTCCAACCTTACCCATCCCATGGTTCTGTGAAATGTTGGGTCAACCCCCTCACAGTGCTTACTACCCTTCAGCTCAATTTACCTTGATTTCAAACCAGACTTCCTGCTCCAGGGACTTGCTAAAGCAAGTCAATTCTCTATATCTTTCACCAGCAAAATCTTCAGGCCTTGTGTGGCCAGCTTTTGCTATGTAGCCTGCCCCCCACAAGACCAGAGCTAACGAGGCTCTCTGCACTTCAGGCAGGAGTGGCTGCTTGGCTATAACTCTTAAGAAAGCTTTGCAGCCTTTTAGAGTCTTGTGTGTTGCAGCTTTCCATCCCCATAACACGAATAATGCTCTCATTGCCATTCTTTTTGTATTTTATCTGCATATGATAATTTCTTCAAGCTGAAAGTTCCTCCTGTAATCACAGTATTTCATCCATGCTCACCTGGAAAATGTCTCATTTGCACTAATGTAGAAATGTGGCAACATGTTGCCTAGTGACCAGGAGCCTTCCCCTCCACCCTTTTCTCTCACAAAGTGAAGCTTTTCTATGGCAAATAAGTGAGTATTTTAATGTTATGGAATTAAGTTTTATTAGATGTCAGCTTCCTAATAACATTGGCAAAATCTCTAAAATAGAACTCCACACATCTGCTTGCCAAATGGCTTTCTAAGCCTCCTAATGTTTCCATTTATGCAATACAATCCTATTTTATGTGTTATTTTACAGCTCTTGGAAAAACACTTTCCAGTCGAAACACATTCCAGTGCATACATTAGGCTTACAGGAATATATAGAGGTGACAGTCCAGTGTCTATCCAAAGGATTTGCTCTCTTTTCCTACTCCAATCCCAAAGAGTCATGGTCTGTATTTCACCTCTATCTTAACAGCCCTTCCATTACACAGTTAACAATAAGTGCAGGAACTACTGAGTGAAGTTCTTTCATTTGTGATCTGCAGGTGGTGATAATGGTCCCTTTGGCTTTAAACATTTGTGTGTCAGATTAACACAGAGACAATGCAGGATGATGCACAGAGCAGGATGTCAGCTGCAGTGCTGCCAACACTCAGCTCCCAGACCTTGGGCCTGGTTCCAAGAATACACACAGCAAGCTTATAAAGGAAGGATTTTAAAAATAATAAAGTAATTGGGTGCTTGTTTGTTTTAGTTGCCTCCATGTTCTTTTTCATGCTTCGCCCTTCACATGCTGCTTCTATCAGTAGGACAGGAAGAGGGCAACAGTTAAAAATATGCCATGGTATATTTTTAATAGAAGCTGCCAGTCTCACATAAAATTCCTTTTCCTAAAGTCTTTGAGAAAAACAAAGTGCTGCAAAATTCAGTCAATTCACCTGTGGATAACAAGGAGGCAAATTCCTCTGCCACCCAGATACAACTTTTCCATGGCACCATAAAACACTGCACCATCTCAAGGCTCCTCAGAGGGAGACACCATCCTCCAGATGATCCTCCACTCTGTCCTGCCTGGAACACTGCACTGACATCTCTGAAGCAACCAACCACCAGCATCCAAACATTTCATCTGTATCAGGGACAAAAGGAGATGTCGTAACTTCCCCTAGCAATGACAACTCAAGTCCATGAAGTAAATTCCGGCATTTTCCTGTGCTTTCTAGAGCAGACACAAGTATTGACTTAAACACAGCTGCATGAGATATTCTCAGCCAAAATGAATGGGAGATTAAATGTGCAAGGAATGAAGCTAAAATTCTGTAAGATGACCCAAGAGAAATAACATATCATGTTGTCCAATGTTAAGATCATTAAAATCCTTGAATGCTGTCATAGACAAACACTCTTTCTCGTGGAGAAGAAATATTATCTCTCTTGTAAGGAAGCAGGAGAACAGTCTTTAAAAAAAAAAAAAAGGTGGAAAAAACTCAACCTTTGGGATTTGGTTATGAAGTTATATTTACTCCATCCCTTTCTGAACAGGGATTTGGTTTAACATTTTAAAAGGCTCTAATTCCCAGTTTCATATGTGACTTTTATTTTTTAATATGACTGGCTTCTAATTCAGTTGAGCATATCTAAAAAATACACAGTTAAGTAGAAACCATATAAATATTGTTCAGCTCCCAGCAAGGCTCACTGTAGTTGGCAAGGGTAACAACCACAGTTCAGCTTCGGGACAGCCAAGAGGAAGGACAGCAAAGGCACAAGCAAGTTAAGTGAGAAATTTCAGAAAGAGGGATGAAGCTTTGCTGGACAAAAGAGTGTGGGCAAAAAAAGTGTGGGCAAAAGAAAGGACTTGCAGAAAACCTGGAGGAGTTTACATAGCCCACGTACATAGGAAAAGCCACTGTCTGAGATGCCTCAGGCTGTGAGCAAGAAAGCTCTCCTATTATTAAATTTCATTGTTCCTAAGGGAATTTGGAATTTGTCCACCCATTTATAAATGAGCAAAATTCTTCCAGCTAGAGAAAGGATCAGGGATGGAACCGTTGAGCTACATTTCTACCTGCTGAGTTGTCTATAGCAGTGACAGCTGGCATAAAATTTTGCTATGAATTGCACATTTATGGTCTCAGATTTTATTAAAAAGTGGTAGAAAACATTCCTTATAAAGCCTTGCTTGGGTGTTATTTATGAATACCGAAGGGCCAGATTTATAAAGTGAATTAGGGATTACGGTTCTTTTTGGCTGTAAGCAGCTCGTTATGTCATTGAGAATATGGGGAGGGAGGACAAGACATGTATCGAATATGTACCATCAAGATTTTGCTTCCTGAAGCTTTCTTCCATCTTTATCCCCATTTTGCCTCCTTTCTCATCTGGGATAGCTGCTTTGAGTAATTTAGCCACTTTCTATAAAAAGAGACTGAAACCAGGTCCTTGAGCTCTTGTGCTGACCAAGGAACATAACTTCATTTCCTACCTGCTCTGTCTGGAGGAAACACTGGCATCTGAAACGTGGCCAGCTCAGTCAGAAAGTCAATGAACGCAGAGAACTTGGCAGACATTCCATGTATGGATACACAACAGAGTAATTGTCCATGCTGTACCAGAGCTCCACCCCTGCCAGGGATCACACCTTCCTAAATCCGGGCCTGGAGACCACAGACCGAGTGGGGAAATGGAAGTAGGTTGTTACTCTTGAGAAACATTAGCAAGTCCAATTCCATCTGTGCTGCTGCCTCCACACCACATGCATTACCTGGCTGGGTACAGACTCCCACTTCACCTAAGGCAAACCAGCATTAGCTGCCTCACATGAGTGCTGCTGAAACAGCATCTGTAAAGTGCTCTGTGCCTGCAGAAAAGCAGAGATCACACACCCTGAGGACCCCTCTGGGTCTACAGCATTGCTGCTTATGGGGGTAGGAACCTTTCCAGCCATTTCCTCCTCCTGAAACATTTAGAACACAGTGAAGAAAAAGAAATAAAGCACGAAGTTTCTGGCTTTGGAGTCAAGTGTATCCCCATCCCAAGTTTCCCTAAAATCCAGCTTCCCTTTCTGTTTATACTCTGCACTGCACTCAGTCCCCACACCTCTTAACCCAGTATGGACTGGCCCACATTGCCACCTTGCCTAAGTGCTTCATGTATTTTTAAAAGCATCACCACATTCTGCCATTTCAAAAGTCGGTAAGTCAAGCTCAAAAAGAAAGAAATTATTAAGGAATTACCTGAAAAGAGCAACAAAGTGAAACTTCTGTTTCTGGTTGCCATCCATAATTTTTTAAAAAGCATATAATTGGTATTACTGACAACAAAGCTCTTATGAATTTTCTGGAACTTGGAAGTAAGTCCTTAAATAACATGCATAAAACTCATGGGAGAGAGGGGGAGGCTGAACACTAAAGACCGATTGAGAAAACAGTGCAGGCAGCTGGGAAAAGAGTGAAGAAAGAAAAATTTGACAAAAAAAATAAAAAGCTCCTGAGGAAGTGGTGCCCGTGTTTTACTCCCCAGATACGTGGAGAACCTGCAGTGCTACTAGATCAGTTTTCTTTGCCTCCTTTTTAAAAACAGGCAAGGTAGATACGGGAAAGAAGTACAATATTGTTCCTCAAAGCCCAAGGGCCACCACAGCAAATCAAATCTTTTTGAGTCAGCAGGACAGTGTGTTTGATAAAATACTGTCAAGTTTGGGCAGCATAACCTGGCCCAGTATGATGGAAAAATATAGGCAAGGGCATGCCATGGGAGTCAAGCTGGGATGGAAGCAAGGGAACTAAAGCATGGACACTGTTTCAGAGCAAAGAAATTATTAAGAAGCTTCCCAAGGGAGAACTGGATACCCATGACATGCATTATTTAAGCATGAAGGGGAGGAAAGCATCAGTTAGCTATAACATAAGGGATATTTATACACTTGCAAATGGGGAAGTGCTCTGATTTACAAGCCTTGCTTCATTACAGCTGTGAGACCAAGGGGGCTGCCTCTTACCTGCTTTGTATTTTAAAGGCAGGAGTTATCCAAACACTTTAGATGAGTATACAAACATCTTTTTCAGATACTCATGTGATATCTTCATTTTTCCAAGATTTCATAGCAAAACAATTTATACATCCATGTTTTTTGCATGAGTTCTTACTGGAAGTTCCACCAAACAGTTCTGAAACTTTCAGCTTATTTTAACTTGGGGGAAATATTTTTTTCAATGTTTAAACAGTGTCAACACTGTTACAGGTTCTCTTTGCACTGTCCACATTTCTCATTTATGGTATTGATATAACTTTTCTCTTCAACATCTCCTGTCCTTCCCTCCCCCTCACCAAATCTTTGGACAACAGTTGGGTTTGAAATGGTAGATGAATACAGTAACTTTCTTAAAGAAACATGTATTGAGATCAAAGTTTTGTATGCTTTATATATATTTGAACATGTTTTAAATACATGTCACAACATGGCTGCTCATCCATTTGACAAGAACAATCAGCATGCTTTCCAGACATATTTCTTAATACACAGGGGGAAAACTCCCTGAAGATCTTGATCATTAGATAACTATGCTAAAAGGTCCCTTATATACATGTATGTGCAAAATGCAACCATCAGCAAATACCACTTTCTTCCTTATCTTCTATTCCTTCCTTTCTATTTTATTCTCTTCTCGGTGGTACTCTTTTAAGCTCAGACAGCAAGGTCATCTGCCTAATCAGATAAGGAAAACCACATAATAACAGATGAGCAAACAATTGATTTTGATTTTCCTGGAAAGCACAACTAAATAATTCTGAACATACCCCACACATACTTCTAGTAAAGCATCAGTCATATTTTGTTGTATAGTCAACTGAAAAAAGAATGACATTAACCTATGGCTGTTGTTACACTCACTTAAAAATAATTTTTTAGTGTTAAACACAAGCAAAACACAGGATGGCTCCATATTAAAAATGAAATATTTAATAACAAGTAATTGCAATGTACTCTTTTCAGTTTTGTGTCTTACTGCGACAGGCAGTGAATCCCAAAATGTCTTTGACAAAGGGACTTTTCATGCAGAAGTCAGAATGAGTACATCAACTTATCCCAAAGCTATAATAGTCTTGTTGATGAGCTCCAATATTACTTTTGAGATAGCAACATCTTACAGCAGCATGCCTTCACTACCCACACGTGCTCAGTGGAACACGACTGCTGGGCATGCAACCACTTCTAAAATTGTGTTGAAAGAGGTGATTGAAAGAAAGAACGAAACATGCACGTTGGAGGAGTTATCCTGCAAAAAGGAGGCATGTCCATGAGCTCCACAGCCAACAGTGTTACTGTTCCACCCCACTGCTTTCATCAGGACCATTATATTGCTGTACAATCCAGAGCAGCTGCTGAAAATGGATCACGCTGTGCTAAGCACCAAGCACTCTGCGTAAGCACAGGGAGCTCAGAAGTCCCGGCAGTGCCATTAGCTAGAGCCTGGAAAATGAAACAAGACCAAAAATGCATAGGTAATGCCTGGCTGTAAAAGCCAATCAGTGGCAAAGTCAGGGGCAAAGCTCCAAGCACCTAATTCCCACCTTTAAACTGAATTAATGTCGACTACGAAAGCCCACAGATTGCTTTTACAATCTAACCAACAAGAACCAAGAACACGGGCGATGTTTGCAAAAGTGACCTGAAACCCCATTGTTCAGCTCCCCGAATGCCCAAGAGTCAAACTGAAATCAAAGTGTCCAGGAGCTAGGACTACTTGAAACAGGATATTGCTGCCCTTTGCTGCTTAACAGCAAATGTTTTTCTAGTGTGAACTTGTCATTTAAGCATCTATTTTGAGATTAAGGAGTGCAAATAAAGAAAAAAGACCATCCCCAGTGAAACTACATGTCATTCATGATTAACCAGTGTGTCATAACCCAGGAGTGGAATGACAGAAAATATTTTAATATTTGTGTACCTCACTTGCTTGAAGACTGTCAAACTTCAACTCAAGTTTAACACAGATTTTCCACTTTAGGAGGGGAGCTTCATGCCTTTTAATTGCATGCTTTAAAAAATGCATTTGGGTGTTTTTTAAAGTTTCTGGCATTTTTAAAATGCATGCATTTTTCTTTTTTGGTTTTTGTTCCTGTAATATGATAGAAATCCTAATTATGAAAACACTAAAGCAGAGGAATAATTTCATACATCTGCTACTCTGCCAAAGTCTCCCACACAGTTAGGATCCAAACACAGCCAATGAAATACTTCTGTGCCCTCTCACATGTTCAGTTTGGCTCACACCTTTAAGTGGAGACAAATATTGGTGGGGAGGGAGAAGAGAGAAACTGCTGAGTTTCCATTTATCTACCTATGTAGATCTCCTAAATCAATCAGCTTCACAGGAAAGATAAGATTCCTGCTGCTAAGCAGCCCAAATATTTGCCAATCCTCTCCTGAACATGAACAATTGAGGTACTTTTTGTGAGAGCTGACAGTAATGAAAAGGATGTATTTACAGTCAAACAGACCAACTCCTGCAGTCAGAAGACAGCATGACTGCACAGCTCAGGGGGTGCTATTTGCAGCATTCCTCGGTGCTGAGAATATTTGCAGTTTGAGAATTAGCAGAGAGATGTATTAATATAAAAGTAATAAAATCCCGAAGACTGAAAATATGCAGAACTGTTAAAGTGCCTGTGGGAAGGCCAGGATATAGAGGAAGAAAATGTGCCAGAAAGGAGCCTAAATTTTAGTGTTCTCTACTGGTTTAAGGGGGAAAAAAAGGCCTTTAATTATTTAACAGCAAGCATTTACTTTGCCCGAAGAAATCAGTGCCTGTAACCCTTAAGAGACAGGGCTCAGAAAGGAAGAGGGCAGTATAATGGTTGTTTGGGTTTTTTTAAACACAATGCAACTAGATGCCCTGAAATCTATTCAGGAATTTTCAAGAAAAGAGGAAGGTCTTATTTGAAAGTTATATTATTATAACAAACTCTATAGAAATTATCCTGAGCTCATTTGGTACCTTACAAATATAAGTCTATGGCTGGGTTGTCACAGGTAAAACCAAAAAAAACTAAGAACTGACCCAATATCTACTTTACACCATAGAAAATTAGTCATTAAATTGCAATATTGTTTTAGACATGTACAGCGCAAAACAAAAACCGCAGGGAACTTAACTGCGCCAATATTTACCCCAAAGGTCACTTAGCAAGTTGCACTTCTTTTCAAGAAAGCAAACAGTGAATATTTGGAAACAGTATTGCTTTTCTTTTCTCCCTGTAGAAGCATCTGGCCTTGGCAAGGAAGTACAACCACAGTGAGACACAGCCCTCTTGCAGACACTCATTAGGGAGCAGTGCAAGTTCAGCATGGAATGCTGACTTTTTACTGTCCCACCAAAAAGAAAAATCCCACCAAAGCTTCTTCCAAATGGAATTCTGGGGAATAGCACAGTGACAAAACTACTCTGTTTTAACAAAACAGTAATTCTGGCTTCCATTTAGGAGTCCAAAATAAGTTTAGAAATATTCCTTAAGGAGTGAAGAAAAATAGTTATATAAGGCTTGGGGGGCAGGGGGGAGACACGACTCAAAAAGTTCTTTCTGAAATGACCAGGAGGAGCTTGGTGAACTTCACAAAACAAAACCTTTCCTAATCTTCTCCCAGAAAATATTTTGTGCAAACTGACATCCTCAAAATCTTTTTTATCTAGTGCTGTTGCTGACTAGGAAGACACTCTTCCTCCCACCCTGAACTAAACATTAGGGCTGGTGACATGTTCACTGATGAATTTGATATAAAGAAGTGCAAAAGGTATGACCAGTTTTATGACCAGTTTAAGAGACTGTCCAAGCTGAAGTCTGCCTCCCATCAGTATTGCACCAGGGGAGAGGAAGGGAAGGGAGGGGGAAAGGGTGACCAATGCCTGGGACTCTCCAGAAGGAGACAGGCAGAACTTTGCCCCTCCAATTCACGAAATGGCAAGGCATTAACTATATTTCTTCATAGGGTCTGCATGTTTCTCGCTCTTTTTCCATAAGTATAAAATTGTAACATTTTCTTTCTATAAAGGAAGATAATACTCCGCACATACAAGACAGCAGATGGACAGGATGGGTTGCCATGCAAAAATTAATGACATGTTCTTCACTCAGATAAAAGATGTGCAATTCAGCATTGCAATTCATCCTCTCCTTACCAAAGGAAAAAACTCTGGAAATCCAGAGTCAGTGACTGTCTGCCACCGACACTTCTCAGTGCCTCACACATCCTTCTCAGATGATAAGAATCTGATCCGGGACCAGCCACCACAAGAAAATGGCCTGAAATGTATGTAAAACTACACCAGGTCCAATTTTTTCCAAAATAATTATTTTACTCTAAGCTACGTTCCACTCTCTAGGCACTTGGCAATGCATTGCGAAACAACCCAAAACCAGAGTGATTCTTCCTTACCGGTTTCCCAAAAGCTGAGTGCCACTTCTAGGATCAAGGTAAGGAGGACAAAAAGGTCTTTCTTGTTGGCTGTTTCATGTTTTAATTCTGTTTTATTTGATATAAGAGGTGCCATGGAAAAAGGGGTAGGGTCACCCCTAGACATGAAACTTCACATACAGGGTGTTCCTAATTCCAGAATTTTCCGACTCTTTCCCTGCTGCCCATCCCCACAAGCCATTATGAGCCCCACCAAGTCAATGCTGCTAAACTTGTGTAATAACTCACCATCACCTGTTTTCCATGCCAGGAAACAGAAAAGTGTCTCCCAAGTGAAAATGGATGCAAAGCCTTTGCTAGGCTATGACATCCTTGCATCCTGCTGTTCCTCTGCCTCTCAAGCCAAGCCCACAGAGCTCTGAATTCTTTGTGCTTTCATCATTACACAGATCAACTCATTCCCTTTACCTCATTTTTAAAAATACATTTTTTTTTTCTTTTCATCTTTACCTTATCTCCTCTCTTTTCATTTTAGAAATGCTCACTTGTCCAGGCTTCTCCATTGTGGATTCTGATTCAAATGGAATATTTATGGCTCTGACATCCAGCACCACAGGCCATATCCACGGCTGTAGACTTCTCACTAGGCTTGTTACATTAAGGCAGTGTAAGACTGATCAGATCACAGATTCCCAGTCTCTTTGTAGTCAAAGCTTGGTTGAGATGACTGG
The DNA here is from genome assembly GCA_036630365.1 of Acanthiza pusilla. NCBI lineage: Eukaryota > Metazoa > Chordata > Aves > Passeriformes > Acanthizidae > Acanthiza > Acanthiza pusilla. The sequence continues at coordinate 10,481,119 of JAXCHO010000164.1, forward strand.
AAATTACGTCCTCCCACTGGAGGACTCTTCCTCCTCTGTTCAAACAGTGTAGGGCTGTGGACAGCTCCTAAACTCCCACTCCCTCCAGAGCAGCTTCTCCTCTCTCACCTCTCTTTCCAGCACTGAGTCTGCTCTAAAACGTCCAGCTGATGTCCAGAGCTAGGCACAGGTTCTGCTCTGCACTCCTTCATCCCAAGGGATGGCTTCCTCTCAGCAGCCACTGGTCAGCATGTTTTCACACAGTCGTAATGCAAACAGCATTTGCCAGCAAACTTTCTGCCAGGCCTACAACCCTACCTCAAAATTAATATTTTCTACTATACATCATAGAAAACGGAAACATGGTAAGTCACTTTGAACAGGACTAGCCCCTCAAAAGGGTGGGCAGCACTTCACAGATATGTCACAGAGCATTAGGAGAGTCGTCTTACGAATTTGAAAGCAAACGCTAGAAACTTTAAACAGCTCTTGAACATAAAACCACAGATTTCCTGATAACACAGAGGTATTTATAGTGTTTTAACTAGTGTCAGAACCAGTGATCTCATTCATGGGTGCAAGTCACTGATGTACACACTATGTAAATACTTTTTGAAGGAATTTTTGCAGGGATTTTCAAAGAACCCTGCAGGACTTTTGATGCAATAGACCAGCTCCCTCAAAGAGCAGCACTAACTTTTAACTTCGTCACATCTAGGATCAGTAGAAAACTAGGCATTATTCCTACTGTCAGTGTATCAGCAGTGTCATAGTTTGATCACAGCCAGCAACTAAATACCACACATCCACTTGCTTGTCTTCCCCTGCTCTGGTGAGATGGGGAGGAGAATAAAAAAAAAAAAGAAAAAGGTAAAACCAATGGGTTGAGAGAAGAATAGTTTAGCAATTGAAATGAAGATATGATAATGAAAGGAGAGACAACTAAAAGAGAGAGAAATAAAGCTCAAGAAACACAAGTGATGCACAACACAAATGCTCAGCACCTGCTGACCAGTGACTAGCTTGACCCCAAACAGTGAGGCACCAACTCCTGGCCAACTGCCCCCAGTTTATACACTGAGCATGGTGTGGAATATCCCTATGGTCAGTTTGGGTCAGCTGTCCTGGCCACGCTCCTTCCCAACTTCTTGTGCACCTGTTGTCTGGCAGAGCATGGGAAACTGAAAAGCCCTTAACTTTGTGTAAGCACTGCTGAGCAGCAGCCAAAACATCAGTGTATCATCAACATTATTCTCATACTAAATCCAAAGCACAGCACTGTGCCAGCTACCAGGGAGGAAATGAACTCTATCCCAGCAGAATCCAGGACAAACGCCCTTTTGACTTACTCTTATAAATAATCAATAATTTTCTATGGGAGAAAATAATTAAGAAGTTAAAAAAAAAAAAAAAGCTGAAGAAAGGGAAACTCCACATATTTGTCACGAACAATTTGCTATGATTTACCATGTGGAAATAAAACAGTGGCTTCAATCCCTCACTTTAGAAAAAGTTTGCCTCCTTGTCCTCTCTTGTCTTCGAAAGCAGCTGTAAATATTTGCTAAACATCACTGATAATCTCACTAGAAATCCTCACCAGAATTCTCCCTGACTAGATAATAACACACTGTCTGAGAATGGGAAGGCAGGATGGGCCACTAGATACCATACCATCCAAATTTATCTCTTCCTTGGACCTATCCACCCTTCTGGAACCCAGTCTTGTCCTCAGTCCAGACTCTCTGCAACACCACCAATCCTTTTGCTTTCACCTTTATAGCAAAGACCTCTCATTTGAACTAAGCCAACACTTTAGTGCAGCATTTCCTGAAACAGACTTCCTGGTAAGAGTCAGCATTTCAAGTGAAAACATCACTGCCTGATTGTTTACTTGTATTTCAATTTTTAGTTCTTTTAGGTGCATTTCGGAGGAATTCAGGAGCTCTAGATCAAAGGAAGTGCACAGTACCTTATCATTTCAACAGTTTTTTTTTTTTTTTTGTACAGCAGCTCCTTTGTCCATATCCTGTCAAGCTTCACTTTCCCCCTCTCATCATCCCTTTCTCTAAAAGAGAAAAGGGGAGGAAAAGCGTAGTACCTCAGCTTCCCAGAACTCACTTCTCTCTAACATTAATTTGGAAACAGCTGACAAGCAATGGAATGACAGACTCGAGCCAAAGCACTCTCTTAGAAGGAACAAGATCTTATTGGATTTGTTGGAAGGAAAAACCAGCCTGTCCTTACCTTACAGGAGTATGGCTATTGCAGAGGAGTTAGTGCTACTTGATCATGGTTTGGCACCTGAAGGGGAAAGTTGTTGCTCAAGCAATTCACAATAAGTCTCCTATTTTAATACCTCTTCACAAGGTCTCTCTTATTTACTGGGTTGTCACCACAAGGTTTATTGCCTAAATCAATTTTTGTTAATCCTCAAGGAAACAACACAAAATCAAATAGAAATACCTTGTGGAAAACCCCAAACTATTAATGTGAAAAATAATTTAAAATTATTTAGCTAAATCACCTTAATAGACAACCGCCCAAACTGGATATTCTCACATAGATACAATTTATCTATCCACTGATGTGAAGAAGCTACATGTAGTGTCCATGGAGTCCTTTGAAAGGCAGCTGCCAGACGGTAAAGGCTGGATGTACTTTGCCTCCCTTGTTTCTTTTACTGTATTGCTGCAGATTTTGTTTCCTCTATAGAATAAAACAAGCTTGCTTGCTTGAAAAAAAGGAACACACAATGTGCTTGTGTAAGTCAGGGCATGTGTGAAACTTTCAAAGATCAGCATAATAAAAAGCAGGTGCTATGAGAAGCTTCCAAACTTTCCACACAAGCACCAGCAATAATTTATTTGTAGTTACAGTTCATCCCACTTAGACCAACAGGTGAATCACTTGCTAGAAAACAACCTAGCATAGGCATTATATCAAGCACTTTCTGTTCTTATTGTCTTTGTCACAGTGGCTGTTCTCATACTCTGAAGGTCCAGTTTTGCATTTTGAACAAGAGAGAGAAGGACTACAAACAGGAGTTTTGAGCACTGTCTGTTTATCTTGGCTCTGTGAAATGGAGGATAAAGAGGCAGATATTATTTATCTTTAATAAAGATAAATATTCTGGAACTGCCTCCCCATATGAGCCCTGCAGCCCTTAAGAGATTAAAAAAACCAAGAGTACAATTTATAAATGCTGAAATACTTTGTTCTCACTACAAAATAATGAAGTAAAAGACCTCAGCGCTCTGTTGAAATGCATCAACAGAACTTTCTGTTGATGCATTTCAACTCTTTTCCTGACTTGAGATCAATGGTGCTAAAATGCTGCAATTTCCTGAGACATGCAGATCCTTTTGTCATTGCTGTATTTTTGACATTGCTTTATTTTTGACATTGAGCTGAAATTACAAAACTGCACTTTGCAGCTCTGCTGAGCTTCTTTTAGTCTGCATTGAGGGAAACAAAAGTGAAAAACTGACCTCATTTAAGTGCCTAACCTGAGAGCTGAGCCCCTTTGAACATTTGGTCCTCTATGCCTGGCCAGACCCTTTTCCAGTAAGATCTGAGTAAAATATAGGTGACATTGCTTTCACTTAAGTTTGAACACCTGAGACTGTCGCTTTACAACCACCGTGATAGAATCAGACAGATCAGACTCCAAAGGCAGTTCAGTGATTATAAAGAGGATTTCAGTCAGTAGTTCGGATTATTTAAACATCGAAATATTAGTGCACACCGACCCCATCTCACACCTTTGGGATAGATGAAGATTATGGGGCTTCTCAGACAGACGACAATTGAAGACATCTTTACAAGGCTTCCACTTTTGAAATGAAGAGTTTCCCAGTGCTCAGCCTGCAGTAGCCCACCACAGAGAAATTGGGAAGACAGAGGACAAAGCCCATCCAGAGGACAACGTAGCAGCTCCCACAAAGCACCTATGTGTTTGCCTGTCTAACAAGGACTGGCAGCAGCAAGCTATCAGAGAAATGCTGTCACAATAATGAGACAAGCAAACAGAGACAGAGGTCTTTTCCAGAAAGTAATCAGTTTTTAAAACAACACAACACTTTCTACTTCAGTTTACTTCTACATTTACAAGCTGACGAGGCTATAAATTTGAAGAGAACTGTCTTCCATCCTACTTTGATAAATAGATTGCAGACAGTATGACAGCCTTTTTAAATTAAGGACCTGACTTTCATCAAGAGAGATTTTGCAGAAGTATCCCCTTCAGCAAACTTAACCTGAACTTTCTCAGCCATAGGCACAAATCCATGCATCCATCCTTTAGGAAGTATTTGTTCTGTCCAAAACACTTTTTTCCCCAGAAGTAATTCCTGTCATAGACTCATTCTCTTGCTGGTGATGATTGCATTTCAGCTATTACTTGCTGGTTTTTTTGGGTCACAATCCTTAGATTGCCCTGTATAGAGGAGTAGTGTTTGCTCTAGATCCATTAGACAATGAGTCAATACTACTTCAGTCTACTGAAATGCTTCCTCAGATACACATTTTGAGACAATAAAGGGTTATGAAATTACATTGTATAGCTTTTAACCAGCAGATTCTTGATAGGCTTGGAAATAACAACTCTTCTTTTCAGCATGCAAACAGGAAACAGTACCCCACCCCAAGATTTTAAGAGGGAGCTAGATGTATCAATCAACCCAATGGATTAGGTGACCCTTAGACATTAGCAAATGCCACACTACTGTTATCCAGACACCAGAGTATCAAAGTCTTGGGAGCATAAGATGGCAGACATAGCAATTCAAATGGGGCATCTTCCACCTTCTCCCAAAGAACCCATCCATGCTCCAACATAAGCTCAAAAGTTTTGAGAGAGATTAAAGTTGTGAAAGAGTTATTCCCACCTTAAAATACCTTACTTGCCAGATTCTTGCTTATTCTGCTTGAAATACTGAAAGGTTTTGAATGTTTTAAGCAGAGCTGGGCATCAAACCTTCCTCTCCCCACATCCCAGACACGCTCTCTAGGTATTGGGCTGTGGTTAATCAATAACGATTGGACATAAGCTTTTCTACCCTCTTTGATCTCTTCTTGGACTTTTAAAACACTGGCAGAGCAATGTCAAGAAGGCAGAGACAGCTGCTCTTTGTCTGTGCCCATGCAGGATGAGGACAGTTCTGGGAGCACACAGGACTTAAGGTGCAAAGACTGTTTGGGTACTTGGGATATTCAGTAGGAGACTTGTGGCCTGCACAATGATTTAGCCATAGAGGAGCTCCTAAACAATACTGATTGTCGAAACACTTGGGGGAATCTCCTCTCAGCCTCTTTGTGCCCTGGTTTGCTAGGAATAATACAGAGAATAGCACTTTCCCGCCTCGCAGTGTGGTTTGCAAGGACAAAGAAACCTACGCAGTTCAATTCTGTGTGTTACACTACCAAAGATTGATTTGAAGAGTCAATCACTCTAAACCTATTTTTCACCCAAAGCATCCGCTCTCAAAAGAAAAAATGAGCTACATACATTTTATATCAGCTTGCGCATGAAGAAAGACAGGGTTAGTGGATGGAGACACTTCACACTGAAGCATACAAATTGGCTCACCATGGGAGTGAGGGGGATGAAAATAACTCTCAGAGTTAGGGAATGACCTTAGGCCAGTCCAGCACAGGAAACATCATCCAGTCTGCAAAAGTAAAAGAGTCCTTTTAGCAGCAGAAGCTCAAAGCGTATTCCCTGAATAGCTCAAAAGTAAATGCAATTTGGAGGGGAAAATGGGGTGACTGAAGGGAATCCCTGGAGGGCTGCAAGTCGTCAGGTGTGATAGCTGGGGTTCTCTTCTAGGACCTCTCTACATAAAGAGAGTGTGAGATGTAGGGCATGTGGGAGGATTCAATCTCTCACGAGGAAACTCTAAAGGAACTCCCCTGAGTATGCAGAGAGATACTTTGTAGATCAATGAATTTATATCAAGTGTGGTTTTCTTTCATTCCTTCTCCTATAATTTGCGACTTGGATCTACTTTGCAATTTGGGGTTTTTTTGGCATGCTTTATGTTCTTTTATTTCCAGTTTCACTTTCCCCAGTCTGGGTTGGAGAGAATTTCCTGACGCCTGGCTAGTATCAATACAGGATGTAAAAAAGCTTAAACCCAGGTATTAGTGCAACAGCTGCACACCTCTCCTGCATGTTTATCCACAGTGTGAAAATGGTAGCTGTGCAGTCACAGAAGAGGAGGAACTGCCTGCCAGTGGTCAGAGATTGATGGGAAACACCTCTGGCATGGGGCAAGGCAATCAGAGCAGATCTGAATGCCAGGGAGCCATTTGCAGCAGTGCGTGATGTTATTGAAAGATAAAGCCATTGGGCTTGCACAGCTGTGCCTTATAGAATCAATTTGCAGCTTACAAGCCTCAGCATTGTGGTTTCTGTCCTGCAGTGTGAGAATTTGTTTCTATCCAGTTTGCTACAAATTTTTAGCAGGAGTCCTAACTTGTCTCACCACGGTGTCAGAGTCAAAAACAAGTTACTGGGGAGCAGCAAGCTCCTGCATGTCAAATAACCAAGTGTGCTTAGTATTCTTCCATCCAGCTACTTTCAATGCCCCTGAACTTGCTAAGATACATTTGGCCAGTCATGCCTTAACTTGTAAGTATCCTCAAGACTTTGTTGCGGCACTTCAGTCCCCAAAAAGCTCATCCAGCTTTAATGTTGAGCCTGAATGTCAAGAATTATCCCTGCGCTCTTTCTGCTCCCAAATTATATTTGACACATGATGTTACAATTTTCAAGCTAAGTTGTTTCCTTTCGGCATTCACAAGTAGTCTTAAAGCTTCACAGTTTAATCTGTCATGGCGTGATCACATCCTAAAAGAATCATCAGCTCAGAACCGTCCTCTCCCAGTGGTAACTGAGGACTATTCCTACAGCAGGGCAGCAGATTATTTAGAGGGAAACACAGAATTAAAGTATTTTTTGCTTCTTTAAATACAGCTCACCAGAGGGAAATGGAAAGCAGACTGCTATGGCTGCACAGTCGAGTGTTTGAAAGAAGAGTGGTGATACCATCGTTTACACAAGTTGTTTTGTCCTCTAAATTGCTCATAAAAACTCCATTTCATCTTCATATTTTTCTCTACTTGTGTCACACAGTCAGACTCCTGAATGAAATGCTGTCATGCACCAGGACCAGGTAACAACAATTGTACAGACTGAGCAGGAGAAGCAAGTTATGAGCACAGGTACAAGTTAATACATATGAAAATCTTTATGAATTTTAAGCATTGTGGAAGTCCCAGGAGTCATATGAATACAGGCAAAAAGGGCATAATCCAAAATCCTTCATGTACAGAGGAACATACATGTTCCCTTGTAAGAAGCTAGTTTTGTATTAATTAGTGAGCTCTAATCAGCAGGCTCTCATATACCAGTTGCCTACTGCAGAAATTGTATGTCAACACATTAGGATTATTATTGCATTTGCACGAACATTGTCACAGAGTTTTGATGGTTTTAATTGAGACATGCTTTTTCTGATTATATTTTAACAAGATTTATGAATAAATACCACAGCAAGAAGTCTGCAACATCTGGATGAGTCTCGCTCAGAATCATTATGACAGCATTTATTTTATCAGAGTCACTGGAAAATACTCTTATCTCTGGTTACATGACAAGCAGCAAGAATTCAATCTGTGTGTCTGGTGTGTAGGCTGATTACTACCCCTTTAATAGTCTGCATTGTTAACAGCTGTGCAGCTTGAACTGTTTGAAAGCCTTTTTCCTTCCTAACGGAACAAAAAAGCTTCCCACCCTCCACCCCCTGAAATTTAACCACTTCTCTCCCTTTCAGTGAAGATGCATGCTTCTGGGGAAGCTAAATCCCAGCATGCTCTTTTAGAGAGTGACCTTTATAGAGACGCCGCCAGTCCTTGATCAAGTGACATGTAAATGTAATAGGCAAAGTTGTCACTGAAAGTAGTAATCACAGCCAGAGAAATAAAAAATAAAAAGACATGAAGTCAGCTACCCAGAATTCCCTTTCTCTTTAGGAGCATAAGCCCACAGAGAAATAAGAAAATAATTAGAAGTCCAATTTGTAATTCTCCTTAATTGTCAACAGCAGAAAATATGTTCCAACGTGACTGTATAATACAGATATACTATTCAATTGTTTACAAAACACATCTTTCCTACAACATTGTAATTCTACCATCATCTTGCTATCATGTCCTGTTTATCTGTTTTGTGAGACAGTAAACTTCTTTGCAATGAATGACGAGAAGCAAACTTACAGGGGAAATGATTACCAAACCAAAGAACACCTTACCATCTGGTGTCCAACCTGAGGGCAACACAACTTAATATTTTCATAATATTAAAAAAAAAAAAAAAAATCCAGTGAGTACACTCACCATTCTCCTCCTGTGATACTTTGAGGGATTTCATTTTTATTTGCCAATCTCCATTCCACTCTAAAGAATGAGAAACTGCTGCATGCTGATTGATTGAAGGTCAGTGACCCGCTCTTCTGAGTAGTGAATTTTACTGGGGAGAAATAACATAAAAAACCCACACATTACGACTTTCTTTTGCATACTCAGGCTCTGCAGCATCTTAGTACAATGCTTTCAGATTATTGACTCCGTATCATCACACAATCAGAAGAATGAGATATCTTCCTGCAGTTATTGCTATTGAGAACATATCAAGTGTTCCCAGCAAAATGAATTATCAGCGTTTAGGCATTCAGACCAACAAATTAACTGTCTAGTGAAGTTCTTTCTTAAGAGACCCTTGGGGTGGGGGAAGGGGGGAAGGAAACAAAAGCACTTACTGTGTTCTTGTTTCCACCAATTGTATGGGTTTATGTTATTATTATAAAAAATATGCCAGGCATATTTAGGGGCAATATTTTTATTAATTATTGTTCAGGGAACCCACTTAATTCTGAATGAACAGATGTTGCTCCATTAAAGTAAACCACAGCATCTCTTTTGAGGGAACAAATGATGTTTACCTGAGACAGTGGTTTCATGAGAACATTTATGCCTTTATTACTTCACTGGTAGAAAAATAAGGCTTATAAGAATGGAATTTAACAAAGAAATACTATTGTAGAAGAAAAGGTTGAGTTAATTTTTTGTATGTGTTTCTTCAGTGAAGCTGAAAACCAAGAACTTTATTATGGAGTTTGCATGACAGTAATATGGATTATTCAGCATTTAATTAAGTGCTTGTTAGGTATGTATTTTTTTTTTTGTCAAGAAGACAGGGTCTATTGTTTAATTTTGTACCCATATGTACATATTCTGCATATGTATTACAGTCAAGAATTCTTATAGCCCATCTTGATCATCCTTTAGAAAACAACACAGTGCAAAGCATATATGTATAAATCACATTTAAAACATGTAAATTCAAAATTCACAGTCAAATGTTCATTGGAAAAGGTTGCAGAACAAAACCACAGACTGACACATTCCTTGGCACAAGCCGTTACCACATGCTGCATGTGGGCACCTGGGCAAAGCTGCTGTCAAATTCACAAACTAAGCAAAATCCTGCCAACCCTTGAAAGAATCTGCTCCATTTTGGTGATAGTCATCAACTCACACATTTCTCTTTGCACTGTGAGGGGAGTTGAGCACCTGCTCAGGTAACCACACTACCTACAACCCTGAGATAACCTCCACAACCGCAGCAGGTAGCTAGGAATAACCATCCACTGCAAATCCCACCTCATTCTACTTGCAGTGAACAACTGGTTCTCTAACTGCAACACAGGTAACATCTGAAATGCAGCCATGTACCTATTTTTTCCCCAAGCCTTTGATTTATTTGTTCCACATCTACCTTAGACTGCTATCTGAGTTGCCTGGAGCTATAAACCACCACAGACGTGATTCCTGTTCACGTAAGAAAGGGCAGTAGAAACCCTCAAGACCCCCAACTGAACAGGGATTTGGATCACTGAAGCTTGGCAGAGAACATGCAGAAGTAACAAGGTTGGGAATTTCAACTGTGTCCCAGAACCACACACAGGAAAATCTGTGTTGGTGCTGTGCCACTTCAAAGCACCTCCTGTGCACCTGCCCAAAGACCCAGCAACAGATTTCTGTCAATTCCCATGCTACTTCTCTCCCCCGTATGGGCCACCTCTCCACCCTCTGAGGTCCAAAGCTACTTAGAAAAAGATATGCTTCAAGAGTGCTTTGTTTTAGAGTTTCAGAAGCAAGCTTTGACAAACAGCTTGCAACTGCAGCTCAGTTTTGCTGGGCACACACACTTCAAGGAAGTGGAAAGCACCAATAATGCAGCACAGCCAGAGGCATATGATGATGCATATTGAGGACAGAGGGCTCGCTAGGACACATGGACAAGGAGAGTAAACTTTGGGGGTGGTACAAAGTGTGAAATCAATCAAAACATTGAAAAAAATTAATAAAATTAAACCTCTGCTTCCAAATTAACCAGGGCTGATCTAATCACTTGCTGCCACATTCCTGATTTGTTCTGTCCATCACAAACTGGGGCTCTGCATCCTCTCTGTGCCAGCACTGGCCTTCCTCCAACGCTGCACTGAGCCATTTCAGTTTGCTAAGCTGGCAGACAGTAGGTGACCACATCAGCTAGGGAGAAGGCACTGTGTGCTCATCTCCATGTGTCTTCCCACCAGACAGCCTCTGCCTTCTCATCAGCACAGGTGGCTCCACACCCATCCCTGAAATCCTGCTAAAGGCTTCCCAGGCTAAACTCCCAGGGCTCTTCTAATGCAATCATTGTCCTTTAACTTGAGATAAAATTGTATTTTCTCCTGATTTCTTAGAATAAGAGGATAACAAAAGTCCCTTTTGAAATCTGGTTACTCAGATTTTACATGGCTGAATCACATGGACAAATTCCTGTGCTAGAAACCTCTTTCCTTAAATCCATCTAGAAGCCAGGAGCCTAGATTTGATAGACAATTCCACGAAAGACCATCACTCATAGCATCCATAGTCCTCTCCACAATCCTCACAATTAACAGCTCCCTTCCTTAATACTTCAGGAAACCTCTTTCATCCTTTGATCCCTCTGAAACACACAGGTCACCAGAAAGCAGGTCAGATTTCACATACTGCTGGCATTTTTACTGAAGATGTTCCGCTCTGCCTTCACACACTGAACACATCCTTCTTTCTCTCTTCCATGCAAGCATTTAGTTCACATAGGAAGAATAACTGACCCAACTACCAATTTTCTCCTGTTGATTTTCACTTAAAAGAGGAGGTAACAACATACAAAAGCTCTCTTATGGGTAAATACTTCAGATGCTGCTTAGATAAGATCTGCATTAGGAATTCTCAAGAGGCTTCCTACCCAAGACTTGCCTTGAGAGGGGCTTTATCTCTCCCTGGTATCATTTATGGAGTAAAGAGGAATGTTCAGAGATGGGAGTCTAACCAGAAAGATGTGAGCCTGAAAGCAGGTATTCAAACTACTGGCTAGGACCATCAGGGAAAAGATGAAACATCCCAGTGCCTCCTTCTTCAGTACCCCAATAGCTAGAACCAAAATGATGACAGAAAGCTGCGCAAGGCAAAAGCACAAGCATTGCAATGTAAGTACACTTGGCAGCAAATGAATGCATCAAACCCAATGTTTGTGCTGGTGGCTCCCTTTTACTGCTTTTTGGGTTGTATAATACAGTTTGGATGCCCTGGGCCTGAGCTGCAGATGAGCAGTTGGCTGTAAAGTTGGTTGTGCCAGCCTTGACTCAGCTTTCTCTAATTTGTCTTGATATGAGTTTAGGCCTCTGCTGAGTACACAAGCAAAACTTGACAATTCTCACATTAATTAACACCTGCAACATTTGACTGCAAAATTGCTTTAGACATGCCTAACACCTAATCCCATAGAAATGGGAGAGCTGTTAAAGCATGGATTTCTCCAGTGGTTTAAGATCACTGCGCAAAGTAATTAAAAACATAATTGTGCTTCCAATTGTTAAGACACTTCATTACTTCCTCAATACTCTGTGTTACTTTCTTGGTATCAAGTACCAAATGTGTTAAGCTGCCAGCACTTCCTAAGGCACACAAAGGAAATTTAGCTTCAAACCAAAATACACCTGTAATAGTTATTCCCCATAATGGCTGCAAATACTTAATTACAGAATACCAAGCCATCTTCATGTTCCTTGCTCCAACCTACCTTATCAAATGGATTGATTCCTATTTCTCTATTCCCCTGCAGAACATCCACAGTGTCTTCCTCTTAGAAGCAGGCATACAGTGTGCAATAAAGGGAATGTCTGCAGCCAGATATTTTGAAGGACAGATATCAACATGGATTGGATTTTATGGTTGATTTTCCAAGTCTAGACATCTGGCCATGTACAAGTACTGACTTCCTTCTGGTACAAAGGATACAATAGTGCATCCACAGGAGACAACATTAGTTGTACCCTGAACCGTTTGTAGTCTGAAGTTTTCAAGGGCCTTAACCGTAAGTCTTAATACCATGGATATTTTTTTTAAAGGTAAATAGTAATTTTGAAGCACTAAAATACAGCATCAAGAGCCCGTCAGTGTGACATACATACTAAACCCACTTAGCTGGCTCCTTTAACAGTACCTTCAAAAGATGCACCCCAGGTAGGTTCGCTACTTGCAGACATGTGCAACTTTAAATTTCAGAAGGGATTTCACAGTTGATGGACAATTTGTACTTCTAACTGAAAGCAAAGGTAGGGAAAAAGGGAAGAACTGAGCCCACATGCACTTTGAAGACTCCATTCCCATGAAATCCCTATATGGAAACTGACCTAGCACGAAATTCCAGTGAATAACATTGCACTTGCTCTACTACCTAGCACCTGCTGGATCTGTTCTGAGACAAGGCAAAAAAGAAGTAATGTATTGTGACAGAAAGAAAATCCCATTACTAGGAAGTAAAAAGTGAAATGTGCCGTTGGTTTCATGCAAACTGAGACTGCCAAGTGATTCAGTAAAATATTTTTAAGATGTCCTAGAAACTTCTCCATGCAATACCAATTTCTCTGATTAAAGGCAGTGTTATGTTAAGAGCCATATAATAGTTCTGTCCCAACCCTGCATAATAGCTCTGAAAAGACTGCATCAAAAGTTTGCAGTTGTAGAGGAAATAGTTACTTGCGTGGGTTTCATTTTTACACATAACCCCCAGGGTAAGAGCTGCATCTATTTTGGATCAGATCTCTTATTGAAATCCACTGTGCTACAGAAATGAAGTTTTTCTCCACAGCTATCTCTGAAATCATTCATCAAACCTTACAAATTGTCAGAATTGGTAGGAGAAGCTCCTGCGGCGAAATAAGTTTAGGAGTCTTGTCGGGTGTGTTTCCCTATGCATCCAGACAGGCAATCATTAAAAACACAAGGCTAGACAATATACATTTCCATTGTGAAAGGACTTCTATTGCGAACAAAAAGGTGTATTTCAAGGGAATGGAATATGCCATATGAGTAGCCCTGAAGTAATTTCAAAAGTGTGTAGATGTGGAAAGACCTGTGTTCCAGACAGATCGCTTTGAGTAACATAGTGAGCTCTGTGATAGTTCCAGCCGTATCTGCAGCAGCTTATGGAAATTGCATCCTTGTAAATTCGTAATAAACACATGGGATGCAACACACGTATAACTAATTTTTCTTCTGGCTTTTGCTTTGTTCACATCCAGCATGGACTCTACATATTAGAAAGGTAGGGATAATTCCCAATGTGCAGTGTTTTGAGGGGGACCCTTACAGGATGGTCTTACATCACCTAGTTCATCTCATAGGAATGATTTGTTTGCAAGAAAGGTAATACAAGGACAACTTAGAGATTGGTTTTGAACTCTTTTAGAACAAGCCATGAACACTTCAGATAACCAAGCTGTCATGTCTCTTCAGAGAAGAGGTCATCATGAAGATACAGCTCTTTATATGTCAAATTTACTATTTTGCAATTTGTTGTACTTATTAACATCAACTAATTGACTCCTTCTGAAAGGAGATGAGAAGACAAACAAGTAGGACTAGATGAGACAGACACAAGGCAGGCTGGGAGAGGCAGGACAGTCTATCATGGTTTCTATCCCATATGTTCACTTACCAAACTCAGCTGCTGGAGCTAAAAAGTGACAATAAAGAAGATGAATGGCTACACACTTCTCAGCAAAACTCAGATGTCTAGATCCTTCAAGTTTTATTTCCCAATAGAGTGAACTCATGCTCAATGGAATTAGACTGAAGTGCTACAAAAGTGTCAGGAAGCTACAGGCAGAGCTTTCACTGGCAGTATCCGACAAACAGTGAATACTATGCAACATTCCAGCAAGGTTTGGGGGTCCTACTAAACCTTTAGATGTTAAGATATCTGAAAAAGTTATGTCTCTGCAAATTCACTCACCTGTGAACTGTAACATTAAATGAAAAGGTACAACAAAGCTTAGTGAGAGCCTGTTAATAAACTTCAAGGTAATACAAAAAGATTTCCTATCAATGAGTAAAGTTTTGATAGTAAATAATTTGTCTATCTCAAAGTATTGTATGGATGTAAAGTAACCATATTTGTTTTGATAAGAATATATAAGCCATTATTCCACTTGGTGATCCTAACAGCAACAGCTCTCCCTAAGCTCTCCCTAACCAGACAGATGGCAAAGATTTCACTGAACATTTTCCTATCCAGAGCTCTTTGAATAAAAGGAAGGTGCTGCTGTCTCAGCAGCTACATTAACCTTTTCTTCATTTTCCTTAGACCCACAAGAACTTTATTTCATTATACAAAAGAACAATTAAAGATTACTAGATTTCCTAAACAACTACAATAGCCAGGTTTAGAAATTCCAGTCAATTTTGAAAGACTCTAATCTTCGAAAGGCTGCATTCTCCAAGTGCTAAAGACAAAGAGTAAAGACCGTGGCTAAGCTCGCGAGATGAAAGAAGAGCAAGAATAAAAAAGGAGGTTAGCGTCTCTGGAACACTCTATGCCAGACCTCTTTATTTCCAGTCATGTTTTTCAATCAATCAGCTACGCTCCCGGAAAAATGTAATGTCTTTCCTTAGACATTAAGCTACAAAAGAAAAATGCAGGCATAAAATCATATATACTTCCAGAAAGCACCCTCTGCACTACGCTGATATCTGGCCTGCTGCCCTGCCTATTAACGTCTCAATTTCTCAATGCTGCAGAACAAATGGGGAAGAACAAAGCATGAAGACTTGCTTTTACATCTTGATTTTCACTCTTCTTTGGGGACACAAAAGTAAGCAGACATTAATTTCTTGGTTCAATATTTTTAGAACATTGCTGTAGGAGAAAAGACCTGGGAGTGGGTAGAAAGGAGAATATTGAAGTTCAACAAAGAAATAGGAAAAAAGATCTAAAGGTTCCCTGCAGGAAGGACAGAGCAGTAAAAGGTATTTCAAAGAATAACAGCACCCTCATTGATAAAAGTCACTGAGCAAGGAACAGCAGGGATCTCTGACAGCTTCTTCCAGGAAATTACTCATGGCAGCCAAACTTGGCTGACCGCCTCAGCTGACAAAGCTGTCTATTCTCTGGAAGAGTAGGAACAGAGGTGAGAATCACGGCTCCAGAAAAGTGCCCAGGGTGATAGCTTTCCAGACTCAGGATAAAAAAAAATATTCCCTTTACTCCATTTACCTCCACTAAGAGAGTTTAGAATTGTCAAGTACAATCTCTGAGTGAGCAGTGGGTGGAATATGAAGGGTTTTCTTTTGGCAGATCCAGCCCATTTTAAGTTAAGAAGGTTTTTCCTCATGCCTACATGAACTAAGAAGCATTGGGAAGACCAATCTTTTTTC
This sequence comes from Acanthiza pusilla, assembly GCA_036630365.1. NCBI lineage: Eukaryota > Metazoa > Chordata > Aves > Passeriformes > Acanthizidae > Acanthiza > Acanthiza pusilla. Next base: position 10,496,914 of record JAXCHO010000164.1, read on the forward strand.
ACAGAGTATCTGTAACAGGTTAGACATCCTTGGTGGGGAGAAGGAATAGTTGATCCTGCCTTAGAAACTAAACTGGTCTAGGTGACCTTTTGATAATACTGTCAACCTGTCAGTCCAAACACATTTTAGGTCAGAAATGACATTTGGGTCTAGGATGTGCTGACAAACATCTTTAGGCTGAAACAAAAACTCAGCCTCCAATCTCAACCAGCACTGGAGCCAAGACCCATAAAAAGCAGTCTTTTTATGATGTGGCTGTCCCTGCAGTAGGAGAAAGGACGTTGAAGCCTTGCCAGCTGACTCATCGCATGGACAATGACTTGCTGCTCATCAGGCATGGATTGCAAATGAAGATCCAGTGGTTAAAAGCTAAACTACTTCTTAATCTAGTCAGACATTCTGTTCTTCTGCCTACATCAGTATTGATTGTGATGTTTTCTTATAGTAGGTTTCCCCACCCTGCGTTAGAAGAGAGTTCTTTTCTAAATGCTCCTTCTTTGTGTCTTGTTTGCAAATTTACTGACGCTGAATTATTTCCTTTTATGGAACTCATGAATAAAATATGAAGATTATAAGTTCAGGAGTCTTTGATGTGTTTTCAAGCATTAGGAGCTCAATCAGTTCTGTGCAGATATCCCTTTGAAGTTTCAATTGGGCATTTTCTTCCTCAAAAAAGAAAAGCTTCTGTCCTTTTGAAGGATGACTGTCTTAAAGATACACTATTTATTTTGGCTTTATTCTTGATAATTGTTTAAAAGTCAGAGAACAGCACAAGGATCAGAAAAGAAAATAGTAACCATTAAAAAGGGTTATCTTTGGCATAAATGTGGATTTATGAACCTACAAGGACCTTTTGACTTATCCCATTTCCATACCTATCAACATCAATGAAATTATTTCAATATCAACTTGGAATAACACAAGCCAGACCTCAAGCTAGATTATTCTCAGAAATATAGAGCAACAATCATTCCAAGGAAAGGCTCTACCTCTTAACTTGTGGCAAGTTAAATGACCAAGGAGCAGTGCAAAATTTCAGAAAGACACACTAAAGGAAAAAACCACTAAATTTTGCCATGCCCCTGCTTACATAGAAATATTGCCCTTTGTATGTACTAATGCTCATAATGTGCTATGTTGCTTTTCAGTTTTGTCAGATTCCAGGAACGAGATGTGATTGTTCAGAGCCGGAGCAGCTCCCACAGCTTCAACACCAGTCTCCTTGAAGGAGTGCATTAGTGCCTTGCAGTGACATGCATCATAAGGCACTGTGGAACTGCGAGCACACTTTACCCAAAGCTCTCCCATGCAGTCATCCTAAGCCCAGAAATAAAATCAATTTGCTTTAATTCTCTTTCTACAGACATCATTGTCTGCCAGTTTTTCTTAAGGAATGCTTCTTTCAGAAGATAAAGTTTTCTCACAAGGAAACATGGTCTTTTATTCTCTGCACTAATTGCTTTTTTCAAACCACATCCTAAAGAAGTGACTTGTGCAATTTCTATAGGCATGGTCTTCTGCAACAATGACAGGACTCGAGTATGCCCAACCAAACATTATAATAACCTGCAGTAAGCTGCACTTTATATTCAGCTCCACACAGCTACAAAATCAGTCAAATAACAAAACTAATCTGTGTTGAACTCTGTGAGGCTTCAGTATCAGCATCACTGGTAGCCAAATTAGGTGTTTTTGTGCCTGCAGTACCTGAATATTCATTGTTTTGCCCACAGATGGATTCACAGAAGCAGCAAGAGAAACCCCGAACTTGAGCACCCACATATCTCCAGCACACCATAACTCTCTTTATGGAAATGGCCAGATGCTCACACAGAGATATCAACCCTGATTCCAACACATAGTTCTGCTTTCACATGCAGGAATTTGGGGTCTTGCCTTCTAATAACCTCCTCAATAAAGATGGGTTTGCAAAGCTGCAGTGAAGTCAAAGTGCTAGAGCCTCCTAATTACTCACGCATAATACCAATGATCAGGCACCTCTTGGAAGGTCAGCCTCTCTCTGCCCCAATCCCATATGGACCATAGAGTGCCTGGCTGAAACAGTCCAGAAAATGACCCCAACAACACTCTCCAGATCCAGTAAGAAAGTGATCTCACACCATCACTGCCTTCTGCTGGGATTCTGCCCCTGCAAGCTTCTATTTGAGCGACTCGGGTGCTCAGACCTAAAGCCAACACTGCACATTATTGGACTTCACTACGCATTCAGCCAAATGGAAATCAAAAATAAAGCAAGCTTGTGAGCACACCAAGGAAACCCAGGCTTATTTAATATTAGAATATTAAAAATCAGGCTTTTTACTCTCCCTGGCAAGAGACAATTTTATTGCAGCTTAAAAAAGGCATTCACACCATTTGTAAGAAGCTGTAGGTGTGAAAAGCATGAGGGAGATCAACAGCTCTGCAGTGAACTAATACATTCAAATAAATAGTATGATTAGAAATGAGAATGTTGTATTCTTGACCTAATTTTGCTTCCTTAGTGGCTATGGGTGCCAAATTACACTGTGCAAATGGCACACAATTTATTCTTTTACATGCGATTGAAGCAAGGTTTAGAAATTACTTTTTATGGAAGATGTTTAACAGTTCTAATTTTTTGTACTTTTTATCAGTAGTTAAAAATGAATGAAAATTACTTTAACTACATGATATTAGACAAAGAATAAATAAAACTGAGGACTGCTGAAAGATTATTTTGATACATTTTAACCATTTAAATAGTCTAGATATGCTGGTAATGTGCATTTTACAACAATTTTCTTAACTCCTTGGGTAGGAATATGTAAGTAAAAAAATTCTCCTCAGGCATAAGCGCACTTAAAGTGGTTATTACAGCTTTTAAAGAATTGCAGTTATTTTACATGCACTTAGCTGAAAATAGTATTCAAAACATTGTCAGACTCCTGTTGCTGTGGCAACACATTGTTCATGGTTTGCCTGTCTGAGCCAACAAGAAGTCTCAAATATTGAATTAAATGTACTTAAGTCCAGCACTTAGATTTGGCCACCATGTCCCATCTAAAAGCCAGTTTACTTAATTTCTTCCTAGAGGTGTCCTCTCATTGAGAGCCAAAATGTTACTTAACATACTCACTGAGAGCAAAGGCCTTTCCAGATGTTAAGAAAAAGGATTGTTAACACTGTGTGGAGCAGCACTACAGACAATAACAAAGAGGGTTTTCACTTGCCACCGCTGGATGGGGTAGAAGTCAGCAAGAGGTATTGCTCCTTAGAGCTGAAGCCACTCTGCTTGTCGAAGATAAATCAGGAACTTCACTGCCATTTCATCTGTACGGAATCATTCCACTGACCTCCGTTTAGTTCCGAGCTAGTGAGATTTGGGCACTCTTTCTGCTTTGCAGCAGAACACCCCAACCTCTGTGCCAGCCGTGCTGCTCCATGGGGTGCTTTTGCCCCTCCCAGGGCAGAGCTGCTGGGCCATGGGGTACAAAAGCAGCAAGAGGCGTCTTCTGGAAAGCAGGGCAGCTTGGTGTGCCTGGTACCAGCACTGCATGAACAATGACAGAGGTGGGGAAGGATCAGAATGCTGCTCAAAGTTCCATCATGTGTCATCTTAAAGCCAACCCTAAAATACAGCATTAAGCTCAGAATGTACGCACCATTTCTGAGCAACAAAGGAATATGGCCTGACCATCAATGCTGCCCTCACTTTCCTTAGTAAACTTTAGTATTTGGCTGTTTGCAATCCATCTGTCAACAATTTCACACAAGAAAAACATTAGGTAAATTTACAGTTAATTAATTCTTACATTTTCAGGAAATTCTCCATTGTTCTGGGGAGCACACTCTTTCCATACCTACACTTTTCTGCATAATTCTCTTCTGGGTGTCTCTATAACAAAATTGTGTGCAGCAAATTACCTGTATCCAGGAGACACAAAAAAGCTGAGTTTTGTTTTGCTCTGACACTGCCCTTAAGGGAAGCATACTTATGACCTCTGATTATTGTATTCTGTGCTCCAAGGGAGAATATTATTATGCTTGCATTTCAATTTCAGCTATAACAATAAGCAACTGCCCTACTTTGGATCTGAACTTCCTCAAATACAAAAATCCAGACCTGCCAGCTAATCAGACGTCATTTCCCTGAGTCTAAAGAGAAGGGAAATATTCCCTCTATGAATCACCTGTGGTGACTTTGATTTATCTTTCATTAGCTGCAAAATGACTACCTAATACCTAGCTACCAGCCTAGATGGCAAATGAGGCTCCCAGGAAAGCATTTATTTAGTTCACACATGACTTCACAAGGCAGAAAGTTACTATGGTTGGAAGAATGTCAAAGAAACACATCATTAAAGCCAAATTTCCAATATAATTCATTCACCAGAGGGAAGTAAAACAACCCCTCTCAATTTCACATCCTCTTATTCCTTCAAAACCATCTGCATATGCCAATGATAGGGAATAAAAGGAAAGTCCATGGAGAATACGAAGGTGATCTTCCTGCAGGTCTTGTGGGGGCATTTAACAACAAAACAAATTCTGATGACCACAACCTCACCCCAAGCCATGCTAACATACTCACTGCATTCAGTGGGCCTGGCCTGAGATCCCATTAGCTGTCCCTAAAACGGGCTGCCAGTCCTTTCATCGTACATTGCTGCCTTTAGCTAATTAGGCAGTAGGATGCAGAGAAATCTCAGCATCAAAAAACCCCCAAAGAATGACCAGCATACCATAAACCCTTGCTCAAATAAAACCTTCCTGAAACATGCAAACCACACTTCAAAGATGAAGTAACAAGAAATCATGGGGGAAAACTCCATGTCCAAAATATTTTCAATATATTGTGTGCTACTTAATCTTCTACACCTTGCTGATAGTGGCAACGATTTCCTGTGAGTGGTTAAAACTGAAGAACATGAAGCTTTTCTTGAGTGCATGATTACTGCTAAATCTCTATAATAGAAAGCCCAAAACTAGGAGGGAAAATGTTTTTACAAACTCGATCAAAAGCTTCCAGAAAGTGATCTGTTTAGGTGGGCATGCCCATGTCATAACAGAGAACACAAATAAATCCAAAGAAGCACAGAAACACTCCAAATAAAACCAACCAAACAAGAAAGTCTCGAGTAAATGCTAGTGTGTTGGTTTTTTTTGTTTTTTTTTTTTTTTTTATAATTTCACTATGTGAATGGGAAAAAATAGAGAAACCTTGGACCTTTGACATTCTCACCAGTTGATTCTTTTTCCTGCTGTTTGTTTCTGCCTACATTTAGGCATTCAGGCACAGGCTTTTCTTTTTCTGTAAAGAAATAGGACTGAATCATGCCAGTAACAGCTTTCACCCCTAGCTTTGCCCTCCTTCCTGTAACTGACTGCAAACCATTGAAATTTAGTCATGAAAATAAGCACCTGCAACTTCTGTAAAATTTACCTTAAACAGGGATAGCTCCAGTTGGGGGGTATTTTTTCTTCTTTTAATTATTATTATTAAACAATAGATTAGAGACAATTCTTTTGTGGAAGAAAGGTGCTCTTTTATTACATCAGTCTAAATTAATCCCATGTCCATCCTTGAAATACTGATACTTTTCCACAGGTTTAGAACCTCTTTTTTATCCTGCCTTAAAGCTCTCTGCAAACATTACAGCAAGGTCTGCTCCCCCTGGATTTGAGCTGGCTCCTCTCCAGTTCATCGGCTCACCACAAGTTATATCTCTCCCACCTGTTTCTTCCCCCTCAAACAATTTTCTTGATACTCTTTTTGGTGTGGGAGGAAGGGCCCACACACTGCCTCAGTTCACTTGGTGGATCAGAGGTTTGAGCAACTGATTCCACGTATTGTGTGGGCAGAGGGATGCAAGAAGGAAGATTCCAGCTGCCAAACCTTCTGAGGAGGGAAGGGAAGGTGCTCTGTGAAAGAGGAAGCTTTACATCTGGAGGAACCTGACATCACATCTGGAGCCCATTTGACAAAGGGATTTTCAACAAAGGCCGGCTTCATGGATATTGGGGAATTTCAAAGGCAGAAAACCTCCCCATGCTGTTACAGTGGTGGTGTTCAGCATCAATGATAACAATAGTTCCACCCTGAGCTATAGGAGAGGGATTTCTCCAACCCTGGGAACTGTAGCTATTCTTACAATTTGGAAACCTGCAAATAACGTTTCATACCACACACCTCAAGGATTAAATTCCCTTGGGCCATAAATAGCAGTCTCACTTCTTTTCCTCACTTTGCCTCGTAGCAATCCAATGCCATGTTACTCCTCTCAGGACAGTATCAAAGATATTCTCCACTCAGGTGCACTTCCCACTCTCCCTTCCTGCTGGAGAGCCAGCCTTGCCACTGCTCTGTTTGCTGGCATCCATTCACCCTCCTGTTCTAACAGCACTTCCCGACTTCACTTCAGCTCTAGGAGAAATGCAAAAGAATTTTGTGTTCAAATGCTATCCAAATATTTATATTTTGCTTATATAGTTTAGTTAATGTGAAATCACTACCAGCTCTTCTTTTCTTTTCAAATAATGAAGCCATCCAGAACAGATTTTCTATAAAGCTTAGCTCTCATTTCCATGCCTCTGAAAAGCTGCCTTTTTAAAATGGTGTTGTTTACAGCAATCATTGGAAGCTGCACACTTTTCAGAATCCAATCTTCAGTTCCACTGAATGTTTCAATATTACTATAGCTCATGTGCCCATGGAGTAATATAATTTTTCTCCAGTGAACATACTATCAGCTATTTAGCTCTAGCAGTATTAACTTTTAAGAGTCTGAAAATATCAAAACAAGAAGTCTGTATCACTCCTTATTGGAATAACTGATAATTAAAGCAACACATTAATAAAAATATAGTTTGGGGTCAGATTTGGGGGTTTTCTTCTTTTTCCATCCCTTCTCCCTTCCTTGAGAAATTTATCAGGTATCACATAGGAAAAATGTTACTGAAAAGGCATAACAAATTTACATTTGTGCAGTAAGACTTAGATAAGGTCAAGTGATTACCTGATTTATAATGTCTTACTGATGTATTCCCTCAAATTACAATTTTGACAGCCAGGTATCTGACAACCCTGGGTTTAGTACCTACAAAGACTATTTCTAGAAGTCTGTATTTTTGCCATTCTTTTCAGAGATTAAAGACTCTTTTTTAGTTGCCTTTCAAGACAGATATAGACACACTGGAGCATGTCCAGTAAAGGGCCAACGGAGATGATTTAAATATACTGAGAACATTGGGATTGCTTGGCATAGAGATGTGAAAGCTAAGAGCAGATATTATGTGTGTGGGTAGCTGACTGAAGCAGGGGGTAGGATGGTAAATAAGACAGAGCCAGACTCTTCCCAGTGTAACTCAGTGACAATGCAATGGACACAAATGGAAATATAGGAAATCCCTTTTAAACATAAGATAATGCTATTTTATTGTCAGGATGATCAAATGCTGGAACAGCCTGCCTAGAGAGATTTTGGAGTCTCCAGCCCAGGAGACATCCAAAATCCAACTGGGCAAAGCTCAGAAGTCCTTTCCAGCCTTAGGTATTTCGCAGTTGTGACTCATGAGCAACCACAAACTACCTGCCTCAATATTTTTTCATTATTTTTTGCCCAGTAAATAAATAAACAAAAGGACACAAATAAATCACTATTCTTTATGAAATCAAAGGCACTCCCACAGCAAGAGAAACATTATTTTTTCCACAGAAAGAAGTATCCAAAACTAATTTCTCACAGCCAAAACCTGAAATGTGTCTATTCTTAGAATACAAAGAGGGAAAAGACAGACGATTCCATGAAAAGCTGTGAAAGAAGAGAGAAAACAAAAAAGATTTCATACCATCCCTGGCAACAAAATCAACTTTCCAGGCTATTTGCATGTCTACACAGCTATGGCTATTTTCCATTCAATTCATTCTAGCCCACGATTTCCCCAACTCACATTTTACATTTTTCTTCTCATTTCAAATGCAAGAATCCTTTCATAAAATCCTCTTTACAGAAACTCATAGCACTCAGACCCAAGGGACCCTGTTGCCTATGGAGTATTGAATGCCAGCAGGCTGTCAGACCTCACCCACAAATTTCTTGTTCTCTGCAGCACCTTCAGAGCTGTTTGCTTTGCAGGGGGAGGTAAGTCAGTGTAAGCCTCAATAACAGCAGCTTTTCCCATTTCTGCCTATCTTGGTGCTGAGAGATTCAAAATATATATTTTAAAAAAGCAATATGATCATGCTGGTGAAAAGTATAAGTCTATTTCAACTAAATTAAAAAATACTTGAAACATCATACCTCTTGCTCCAAGCTTTGGAATAGTAAGCACAGAAAATAGCAATTTCAGACATATTGGTCACTCCCTGCTAATCTGCACCTCCCTTAACTCTCACTGCAAATTCTGTTCATTTTGAAGCTGCATAGTGATTCTTATTTTCTTAAAAAGGGTATGCTCCCATGAAGAACTAATTTTTCACTAGCAATTTCTCTCATTCAGCATTTGCACTGGTTCAGTATTTTGACTGCCTTGCTGTTACTACATGCAATACAAAATTACTGAAAAGTTAGATGGTCCTCCAAGTTCTATTATTTTCAGACCCTATCACTTTTACATTATGCTTCTGGGATTTTTATACCCTTAGATGGTACTGAGACAGAAATGAATATTTCTGCAAAAGTGAGGATCAATTTCTTCGCTCTCCACTCACACATAATATTTATTTTGTTTCAATATTTGTGATACTTCAAGGACCAGGTTCTTAAAACCAACTGTTGTTAATTGCTTGATTCCTAGAAAATTGGAAATGTTCATAATGACATCAACTCTTCTGTAAAGCTTCTGACAATAATGCCTATGTTAATTGGTAGAAAATTAGTTGGTCTTTGTGAAAGAACTTCCACTTATCTTTCGATTCACATTGGAATAAGGTGATAAAGGCTTCTATCTGCAATCTAAATCTTGTCCCCTCTTGCAAACACCAGACCACACGTCTTGTCAGTTCACACATTGACTAATATAATTCCACACTGGCAGGTCTCCCAGACAGCACTGTAAGAAAATGTCAGCTGGTCCACTGTAATTCTGCTGAGTTAATCATCAGTTCAAAATGTCACCACCCTATTTCCTTCCTCCTTGTCTTGATTTCCTTCTCATAAAGTTTCAAATGAACTTTAAAAACTGTGAGACTGACTCTCCATTGCACCAGAGGATAAGAAATAGTTTGGAAATGAGCAATCCAGAACTGGGGTGAGGTGCACTGAAGTTTCATATCAATATAAAGTAACCAGCAAGTCTTCAGCACTGTTTAGGTTCTCATGCCACCCCCAAATGCTTTACTCCCATCTGAACTCTCTCAGCCCTGAAAGTCCACATAGCCCAGGAACTCTGCATATTCTGAGGGTAGCAGGGCAGCACTTCACCCAGTGCATGATTTCACTTAGGTCAGGCAATGCTACACACTTACAGGTGATATTTTATTTAATTTTGTTTTCCCTTTACATAACTCCAACAGTTTGACAGCAGATCCTCTGGATTGTTTTCTAGAGTGGAAAACATTAAATATAAACCTGCCTATGCAAAAGATTTTAAAACAACAAACCCTCAGGAAAAGAAAAAAAAAAGCAGACTGCACCATCACAGCAGGTTACTTGCTTTGGTGTAGTTAGGCTTTTTTTAAAAAGAGCACATTTGCTTTTTTCCAGATTACAGATGCAGAGTGATACTTTCTAACACTTAAACTTCCTTAAAATACAGAGTGACAGGGGTGAAAAGTCTGTTATTCAGGTGAGACAATATATTGACAGGACAGCTTTCTGGTAACAGCTCAAGTCCTTCCTGCTTTTCACACTCATTGAAATTGTAGGCATACATTTCCACTCATCTTTTAGTCCCTCTATAGTTGATCATCATCTATAAATGCACAAAAGTGTAAGGCACTGGTTTCAGCGTGCTTATCAGCTAAGATATGCACATGGAATAGATTTGACAGCACTGGGGGCCTTCCCATGTTTTGGTAAGAGTGGCTACATCAAATCAGGTGAATGATCCACTCTCTCTCTAGGACAGCCAATTTTTTTCCTGAGTTTTGCAGACAATCAAGTTGCTGAATTGCATCCTGATTCAGAGATGCTGCTGTTATTTTTTTTTTGCTTTTTATTATTATTATTTGTTTTATTGTCCTTTGAGAGGCATCTCTTTCATTAAATTGCCCCTGGAAGTCATGTAAAGGTTTATTACCTACAAAAGTGTGAAAAGCTGCCGCCCTGTTTTCAATCTGACACTTTGTAGCTTCAGCGGCTGCCTCTAAGCTGTAGTTTCTCTTCCAATATGAAAATAAACAAAGGATCCTTACTTACCTCCTGTATCCCACTCAAGGTTTCAGAGACTCCCTGTCATGCCCTCCTCTTATTTCCCACTGTGCTAATATGCACCAACATGGAAGCCTGTCCATACTTTCCTTCTATATCCCTTTTGAGATGTGGGGACCAGACTGCACAGCCAAAATCCATGTTCAGAGTGGATTTTAATGGCATGTGATAAACACAGAATCATCAAATGATGTCAGTTAGAAAGAACCTTAAAAATCATTTATTTCCAACCTGGTCTTGGACACTGACAGGGTTGGGACATCCACAACTACCTTAGGCAACCTGTTCCAGTCTCACCACTCTTACAGGATTTCTTCCTAATATCTATTCTAAACCTACCCCCATTCAGTTTAAAACCATTCCCACTTGTCCCATCACTACACGCCCTTGTGAAAAGTACCTCTCCAGCTTTCTTGTGAGTACTGGAAGGGGATCCAAGAATCTCCTCTTTTACAGTCTGAAAAATTCCAGCTCTCTCAGCCTGTCTGCAGAGGAAATGTGCTCCTTCTCTCTTTGTGACCCTCCTCTGGACCAGCTCCTAAAGATCCACTTTATTCCCTATTCTCTCATCTGGTAATTAATTACTAAAAGCTGAGATCCTTTTTTGGTACTACTATAAATTGATATTACAATCCCAAACATATTTCCTGTGGTGTAGCAGCCAGCCCAGAATCTATCATTTTATATATAAAGTTTGAGTTATTCCCCTCTCTCAACACCCAAATACCTATTTATCAACATTATGCTAGTAACAATTTGCAGTAATTTGTAATAACAGAAAGCCTAACTTTGAATAGAGCTATTTTAAAAATGTTGTAGTGGTTTTGGAAAGGAAAATTATGTCACTTTCTTTTAAAGAATAATCTTGTTTCTAAAGCTACAATCACTCACACTGCTCTAGTCCCTTAAGTGTTAGAATTACCTATATCCTCGAGATATACATCCCCAGAGCAACAGTACTAACACAATTTTTTCCTCAATACACTTTTTACACACTATTTCGTTATTTACAGAAAACATGGTTGAAAATTTGGGTGGAGAGGATGCATAAGTGGAGAAAAGAAGTCTTGCCAAATTATTCTTTCTTTATGCTTGCAAACTGGAATTAAAGGACTAATTTAATTGCATTTTAACAAAATGACAGCCTTCAGGATTTTCTATGCCCTGTCCCGTTTCCTGCCCTCCCTCCCTTAATGCAATGACTTGGGTGTAAAATGCATGAGCAGTGCAGGAGCTACTCAGGTACAAAGCTTTCCCTCAACTAGGAAGCAATCCTGCCACCATTCATTGGGGCAGGGCAAAGTGGAAGAAAACAATCAATATCCACTCTCAGTTAAGTGGTTGTAATCCCAACTACTCCCAGGAGAAAACCACATCTCTGAGCAAATTCCATAAGCCTTTGTGCCTTTCTACCCCCTCTTCCCTAACTTACATTGTACTCAGACATTCTACCGAGCACAGTGACAAATTCCCAGAAGGGTGAACTCTCTAGGCAGCATTTATTTAACAGGGAGAGGAGAAAACCTGTAAGGGTGGGCTCTCACAATTTTGATTCCAGCTAAAAGCTAGCGCTGAGGCAGAAGAGATCCTAAGACAGAGCTAGAGCTGCAGCCTGATCCGTGACAGCTGAGAAGATCATATAGAATTACGGATTTTACCACCTGCTTCTAGATAAATATCTGGAAAAATTCCCAGGTGTACAGCTTGGTACGACCACCCACACCAGAACGCTGTCTGACATGCTTGGTCAGCCCGTAATCCGTGCCTGCTTCCTTGGCCAGCCCAGCTGTGAGGATGGAGCTGTTCAGCCATGCTTTCAAAAAAGCCTAACTAGCCCTGCTCTGCAGCACAGCAAACCAGAACATGTGCCTGGAGACATCCCTCTTGCCTGGCTCTATGGCTTCATAGCGTGGCCAAACCCCAAAATGTGTGTGCTGTACTGTCCTAGAACAGGAGAGGGGGTAGGACATGCCAATAAGCTGTTGCACATTTCCTAAAGAAATATTTCCAAGAAACAGATGTATGCACAAAAAGGAAAGAGTCTGAGCTGTTCAGGACAGAAAAAAGGCCAAAAGCTAACTGCAAAGCTTTGCAGAAAAATTTTATTTTATTGAGTAAATATCAGATGAAGTTAAGGCTGAGGAAATGTAAAGTGATGCCCATAACAAAAAGCAATCTTAGCTTCATATTCACAACAATGGGGTCTGAACAAACTATTACCTCTCAGAAAAGTGAATTCTGAATTAAAAGAGAGAGTTCTATTAAAACACTCAATGAGAGCCAGTTAAAGTGTCAGACAAAATAGAGATAACAAAATAGAGAACAAACCAGAAAATATCTGTATAAATCCAAAGTGACCCTGACTTTTGAATACTGCTTGAAGGTTTGGCCTCTCCCCAAATCTCAAAAAATGCACTGTAGAAGTAGAAAGGAAAAGGAAAACCAGAGGTATGATAGAACTTCAAAACAAGGAACAACTGGATTACCTACAGCTTTTCAGCCTAAAATACAAGAGGGATAATATGACAAAGGTTTAAAATAAAAAATGCCATTAAAAATGAATTTGAAATATGTATGGACTTTTTTTTGTTATAAGAGAAAGCCTAAAAAGCATCAAGCCACATCAGCAGGTTGTGGGTTCAAAACAATGAAAAAGCTACAATTTCCCATGAAACGCACAGCCAAAGTGTAAAGGTTATTATTACAGGATTATGTGAATATCAAAATTTTACACAGGTTCAAAGAGCAGTCGAACATTTTTATAGAAGGCCAATGTATTAAAAGCCATTAGATGAGAATTTCACCTTGGCTCCAAGCAGTCTCTTAGCTCCAGGCTGACAGAAACCACATCCCAGGGAAGCACCACCACTCGTCCTCCACTTGCTTGCTCCCCCAGGCACATGTTGCTGCCAGACCTGTTGTTTAATTTGGTTAGGTCATTTTTATGCTCTCAGGAAAACTGCCTCACTCAGTGAAGGCAGCAAAGTTCTGCAGCTTGTATTAACAGAAAGCACAGAGTGAAGATGGACCTTACTTGAGAAAAGCCTCAGCTCTTTGTCCCACTGAACCCAACAGAATTAAGAGCACCTTGTTTTTCAACTATTTCTGGATGGGCCACAAAGATGTTCTTAGTCACAAACTCACATTCTGGCTCCAGTTATAAATAACTTGTATCAGGTAACAACTAGTTAATTGATAATCCATTAATATTCATAATTTAATAAACACTGCTACTGAGTTGAGTTGACAAGTTATTTCTCCTCACTTCTTTCAATAGTCTGTCTTGTAGAGTTCCATAATTACAAATGACTTAGTCCTAATTATAACAACTATTATTTGTTATTAACTGGCAATCATTTTACAAATCAGGTATTAAAGCAGCTGTAGAATAACTTGTGCATATTTTATTATTCAATTTAAGATAATAACATGTGACATTCTGTGCCTTTGCAAATGCCATCTGGCAGAGCAAGCAAATTCTTACTACATCTGACATAAAAAAATTTATAATTTTTCCAACCCTTTACCTTCAGTTTTAACTATCTGCTGCAAAGCAAAATATTTTATTATCTCACCACAGACTGCAATGTGGATATGGGGTTAGAACTGGGAGTTTGAAATGCTGCACATGAGGGTACAGAATGTCTATTACTGTAAGGCTGCCTGAAGCAAACCAAGTACGTCAAGCACTCGCTGTGAGTGAGCTTTGTCTGATTTGACACGTCCACGCTGTGCAATGGAAACAATTGCAGAGACCTCAGCTACTGTCTCATCCACTTCAGCTCACACCAGAGCCAGGTTTCTGACTGCCACTGCCAATTCACCCCCTCTTTTCTTTCCTGTCATCAAGGGGCTTGGACTACATAAGAATGAAAGGCAAGACCCATTTGTTCCAACTCTCTCCTGCTCTGTCTTTCAGCATTACGAGAGAACACAACAGCTCAACAGTTTAACAGCAGATAAGAGAGAACTCTGTGACACCCATCAGCTGGCCGTGCCTCCATGCAGGGCATGTGTGGCCCCCTTGGGTACCTTGCCTGCAGGGCACACCTTTATCAAGTGTCCCGTGTTCCTGAATGCCTGGGCTTCTTTTGGAAGGAAAATCCTCACAGGAGTTTGTTCATGCTTCATCTTTGTCTTCAGAATACTGGCTGAAATTTGTTTAAGCTTTGTCAAAGGATGCACTGGGGAAGAGGACAGTTATTGCACCTGCAGCCAGTGCCTTGTGAAGAATCCGCTACACCCATAGTCTGGAGCTGGTGGGTGTAAGCAGAGCTGTCCTCTGGGAGGGAGCTCACTGCTAACAGTGATTTACTGCTCATACACGCTCAAATGCCAAGTGTTATTTAGGCTTTGCACAGCAATGAAAAGAAAACAGCAAAAAGTAGTTTCAGGCATGTCTCCCTCTTACCTCGGGGTTGCTGTTCCCCTGGGACAGAGCCAGGCTCTGTGCCTCTCTCAGCATAGCCCTCCAATACAGCTGCCTGCCAGGGAGGAGGGACTTTGTCCCTGGTGCTTAGGTGCCAGCTCCTTCAGGGGCCTCCGGGCAGGACCCATGTATGCTCTCCTTGCCCCCACAAAGCCTCTCTCACCTCCCATAACTGTGGCTGCCTGCAGGGCAATGGCTCCACACTCATGAGTCAGTGGAAAAGTCAAATATTCAACATGTACCAGGTACTATTGTTAAGAACAGCAGGACAGGAAAAATCGCAGAGAGAAATCTTCAAAGACCTGACTGAAGAAACACCTAGGCTAGGTTAATTTTGAGAAAAGTGGGGAAACCCAAAGGAGAACATAGCAGCTATATTTCCAGTTGCCCATGTCTTTCTGAAAAATACGGTTATTTATAAGCACAAATCTCATTGGCTTTCTGTGGTATAAGCAATAATGAACGAAAAAGGTGTGGGGATTGGAGGTCTTTCACTCTTTATCCTTGGAGATTTTATAATTCTATGCTGAAGTCACAAACTCAGGGAAAAAAAGTGGGGTTTATGTTTTTCTGCATTTTGGGTTTGTTCTTTTTAAGAGCCTGATGGAGATGACCAAAGCTTACAGTGTGCTAAATCATCTTTCAGGGCAAAGGGTAAGAGGCAGCAAGCCTTGCTAAGGGACATGCATGGTTACAGCTCATCTGAAAGCCCCAAAAGAGCAAACAAACCCCAGACGGCATGGTCCTGTATCAACTGCTGGCTAATGCAGGACTCGCACCAAGTCTGCAAATACTTTGTCCCTCCAAAATTTCAGTTGTGCCCTAAAGCTTTAATTTCAGCATCTCTTGCAGCTAAATGCCTCTAGTTCGAAGCAACCCATTCTCCAGTTCTAATTCTCAAGGGACCTGGCTTGCAAAGCCTTCTCCAAGCCAGACTAGGCTTACTACAAACCAAAGAGGCCAAAACCCTCTTTCAGAGAGCAGCAGATTCCTATCATCCCAAAGGCTGCAGGAAATGGGTGTTTCTTCAGGACAGTGACAGAGAGAATCAAACCAGGAGGACGGCTCCCAGAAGTCCAATATACCAGACTGACCTAAGGAACACCTGAATGCCTGTGGTGTCTGATGCATTTGTATGGGTAGCTCCTTTTCCTCCAAATTACAATTCGCTTATTCTAAATTAAAGGTTACACAGTACTTCCCTGGGTTATAAAATTACAGATTTTTATTACTAATGTGCACACTATTTCATTACCAGGCTTCATCTTAGACATTAGGAAGTCATTTTCAAGTCAAACCCACAAATTTTAAATAAATTTGGCTTTCACAGAAGAGAAAAAAACAAGAGGTGCCTTCCCTTTTATGTCAAGACTTCTGTTAAAATGCATTCATAGAGGCTCACTTAAATGCCCAGTAAACATTATAAGCATATTATTTGAGAAGTAGATATTATATACGTGAACATAAAGCATGATTTCAAGCAACCTGTTTCAAGCGAGTTTATCTAAAATTGTGTTAACCATTTAGTCACCCCCATGAATTACATATAAGAGAAACAATGTATAAACGATTGCTGACTTGTGATCAGAACAGAGGTCTCATTTAACACTTAATTGCTGTCTAAGCAACAGGAGGAGCACAGAGTCTTCAGAGATGAAAGTCTTACCAGATCTGCTTGAATTTTAGACTTTGTTAATTTTTGAGCAGTGGAAAAACTCAAAGAGTGAATGGAAAACTGAAGCAAACACGACTACAGCTCAGCTAGCTCAGCCCATGGTTCTGGGTGCTGCATGGTAAGACTGTGATGGTCAAAATTTCCATCAACAAATAATATGTTTTGATCACCTACAGTCCCCACTTGGAGGTTGCTATAGCAATAATGCCTTATCCCCTTTTCTCCTTCAAAGCTCCAGCAGCAGAGAACAAATAGCATGCTGCCTGCACCAGAGTCAGAGCTAATTCTGCAAAACTGTGCAGGAATCAAAAAGTCATTTACCTGAGATCTTCTTTTTTTTCTATCACTGTTGAATTGCAAGTCAAACATTCACTAACTGTCCTTTCTTAGTCTCGGAAAACAGAAAAGCTATTGATTTTCAGCACTTTTCTTGCGTACTGAATTCTTGCTCCCATTAAAACGTCTCCAGAAAAGCAAAAGGTTTCCTGCTGTGTTTGCATCCAATGTGAGCTTGCATGGAAGCATTAATGAAGAGCAATAAAAGACCAATAAATGTTGTGTGACAGGACTTGCAATGTGTCAGCTCAAGTGGTTTCTGTTTCTTCTGCCTTATCCCAGAAGATGGAGCCAAATGACAAAGTGTCTGTGGCCCCGACAAGCTGCACGTAGGCACCACTGAACAAAACCTTTCCCAGTGAAGGTAAGGTTAGTCTCATTCAAGGGCTCCCATTGCCAAGGTTGGCTGGGAAGGCAGTCAGGTTTCTTGCAGATTTTTTTTTGCATGTCACAGCTGTTTTATAGCTCTTTGAAAAGAAGGGAGGCCAACTAGATCAAGGTCAGAAGCCTACATTTTCAGAAAGCTAAATGAAAGGCAAAAAACCCTCACCAAACTTCACAGACAAAAAGAAAGCTTTATTTGTGACTGGCAACATCACAAACCTATTTGGTAGCCTTAGAAAATAAGGTGGAGAGTCTAAAATACAATCATATTACTCACCCTTGACTTGCATGTTATTTACAGTAACTGAAAAGTTATGATAAAAGCTGTAAGAAAGAGCTTTCAGTAAATATGTTGGAATTGAGAAACACGCCCTATCCTCACATTCTGTGATTCCCTGCTGGGAATCAATTAAGAAAGCCATGCTGCAAGAGCAGCCTGGCTGCAATGGCATTTAGGGTTAACATAAATCATTCAGAAGTCATTCAAAATTCATCTTTCACTTTGTACAACATGAGGCAATCTTGTTTCTGAGGATAAGCAGAAAGGGGTGAGCAGAGACTGGGCTGGGAAGCTTTTGTTCAATCACAAAACACTTTCTGAATACCTCCCACAGATCACTGAAGAGAAGGAGTGACCTGCTTGGCTGGGAAGACATATAAGGTTTAGCATTTTTAGAGGATGGCTTGCTATCAAATTCACTGATCCCAGCCTGGGCCCCTATGGTCAGTTCAGCCCTGATGGATTCTGGCTTTTATGGTATAATGTTATCATTATAATGACATTGGGCCAAGTTCTCTCTCACTTAGAAATGACTCCTCTCACCTCCAATGATAAGTCAGACAAGTTATTCAGGACGGTGTAAGAGGTGAGGACCTCCTGAGCAACTGCAGAGAAAGAACATCCAAGACTTGGTGACTGGCCAATGGCAGACAAAATGCAATGCAGACTGCAAGTGACACATGGGGGGAAGAAAACAGCCCTAATTTAACATCAAAACATTGATTTTTCCGGCAGACTCCATTGTGCTGCAGTTGTGCAGCATAAAAGAAAGCCTCCAGCTACATGGCAGGACAAGGCATAGTCAGGTAAATTATACCTTGAAATTTGATAGTTAACATAAATATTGTAATTAGCACATGTGGGTTTTGGATTTGTAAATCAGTCTGATTCAGCTCCATCAGTTCTGATTCTCATATGACTTGGATTCTACAACAGAATCTGAAGAACAGGACAATCTAAAGAAATTTGTGTTGGTTAGACAAGAGAATGCCTTGATTCAACTGCATATTCATGCTCTCATTTTGGGTTTATGCTGCACAGAAAGCAGAAAGCCTTTAAATAAAGAAAAACTCTCTTTTTAAAGGTGAGCAAAACATCAGCTACAGTTTGGGAGCAAATGCAAAATACCAAATGAGCCAAAACTTGCATAGGCATACAGATGTTGATAAAGCCAGAATAAAGACAGAGGGGGAGCCCTTTAAGTCCAATGAGTTATTGATACAGACCACAAATGCACAGGGAGGAACACTTAGGACAAAGGATGCTGAACCAAAGCCAAGGATGCCTGTCAGTCCTTTTCATCTGCTGCACACTGGAAGAGACACAGAAGTAAAATATTGTGTAGGAAGCAATTGCAACTGAACTCGTGGAGGACAGAAAGAAACATATCAATTTCTTAGGGAGTTTGCAGATGTGCTCTGTGACCAGGTTTAGCTTTCACTTTGCATTTTGCTTGGGCAGATGGGATTTCTAGACAGCCTAAATCTCAGGTATAATGCAAATAAAACTGGAAACTTCAGGCATGACAGTATACAGGGGAAGAAATGACAGAGGAATTCAAAACATAGGGTCTGGTTAGCTCTAGACCCTTTACCATGCTGATAGATTTGTTCTTCAGCTTCATGGCCTCAATACTTCAGATTCTCAAATCCCACAGCTGGGACCAGATTTTCAAAACTGCAGTCCTCTCCCCTTTTAGAAGCTTAAAGATGGAGGATGCCTTTCAAACAGGATTACTATCTGTATAACATCTTTTTGCCAAAACAAGAGCTAAGCTCTTAAAACCTCTCGGCCCTTTCTATGAGAGAATACAGGCCAAGGACTTAAAATTGTATTAGAAAAAGAGTGCATGTTTTCAAGAGAACCCAAACCCCACAATGTAGATCCAAAATCAATAATCACACAATTTCAACTTTGCTACTCCAACAGTTAGTTAACTACAGGGTTAAATTCATGTCTCTGAGTTTCTAAATTTCACTCTCTACACTCTAAATTTCAATTTCCAACTACTGGATTTTGTTATTTCCTAGGGTCAAGCTCAAAGCTGTCAATTATCAATGTTTTTGTTCCCCTTAGAGGTAATTATAGCCTACGAGGAAGTTGCTCATTTATCTTTGCTTTGATGAGACAAATGAGAGAGAGCTCCTGGAGTCTCTCTGTATAATGCATATTTTTACAGCTCATTTAACCGTGTGTGTTTTCTTCAAACACCCTCCACCCTCACAACACTTCTAGAAGCATGAAGGCTAGAATGGGACTCTGTAGAGGTGTTCCAGATGGGCCCGAGTGTGGAACCAGTGATGTCTCACATACATAGAGGTACTGTCACAAAGTCCAGGAGACTGTTCACCAAAAAAAAAAAAAAAAAAGAAAAGGTATTTTTACCCAGAAGAGCTCTTTATCTCCATTAGCAGAATATGGCATGAGTATCTGCAAGAGAACTGGGTGAACAGTATGATTTTATGTACAGCTACTTTAAAGCAAAATTGTCCTGTCAGGCAGGATTCCAGTTCAGCTCTTTCAAACTATCAGAGGGAGATTTTGAAGGAGAAATGCTTGACATTCAGGATTTAAAAAAAAAAAAATCTAACAGCTTTGGATCAGTATCAAGAGCACAGTGCCCCTCTCCTGCACAGTTTTGGGTGCCACGCACCTTTCTCCTCAAGAAAAGGAGAAGGTAATAAAAGCATATTAAACCCGCTCTTGGTAAATATCACCTCCTTTGAATGAAAGTGATGAGTTATGAATTTCTAAATGAAGACTCACATAGCACACGTTATCTGGCCACTAAAGCTTGCCCACAGCTGGTGCTGCTGATAACTAATAGTATGTGGGGAAAGTGAGGCTTAAGGGAACTTTACAAAGAAGATGTTCAGTATAAGAACTCTTTGAGTTGAGATCCACATCTGGAGCAGCCAGAGCATGTCAGAAGTCACTGGAGGATCAGGAACTGCATTTGACACATCCCACCACTCCCTGCTTCAGTTTTGCAGGCCAGATTATCTGGATATAGACTAGGAAGGAATTTCAACTTCAGTTCTTATCTAAAGCTTTTGATACACTTTTTAATGGCAAGATAAAAATGCCTAGCACACAAAGTGATTCTTTTCTGTCAGATCTGGGAATTAGTGATAAATTCTGATGCAACACCGTAAATAACTCTTTCCATTTAATGATGCTGAGCATGTTAGGCTATGTCAATCATCCCTTGGAAATGAAGAGGAGATGTGATTTGAAATGGCAAGCTGTGTGTGTCTAATCAATAATCTCATTATGTGTCAAGCAAACCAAATTTGATTATCACAGAGCAGCTACAGTCCTCCTCAGTGCAGTTGCAACTCGGTTGCCATTCAAACTCCCAGTCTCAAATCCAGCAGGTGAAACTGGTGGAAGTTTATTTATCTTCCAAATGTGGAGAAATCTAGAAGGTCTGTGAGATAATAGTCCCATGACTGCTGTAAACCATAGGAGAATGCAAACTCTAATGGGGAAAAAAAAGGGCAAAAATGCTTCTGTTTCCTTCTCTTTAAAAAACCCTAGCTTTCTACCCTTCCTTGAGACATCATTTCTCCAAGCCCGTCAGTGGCTCCTTGCACCTCCTTTCGCCTTTGAAACACAAGTAGCTCTACACTTTGGGTAGACTCTTCACTTGATGTGATCACTGGTAAAACCTGTAGAACAATTAGGATTGTTTGACCTTTCTAGTTTTGTTCTCCTGTGGCCTATACAGCCCAGTCCATCTCATGGATTTTCTCTTTTCACTAATCCATCTACAAAGGATCACATTCTGTCTCACTCTGACTTTGCATCATAGCTAAAGGATCTGCACAGGTGGAGGCTCAAAATTAAAATATTGCATGAGACCCAACATGAGATCCAAGTATACTAAAGATCTACTATACTACTAAAGATCTGCAGAACTTCATGACATCAGCCAGACCATTCATCTGCTCCCTTGGTTTGCTCCCCTCATTCATGAGATCATAAGTTCCAAGCTCTCTTCTGCTTCCTCGATATCTCCATATAGGATATTGGCACTGGATGACTTTATTCGGTGTACATTTAGCAGCTGTGTGCACACCACTGTCCATACACAGGGAGAGCTCAGACTCCTTATGTTTCTGCCAGTCAGTGTAAAACCAAATTTTGCTGAAAGCTACCATTTCAAGAAATTATTTACTCTAAGGGTGACAAGTCACACTGGCACAGGTTGCCCATGGAAGCTGTGGCTGCCCCATCCCTGGAAGAGTTCAGGGCTAGGTTGGATGGGGTTTTGATCAGCCTGGTCTAGTGGAAGGTGTCCCTGCCCATGGCTGGGGAGCTGTAACTGTCTCTGAGTCCCTTCCAACCCAAACCAATCTATCAGTATATGATTTGTGTTGAATCAATATTAAAATAACGCTACAAATTCCACAAAACAGTGTGCCCATACCTAGCTTCAGCCTGGTTTCAATAAACACATGGTCTCTTTGGAAGCAATACTAGTATTCTTTATCTCCTCTTCTGTAGTGGCAACATGGTGAGAGATTTGTGAAAATCAAGGGATAAAATGGGCTCATTTACATTTCAGAGGCTGCAGCTGGAAGTGTTTCCTGTCTGCTTTTAAAAAATACTGTTTATAACCCTGAGATTAAGTTTTCTTTTGCCCTATATAAAGCATTAAAATGCTCTGACCTTTATTTACTAAGTTATTCTTCTAATTAACACCGAATGCTTTTGCCCTAGATAAAGAATTGTTTACTGGATCAGAGCTAAGGTTTTAAGATATGATGACTAACAGTACTTTGGGATATAATAAATCAATGCCTTTTCAGTCATAGGTAGTGAAAAAAAGGTGCTCCATGATGTACTTCTGTATCATCAGCTTACTGGCATCAGTTTACTGGCAAGCCTGTAAAGCATCTGCCTTGGATCATCACACCGTGGAGCTGAGAGCCAGATTTCACATGTTAACCCCACGCACAGAGGATAAGGCTCTTCCAGGAGCTGCCGACCAAATTAGGTACCTACAAACAAGCTCAGAAACACCCAGCATCCAGCAGCCCCTCTGCCCCCTCCCTTTGCAAAACCACTGCCGAATATGGCTGAAACATGGAACCTTGATCCTTGTCTCCACTTGCTGAGCTATCTCACGGTCTCAGCACCCCTCCCAGAATAGCCGAAAGGCAGGAACAATTTGTGGAAGCAACAGAGCAGTGGTAGGGCCATAGTTATAATTCTCCTGTGACTCGCGGCGTATTTCGTTCCTGCTGCCATATGATTTTTAAAGTTCTCCTGTCCCTCAGGAAATATATCAGGAGGTTTTTTCCTTTATCCAAATGGGCATTTTCTCTTATTACTTTCTGAAGTAAAGCTTGAGCTTATTTCGGCTCCTGAAGGGACCAGCTGCCCTCAGGAAAGCAGGCAGTGCACTCATTTTCTGGCTGTGGGAGGTGATGGCTGCTTTTGTAATGAGGGGTATACAGAAGGGACAGGATCTGTTTGTTACTTCATTCCACAGCTTTTGCCATAATCCCCACTGAATTCTGAGCATGTCTCCTTTATCCCGTGTCTTCTTTCCATTCCCTAACAACTTGGTTCTAGCAATCATAGGTAAAACCCTGAAGACCTGAGCAGAATTACATTGTTTTGATTCCAGTTTGGTAACATCGCCCAGAACAACATGCTCTGGTTTGAGATAGGTAAGAGCTTAGGAAGCTAAACCTGTGTTGTGCACAATTCAGAGATCATCAGCCCCTGCTGTGCATTTCACAACAAAACATAGGTGCTAACTTAAAAAAGATTTTGCACATTGCTCTTCCCAAATAGTAGCCTTCAGGACATCACCCTTGCTTCCTTTGCTAGAAATGGAAAAGAGGGCAAGACCAGACTGCTATGAAGCAGACAGGAGTTTTCCTGTTGACATCAATAGGAATCCAGACTTTAAGTATCTTATTGTTTCTCTGTTCTTTCTTGTTTAGCAACTGCAAGCACCAATAGCATCTTAATTTGGAGTGGAATACTTAAAACTTTGTCTTTTCAAGGACTGCTAACATCAGCTACTTTTCCTAAGCAATGACCCTTACTGACGGGCATGTTTGGTAATTAAAACTTTTCCTAATGTGCCTGGAAATTTTGCCTGATTAAACCTTTTCTCAGAGTCAGACTGAGTTTTCTAAGGAATCAAAAGGAACAGAAGTTGCATTTTCCTCATGCTGTGCTCATTACAAAGGTCTTCATTTAGCAAAGTGCCTTCCAGCTTGGAGTGCACGAGCAAGCCCACTGAGTCTAATAGGATTATTCCAAGCTGGTAAGGCACGTTCATTACGTATCTTGCTGAAACTTAAATGAGGCATGATGTGATTGAGAAGGATGCAGGGGAAGTCCAGTTTGATCAGGTGGAGTGGAAGGTACAGCTGGACTCAAAACATGAAGTCTAGCCTGTATGGTATGATCAGAGGAAGAAGGCATGCCACTCTCAGGAAGCCAAGCTAGAAAGTGTGTATGTGGCAGCCTGTAGGGTTACATGTCCCAGGAGGCCATGGCCCCTTTTTTGCAGCAGTGTAACGTGCCCTCCAGAAAAAAGTTGGCTTGGGTGATTCTTCCATGCCACGCAATATGAAATGAGTGGGAAAGATTCTGCACATCAGCTGTCCCAACTCTTTTTCAGTTCCCTTACTTTGTTTTTTTCATTGACAAGGTACCTTTCCAGTTAGACTGTCCAAAACCCCTGGAAAAGTCTCCAGAATGGCTAAAACTGCATGCTGTTCTGTAGCATGCTCACCTCCAAACAGAAAATTTAGAAGGACCTCCTGTCATTAAAAAAAAAAAAAAAAAAAAAAAAGAAAGAAAAAAGAAAAAAAGGAAGCCTGGAGCAACACAAACACAAGCTCAGCCCCTCCAGCACTACTCCTCGAGCTCTGATCCTGTCAGCACTCTCCTGCTGTGCCTCAGTAAAAGCAGATCAGGATGTAGCTGTGGAGTCTCTGATGAACACCCTGGGGCTAAAGAAGTTTTGCTGATGATTCATTAGCACATTTCTCTTAAGTCAAATGAAGTGTGTGAGAAGTACTGTTCTTCATGTTGGGGTTCTCTGCAGCCCCAGTGGTCAGTATAAGGTCTGACATCACTTCCTAAACTGGGAGAAGCATTTGGATTCTGGTTTTCCCTAAAAAAATCTGACACAGAATGAGAAACTTTCCAATCTTTTACATTTTTTCTATGATGTTTTTCATATCTTATGTTCAGGTCTGTCAAAAGGGTGTTGGCAAACTACATACCCAACAGGACAATTATCTAACCTTTAACGCCCTTCTAAATTTAAGAATTCTATTCTCTTTAATGTCAATTCTAGGAGATTCAAGTGGGAACTAAAGCACGTTCTGAGACATTTTCATAAAGAGCATTGCAGGTATAAGATTTATATAGCATTGTATTCAGTACGCTTCGGAAACAGATAATCCTATTCATCTAGCTTTGCCTTATCAACTTAAATAGGTTCTCACGTACCAGGCATCTTCAGTAATTGAATAGTGAAATTGCAAAGTGCATACATTATTAATGCTTCTAGGAATAGACCTAGCACTTTGTAAAACAGAAGGAGTAAGATTTCAAGGTGGTGGCACAACTTGCTTTTAACAGCAGTGAAAAAACATATCAAGGAATCCAAATACTTCACTGAATAAGAGAAGTAGCAAGCTAAGCTACTTAGAATATGGAAATATCCCAAAGCACAGTTCAATAAAGAAGCCAAACATTTTGTAGAAAATGTCACAGCTACAGCTAAACAAAATATATAGTACACCAGACGCATTAATGAAAAATCCTCAGTACAGCATCCTACCCCCTCCCCAAGATGTTCAACTGAGTTACACTGGCTAAATCCCACACCCACAAAACTTAACTTCTGCACAGAGCAATTTCTCCCCAGTGCAAGGCAAAATTTCTCAGAAGTGAGCACCAGGATTGTTGTTGTGCCAATGAAAAGAAGCTGTTGCACCTTGATAACACCTTATTAAATTCTTAGAGTAACTGGAGTGATTGATTTCCCTTAGTGTCCAAGGAAAGTGGATCTTTTACATGATGATCTAACGACAAACAACCCAGTAACTCACCCTGTATTTTGAGTCCACCTAACAATGTCACCAACTGTAGTTCTGTTCCATGCAAGGACCTGTAACTCACCCAGAAGTGCCACCTTCTACCTCAATATTAAGTATTTTCCACTTTATTCTAGGATATTCAATTATATGGAAAAATAAAATGCTTTACCCCAGAGTTGGGCTTAGTGCAATCATTACTCACTACATTTTATCCTGTAATACTAGCCTCCACACTTGAGCAGGTGAGAAAGTTTACATCCACAAGCCAACTCTCCTGGGGGTAGATCGCATCAATACCTTCCAGCACTGTTAAATACTGTTGTAATAATTTGGTGTTCATTGAAGTTGCATGGAAAACAAAACACAACCCAACAAGTTGTTCAGTGAGCAATGAAACAAGTGACTGTGGGTATCCTGCACCTATAAGATTGGTGTTCCAGAACAGTAACTCCTGCACATCCCTATGCTACTTTTTCTCTTGGACAAACCTGTCTGGTAGAGCTATTGTATGCTGCGGCTAATCTAGAGCAAAACTCATTGTAGATTACACTACTCAGTACAAGAAAGACAGCAACATAGCTAGGTATTGCCTAATGATTTAAGGGCTGAATTTGGCTCATTTAATGCCCTCAGCAAGGGCTTTAATCTGCATAGCTCACCCCTTCCATCCACCAGCTCTCAGGAAACCCATAAGAACACAATGATCTTAAATATCCATTTTTCCAGGGGATTTTAAAATTATTGAAAGAATTGCCTAACCATATAATTGCCTGAGTCTCTCCCCTAGGAAACAGATTAAAAAAAATTTAAAAATCAGGACTAAAGAACTAGATACCAGCTACCTGACAGCCTACTGGCAATCATCATCTTCTACAAGTTAACACATCCTCCCTTCAACATCTATCAATGCACACACACATTTGCTTCTAGGGGAATTTTTGATACCTTTTTATGGCTGATATACTATGAAGCCTTCCATTTGTTTATAGCTTAGAAGTTGTTTCTAAAGTGAAAAACTACTTGCCTTTCCAGAACTGCAAAATATGTTTGAGGTGAGTGACACAAAAAATAATTCATGCACTTAGAAAATGATAACTGTGTCAGTTTTCTCTTATGGAAAAAAAGAAAGTGTCTGAACAAAGTCAGCCAGTTAAACAAAAAGGTTTATTGATTCTAGGATTACTTTTTTCATTTTTGTGATTAGATTTGGGGTTAGGGGAAAAAATCCTGAGAGACCAGAGAGGGGGAAGACCAAGATAAAAACAGAAATGGGAAAAAAGAAAGGTAAGCATGTTACCAGAGCACGTAAGACATGGAATGATTAAGTGGGAGAAAACTTATAAGGGACAACCAGCCTCTACTAAGGGTCCAGACTTGGACAACAGCTCTGAAGCTGATTAGAGAAGGACACCAGAGGAGATGGTTCTGTGCTCCCAGTTTTCTGTAGGATCTGCAAAGTGATGTGTCACTACACTGCCTTCCACCTCCCCATAAGCTATAAAGAGCCTCCAAAAGGCTCTCTTCTACTGATAGGAGGGAATGGATGATCTGTATACTCATTTACGTTCACTATCTCAAAGCAACATCTAAAGTATTTTTGGAAAGAATGACAAACTCCTTTATCTGGCCCTTCACATTCCATGTCACATTCACTTTCCCAAAACTGAAATGTGTTGTCAAGCATTGCCACTTCTCAGGAAAGGGGATTGCTCTTTTAAGTTCTCAGCAGTGCATGCATTGAAGTAATGAAGAAGGAACCAGTATTTTGTTGCCTGAGTGTCAATAAGACTCCCAGGGTACAATTTTCCAGAGCACCTAATGTTGCTTAAGGATTTTCAGATCCATTTGTGTAAATCACTGAGGAGTCTAAATTCTACTGGAAGATTCCTTTTTAACTTAAGAATGTCTTTAAAAATTGTTTTTCTAATTTCAGGTAGTGATTGAAACATGGGCCATGGGCTAGCATGGAAACATGACTGGGAATATAATAGGGTTTTCCAAAGCACCCTACCCACTTCTGTGCTTTCATTTATCCCTTCAGCCATTTGCTTCATCTTTTATTTAAAATTTTTTTTCCTCCAGATTCCTTACTGGCCGAGGTGGATCTTAAAATTATAATCCCTTACTCATGGAGTCAAACAGAATTTATCTGTACTGCAAATTTTGGTTAGATTTGATTATGGGGCTTTTGTGTGCTGGTTGAAAGCAAAGGTTTAAGGAAGATGAATAAAGCATAGCCTGGCATGCCAATATAGGACAGCAGGCTCCTGGTAAAACAATCTATCAGGTCCTTGCTTGTGCCCATTTGCAAAGATCAAAGAGACAAAAATGAGTTTCCGAAGCACAGCATGTGGCTCTAAAGCCATGAAATCCACTCTACTGCTGCATGCTCAGAGTTCTGTGGGCATGCAGGTATGTCAATTATTTTCCCTGACCAGCTTGTGAAACAAACAGCAATCCCTGAAATGCTCCAACACTGTACCTATGTGGTTCCCACTGCAGAGAAGACAGCCAGGAACATACTGTATATTACCTTCCTACAAACCAGTTTATTTATAGCATGATTGGCAGAGCACAGCTATTGCAAGAATACAGATGAAGCATTTGCAAATCACCTTCTCCCCCAAAACACAAAGACCTCTCTCCTCAGCCGCAGAGGTGTGTGCAATACAATGGAATCAGTCAGATGGGACGATCCACTTGAGTTCACAGGCAGCCGTTCCCATCAGAGCATTAAGATGATAAAATGGGAGATATTCTGAATGGCAGACAAGTTACACAAGGGCAGCAACTACACCACTAAAAACATTTTTCATTAGATGTAGGAGTCGCTATCCATGGCCCTAGGACTCTCATGTAGTTTATAAGAAGGGTTTAGCTCATATTTAAGCCTACATTCTTCAATTCTCTCCCAAAGGCAAAGGTGTTGGTCATAATCATGAGAGTTTAATTAACAGTGGAGATGTGATGCCAAGATTTTGTATAGTGTTCATAAAAGCACTCAGTTCTAGTGAATTTTCCTTCTCTTGCTGGAGCTGATAAACCCATAACAATGGACCATGAAAACCAGTGAGTCTCCTTCCCCAGCTAGTCTGGCATTTACATACAGCTGCAAAGATAGATAGCGAGAAGGTTAAGACCCAGCTGGCAGAAATGTCAGTTCTTTCAACTCTGTATCTCTATTACATCAAATACAAACAGCATTAGCTACTAGCTGTGCCAGTCCTTGGAAGAAATGCAAGTATTTGGATGAAGAAAGATTGGATAAATCCAAGCCTGGACACGGGCTGGAGAAATTACAAGGAAACAGGAGAAAAGGAGGAGCCAGAAATAACTTTAAAAGGCTTACTTTCACTATGAATCACTGCCTATCAAGAGATAAATCTCATTTTACATGTGTCTGATCTCAAGATCACCAGAAGCTGCTTCTGTGCTCTTTATTAATGAGTCCTTCTATCTACAGAGGACCAAGATAACACACCCATCCCTAAATAGAAATGGGCAAGAGAATCTCCCCACTTATTATCTAAGATTAATTTAAAAACAAATACTACTGTGATGTTTCTTCCCTCAGAGCTCCTAGAACCAACACCTTCCTACAGTAAATGTCCCCAAACACAGCTCAGTGTCAATCATTTTACAAGAACCTATTAGTCATTTTTGCCTTTGCATTTGAAACAGGATATGCACATTATAAAAATCCATTTGGGCTCAAAACACCTTCTATATCTAACAGTACAGGCTGAGTTTTTCTTCTTTTGATTTGCTTGTAGTGACGTTTTACTCTGTACAGAAGCCAAGTGAAGGTACCAGTCCCAGGGACAAGTCATCCAGGGACAGCTCTTCCTTTGGGGGACCACTTTGCCCTGCATGATCAGAGCAGCTGTCCTACCTAAATAAGCTGGCACTGATTCTTCACGTACCCACTGTTAGGATAGCAACTTGCTGTAAACAAAGAGGTTTCTTGACAATTTTTTAATACCTATGAAACTGCATTCTGAAGTTGGCTAGAAAGTTCACGAGCTTCAACATGGTCAAGAAAAATGAACAGTTTGTTTCAGAGCACTCACAAAATTAAAACCATAGTTTATCCCAAATCCAAGACCGTGAGAGTTAACTAAGAGGGAAGAAAGTAGAGAAGAACATTCACATAAGAGATTCTGTTTGAAAGGTCACTGAGTGTGACGGTGTCCTGAGTACAGTACAGACAGATCGCATCCAGCTTCAAACTAGAATTGCTTCATTTTCTGACAGCCTGGATAGAGCTATAAACAAAAGAGAAATCTGAGGTTTCTTCCAGTTCCAAACACTGACATCTTCTATTCAAAGAAAAGCTACAGTTCATTCAACTGCAAAAATGCGTTTGCACACACACTTTGCCAACTAACAGCACTGAACATGCGAAACCTTAAATCCTGATTTCAGGGATGTTTTTTACCTCCTTTAGCACAAGCTGATCAATCTCACATCCTCACCACAAGACCACAGATCCAAGAAGTCTGAGTACTCAGCAGGTTATTGGGAGCCCTAGCAAACCTCCAGAGCCATTCCTATGTTCTACCTGGCATAGGGAATTCAAATGCTCCCGAATCTCCTGCAACTGTATTCCACAGTTACATAACCAAATGCTGCAAGGTTTTGCATGGGGACTCTCCTCACCAGCTCCAGCTCTCATCTCAAAGAGTGTGTTGCTGTGACAAAACAATTTGCTTTCAGTTGTTTTCTAGTGGCTGTAAAGAGAAAGGCCTTCTTAGCACAAAAGGCCCAAGAAGACTGACACTTCTTGGACTCGGTTCAAAGACTAGAAGAGTTCAAAGTCTCAGCTTTCTCCTACATATTGTCTTTCCAGACTGTAGAAAGGCATGTTCCTCATGCAGTGGATGGAAAGCTGCTGCTGAAGGTATCCTGTAAGTCAGCTGCAAGCATCACTTCTCAGAGAAGCTGACTATTAGACCAGAGGGAAGCTGTACTTAGAGCAAGTGGGTGCTGGTCCAAATTCCTCTTCTTAAATGAGACTGTTAGTACTCCATCATTACTACTTCATAATTTCCTTTCAATATTAGATTAAGGAAATTGTCTAATCAATTGTTCTATGTTCCTTCAGCTAAACTGAGAGTAGGAGACAGACAATAAAGCATATTTTGCCATACACTGCAAAACAAATGAACAGAATCTCTGGAAAGCCATATTTATCTATAATCGTGCTTAAAGGGCTTCAAGGCATTTTTATCAAAACAATGTTATCAACAGAAGTTCTTTCTGACCTCAAGCTTTGAAAACAGAATTCCAAGCATCAGAGAAAATCCACGTCTGCCAAAAACCAAGCAGCAGATGTCATTCACACAATGCTCTGGGATTGATGTCTGCTTTCAATGCTTGCAAAATAGGATGGCCACCTTTTTCTAGGGTAGGCATTTGATAAACTACTTGTCACCAGCAATGTCCTCATCTGCATTCTTCAATATGACCATATGGTACTTCTCCTGAAATAGAACACCCAGGAAGAACTTTCCAGTGTGAAATCTCACTTGTGGTTGATTCAAACTGACACTCAGTCTGAGAAGTTTTAGGAATTTTCAGGCTGTAGGACACTCCACTGAGAATCCAGAACAGTTTCTTCCAGGTAAACAACCAGCTTTATTCAAACTGGTGTTAGTCATTGGACCCCTGTGCACAGGGGCTGACAGCTGTATTTTAAGTTAGGGAAGTTTCACTTAACATTAACCTTCTCTTCAGGAGGTCATTGCTAGCTCAGCATGACAGCCAAGATTAAAGAAACAACAAAAGCCCCTCAGAGATGTCTAAAAGAAGTGCTTCTAGAGAAATGCAATGAAACAGGACCAAAACAGAAACCCTCAAAGCAAACTTCACTCTGTTTGCTGAAAGGACTAGTTCTTCTTTGTTTACTGAATAAATATGTTCCCATCTAGTGATCCGTAAATATACAGAAGCTTTTCTTAAAAAGAGAAAAAATAATCCTTTGTACTTACATGCCTCTAGTTGATCCCCACCCCAGGGGATTAAACACATTTCTCTCAGTTACAGCTGCATGATTTCACAATGAAAAGGAATTTAACAATAAATTCACAATTCAGTGTTCCAGGCCAACATGCAAGCAATCATGTAAGCAAGTGGTGTAAAACTGGAATTGTACCCAACAAGCCAGTTATTAATAAGAGACCAGACAGTTACTTAAAAAGGTTATTAAAGAGGTCAAGTATTCTTGTCCCTCCTTGTATTTTCAACTCACTTGAAATATACAGTCTTTCCTTCACATCTGCACTTATAAATGCCTTTCCTCATATTATTTGGAAGTTAAAGGGCCTCATGTACTCAATATTGTCAAAAGCAAGGTCTTTCTCCAATATATGTGCATATATATGTAAATATTTTCCCTCTTAAATGACAATATTTAAATTAGCAACTTTCTCCTCAATCAGTGAGGTACATGGCAACAGCAGTGACTGCAATGGTGACTATTGTAAGTTCTGGAGCAAAAATCCCAAAGGAGCTGGGGGGAGGTTCCTGGACTCAGGGAAACTCGAGTGAGAGTGGGGAGACCTGGCAGGACCAAGCAGCTCTCACCAGAGGGGCTGATAAAGGCATGGCAGTGCCAATGCAGCTGGGGGAGATTTAAGTGGCTCCAGGGAGCAAGAGCAACCAGGAGCGTGGTAACCAGGACAGCAGTTTTCATGGCTTGGGCAAAGGTTGGACTCAATGATCTCAGAGGTCTTTTCTAACTGTTATAATTCTATGGTTCTATAAAGCAAAATGTTCACAGGACATAATCATCTCCTCTGAATCTACATTTAACCTCCCAACCAAAGAATTTTCAGCCATGAGAGTAAGATTTACACATAAATGGGCTGAGGTGATCTCTGTCTTGTTAGGACAGGGAAGCAGTAGAAGACCCTCTCCTAACATTTTGAAATATCTCTATCACAATTAGTTTTAAAGCTTCATTCAGCTGCTTCAAAAGCCAAACCTAAAACTCCGCTGTTTGTAGATATCAACATTTTATACCATTGACCTTTCATTTCCTCCTTTTCTTAGTGAGTACTAAATGCTTCTCAATCAGATTTAAATTTACTTCCAACGTCATCTTGACTAGGAAAATTAGCTACCACTGCCTTAACTTGATATTCAAGCACAAAGCTATTTTAATAAATGTCAATGAGCAAATTAAATATTTGAATTTTGATGTTGGTCTCCAGAAGCAGAAGGGATTTAAAGCTCATCTAAGGAAAAACACGATTAACATTCAGGTCAGAGCCAACCAACAAAACCTGCTGAGTGTTCAGCACTGACGCATTCCTAGTTACTTTTGGAAGCTCTAGTCATAAGATTTGTTTGCATATAAACATGTGTGACAAAACTGACAAGCCAATCGTGTATAATTTTAATATTTGCAGATTACTACAACATGGGTATCACTGAACTGGTGACACAGATGCTGTTGCTGTGGGATGTGGTTTGACATTTATATAACATGGGAGGCATTTGCCTTACCAAGCAGGTCAAAGTGTGTGTGAGGTTGCTTTTTTGTAGTAGAGTTTTATATTTCATTTGGCTGTGGCCAAGTTCTGTTCAGGACAGGACCTTGGCAGAGGCAGGTCTGGAGTCTTGACTTTCTCAGGCCTGCCCAGAGAGACAACGTTTCTCTGAACAGGGCTCTGAAAATAGGTATGAATTTCTGAAAAACAGAGGACTGAAAGAAATGGAAGAAAATCTTATGTTTGGGGTGAAGTTTAACACATTATATTTTATAAAGAACTCACCAAATGTATATCCTTTCTACTGCATTCTATTATCTCTCCCACTTTAATCAGCAAGCACTTCAAAGTCAAGACAAAGAGATGTAGATTTGATCAGACCCTTGATTATCATTGATAGAAGAGGGCAAACAAACACACAGCGCCGAGACAAGGTAGAACAAGGAGGTAATTGATATTGTAAACAAACAAATAGGAGATGTGGCACTTCAAATACCGAATTCTATTTCTGCAGAAGCTAACAAGCAAAAAGAAAGCACTTTTACTTGGAAACCTGCATGACCAAGCTACATAAAGTCAGTCATTTGCAGCTAATAAATTGCAGTCTGAATACAAAAATCTAACGAAAAAACCTGAGCGCAAGATGAGGTAGTGCCATCCTGAGTACCATTGTGCAAGTTCAAGGACACCACACAACACTGCTTCTCACGTGGTGCATCCTGTGTTAATAACCCGGAACCTTACTGTTAATTACTGCTGCAGCCAGGTAATCAGTGGTGTAACATGGTGGGAAGTGGCTGTGATGGTGAGAAGCCACTGGACAGTGCCACAGACACAGAAGCCCTTAAGAAGACTAATACTGAAGGAACAAATAACAAACCCAAACCCTGGCCAACATCTCTACTTGAAAGAGGAAGAAAAATCCTCCCAGCAAAAGTGCTGTTTTGAATTCAATTAGTGGTTATTAATGTAATCACCCTGAATTTCAGTCACTGTCATTCACCATTCAAACAGAGCCGACATGAACACAGAGGAGAAGGGAATGCTATGGTACAGCAAACTTTTGTTTTCCATCCTCAGATAATCCTAACAATATGTTATTGTATTCAGTGCACCAGAAAATTCTAAATTTCCCATTAGAGCTAATTTTGTGGGCTCTGGGGTCAACCTGAGCTCTCTGTTAAGAGACTGTAAATTCAACAACTTCAGTGAAGTCATCTCAGATTTATGAAGGTACGTTTGGCCTTTTGACTCCCTGAACTTAATGCCAATTGAGATAATTCTGTGTGTTAAAAAAAAAAAGAAAGAAAAGCGATGTTATGATCATTTCAACAGCAATTTATTTGAAAAGAAGCTCTAAAAAGAAGTCTTCAGAGAAAACTATTATTAAGACAGTATTAAAGGAGCTAAGAAATGAAAAAGAAAGTAAAAAGCAAAATGATGCTCAATTAAGAGACGTTCCAATATAGTCTTTGTTATGAGCTGTCACTGACAGAAATTATGGTGTCTAATTGGTAGGGAAGGTATTATGAATAAGTGGGGAATGGCGGAGCCAGGAAACAGGCCAGCAGCTTTACTGTTAACTTTAATTTACCATGCAGGATTTTAATTGATGTACAAAGCATAGGCAACAGTGCCTTGCCTCCAACCATCCAGAGCAAGAACTGTCCCAGAGCTTTGCCCTCAGAAACAAAGGGGAAATAAGTTGAGGTAAAAACAACAGAAAAAACAAGAAAACAGGCTGGGGAAAGCATAGCACATGTCTCATGTCATTTGTCTGAACAGCCTCAAATCCATCCCATGTGATCAGTGGCACCAAGGAACTAACACCCTGCTTTTCCTCCAGAAAGAGAACACATGAAAAATGCACAGGACTGTCCTATGGGAAACAGGTTGGTTTCAGTGTGTTCTCCATATCTGATACCAACTCCTGACGCTACATTACATGAGTGCCAGAGATGTTATAGTCACTCATTATATCCCATGCCAGAAATTTGGAGCTGCCAGGCTGCGATGCCAGGAACCAGGCTTTTAAGGGTCCAGAGCAGGGAACTATTGAGTTCCCAAACTCCAGGAGCCCCCAGGATATTCTCACCCTTGCAGCAGTTCTCTGCCAACCCCTGTGCACCTTCCAGCCACAGCAACAATCAGGGTAGAGCTCTTTGGCAGGTTGGTTATCCCATCTGAACCTGGCGGCAACAACCCCCCCATATCGCCTTGTATGTAACTGGCTGTGCTAATTTTGGCCCTAGAACAAAGCTATAAGTGATGAGAAAGCCACATGAAGAATGTAGTCATGAGGAATCTAAATTCAGCACTCTCCTGGACACCAATAAGTTAAAAATGGAACATGCAGAAGTTTTCTGATTTTGACTAACCAAAGCACACTGCAAAGCTCACACCCACGTATTTAATTTACTTGGCATGTTTGCATTTAGAAGTCCTTGAAACTCATGTGTCTTTTCAAATTAACTCAACTATGTAATAATAGGCCAAACATGTCAGTTGCTGGGAAATCTCACAACATCCTGTCTATTTTTACTTCTTTTAGTATCCTTACTAATTTAAAACACCATCATTCATAACAGCATGTTATTTAAATTTTAGCAAGTACAACCCCCTCAGAGGCCAGTATTTGGTAAGACTCCGTCATACCAAATTCAGTTTAATTGAACAGCAATAATGATCCCTTCCAGGACCAATGATATGACAAGGAGATATTTGAAATGGAGCTCAGGGTCCTGACTGTTTGTTACTAAATTATGATCCATCTACAGTTGTTTTATTTTATAAAATCGTTATAGTAACTTTGCATCTGAATAGTTTTTTTGCCAGAGGAAAGCATCCCTGGGCAGCATGTTTAATACAATTGTGTTTGTTGATTTGTGATTTGTTATTCCCCTTCTTTGTGCTCTAAGCTCCCCTGCCTGCTGATGCATTACCTCCTTGTGGGCAATGCCCACTGAGTACATAAAGCTGGGATTCAAGTTACTTGATAAATGTTGGTTTGATCCCAGGATATTTGGTTGAAACACCTGCCACATAAAAACAATTTGCATCTCTTTCCTGATGCCAAAGAAAGATCTGTTGCTGTGGGAGCTGAAGTTTAGCCAGCTCCACCCACATACATACACCTCACCTTAAGAGCAGAATGAGTGAGATTAAAATGATTTCCATTTTGACTGAGAAGGACAAAAAACCTCTGGATCTACTTTTCCTGACTTGGATGAGGCCAGAAACTGACCCATATAGTAAGTTTGACAAGGTACATGTCAAGACAAGCAGCAGGATTGGTATCAATCCCTTCTGACTTCATCAGCCTGTGAAATAATCCTTAGTGATCCTGGGGAACTGGTAGAAATTTAGTACTTTGGGATATCAGAATGAGGAATGCTATGGATGAGAGGCCACATTTCAAATATATCTCAGGAGCCACAGATGTTAAAAGATGCCAAATATGAAAATCAAAGGCACTGATAAACCTAATCCACATTGGTTCAAACCCTCTGACAGTAGGAGTGGAGGAATTGAGACCTCCTAGTCTCAAAAAGATTCAGAAGGAAAAGTTTGACCCCTTGTGTCAGTGCTGTGTCAGGAATGGAGACACAAGGATTTTGGGGTTAGGTTTAGGCTAGGCAGGCACTGAACTTCTAGTAATTTTGAACAAAAGGAATTTCCAAGTTCCCAAAGACATTATTTACCAGAGTCTTCAAATACCACCTCTCCTGAAACACAAACCAGTGCTTTCTTCAAGCTTCCAGAAAAATCTTTGGAGCTTGAATCCCACCCATGTCTCTACACACAACCTACACTCTACATCCTCCATCACGGAAGCAAAACTTCCAGGAGGTGCCTGGCATTTTCCCCGAGCACAATTTTTATCACACACTATTCATTTAAAGAACTCAGGAGGGTTTTTGTTCTTCTCCCTGAAATTAGCTGTTATCTAAATACAAAGATGAAAACATGGAACACACTAATATTGTGTTGCATAAAATAGAATAGCCTTTGAGGGATAAAACGCAGCAGCACAGCATTTCTGTGTACTACTCACTCAGGCTTTTGTTTCATGCTTTCTATCTTCCATCCAGCTCTTTCATGAGCAAAATTCTTGACATTTGTCCCTTTGCCTCGGTAAACATTTACCAATTTGCTAAGCCAAAGTCAATGGATTTGTTTTCTTCCATTTCTTCCACTTTAAATGCTGCTAAATGTTCGTCTGTTCATGATCAAGAAAATAATATTCATATCCACAAAGAATTGCATCGTCTCTAAAAAAAAAAAGAAGAATTGGGGAAATACTGGCTCTGGGGACAGAACTTGGATAGTTTTGGGATTTTTTAATTGACTTACAATTTCTGGGATTAATTCACATTTGATATACATGTATGAGTTTCCACACATAGATTAGCTATTTCCACACATTTAGCTATAGATTCCTTCTTTCAGCAGATTTTGTGCTAAGACATTTGATTCTCAGACACTGACTGAGGGAGCTGGACAGGACACTTACTAGCACCCACAGTGGAACACTAACACCTGACAAAATATTACTGCTAGATGATGTTACATTGTTGAGTGTTTTGGTTGAAGTCCTTCCCATGCTAGGTCTTTAGCAATGTATTGATAAAGAGAAGTCCACCAAATACTTCTAATAAGAGCTATTTTTTTCCCTTTGGGGCAGCAGAAATATTATGGTCCTGGACTATATCTTTATTTCACAGGACTTTTCTTACAGTGGTATCAGTGTGACTGTAAGGAAGTATTTGTGAATTTTCTGCATAACACAATACCCATTCTCTTGGAATGTTAGTCGCTGCCTAAAACCTGCTCTTCAAAGCTCTGAATTCCCTCAGAATCTTGGAAGACCTCCTTGAAGCAGAGGTTCCCTAAAGGTGGCTTGGGAATTACTTCATGGACAATTTCACCAACCTGGAGGCTGCTCCATAAATGCATCCACCAACCTCACTAGTGAGTGTGCAGCCACTTCAAAAACAGCTGCCAGAAAGGCTGCATGACAGAGTGGGAGCCAGCCCTGCAAACTGCACAGGGCATTCAGAATAAAATCCTAGTAGTTGTACTTCCCCACTGACATCCCACCACGCACTAGCAGACCATAACCATGAGCTGGGTCAGACAATGAGAACGGTAAACATTTATAGCCTGCCAGAAGGTGCTCCAGACAGAAAGATGGCTTAAAAGATGCCTCCTTCCACTGAATTTCTCAAGTATCATTGCTGATCTGCTAAACCTTCTGTTGGGTGACATAACTTGCTTCAAAACATCAACACTCCTTAAAGCATTAGAAGATGACAAACACTCTATATAGTAGGATAGCATAATATACATAGGGGTGTTGTCAGTCCTGTCTGAATTTCTTCCCATGGAGAGGTGGGAATAGCAACCCAAGCAGTGCAGAAACAAAGAGAAAAATCTTTTCTTTTGGAAAATTTCAAGAAAACCAAAGTACTGTGGTGAGCAGTAAACTTTGGTTTAATGATTTAATTTAGACAAAGCAGTTTCTTCTTAACCAGCTATACTAATGTTCATGTCTCTGCTAAAGAAAAACAAGGGAGAACTACAGCACCCCTAGGAATTCTTTATGTCTTGGGGCCTTTGAATATTAACTGTGTCTGAAATGCAAAATGCTGGTGGTGACAAATGAGATGCTTTAAATTCAGTGCTTTAAACCAGTACGAAGTGTGCACTCTGAGGCTATGCTGGTCAAGCTGTTATCTATAACCTTTCCGAAAGCCACCAGTTCCCACTCCATGCACGATGGCAGCACTGTTTGATTTGTTCTCAGTTTGCATTGCCTTATGTTTTCTTACAGAAGCTGTAGCTGAACAAAAAGGAACAAGTTTGTTCCCTTGTTCTGGCTACCATAGGGTCCATCCAACAGGCTGGGATCACTTCTTTGACCAAAAGACCTGAGGCCCTGGTTTTAGAGCAGACTGAATCGTTAGGGGTCATAAGGAAGTCCCACATCTGACCCTGTGTCCAGCCTGTGCACTTTGTTGAAAAAGAAGCAGCAAAATCCCCTCGAAGGCAAACCAAAAAAGTCCCCAGTTTTCTGCAGACTCAGCAAGCTGAACAGGCTGGGCACACTGGAGGAGCCAGGGAATGGCATCAGAAAGAGCAGGAGTGCTGTGATCATAGTGAGCTATGTCGCTGTGGATTTCCAGCCTTTACATAACCAGCTGGGTAAACCTGACTGGAGAAAACAGGGATTGAGAGTCACCATGTAGAAAACTTGGAGTCTGCGGGGGAAACAGGACTGGAAGAAAAGGCTCAGTATAAAACTTGACCAGAAGCAAGGCAAGCTTCTTAATAAATCCTATCCAGCATAAGGTTTCCACTTAATATATCCCAAAATCTGCCCCGTGGATGGGGCACTGCATGTGTGTGAGGGGCTCCTACTTAACATCCTGGTTATCAGCTACAGGGCATCATGTTTGCAGCTTGACTGTACACCAACATGCCTGCTCTGACAACACACACTGCTGCATGATGTTGGTCAAGTTTGCTCTATTCCCACCAAATCCCTCAAATTTATATCCCAGGCTGACCCAGGCCAGGAATGGGACCCACATCTCCATGTCCCTATGAGCTCCCCAGGGCCTGAACAAATGATTATTTCAGAGTAAAGTCCCATCTTTTAGCCTGACCAGAAAGTACTCTCACCCCCCACACAGTCTCTTCTCTCCAAACTGGGAAATATTTCCTGAAAGCACTTCTGTCACAAAAATTATATGTCTATCAGAAAACTATTGTCTGCTTTTTGCTGAGCAGAAATATTCCAAGCAATATGCTCTAGTCTCTCCAACAAATAGATTTACCTTATACTGTCTTCTCATCTATTTTATACCACCGATTTCTGAAAGTTTCTCATTGCCAGTATTTCCTTCTTCCAGATGGTCAGTAAATAGAACCCAAAGAAATAACCCTTGAATTTTCATATTTTCCTGTCCAGCAGCTATTTATCCTGTGCATCAAACACACCTTTGATTACATTCTCAGTGGGACAATAATATTATTGCCTCCTATTAAAATCTGATGACATACACAGAAAAAAAAAAAAGAAAAAAAAAGTGACAATTGCACAGGATATCTGTTAAAGAATTGTGATAAACTCAGCTGTGATGACTTCCAAATAGAGAAAACAATTTCTGAAGGTGGAAAATGGCTCTGTCCACAGGTTGCTATTCAGAGTGCTGTGGCATGTAACAAGCTACCTTTTTAAAATAAATAGACTACTGCACTGAATTGACCTTCACCCACAGTTTTGTTTTCTTTTTTAAATTATGCTCCATCTGGAGCAATAAATTTCTCTTGCCTCAAATATTAAACCTTCTTTAATCCTACAGACTAAACAACAGGTGGTAGATTATTTTTCAGAATTAGCAGCCAACTGCTAGAGCAACGCTCAGCCCAATTACTTTGGTTTGTGTCTTGAATTTCGTGGCTTAGCGGCAGTGAACATTTCTTATCAGCAGAAACCAACATCAACGGTCTTGTGCCCCCATTAGCCCAGCCCCTCCAAAGTGTAGACAGCTTCATAGTCCTCGTGCTAAAGGGAGATACACTTTTGGATATTAAAACCCAAAATGTAGTGGGATTTCCATTGCAAAATACAAGAAAAGCTTTTCAAAGGCATCCAAAGACATCCTGAGTTTTCCTAATATTTTCTCTCACAAGGTATTTAAAAAAAAAAATTAAAAAATCACACTTTTACTAAAATGGAACATATTTAGATGAGCACTCAATAGTGATAGATAGGACATTATTTTACCTGCCTAGGATAAAATATAAAGTACAAAAATGTTTCCCCATGTCAACTTGACATTAATACTGAAATTGCAAAAGCACAAAACCACACTCCAAAACTAAAAGCACAGTGTCAGCTCAAGTCAATCATACTTGAATTTATTCTAAATATGATCAGTAATCAGAATAAAAATCACCAAAGCAACATGCTTTTAAAATTAATTTCAGGCTAGAAGACAAACTTTTCAGTCAGCACATATTGGCCTGTTTTCACCTTCATTAAGGTGAAAACACCTTAAATCTGGCCCTTTTTGTTTTTTACCTTTTGCAGCTGACTTCCTAAAAACATGCCCAAACTTCGTGTTTCCATAAACCATCTTTTCCTGATCAAAAACATTTGAGACAATCCTGACAAGCTCTAATGCTAAGTACTCCTGAAAAATTCCATTATGGAGTGATTTAAACCATTATCCATCATTTGTATAGGTGTATCCTTTCTGAGGCAGGTTTTCAGAGGAATGGCCATTAGAAGTGCTGCCATGGGAACAGGCGAGCTGCAGGCTGTCATTAGGCACCCGGGAGTGCAGACCCCAGCCAAGCCATGGCCATCTCCCTGTCCTCCTGCCCTAAATCTCCTTGTTAGGTGACCTGGTTAAGGCACTTACTTGTTTGTCCCGAGGGAGAGCAGGCACCTCCAGAGTGTCCAATTCATCTCGCCCATCAAACACCGACCTGGTGATGGGGCTATTCAGCCTCCTCCACAACAATTACAGAGCAAGGGCAGCTGCCTGGTTTGAACAAAATGCCAGAGCACTTCACAGCTCACAGCAGAGAATGCTGAACTAGCTGTGGAAAGCTGACGCTTTCTCTTGCAGACTAGTTGCCCACATGGCTGATTAAGGGGCAAGTAATTAATTGAGAATGGCTCATCTGAGAGTAAAGTGAAAAAAAAAAGGAAAATAACGGAAAGAGCCAAGATTATTTAAGGCCAAGGATTTTCAGACTATGATACATTTCTATGAGAGCCTCCCTTCAATTTCAGTTAAATCCACCATTATCCTACCACTGAAAATACAGAGAATCACCTGCCTTTTAAAGTTCACTGCCACACATACAGATTTCTTTCAAGTATATTTAGACACAAAAATAATTAAGGCATTATTATATGTTGGGTGTGTTAATTGAAAAATCAAGGACTATACACTTCACTTTAATTAGCAATTGTTCAGTATTTACTTAGGAGCTTATCATGCTAGAACTTGTTTAGCTTGCTGCCAAAGATACTTTTGCCATGCATATTTTCCATGTTGGTTTGAAATAAGGGGAGGATGTGGTGCATTACACAAAGATATATACATTAATGCAGCATGCATAATTTCTGATGTGATTCTAGAGAAGAGCAACAATGGAGGTGCCATGAATATTTTTGCTCTGCTCAAGCACATGGTAAACTCCAAGCCTTATCACAGCTGTTTGCCAAATCCATTAAGCCTCTCTTCCCTGTCCAGCCTAATGCTCTGAAGTGCCTGCAATAACAGGCGCATCTCCAGATCTGCTTCCAGCTCAGCCCCACCCAGCAACCTGCTGCTGCTCTGCCCTCCTGGCTTGCTTTGCTGGCAGTCCCCAAAACGCTCCCCTCTCTGTGGCCCTGCCATATGTGCCTGGTCCTGCTCTGTCACACAGGTTGCTCGGCTCCTTGTCACACTTCCCCACCTGTTGTAGGGGCTTATTGAGCTGTTGGCTCACCGGCACGCTAATCTTCCAGGTGCTTCTATGCTTTCCACCCTGTGTCCCTGTACACAGGGATCTATTTTATTCATGACAAAGGCCCTCCAGACACTGATCTAAAGTTTTGATTATATATGCAGCTCCAGAGATACCTGCTCTTCCCATTTCATTCAGTTGCTCCTGCTACCTCAGTTTTCTGAGTTTTAATTCTCTCAACATCTTGTGTCCTTGTTGCCACTTGTCCATAACTACTGCTCAGGGCTAGAGTCATAAGGACTTTCAATGCTTTTAACACTTATTTTAGCAACTCTGCTCAATATTTACCAGAGCTCTGTTTGTTCCTCAGACTGTACAATGACCTTGTTTCTCCTCTTCTTTATTCCACAGACCCATCTGAAATGGTTTCAACCAGGATGCAGGAGATTAGACCTATTCCCTACAGTGTGAGGCAAACTTTGCAAGAAGGGATATGGAGTGATTTATTCCCCATATCTGTTCTCATCAAGTCCTTGCCACTGAGACTATCAATGAGCTGACAATTATTACTGCATTATCGGAGCTCAATATCAGTAATGTCAACAATGAGACAGAGCCATAAATCTCCACTTTGATAGATCAGAAAAGGTGTGTAGGGTTGACCTTGGCTGGAAGTCAGGTGCCCTCAAGAGCTGCTCTTATCACTCCCCTTCCTCTGCTAGACAAGGAAGAGAAAAATATAATGAAAGCTCCTGGGTCAAGATAAGGACAGGGAGAGATCATTCACCAATTAATAGCATGGGTAAAACAAACCCAGCATGGGGAAAATAAATAAATTGATTACCAATTCAAATCAGAATAGGATAATGAGAAATAAGAACAAATGTAAAAACAGCTTCCCTCCACCCCTCCCTTCTCAGTCTCAATTTTACTCTAAATTTTCTCTGCCTCCTCCCTGTCCAGCAGTGCAGAGGCACAGGGAACAGGCACTGTGGTCAGTTTGTCACACGTTGCCTCTGCGGTTCCTTACCCCTCGGGGGAAGGCTCCTCACACTGCTCTCTCTGCTCCAGCACAGGAGACATCCCAGAGGACACAGTCTACCATTTCTCCAACATGAGTGCTTCTGGCAGGCTGCAGTTCTTTATGAACCTCCATGGGTGCATTTCCACACTTGCAGTTCTGCTCTGGCACCCGGAGCACCTCCTGCTCCCCCTCCTTCGCTTGACCTGGTGTCTGCAGAGCTGTTGATATCAAATATTCTCACTCCTCTCCCTGGCTCCTGTGGCTTCTTCCCTTAGATACTGTGTGGGTATTATTGAAAAAACAGTACTGCTAAAACCCACAAGTTGTTCAACACCCATTTCTTCAGAAGCCTGTGCTTTGTCTGTGATATTTCTAGACAATAGCAGCAAACATTTAATTTTAATTTTAACCTTAGCAGTAGCAAAAGACTACAACTCACTAAAAATTGAATACAGAAACAAAAACCCACAAGAACAATATTCAATTAAATAAATGCCACTTCATTTGTTTTCTTTGAGTCTTGACAGCTCAATACTCAATTTGGGGGAACTGTTCTTCTGTAAATGTTTTGAGGAGGTAAACAATCTACTGGTTTTTTCCTTTTTGAAGCATTGTTTTCTTGTAGCCAGCATTTGCAAGAATGAAATTATCAATTTCTAAAATGTACCCCCACACATCATATTGACTTCTTTTTGGAGAGGGCAGGATGGTGCTTGCTTAAAATGAAATCATCATAAGAGGAATTTTTATATCTCCAGGGAATACAAAGCTGACAGAGTCCAAGAGTGCAGAAGCTGAATATGCAGCAGAAAAGGGCATGGAACATTCAGAACACAAAATCTCATCAAAATCT
Organism: Acanthiza pusilla; assembly: GCA_036630365.1. Lineage (NCBI taxonomy): Eukaryota > Metazoa > Chordata > Aves > Passeriformes > Acanthizidae > Acanthiza > Acanthiza pusilla. The sequence continues at coordinate 10,541,292 of JAXCHO010000164.1, forward strand.
TCTCTTCATCACATAACTGGTGACAAAGAAACAGGACACTCCTGGACTACACACGTACAGCCAGCAGGCAATAGAGCCCCGTCTGAAGGGAGAACTGTATGCTGTCAGGGGCAGGAAAACACACACAATACTCAAAATGAGCTACTCTGGCCACTCATATGATGATGTGGTTTTTTAGCCAGCACAAGACACAACATCAAGCATCTAATACATTTAGGCATGTTCATTCCCAAAGGGCTGCTGAAAACCTGTCACGTACATCCATGCACATCCATGTCGAAATTTGAAGGTGAAATTCTAATAAGCCTATCTAGGACCCAAATACCAGAAAGAGATTTGGATGCTTGCAATGCCCCTGCAGTAAATAGTCTATTGTGGTACTAACTGCTATTGCCATATGCACACCTTCAGGTGAGGGCTTGTATTGCCATTATGTATCTTTATTACCTGCTAGGAGAGAAGCTATTGGACTTATAATTATCCATTACTGGTACCTGGATACATTTCCTGAGGGAAGCTTTCCACTAATTCATACTCTTGTCATGCTTGCTGCATCGCATCTAATGTCGTTTTTCTAAATTAGATAAATAAAATATTTATATTTGGTGACCTTGAAAAGAAATGTGGACCACTAGCTCAGGATGAATTTCCTGGAATTCAATAAATATTAATAGAATACAACAAGCACCAGAGCAGAAAAAGAACGACTGATACACCCCTAATGAGTGTGGTGGCATTTATTATTTAAATGACCATTAGAAACACTCTTAGCCTTTTGAGGAATTCAAGCAGAAGTAGTAGACAGATGCTCCTGTGTTGGAGAAGAAGGAGCAGAAAGCTCTCATACATATTATTACTCAGCAAAAGAAAGAATAGAATTAAAAACTGAGTTTGAGCTAGAGAAAAAATAAGCATACCAGCTGATTGAAACACAAACTGGAAAAACCAGTCTTTGCAAAGATCCAAACTTGGAGCTGCTATGGTAATCTGAGAACTCTCATAGGCTATACACAAATGACGTAGAACTTGTATCTCCTCCCTGATTGGTTAATAGAGATTAGCGTATTCATGATGGAATCTGTTATCCCTGGAAGAGAGCGGGCATTTCGCTCTCTCGCTTCTCTCCCTCTCCCCGTCCACACCATCTCCTCTGAGGTCCCCGCGTGACTGCGAAAAGCGGCCACGTGGTGGACCTCTCTTCTACCCTACCTCACCTTTTCTCCCCAAGAAATAAACCCTGATGTTTTGGAACTAAATGCAGAGACTCCGTCTACTTTACTGCAGAAGAAAGCTGGAGGAATAAATCCTTCACTCCTGAATGCAGGAGATTAATCATTCTCTGTGTGCAATGCAGGACCAATTAATTTGTTTTTTGTGTTGTGCTTTTCTTTTATTTTCTCCTCACCAGTAAAGAAAAACAAATTAAAATCTGGATCTTTCTATGTGTCTAACTTACGTAGTTGGAAGTACTTCTGTGGTTTCTGGGTAGGAGGCAACACTTCCCACACAAACTCCTGTGGCCTGGCTACAACCAGTTGGGTTAATCCTCACAAGCAAACCGTGTTTCAGGGTCAAGAGGACAGGCATGCTGTCATAGTATAAACAACATTTTGACATGCTTGTGCCAGAAATAACACCCACGGTCAGGAATGGAAAGTGCTGGGTTTTAGGAGATTTCACAAGCCGTGTAACAGGCAGATTGGAAGGACTGGCCTTAAGACAGAAGTTTTATCGTGCTGGGGTCTGGGTAACAAAAGTTACCATCTCTTGATTAAATCAATTAGATCTTGGTCATAGACACCAACCAAAATCATGGCAGACCATTGTAAAAGTCAAGATGAGAAAGAGTAGGGATATCTAGGTACTTTGTGCCTACAGTGACTGCTCCCAGCATATGTCAAAGAAACATCACAAATCCAGGGTGGCTCAGTCCCATTCTCTGGTCAATTGTCCTTGCCTCCCCACAGCCCTGCACCGGCACCAAAGGTCAGACAAATTGCTTACAGGAGCTGTGCCTCGCCTTCAAGACTCAGATCCTGCAGGGCATCATCCACCATACAACCACAGGCCAAAGGAAAAAGTGTCAAGTTCACTTTGGCATGAAAAGGCCCTGGAGTCAGACAAAGGCTTTAAGTTCCACATTGTGCATTTTGCATTTCATTGAACACGCACAGGAGATTTGTCGCAATGAAGTTCTGATGCTGGTTACAATGCAGTACTGATTATTTCCACAAAGATGAAAGGAGAAAAAAAAATCATGTCAAATACCAAGCTACATGGCTATATAAGGTAAATATGAAGGTGAAAAAGAATTCAAAATACTCCAGTGAGATAATCAGTACTGCTTGGCATTTCAGAAAAAAAACCCCAAACAAACTTCCAAAATAATAGACTGTTATTTAACACAGAGGTTTTTCAAATCAGGATGAATGAAAATGGAAACAAAATTTAACATTTTGGTTTATGTAAAGCAACAGCATTAAAGGCTTAGTACCACTTGTTCTGGTAAATCTTTGTGAAAGATAAAAGAAAGCTGAAGCTTTTAGGCATCCTCTTATTAAAGATAAATGCAGCAGAAGAGGCACATATTTATATCCCTTGCTACTGCATGTCCTTAGCTTCACACCTTGATTTGCTGTCTTTTTAACAAGAGGAGCTCTTGCTTTACAGCTGGCTTGTAAGGTTTTGAAAGGTTATAAAATTTTGAGTGGCCTGAAGCTGTTTTAGATAAGGCTGGGAAAAAAAAAGGTAAGATGTTTGATGGGGTAGTTACTCCACCCTTCCCTGCCCCTGCAGAGCTTCACTGATAAGTAGGTGCCTCAACACACTGCAGACAGGAGGCTTTTTGCCTCCAAACCAAACCTGAGTCCATGAATATCCACTTTCAGGTTTTGTCCTAGTTGGCTAATAGCATCCCTGATATGGGAGCTGGGACACAGAAATCCTAATGTCTTTTGAAGGGGTTTTTTTGTGATAAAGGTAAGTCGGTAAGATTTTTGTAACAAGCTTCAGAGTTTAAAGCCAGAGCCTTATGTGGCTAAGCAAAGCAGCTGTGATTCAATGAAAGTTAGACAAGTAAACAACCAAGTGAAGTGTAGCCTTGTAGCAGAGGAACAGAAAATAGAGGATGGCATCTGACTTTTAAGTCTGCTTTTGTAAAGGTCAGGTCTAGATGCCTGTATATTACGTCACACTGATTAAGGCTCAAATAATTTCACAGTTGCCTAGATCAAGTCAGATGTTTACTGCAAGGTGGATAATGATCATCTACTTGAATATGATGGAAAAAGTTACTATGTGCTGATATGTCTCTTTGAAAACAAGATTGGAGTCGAGATGTTCCTTTCTCTTCCCTCTTCCTCTGTCTCCAGTACTCCCCAGAACGGTTTAAGTGAATTTCATGTTAAAGGTACAGGCTTAAAATTCATGAGACTGAATTTTTAGTTCATTATCAGAGCACAGAGTATGGGTTGGAGCTGGACAGGTTGTTGAGCATGACTTCACATATTCCCTGATACTACAGCACAGCCACACCTACTAACTAGTAAAATGTATGTTCCTCCACATTGTTAAATTTCTTGCTGCTAAACAAAACACCAGACCCTGGCAGCTTTTATCACCATTCACTCCTGCGCAACACTACATTTAAGCACCTGCTTACCATTAAACAGGTGTCGACAGTCCATTGATTTCAGCACTTCCTATGTCCACATTGATTACAATCAAGAACATTTTTGGCTTTGGAGCATTTTGCACAAGTAGGTGGATTGTGCACTGGATAATGGACAAATCCTCTACAGCAGAGCAGCATTCCAAAGGTTTTGCTATCAGCCCCTAAAGTCATTTAAACATAGGCAGTGACAGGGCAGAGAGATTAGAGAGCTGGCATGGGTTCAAGTCCTGCTCCACCACTCACCTCTGTGATCTTGGACAAATGATTTAGGATAATGGTGCTCCTTTGCTTCCCAAAGATGTTGCAAGAGGCACAGATAGAGCGGTGATTGAAGATCTTGCAGCCTCCTACAAAGAGGTGATAGGTCACCTCTGCACCTGCAATTAAGATCTATCCTGGGGAATATGAGAATGTGAAAGCAAGGCATAGCAAACTGCTATTTTCCAAACCTAACCTTTTCATAGGATTCAATCACCTCAATATTTTCATGCATCACAAAAGGAAGCCTTGCCAAATGCAGACCTACATCCTCATATTAATAAGAGAAAAATTAATTAGTTCTGCTTCAAACAGGAGGATAGTTTAGAAAATGTCTGCAAGGATTGGAAGGAGGAAAATTAGGTTTAATATTCTCTTAACTATGAAGTTATTTTGACAACTTCTACATAAGTATGAAGTATTTCCAGCCAATCATCTCTTTCAGGAATATCACTTTTCTATAATGCAAACTGATATTTGCATGCCTTACAAAAAAACAATGAAAATGCCCATATATCTTTGGAAGAGCAATAGACCTCTGTTACAGTTGTCTTGTAGTGCAGCTAGGAAAGAACATGAATATCTCTGCATTTGATGGTGTTTACACTCCAGGTTTGTATCAGGCTTTACTGCCAGGCAAGTGTTTTACCTAGCTAAAAGGATATTCAACCCCCCTATGGCTCTTGGTCATGGTTTAGACACAGCTGGGTGAATTAGAGGTGGAAGCATTCCCAAATAATGTGTGATGTCCATTCAACACTGGCAATCACTGCCCCTAAATTACTCTGTAATCAAGTCTGAACTTCACTGTTACAGATACAGGAACATATGATTCAGTCTCTGTATCAACAAGTTCAATCAGGTGAACATGTACCTGCATATGAGAATTTTCTCTCTAGCATCTGTTACAAATAAACACAGGTCAGGACCAGTTTCCAGTGAAGCTTTGAACAACCAGTTTTACTCAGAATGCATTGCTCTTATTACAAAAAAGGGGTTTTCACCATGGCACTGGAACCCATGAGCGGTGCCTATAATGCCCACAAAGCCTACATAGCGTGTGTTATGTCACCTGTCAATGGACAGATGGAGAGCATCACAGTTCTGTCCCTAAAGCAATCAGCTCAGATGTGCAAGAGCTAAAATCCCTCACAGTTCCTCTTACAAGTAATGCTTCGTGTAGTGCCCATGCACACCAGTGTCAGTCCTTAATAAAGAGAAAAGCACATAACCCAAAGTGTAATTTTCACCACTCCCGGCCCCCATATGGTAGACTTCAGAAAAAATGTTTAGAACATGATTATAAGAATTATAATAATTTAAACATTATTTCAAATGGTTTTGGTATTCTGTAAATATTGGGGAATTTTATATGGGTTTATAAGTTTCTAATCATTTCTATATTCCAGAAGAAGCTAATCTCTGTGACATTCCACTCGAAAAGGCACTAAATTACAAGCAAGCATGTGATACTGCAGAGCAGGCAATTTAAAGCCTTTCTTTTAAAAAAAAAAATCATCCTTGATTGAAACATCTGTGATTTGGTTTATGCAGGTGATACTAAAAACAGTTTCCTGATAAACATAGCTTCTGGCACAATTATTTAGTTTGAAGAGTCTGTATGTCTGAACAGGGTTTCAAAGGGATTGGGCAAAACAGGCATTTAAACTTTTGACTTATTCTTCAAAGATCATTTTTATCTATGCTGAATTGAAATGCAATTGAAAAAGAAAAGAACAACATCACTCAAGTTAGAAGTATGTTTCTTTCTTAAAGAGGTCATATATACTGTGGGAAAAAAGCCCTTTTTAAAAATGGGAGCAGAATACATAGACCATGACTCTTGTCTCAATAACTAATTAAGCATGTGTTTAAGTGCTTTGTTTAAAGACATGCCTGCTTAGTAAAGGCAGAAGTGTCTTATTGAATTCGAGAGTGTAATGCTAAGTATATACTTCAATGCTTTGAAGAACTGCTTTTGATTTGATGGAGAAGAGTTTCAGAGGGAAAAGAAAAAGAGGGTCTTCCTGAGTTCTTAAACTGAACGGGATATGTGATTTCTGATTTACTGGAAAAGACTTCATCCGCAGCACTTAATTTCTTTCAAAGGAGCTCTGTAATTACCTCTTGGATCTTGCCAGTGTAAACACGACAGAACCCAAGAAGCTGCTTTGCAAATGAGGGTTAATGCAGCATGGGATATACCATAGAGGACTGGACAGCATTAAACAAAGGTTAATCCTCAGCAGCAAGAGATACTAAATGGATTCTCTTATTGAACACCCTAACAGCAAAGGGGGAGAGAAGAAAAAAGCATTGCCTCTCAGATACTTAATTATCTGCAATGTATATGCAAATATCCAGAATTTGATGAGGTCTTTACTTTTCACCTTTAAGCACCACATCAGTAATTCATGAAGCCACTACTAACGTTGTTGAGTGCAAGCAGCAGTGAAAATTAAGCACTAATGACTTCAGAGGTAGGGTGCCCATAAAATGAGTAGATACCTCTGAGGTCATCTGTACTATCTGAACATAAGTGATGGAAAAAATGTACATTAGCTCAGCATTTCATCAGTTGCAGGTTTCTGAAAATCACCACTAATGCCAAGACTAGTTATACAGATGGCAGGGGAGTTGCTACAAACAAAAGTTCACACCACCATTACTAAAATGTTCTCTACACATTCCTGGTCTTAAATACCACCAGTATATGAGACAGCACTTCAATAAGGCAGAAAAGCATAATAACACACCAGCAAGTCCCTGTGCCAGGGAGATGACCCAACAAGTTAAAAATCTGTGACCACTTTGTCTCCTTTCCTGAGGACATGAAGATTCAAGCAAGTTGCAGAATGGTGTTATATAAGTCAGTGGGCTTTTCAGGGCCACTTGTAAAGTTCCAGTAACCCAAAGGGTTAATCTGTGACAAACCACACTGCAGCAAGTCAGTCAGCAATGATTTTGTTAAATTGCTGCAAGAAATCCACTACACTTACAAACTGTCCAAGCAAGTATATATTGGATACAGCTATTATGGCAAGTTTAGTCCTCAGAACTAGCAATACAGTTTATGCAATATTAAATAGCAAGTATTGAATTTACAACATAAAATTACAAGGTTATTTTAACATGAATGGTACATGAGTAAATTAAAATACCTGCTCTTGGCATAACAGTAATCAAACCACCTATGAAGATGTTTCCATACAACTAATTTTCCATCTTGCTTTGCTTTCAATATTTCGACCCAAAAAAAACCACTGAAAGTTTTTTGGTTTTTTTAAAAAATAACTTCAAGAAAAAGAACAAATCAATGGAGTCAGTGTTCCCATGCTCTTGAATTATTTAAGTACTGACATGATTCCAATATTCATCCATGTCAGAAAATATGCTGCTCTGGAAGACCACTGCCCCACAGAGCTGTAGTAATTTACACCTCTGGAGAATCTGCTCTAGACCATGAATAGAGTGGGGAAGATTTGATTTTTTGATGTGATACCTCCATGGAAACCTGGGCTTGTAAATTAGAGGTGTTTCTGTCTGCTTTGATTTTTGACAATAATCATGAAGGCTAGTGAAATATATATATTTAGAATCAATAAATTTGAGTGTTAACATGGATCGGTGGTAAAGGCCCACACACTGATGTGCATTAAAAATAGTGAAATCAGTTCCTGAAAAATAGAAAGGGACAATAGGGGAAAAAATTACATTTTCCAGAGTTATAGTACAGCTTTTTAAGTAGGTTCACAATATAAAAGAGATTAAATGGAAAAAAATCCAAGTACGAATGCTGCACAATCAGTCAAACAGCATATATTTTATTACAGGAAAAAGAAACAGGCAGTTGAACCCTTTGCAACATACTGAGATTAATCATTCATTATGGGTCTGTCAGAAAATGAGAAGGACAGGATAAAAGACTGCTGCCATCAGTGGCACTCCCTGAATTTAACAAGGTAAAACTCCTGTTCAGCTGGAACAATGAAATTATTGAAGTCTGAGAAGCACAGGACTGAGAAAGCATCAATGATTTATAAGTGACTGAGGACTCCGCCTTGGCATGCCTGTGAATTCAGCTATGGATTTGCCCGCCTCAGACAGGAGAGGCAGCAGGAACACGTCTCTCCCATCTCTCCACAGACCAGGCAGGACACCAAAGGTACACGTTAGCCTCAGCTAGGAACATGGAGCCCTTTTGTGCGTGGTACCCTTTTAAACATGGCACCATAGTGAGTCCACTGGGCTTTTATGGAGCTATTCCCTGCTTTGCTGGGTGTACCTCAGACCTGCAAAGACTTGCCAGTTCTTTGCAAGACTTACTCCAGTGTTCCCCACTACTGCAGTGCCTGGATCTTTTCTAATTACTACTGGGTCCAGGTTCCTATTCCTCCCAGAAATCACATCAAAGCAGAAGATGGGGCATGGGAAAAGATGACGCTGCCTATCATGTCTGCCATGGCTTCACTTGAGCCCTGCAGGGTCCCTACAAGAACAGTTACGATCGGAGACACCAGAATATGTTCCAGAAATAGTTTAAGATAAGCATGGCCAAACCAGCCACTTAGGGCCAGGGCTATGCCAGGACCTGGATTAGAAATTTTAGAAAACAACATTTAGATAAAATTTCTGGTGAGGCTGGAAGTTCTCAGACTCTAGCGTATAAAACCCAGGCCTGAGTTATAGCGATTTAGGCAGAATGCATCATAATTGCTAACCTCAGGATTTTATTTTCTGAGGCAGGTGGCTCTGTCTAGCTGTCAGCCTCATGTTGTCTCTCCACTCCCATCCAGCCTTACTCAACAAGCACAAAATTTGCCTGCTCAGTGCTCTAGCTGTGCGTATAGTGCCCTGCCCCGCCTTTGCAGGATTTGTGGATTTGTGACTATTTAAAATAGAAATACTACTTTTCAGCATGAGAATGCCACTTACTGCTGGGAATCTTATGCAAAAGAAAAATAATAATATATTAACACATGTAAAACCGAAAGAAAAACACTTTGAGACAAGCACGTAGGCTGTTGGGGGACAACTCCTGAGAAAATTCTTATACAGCAGTTAGTGAATTACTTTTTCCAGAGAGGCAGTAGCTGAATTATCAATATCCAGCAAACGACTGTCATGATTACAGTAAATCCTAAAGGCAATACAGCCTCTTCAATGGAAGAACCACTGCACTGCTATTTGCACAATCAAATAACTTACTTCATGTCAAGTCTTTGATTTCTGCATGCTTGTTTTGGACTTTGAAGGTTGAATTATGCATTAAAACCTGAGCCCCACAAAGGTTTTTCTACCTTGGAAAGGGAAAGGAGTTTTAACTGTGATGGTAAAGGGGAAATAATGTAAAAGTTGGTATGGAAAACCCTGCCAGCTACAGCTTACAGTTCTAGACTGATCTTGGGGACCCAGCAAAGTTGTGATTGAGCTTCAGTTTTACCCCAAAAGAATGAAGCAGTATTAACTGGGAGAAATAAAACAGCCAAAAACTCCACACCAACCCCAAGAAATGAAACACATCTTTTGCATGGTCTTACCTGTCTACAAAGTTTCATTTAATTTGTCCCAATCTTCACAATTAATCTTTTAAAATTTATAGCATTGTATTCTTGTAATCTACCTGTTGTATCTTACTAAAACTTATGTTAAAACTGGAGATCTCAAGGCTGTGCCTGGCTCCTCATGCTCATTTTAAGGACACAATATCAAGCTTTGCAATGTCAGCAGAAGCCTTCATAGGTCCCCTCTTTACAGTCTTTTATTTCTTTTTTTTTATTTCTGGGAGAGAATTTGAATAAGAAAACCTGTGCAAGGGAAGGAGACAGTCTGAATTTTCTCAATACCACCTTTCTATTTTTTCCTACTTTCTAAAAATGTTTTAAAAACTCCTTAATTTTAAAGATGGGACAGATGCAGCTAATTAGTTGGCCCTCCAATTTTCTATGATACTAGGGTGCCTACCTGCAAATACCACCTCCAGGTTACAATTCTTTCTCCTAGCTGAACATGGCTTCCTGAGACAAAACTTATCTTTTGTGAAGTGAATCTGAGTGACTCACATTTAGATAGTAGCACATTAACTCATGCCTCAAAACAGGTGTGTAAAAGGAAACTAGGGACAAACTGGAGTTCAGAGACCTCGGGACATAAAAAGGGCAAAAGGGGTCTGATCCTCACATAGAAGCACTAAATGAGATGCCACCTGTCAGAACAAAACCAAGGGCTTTTTTATTCATGAAACCTCCATGTATAAAGTGGGGTTTATTGACATCCAAGGAATGAATACATTCTCCCAGGATTACCTTGTGCAGATACCTGTCATTATTTAATATTTTTTGCCTTGCATTTCACTGTTCAAATATATGGACAGTCAGTGTTTTCTTGGGGTGCAAGAATTCACTAATATTCTCAGGCTTCCACCTGCAAAGTGGGCTTTGGCATTAGGAAGAGATAAGCCTGTGGACAAATCACACTCCTATTTCAACTTCTGCTAGAATGTCCCTTGAAATCTTATAATTTTTAAGAATGGAAAACAGGGAAAAAATCAACAGCTTGTATCTTAATAGAGATATGCAGATGATGATCATCTTACCTGATGCTAAATGGTTAAAAGCCCGGCATCCAGGTTAAACTAGTTATTTTAAAGAAATCAAGCCCCTCTCACAGATAACCCTCTCATATCAGAGGGAGCTTAAACACTCCGACACTGGTCCCACAGATGGGCAAATTAATCCATCCCCAGGATTCCTGCTTTTGCATAGCCTTGCCTTTGCTTTTCTGCCATAGTAGAAACCACAAGCAGTAGAAACTGCTGTCTTCTATTTAAAATCAGTGCATCACTGCTCCTGAACCAAAACCTGGCTGAGTTTCAAGAGAAGAAGCTTCCCTCAATCTCCTCTGCAGGAGGAGATGCTGGTTGCCTTCAAGAGTAGAATTATGAAGAATTTTTAATGCTGGCAGTGTGACATAGTCAGTTTGACTGTTTTGAAAGACATACACATGAAGGCTGCACATAATTCCATCACTACTAATCAAAAACATCCTAAAAAGAGCATTTTATAGTGTTTTTCACTGAAGTGAGAGACAGAACCATGATAGTCTATTGCATCAGCATTCTGCTGGTCTGAGCACAGCAGCAAACCCCACTCATAATGAGTGACCAGAAGTGATCAGAATCTTTGCAACTGGTCTTCTGTGCTTAATCCTTTTCCATGGCATTAGAGTGAAAGCAGTTAAAAACATACTCAAAACTGGTAACAGAAGGCTTATGAATGAGTCTGAATGAACTGCTCACAGACTTAAATGACAAAACTGATAGTAAAACCGAATTATTCTGTGCTTGGACCAACAATCTCGCTCACACCCTGGGTTTCCTTGCTGTCCCAGTTATTAGGTTACACCCAGTGCTGCAGACTATTGGGAGCTAGATGTTCTTTCCCCTCCAAAGAACCAAGTCACCCTTCAGCATGACTTCAGTACATACAGCAACACATGAAAACCTTCACAGTGGTCCAGCTTTTCTACACAAAGGCAGTAAGACTTGTACTAATTGAAAATCTGCAACACAGATCTCCCTGTTAGAAGAGCTGGCAGATGGCAATTCAGAGGAGGAATTCCTGGAGAAAGAGAAACAATGAGAAGTAAATCACAAAAAGATTGGCACAAAAGCTCAATCCATGACCTTTATAAAGCCCTCTGTACACACAAAGCCTAGCTATACTTTTTGGCTCAGGCTGAACAGGATTTCTGTACAGCTTTCAATGCTGCAGGTGCAGATAAGTAAACAGCAAGCCAGGGGCAACAGCAGCACTCATGGAATAACCAGAGACTGGTTAAGGCCTCTGGCTATTCCTTTGGTTTAAACCTCATTTGATGGTTGTGCTCCACATGGTGCCCCGACTGTGTGGGGGAGCGCTGGTATATAGGGCTGGAATTTAAACACTGGGTGTGTCCCAAATGTGGAAGACAGACAGGCTGTGTGCTAGCCCCATTCCTCCCTGTGAGCTGCAGCAGCTGACAAGCTTGGGTTGCTGCCTGGCACCTTTGTGCCACACAGCTGGTCTTGGTGCCACCAGCCAGGAGATGCTTTAGAGGAGAGCTTTCAGAGCAGACATTGTCCCTGGACGTATCTCCTTTCCCTTATGCTCACCATCAAATGAACATTTCTCCCCTCCGTCCTTCAGATGGAAAATTCATGGTCCAAGCCACCTCTATTCCTGGTTTGCCTGCATGCATGGAGAATTTAAGCACCACAACAAAGTTCAAGGCACATGGGAAGAATCTTGTGACCATTTTTCACTGTAGCCAACAGACATGACCCTTAAACTCTGAATATCAAACCAGCTGGGAATTACGTTCATTTGCCCTTGGAATGTCCATATAGTTTTCACTGACCTGGAATAAAAACCCCAATCTTCTTTCCACCCAAACAGTACTGCTCCAATTACCCAAATACTTCACAAGAGATCCAAAATACCAATTCAATTTGGAAATGTTCACCCCTGGGCTTCAAAGACTTGGGCACCCAAGGCCCAAGCACACAGACTTCAGTGCCTCTTGGCTGCCTCTCCAGGTTTTGCAGGCAGCAAGGCTGGGCTCTGGGACCACTGATCCCAAAGGCCAGCCAGCCGGCCATGGTAACAAGCGGGTGCTCGTGCAAGCAATGCCAACACAACAGGAAGGAGCTGCCAGACAGCTGCCTTTGCAGTACAGCATTGGGAACGTGGTTGTATCCTACATTCATCTTTCCAATCTGTCTAGCTAGATTCACCCGACTGGTACACATCAGCAAAGTATCTTCCTCCCTATAACATCTGCTCTTTTCTCTCAAAAACATACCAAGCCTCACATGCCCAGTGCTGGGACTAGACATCACTTGTGAAGAGAAAAAGTACAGGACTCCCCATGGACTGAGTTACTTTGCATGCAAAATAGCACGTGTCACTGAATTGTTGGCTTTGAAAACATGAAACTCACCACAGCCCCACAGCCCTCATTATGCCATTAATAAGGAGCTGTTCATCCATCTCCCCTTGCTTTAACCAGTAGGTCTGTTATCAACACCTGACAGCAGCATCATTTCTTACATACAAGCATCCTGTCTTGCACTCACATGTGCTGCTTTCTTTGGGCAAGTTTACACTACAGCTTTTAGTAGCATGACTATGCTTCAAAGGACTAGAATTTTTTTAGGAGAATAACACTTGTTCTAATTAAGGCTAGTTAGGATTATTTTATATATATAAGTAGTATAAATTATAAGAAGTATAAGAGTTAAATCCAACAAGAGCATCCAAGTGGGACTGTCACCTCCAAGGAGAGATTTGGGTGCTAAAGCAGCTTCAGTAGCTTTTGGTATACACTATCAAAATTTGTGAGCACATTTGAATTCTGACAAAGCTTTGTCTTCCACAAATTACATGCATTTTAACTCCATCCCTCGGGCCTGATTATGAAGCATGAAAGACCAGAGAATTCTAGAAATAGCTGTTCTTATACAAGATTTTTCTCAAGTGTAGGCATACAGAATTGTTTGAGCCATGCCATGAAGTACAACTCCACATTCATTGCCAATTTCCTTACACCTCTGACCATGCCATGTGTGTACATGCCAAGACAATGTTGGTAATTCACTCCGAAAGCAGAATTCAGGAGTGGCAGCAAACGGGTGTTGGCTTGTTTGTTTTTTTAATGATTTTTTTTGTTTGGTTGCCTTTTAAATTTTTTAATTTTTTTTTTTTAAACTGGGTTCTTGGGGAACACTCTTGAAAGTACCTTATTCCAGTTCAGTAAGGAAGCAACAGCAACCTAAAGAAAAAATATATTCTTCCATCTGGTTGAGAAGTCAATATTAAAGAGGACAATCTCTCAAAGATTAAAACTCTAGAACTGAAAGACTTATTCAGAAATATTCCAGCAAAACATCACAGGAACCATAGCCAGCCTAAAGGTACTCTATGTGTCACCTAAATCCAGAGATTTCTGCCTGGACTACATCTCCCACAAACTCTGTGGATGAAATTTCCTGTGGTGGAAAATAAGAATTTTTGGCTCATCTCAATAAACTCTGACTCCTAAAACACTGCAAACATCTCCCTAGTAGTAGAGCTGCATTGAGTCATCATCTGTGTCATACTTTAAACTTGGAGCCCTATTTTCATACATTAAAAAGAAAAAGCTAACAATGAAAGTAAGTTCTTGGGCAAAATATTTTAATCCAAAACAAAGTTCAGCCAGGCTATTGTTTCTCCTCTACCTATTGCAGCAAATACCAGATGAGATATGATGTATCCTTTTTAGGCAGCTTTGTGAAACCTTCAAGTGCTACATACAGCAAAGTCTGCTGCTGAGATTGTGATCAAAAAACCTCATAGAGGACAAATGTCAGAGCGAGAAGAGAGCTAGGAAATGTTAATAGCATGCTTTTAATCGCATGCTGGCTCTTCATCACAAGGCAAATGGTTTGCTGGAGCTTCAGTTGTACTACAGTAACAGTTTGCTGAAATGAATGTAGCAGCATTGTTAACGCTGAGCTACTATTATGTTCTTAAGTGTGCATGACTTACTTTTAACAGAACAGTTCAGTTCACATTTGTTACACAGACAATAGCAGCACTTTGGAAGAGGGTATAAAACTTTCAAATCTCCAGAGACATGTTCAATGTGACAGTAATTCACAGGTTGTTCAAAGCTCAGTTTTAACAGAAAATAATCTCTCCCACTAATGCAGCCACTGGCCCCCTCTACCCCATTCGGGATTTTTTTAACAGTTGTTCCATTCATAAACTGGTAGGGGGAGTAACAGCAAAAAGTTGGTTTTGGGCACTCCTAAAAATATACAGAGAAAGTCTAAAAACTTCTCGAAGTGAATCCATTTAAGCTACAAACATACCTAGGGAGCATGAATTTCACTGGGCAGGGAACAAGAAAATGGCATCATCTGTTGAAGTGCCACAGCCCATGGTTTACTCGAGACAGACAGAGGGAGCTGTTGCTATTCAAACGGGAGATGCTCCCCGGCAGACACACATGATTATATACAGTCAAGCAGTTTGAAAGATGACTGACACTGAAGACCTCATTTACTAAGGGCGAAGCGAAAATGCAGTTGTAATTCCCCCCCATTTCCTTCTATAGTTTTCAGACCTCTTGCAAAAAAGCACCACCAACAACACAGAAGTGTTGTACAACATTAAAAAGAAGTTTTTCAAGCTTGCCTCTATTACAGCCCATTACTGAAGCCGAGAAGATTTGGAAGCATTTATCCCCCATGTGCCTTATCCCAGTGCGAGGGGAGCATTTATGGAGCAGCACAGGGAGTTGCAGACTGAAAGGACCAAGAGGCGTTTCCCATGCTGCCTTAGGACACCACGGACACAGCCAGGCTTTCAACATGACTCTAGCCAAGTCACAGCTCTGGTCACCTTCCCTGCAATAGCCTGTTGCCTCCCAGCACTGTTGGTGGCAGTTCTAGATGGAATCCACCTCCTGTTCAGGCTCAAGACATTTTCTCAGTGACCTATCTAAAGGCTGGTACCTAAATTGTTGAGGAACAAACTGTCCCCAAAATCTGGAAGCAGGAAACTATGAGGATGTGCTCTGGATCAGACTGAAGTCCAGTTAGGTGCTGTCTCCTACCTAGCAGTTATTTAGAGCAAGGGTCATACAATTTTTTACCTTTCTACAACCTTTCACTTCTGTCATCACTGCTGTCCTCCTGAGGAACGGTTTACCACAGAATGGAGGAGAAAACCAACACCTCAGAGATTCACCCAGCAGAATCCAGTCAAAGTCCCTAAAGTCCACAATTGCCCAGTGTTCAGCCAGCAATAGGCTGGGTGCACAAATCTCTTTTCTTCGCACTTCTTGGCTTTTGCTTTCTAGCAGCTTCATTAAATGGATTAACAGATTCCCCCCTGAAGTGCAGCAATGTCCTTGGC
Organism: Acanthiza pusilla; assembly: GCA_036630365.1. Classification (NCBI taxonomy): domain Eukaryota; kingdom Metazoa; phylum Chordata; class Aves; order Passeriformes; family Acanthizidae; genus Acanthiza; species Acanthiza pusilla. The sequence continues at coordinate 10,557,165 of JAXCHO010000164.1, forward strand.
CTCAAAAATTGTGACAAGGCTAGCAACAATTGGTTTAAACTGGGTATCTGAAAACCTTTCATTAGCAGGCTCCGTAGCAAATAGTCTGCAATCCCCTTAAAGCAGTGAACTCAAGTCTGAACAGGAAATTTTAGAAACACAGAGAACATGCCAAAGTATTATCTGCTATATTGCTTTTGCTCATATTGGCAAGAGTGTTGTGCTGTATGAAGCAAGCTTTAGTTCAATATTTACTGCACAGAAAGAAAAGACCCTTGCAAAAATTAATGGGTGAAACACCCAATAAAACAAAAAAGCACAGGAAGCCAGCCTGACTTTCTGATCCCTTGCCAGCACCACATCCTTGCTAGGCTGCACTCTGCTACAAACGGCAAAGCAATAGAGGACAATAAGAGGGCAGAAATGGTTTCCTATGTTTAGAAGACATCCTTTGGAAGATTACCAGAGAGATTATTTATTCTTTTTGCTGTGTCTCAGCTTTAACAGATGGAATCCTAGTAATTAAACAGAGAATTCTATTGCACGCTCCTTTGGAATTCAGTAACTGTTACTTTACTTGCTTCTCGCCCTGTACTTCTTGCTGGAGTCCTTCAGGTGGGATTCCCCAGAGTGCTCAGTCTGCCTCGCCTTGTTACTGCCAGTGGCACGAGACCTCCCGACCTCTGCAAGAACAGAGTGCAGCAACATCCTTGTTGCTCCTTCTCCTGCCTTTGAATTTGTCTCCCTGCTGTCACAGGCAGTCTAATTGATGTCAGTCAAATTTAAGCCCCATCTCATGCAAGTACATGGAAGAGACATATAAAAAGATTCTTCTGAGCAAAACCTGAAGGCATCCACTGCACAGAGGGGGTTCAGTCTCAGAATAGAGTCCAAAACTTTACTTTCTACCCTGTTTAATACTTTGATTTATATCCTCATTAGCCTGGGGAATAGCTCCTATTAAAACTATTAAAGATAATTTTTGCAATAATATCAAAGGATATGAGTAGGCGTAATGATGGTACTAATGATAAAAATTAATAACATTCATTATTTTTAATCATATGTACAGTTGAAATGAATAATCAGGAAAATAAACAAGACATTTTATGCGAACCTAAAACTAAGGGGATGTGAAAACCCTGTAAATTACACTCAGTTGTCCACTCAGAATTTAATGTTGCACTTTTGCAGACAGGAAGATATTCTGCAGGCAGATGTTATTAATGCTAAAAAGCATCAGTAATAACATTTCTTCCTTTAGTCTCTACAGCTGTTCCTTTACCATTTCACTGTTCCTGTCTGTTCAGATCCTTATCATGACACTGTTTCTCACTCACAGGAAGGACAGTGCAACATGTCTCCACATGCTTTGGCCACAGCACACCCTGGGATCAAGCTCAGCTCTCAGCACAAGCAACCCATGAAACTTCCCACAACAGCTCTCAGCAATGCATGCAGGAGACTGGTCTGTCCTAAAGCAAAAACGCTCCTGCTCTAGACTGTCACACACAGCAATTGATTCTCCCAACCATGTTCCCTTCCACTTATGAAACAGCTTCAAAGTCCTAACTTGTTTTGGATTTCAAGACTACAAGACTAATGCTCAGCAAATAAGACAATGTAGTTGTCACCCTTGTTTCAAAACTCTGAAAACACAGCCTATGCTGAGCACAACCTTCATAAATACATACTTAAATGAATATTTTGGTCTTAAAGTTGAAAAATCTTTTCTTGGAAGGAGGACTTTCATGCAGGTTTTAAGAACAAAGTGGCCAGTTGGGAAGTCAAGCAAGAAATAGACCTCTTAACTGACCAAATTATTTTCAACAATAGAACTGCAATTTTGGTTTTCATTACAGTCCACCTTAAGGATTTTGCAAGAGCCTTTGCTTGATATAAAATCCTCCAGTGAAAGTTATGACAGCCATTTGTAAAATGAAGGGATTTTCTCTTCAGAATCAAACTTAAGCTTTGCTGCTGTCAAAAACTCTGTGTTTGTGTTGTCTGAAACACATATCCCGTTTTAATTCTGAAATAAATAATACGGCTTTTGGCCTGCAGACAGTTTGCACCTTTCCAAGTTTGACTGCTCCAAAGCTTCAGTAGCTATGATATTCCACACCTTGGTAAAGGGACAGGTCACATAGGACTTTTCTGAGAAATGTGCTTTTACCTTCTCCTCACATAAGTTTCTGGGACAGAGAAAATTCAGGCACAGAAATGAGCACTGCATGCTCATAAAAGCCCTTTTCCCCAGCTGGTGAATCAGAGTACCACACACTGAGATTCCAGCTGCTGGTTGTGACATGCAAGCCTTTCCAAACTTGGTCAAGGCTAGCAAACATCCCAGCTGCTCCCATAAGAAGACTTTCCATGCTAGAAATTGCAGAAATTCCCAAAAGGAGACTTGGCCTCCTGGGCCACTGGAAAAGACAAATTAAGGCTAATTTACATTATCTTGTCTGCTTAACACACCTGAGGTCAGAGGAACAGTTTCACTAAAGCAAATTGCCCAGAAGTTGACAGACAGCCCTGGGACAACAGTGGCCAGGCAATCCCACATCAGTAAAAGCTTTTCATCAGCCAGAAATAAAAAATCCAGAGAAAAAAAAAAAAAAACCCAAAAAAAAAAAAAAAAACCCAAAAAAACCAAAACAAAACAAAAAACCCAAAACAAACCAAACAAAAAAAAACCCTGCCTCTTACCTCCTGCAGTAGTTCACTTCTGTATTTGACCAGAAAGGTGATCACCCAGTCCTCATGCCCCTGTTGGTCCAGCACACAATGTTATCTAGGGCAGTGGTCAGTGGTCACGACGTCTGCGACCTGTCCTTGGTGGAAGGAAGCCTTCACCATCTGGAGAGAAACCAGGGCAAGAAGAGGCAGCATAAGTCCTGCTCATCAGAAACACCACAAGACTGTTGGTTTGGCCACTTAAAGGCTCACAGAAGACTCATTCCCTTTACTGTGGGTACAGAGGCTTTGTATCTCGTGCAGCTCAGGGTTTTAGAAGCCTTTACCCTGATGTTTGCCTATTTGCAAAACTTGTGCCCTGACAACAACACTGAGGGAGCTCACGAATATCAGTGCTGCCCTGAGAGCATGTGGAAATGATGGAGCACCCAATTTCAGAGCACTGTGGGGACTGTTATACAGGACATGCAGACAAGTATATATTAACCCCAAGATACCTCAGGCTCACAAGTCCACGCTGCACAGCTCAGCCCCTGAAACTGGCTGCTTAATGCAACGGAGGAAAGGGCTTTTAAGGCCTGCTACAGACCAGGACTGGGTCTCTTACAGCTGAGACAGCCCAGGCTGGCTCCTGCAGAGCCCAGGGCAGCCATCCATGCTCCCCATGGTACAGCACACCCAAGCCCTTGTCTGGAGCCATGAGCATGTGAAGGGACTAAAGGTAACAACATGGTTATAGAGCAAAGATTGCTCTGCAGCACAGCCAAATGACATCTTGAGCCATCCCCAAGAGCTAAGAAGCCATTGGCACTGAACACTTATCAGTTGTAAGGGAGGCAGAGGCTTCACCTGCAATTACCTACAGCACCTCCATCTCCTTCAAGCCTCAATCCATCAGAAGTTTTAAGGTGCAGGAAGCATCACAGCTGCAACCGGACAACAACATTCTACAGCGCTTGCACCTGAACCTAAAGCTACAGGCCAGTCCCAAACAATCTCATGTTGGGAAACAAACCAAAAATAGGCCCCACACATACATCCGCCTCCAAAATGAAGCCCTGCTCCCCCAGCAGCCAAGCAGGAGAAACAACAGGAGGTTGTGCTCCTCAGCTGGAGCTTAAACGGCAGTGGGTGGAGCCTGCTCAGGGCAAATAAGGGCTCTAAAGGCTTACAAGAGCCCTGCAGGGCTGCTGCCCTTTGCTGCCTGAGAGCAGGTGGTCTCTCTGGGAGAAACAGAGTGAAATCAGAGCATGTTTGGACAAAAATCCCTGGCTTTTTGGAGTATCCTTCCACATATTCCTTGAGTAGTTCTGGGAGAGACAGCCAGCTCCCAAGACATCTTTGATTCCCAAGACAAAACAGTCAGCGAGGAGATCTTCCAAAGTCCAGAGAATTAGTCACTGTCCAGAACCAGAGAGGAGGGATGAGAACTGAAAGTTCTGATCTTGATTAGAAGGGTTTTGTTTAAGGGTTTTTCTCTCCCTAAGGAATCTGTGCAAGCAAGAGAGGCAGCAGCTCCGAGCAGAGGCTGGTGGCTGCAGAAGCCCTGATGCCCCCAGACAGCTCCAGGGAAAGGAAGGGTGTGTCCAGCCTGCTTTAGCAGCTGCAATGCCAGGCTGGGTGATATTCTGCCGTTTGCAAGGGCTCTTTGCTCACCTCTGGATTCCTCCTTTACCACTGGCTGGGGCTGGAGGCATGGATTCCGTGCATGGGACTTCCTTGTCGCCTGGCACTCGTTCCAGCTAAGCATTGCAGGAGGCTTTAGGCTGTATCTGTCCTTCAGGCACACTGAAAGAAGCAGATATTTTTTGCTTGTGAAAATCCTATGCACCCAGACATGTGCTCTCCGGTGAAATTGCAGCTCTCACAGCAGCCCTGGCACCTTCAGTGAGTGGCCCAGTGCTCCTGCCAATATATTTGCCCCTGAGGGAACCTTCTGATCTGCCCTAAATGTGGAAATGGATTATTATGGTTGGTTTTACTCTGTTTTTTGCTTGCAAAAGTATCAGCTCCCAGATCTGAAGGCATTATGTGGCACCCAGTGAGCTGAGCAGCCCTTGGAATGGGGAAGGTGACAGCCTGGCTGGAACCAGACTAGCTGGTCCCGCCCCAGGCACTGACACCTATTCTAAATCCTGTTTTCCAGCCATGGGCTTGGGGGGGCTGTTTCAGGGCTGCAAAACCCCAGCTCATCTGACTCCAGGAATGGAGGGCAAATCATGGGAGTTTTGGGCCTCAAAGGAAGACATGTGTCCTTGGGCCTCAAGAATAAGAGTCATCATACCCAAAGATTTAGTTTTGTGTCTTCTGTGCTTGAAAATGGAGACTAAGTTCTGAGTTTTCCAGGCTTTAAAATAGACTCATGAGGCTGTTTTGGGGGCTCTAAAACAGAAAAAAAAGGCTTGTGTGTTTTGGGATGGGAAAAGGGTTCCTGGGGGTGGGCTGGGATTTGGAGCAGAGACCAAGTCCTGCGCGTTTGGGCTCGGAAACTGAGATTGACTCATCTATTTCTGAGCGGGGGTCAGGAGTGGGAGGGAAGGTGTTGGGTTCCAGGCAGGCAGGATATGGGCAGGCTACAGAGACCCCTCCCAGAGGTGGGGGTTCAGTCATGTTGGTCTCCAAAGTTTGAGAGGCCAGCATGCATCAGGCTGAACTCAACATCTGAAAGAGTCTCTGGGGGAAAAGAAACTGTTTCACACTGGTTTTGTGTGTCCAGCTCTTTATTCATTGTGTGTCCAACAGCTGGAATAATCATTAAGTCATTAGTTCATATTTAGACAATGCACAATTATGGCAGTTCATATTCCTAGGACAGTGATTGATTTATGACTGTGTCAAAACCCACATTGCCATAATGAGCAGAAGCTTTAATTGGCCTCAGGATGGGCAGGGCCATCCCCAGCCAGGAGCAGAGCAGGCAGCAGCATTGTCCTCTGTACAAGCAGCCTGGCATCTTCCTCGGAGGTTCAGGGAACCCTGGGCAGGTCTCTCCCCATCTCCTTTCAAGGGTAGAAATGACGCGTCCCAGCGCATCCATGGGTCCTGCTTGGCGATTTGTGGGGGAAATGTCACTGGCTCCATTGTCCTCACTCACCACAGATGAACCCAAGATGGAACCAGCTCCTCCACACCTGGAAAAGGAGGCACTTTTCCAGGAAGCAGCCAAACAGTATCTTCAACTTGGTATGTTGCACTTATACGATATTTTCTGTGCTTATTAACTAATTATTATGTTTTTAATAATCAGACAATATTTATAAACTAGCAATTCATTATTATTTATATACTTGTAAGTTGATTATTTAACATGTACTCAATATTAAACTATCCTACTTATAATCAAGTTATGGTAGCAATTTATTTACAACCATGTCAAGAGCCCCCATGGCACCAGGACAAACAGGAGCTGCATTCCCACCCCCAGGAAGGTGCTACGAGCCTGGCAGGGTCACTGGCAGTGCCCATCAGTCATGTATGCAAAACATGGAGGAATATGAGTGCTGTGTTTCATTTTTATAGGTACTGTTGCCCTTACCAGTATCATTAATAAGATTGGCAAATTAACAAGGAATAGCAGTAACTGTTACTTCTCAGCTTTTCAGTGTGTAGTTTCACATTTGGCAAGTTTCAAAGTTGACTTAAACTAAAACTATTGGGTAGTGTAAGATCTCGGTGTATCCATCAACACCATATAAAAACCTTAGAGAGGTGCAGGCTGTGACAAATGCCATTCAAAACTTTACTCAACTACAGAATGAATTGCTACAGCATTTTTACGGGTATTACTGAGAGGATGAAGCTGGGTATGCAAGTAGAATACATGAGAGCTCCTCTGCTAATTCTAATCAGTAGTGATGGCCTGTTGCAAAGGCTAATCACAATAATGAGAACCAGATAACAGTCCAGGAATCCCAGTCAAAAAGTGGAAAAAGACTGCAAGTTCAAAAAACTAATAGTATTCTTAATTGGAAAATCCCCTCCGACAACACAAAACAGCTTCCTAAATAATGAAACAAATGAAGACACTGACAAAGAGTTCAAGTTTCAAGAACAGATGGTTTTACAAAGTGATTCAGTCTCCATCAACTGCTAGGAAAACGCTCCAAACCCAAGCACTTTCCATAACTTTGGTGGGGCTCTCTGGTTTATTGTAGAGGATTACACTCTACAAGACAACATTTTAAAAGAAGCAGCTCAGCCTAGTCCTATTATAAGGTATTGGAGCTTATAAGGTACTATGAAGAGAATTAACTTTATGCTGGCCAAACCCAATGACACCGTAGAGGACAATCATACTTATCTATGACTGTGGCTTAACTGTTGCATGTTTCCTGAGGTTGACACTATGGCACAGGATTGTAAATCTTGGGCTAAAACTTTTCCTATTAAGGAAAAAAAGAGGAAAAAATCTGAGCCTAAATGTTGTAACTACAACTTTAAGGTACAAACGTTATCTCTTTGTTGTTACAGGCAAAGATGAAACCACAAAATAACAAACTGGTGAGCAGTTGTTTAAGAATAATTTCTAAGAAACTGAACAAAATAACCTACTACTGACTATGCTTTTAACATCAGACTCCTATGGAGGAAGATGTTCAGGGCTGGGTAACTAAGGTAGTCATTAACATCACTTTCATGTTATTTTTAAATGTCTTCCATAAGAATCACAAGAGAGCAAGTAGTTAATTCCCCCATATAAATATTAACAGGTACTTGCTGCCTAATTTTAATTATTTCAATTACATATTTATATGAGGAAGAAAAAGCACAACACTTAGTTCATGACCATGACTGAAGTCATAGGAAAGAAGAAAATAAGGTGTAATTTTAAGGGTGTCTCAGAGTCCACGAAAGAGAAACTGTTTTCTGCCCACTGTTAAATATGTTCAGAATGACCTGATCGTAAGTATATTTATGTACAAATTGTAAAGAATGTATATAAGTTTCTCTAGATATAATTATATGTATTGGCAAATGATACTTGAATTGGAAGAAACAAGTAATTCAATTAAGGCCAAATGTTTCCCACATGCAATCTGGTAAAGTATAATTTGTTATCATTAAGCTATCTTTGCAACTTCAGAAGTGAGAACTATACTTTCATGTCTTTCAGAAAAATATTACAGAAATTAATGGTCCTTAAATAGGTAAAAGGAGGAGGTAAAAACAGATTAAAAGCAATACTTGGCAGACAGAAGAGATTCCTCAATTAGAGATGTCAAAAAACCTAAATGTGTACTATGTGGGCATGTAACTTTATGGGAAAGTTTTATGAAATGACTAACCAGGAGATTGTAAAAATATGAAATTATTCTATTCCTTTTCTGTATGCTGGCTGTTATTTTCCCATCCTTTGAGCAAGATAGTCACTAAAATATGTAGTGTGTCATCTTTGCGGTAGGATCTGTTTGAAGCTGCCACCCACACCGCACTTGTGTGGGTAGAGAAGAGACTCTACCAGTGACTGAACCTGTGGGAATCTGTGAAAAGAAGGGGAACAGTGAACACTGTGCCCTTGGGGACAAAACAAGTTACTCTGGGTTAGCCACTGTGCCAAAATGTTGAGAGAAACTGATAGGGAGATTGAGCAGGGCCTGATGAAACTAGGATGCTTTTCAAAACTCTGAGTGCTTGGCTTTCAGCTTACGAAGATCTCTTCAACAGCATGCATTCAGGTCTGGTTTGTAAGGCTGAAGTCAGAATGATATAGTTGGAGGAACCTGAGTATGATTGGCACAGGGCACAGGTTAGAAAACACTAAATCAAAACCTTCCACCTAAAGAGTATTTGATACACTGAACCTCCAGCAGCCCAGAAACTCAAATAGAAGACCTGATAATGACCAAAAATCCAACATAATTCAAGCTTTCTCATGCCAGGGCCAAGATTCTCTGGCAGTCCTAACAAACACAAAAGGAAGCAGGACTTCTTCCTGTCTGAGTCTCAACAAATTTCTTTTTGGAGTGCAGATGAACTGTAAGAAAACTGCAACAAAACCAATGAAAACAAAACAAAAAGCCTTCATCTTCATAATGACTATTTTGGATATAATCAAATTACTAAAAATGAGGACTTCTATAGATTATTTTCTCAGGAGCTCCCTCCAGCTTTCTGCATACAATAAAGGACAATCTTCAAACTCTCAGGGTCAGGAAAATCTCCTTAAGACTTTTGCATATGAAAATGTTTCTCAAGTTAATTTGAAAAGGAGGTGTCAAGAATATTTCAAAGCAGACTCTTGGTTATTAGAGCAACTGTCAACATTTTTGAATTCCATTTTTGTTTGGCAGCCTCATAAGTATTACTGAGCCATGTTTCTTTCTTGGTAAAACAAAACTATTCACTGAAGCCCAGTGATGAACATCAACTTCCTAGGAAGGTTAAGCAGATGGAGTGGTGGACATAGACACTGCCTGTTAAACTGCAGATAAGAAGTTTATGGCAACCGGTTCCCATATTTTGCTTTGAGAATCTCAAAAAATTAAACCTTGAGTTCATGGAAAAATTTGCAAGGTAGTAAGACTAACATCTTTTGGCTGAAATTCCCATTCATTACATGAACTTCCCAGTTCTCCTGTTACTTGGGCTGTAGTCAGTCAGATCCTGCCTACTTTCAAACACTTCAAGAAGTAGCTGAAATTCTATCTATTCACTCTGTGAAACACATGAATGTGTTTGATATTCATTCTATGAAACACACCCATCACCCTGTCTTCACAGTAGATCCTTTTTGGGCCACACTACCAGCAAGATCTCTTTTCTTATTTTTACTACCTTAAAATAATACCCCCAAAGGATAACTCAAGGAGCTAGTCAGAATCTTATTTCTTAAATATTTGCTGTTATTAGGCTTAGTTATTTCTCCCCTCCCCCCAAATATTTCAGACAGGCAGTGGGCTACCTCTCCAGAAAAACAGCTGCCTCCCACAGGTCATATTTCCCATCTGCCAGCTCAGTGACAGTAGGTATCCAAGTTTAGGCAAAATGAATGTCTAAACTATTTCCAGGTATTACCCTAGTGCAGGGCATATGCAGAATCACAAGGTGATGTGTTTGTAGTAGTCCAACTCTGTGGTTTCCCCTTCTTCTGCAAAAAAATAACCAACCACACTCTCATTTTGAAGAATACAAGCCAGAATCTATATTTAACTCCTCTCCCACATGCTCATCGAAGGCATTACCAATTTAAAGTGTGTAATTACAGAGGTCATCTAACTTGTCTATACCAATTTTTTCTTATGTTTTTGAGCACCACTTTAAAACTCTTTTTTGATTTTGCTGTGTGAGATATGACACAGAAGGAATTTGCCATGCTTTGCTCTTCCTGGAGGGATGCCTGTGTGTCTTCTGGTTTATGAAGGCAACTGTTTTCTGGTGTGAGAGACCAGAACAAGATGACAGGCTGCTACAATGAGTGTATGACTTGTAGGGGATCATGGCAGAAAGTTGAGGGGATTTTCTTGTTAGCAAAACTTTCTTTCTTGTCTGACATGTAGGTTCTGAGGACTTGCTGCCAAAGACAGTGACTTGTACTCTCAGAAGGACTTATATATTACTGGTAGAATTTTTTTCTCCTGATCATTTAAGTGTCTAAATTCTGTTTTTGAAGTGATTTAGGCCAGAATCAGGGAAGTATTTTAGAATCCAAAGTTATAAAGTAGCTCAGTAAACGGATTATCAAAACAGCTCATAAATGCTTTCAAATCTGCACCATGGGACCATTTTGAAGAAATGGACTTGCCAACACCCTTGAGCTCCCTATGGTTTTCAAAAATTAAAACGTTCCTAAGTGAGGAAGGGGCTATTTGAATATAAAGTTAATTTCAAAGCACAGAAACAAGCACAAACTTCCTCTAGAAGCAGCAGAATATGTTGTGATTTGAAAAGAGGAGGGGGAATGTGGTTTATTTTTTACATAAATATGAATAGTTTAATGCAAAATATAAATAAATCTCTTTAAAATAGATAATCCAGCCTCTATGACTCACTTCTCTGAGTGGTAGAAGAGCCAGCAAAACCATGCCCGTGTATTTTTAGTCGCCCTGGGATTAATTCCCAGGCAGGTCTTTGTTTACAGTGCTATATTTACATGGAACAGCCATATGGAATAGGGATATTCCTCCTAACAGCTGCTCTGCTTTCCTCAAAGCAACGGAGGGAGGGAGGGAGTGCTTTGAACACCTCCCGCATTTCCGCCTCCCTCTGAATTCCATTCCAGGTGCAAAGGCCACAGCTACCTCAGTGCAAGCCTCCTGCTTCTCACAGCTCACAGGGGTCAGCTGGGGGCACATGTAGCTGTGGCTGGCCAGGAATGTCCCTGACACAGACCTCAGCTCCCATCCCTGCCCAGGCATGGTCTAGATCTCGGCCCATCACTCACCTCCCGGTACTATGAGGTGTAAACCATGCACATGTGTGTCCCTCCATTCATCTGAGGGAAGCCACTTGTTTCCAGGTGTGTTAATTGGCCTGCCCATCATTGAGAACACTGCCATTTCCTAGGGCAGAAGAAAAAAATAAATTGAGCGTTTCAGTAATAAACATGGTATCTTCTGAAACTGCTGATCTTCATTCTATGTATCTGAATTTTAAAAAACAACTGCTATTTGCTCTTCACCAAACTCCTATTAAGCTCTGATCTCTGAGCCCCCTTTGATCTCATTTGCAGATTTGGTGTACAGGAAGGGCTTCTTTCATCCTTTCCTGACTGCAAATACAAGGCCAGAGACCCTTCTAGCCATCTCATTTCCAGAGAGGCAAAACTAGTCAGACCAGACTTTTGGAAGACCCCCATCAATATTTTAGTCCTATACTGAGGAGTCCAGCTCTTCAGGATAATCTCTGGCAACTTCAGCTTCTCTTAAGGTGGCATAGAAGAACCAATCACCACTCCAGCAACTTTTATAAGATGTTTGCTAAAATACTGCCATCCATGGCTGTGCAGTGACTGCCTGGGTGGCTCACCACACATTTATAATTTCTGGGGAACAGATGAGCATAACATGGGCCCTGTGGATATTTTCTTTTACCACTGCATTTTGCTATGCAGGATTCAGGTGTTATTAGTAAGCAAGGGGGAGGGCAGCTGGGCAGCTCTGGATTCTTCTCATTAAATATAACAAGATAAGAAGCGAAGCCTCCCTCTGAACTGTCCCTTTGTTGTGGCACCAGGAGGACAAGTGCACTCGACTGCCTTGTTCCTGCAGAGAAACCCATGGAGCAGCACAATGAGACAAGTGCCTGCAATTGCCTGAAAGGATACAGGTAGTCCAGACTGGTGGCTGATTTTTTCTGCTGTTGTCACCCTGCCTTTATTTCATGCTGGGGATACTGTGCAGAGATGTATCACCCACACTATATTTTAGAAAAAGCTTCCCCACACAGGAATTTTTCCCCCTACTTTGCCAAGATGAGCACTGCCAGCCAAATGTTCAATCTCGTTCTAAAAAGCCTGACATCTGACCCTGTTGAAAATTTAACAGTTTTTTCTTTTTCAAGTTGTGCTGAACTGCATAATAGAGGGGACATTGTCAAAAGTTGCCATAGAAATGGGGAAAGAAAGCAAAAAATATAACAAAGAAAGATAACAGATGCCACTGGGGCACGCGAGGTCATAAAACCCTATCCTGGTGAGCAGGATGAAGTGACCTAAGCCCTCACAGGACTCAGACAACTTAGAAAAACACAGAATAAACATCTGAAATTCCCTGAAATGCAAGAAGTGGGTTTGGCTCTTCAGAAAACAGATCAACACTGCAAATATTCCCAGATCCAGCTGCCTCCAGTAAGGCTTCCCAGTGCAGAACATTAACTGTGGTTTACCTGCCTGAAATGCAGATATTTCCCTTGGTATAAATGAGCTTCAAAGGTATTAATACCATTCAGGTGAACAGACAAAATGTCTCTGAGCTGGCTACACAGGGAGGTTGAAGAAACCCTTCTCTAGTCAGCCAGGCCTAACTTTATGTTGACCATGAAGTTTGTGAAGCGGTTCCACCTCAAGCAATCGCTACAGGGTAAATATTTAACATAAGAAATGATTTCTAAGCTGTTCCCGAGGTGACTTTGCAGATGATTGAAGTGATTCCTGCATGGATTCACAAAACTTCTTGGCACTGGGTACTTCATATTCCTTCAAGTCACCGAGTCTGCAGGATAAACTTCTTGTTTCATTTCTGTGCTGTGCTTGGACCACTGCAGGCCACGAGCTTGTAGGCAAATTTCTTTAGAACATTTCATTTTTCTCAAGAGATGTCTTAGTCCTCTAGAGATATGAAGGGAAAGGAGGTGTTTTCTGGGATTCAGTATGACCTGCTGTCAGGTCTTTAGCCTGTTGGGTGATCTGGGATTGTGGAAAAAGGAGTGGGGAAATCTTATTGCAAATGGAGGAGCAGTCTGCAGAAGCTCTGACTTTAGTCACTGCACTTCTTTAGCAGCTGTGGAGGCTGCCAAGCACACCGCTGGGACTTTTTAAGGGCAGCTTTTCAGTGTCAGGCTCAAAAAGAGAAGCACTCTGTCAAACCAATGGCAGCAGGCACTAGAAATGAAGTTGGAAGAAATTACTTGGTTTGGGCCTTTTGTGTACAGAAATGTTGGTCTGCCCTTCAGCCAGCGTGGGGATGAGAAGGAAGAGGACTAACCTGCTGAACCACAGTGGATGCTGTGGGTCCTGAGACAGGGAACACCATGAAAGAGCACCAGCAGAAGACATGAAACAGTAACGTGACAGCTAGACTGATCTATCTGCTACTGCAGACACAGGCCAGCCAAATGTGATTTCAACATAACCATCCAGTACTGCCAAATGATGGCTCAATATAAATTTCCTCTTACCAGAGACAAAAAAGTAAAAATAAGAAAGGAGCATTAGCACTTTCCACTTCCACTGCTATTAAGAGAAAATAAGCATGTATCATACCGGGTAAGATAAGTCATAGTAGGAACAAGGGTTCAGAAGTCACCTGTATGTGCTTCTTACCTCCAGTCCTATGTTTTTTGCCATTCTCCAGTTATTAGATTCTGTACCCTACCACATTTCAGAAAAAGTATTAAGCTGTTTCCAAATTTAACTTGAAAATTAAAGCAAAGTAAAACGACACTGAGAAATCCTAAGTACTTTTGCTCCCAAATGTATTTCGCGCAAGCAGATTTTACTGACTTAAATACTGTATACATGAATTCTGGCTATGTGATTTAATAAATGCCCCACAGATTGGTTTCAGTTTGTTTGTTTTTCTCATAAAGGGCCGTGCTGCCACTGCCTTCAGTTGAAGAGGATTTCAGCAATTCCAGTACAGAGCTAACTCGAAAGCTGTTTTTTGCTGATAGCAGAAGATCTGTAGTCCTCTGTGAGCTCACCTGCAATTCAGATGAATGTCACATGCTCCTAGCACGAAGTAAAGCATTTTTTTTTCTGACAAAGAATGCTTTGGGAGAAAAAAAAAAAATGGTCATCTGGTAATACTACAGTATTTTTCTTAGAAGAAGAACCTTTCAATTTGCCTTTACTCTTTTTTATGCAAACAAAGGTCTAGGGAGGGAACAAGGTACAGGATGGTAACAATCTAGACATCTCAGGTTGGTGTGTGGGTTTGTTTTTTTGGTTGTTTTTGCTGATTTTCTTTCTGAGTTGTTGTTGTTATTGTTTTGTTCTGTTTAGTTTTCTTTAAACAAATACTTCTGTCATTCAATTCCAAATGACTGTTCCTTTCCTAATGCTCCTTTTCATCTTTAAAACATCTTAAAACCTCAGTCAAACACCAAAGAAATAATAATAGCAATAACTATAGAAAAAAACTAAAGAAAGTTTGCTCTAAAATATTTTGGTTTACTAAGACTTTGTATTTTGAGGTTTTTTTTTGTATCAACCTAAACCAGAGTTTTGTATTTTTTAAATCCTGAGTAGCATGGTATGGGTCTCTACACCTTCTGCTGTGTGGCCACCCTTTTCCAAGCAGAATTATTGAAACAACCCGCAGGATCACAACTTAATTAACAGGTTCTGTCAAAGTATGAGGAAATTCATTACCCCACTGGCAATTAACTGTGCATTTTTCGATCTCTCCTATTTACTGTAAGAGCAAGACAGGACCTGCAAACACAGCTGTCTAAGTGGAACACATCACAATAAATATCCCGAGCTACATGTAAAAGAAGGCTTAGGGACAAAGCATCTTATCTGGAGTCACTGAGAGGTCCTAGTGACAGGCTGCTATCATGGCAGTTCCTTCAAGCTGAATCTGACACCTTTCTCTTGTCTAAATCACTGAGATTTTCAGCTACAAAAAATTGAGGGACGATTAAGAACAAAAAACCAGAATCATGATGTTCAGTAGTACTTTCATAATCAAACAGCAAGACTGAGCTTTAAAAAGCCAAAATCTATCTGCAGAGAACAACAAAGTGCTGTCTGAATTTTTAGAGAAACCTAATGAAAGTGAGAAAGATCTTGCCCTCAGGAGATGGAGCAAATGGGTGCTCAGCAAGAAGCTGAGGCAACATCAGTTGAACAGAAAACATTTTGCTGCCTGTATTTTACACTGAAAATTTAGTATATTTGACAGGTCATTTTTACCAGATTTCCTCAAATCAGTTTAATTTTTATTTTGTGAATACACAAGCACGAGTGCACATGACTGTTTCCATGTGTTGCATTCAAGATTCACTTACCAAAGGTTTTTAAAAACATCTGTGGAAAACAGTGCTGAAAAACAAAAATATCTGCTCTAGAAATAAAGTGCTGAGAAAGTTCAATCTACAGTGGGGAAATCAGTATTAATTTGGGAGAGACAACAGATTTAATTTTGGAGGAGATGACAAAAAAAGTAATATCACCATAATCTGTGCAAGGTTTCTCTTGTCCAGACCAGATGCACACCAAGTTCTTTCCTCTCAAAGTTAAAATTCACAAAACTGCACATGCCTCCCCTTAAACCACAGCTCCAGATAAGGACTAAGAACCACCTAAATCCAGACAGCAGAAGTAACTTAGGTGTGAATGATTCCCAGTCCTACATTTGCTTTAAGCGCAGATCAGTATAATCCAGGTGAGCAGAAAGGAAACAAAAGGTGGAGAATTCTCAGCTTTTTTGTTCGGAGAGATATTTTCTACCTGTCTTTGGGTAAGCAGCCCACAATCCTCTCCCTAAAGGGATTGCAGAATGCAGCTCTGATGCCTTGCAGGGAGCCTCATGCTCTCAAATCTCTCAAGCGCTTTGGAAAAAACTACCTACAGAAACATTAAGCCTTTGCTTTTGAAACTTCTTCTTAAGAAATCTGAATGCTCACTTCCTATTAATTTTAATTCCTTTCGAAGTCTCTAGAAAGCCAGAAAACTTGGTTCCCAAGAGATCCTGAGAGGGGACAACTTTGCACACACAGTCTCGTCTGAAAGCAATTTGTTAGCTGCTGCAGACCAGCAGGATGTACCTATGGTGCCATGACCTGCTTGGCTTTTCAGAGGCCTCTGATGCTGTAAGAACAACAGAAATTACCAAACACTGAACAGTTTAGAATATCTCATCACTTAAGTAATAACTAACGGGAGGTAAGCATTTTGGCCTTTTCCCTCCAGCTGTGGGTGCTGGACTCCTGGAAAAGCGATGCTAGAATACTTTAGAAATGGTTCTCCCCAACATGGTGTTGCAGCATCCTCTCAGGTAGATGTACAGCCATCCTCACCTTCACACTGGTTGAACATCTGCGCCCTGCAGCATTATCCTGCCCAGCAGAGTCCGTTTCCAGGACTGGGCAGAACCTCTATCCATGGTGCTGAATTATGTGGCGAGAGCAGAGTGTTGCAGGAGACTTACAGAAAACATTACACAAATTACAGAACTTAATGAAAACAAGGCCAAGAATTTTGGTAGACGATAGCCCAGTTGCAGCCAAATTGACAAAAATAATTTTTGATGCTTTACATGAATGAAGACAATAAACAAATATTCAGTAAACGTAGTAGCCAAGAGGCGAGGCTCAACCATCTAAACAATTGCCAAACAGTGAAATAAGTTACCCTTTAACCTTTGTTTCTATTTTATATGCATTATAGCTATAATTTGCAGCAAAGATATAGTAGATTAATCTGTCCTAGTTGTTGCTTAAAACGTAGAATTATCACTAGATGAAATACATTTGAAAGCAGTCAATTAAGATTTTTAGAAACCATGCCCCAAAATTAAAGCTAGCTAAACATCTTCTGTTACAGACCCCTCCAATTTGAGGATTTTTGTTGCCTAGGCAACCGGCTCGAAGTCTGTCTGTTCAGACCATGCTGGATATTTTAAATAGAAATACCATCCATTTAATGCACAGCTGATTTTTAGCAAAAGGTATACATGTGTAATGCACACCACCAGATCATGTATTTGTTTTGCATTAAGAATCTGATATGCTCACGTGGTACTTGCAGAGGGGAATATGAAGTGTAAATCTAGGGACGAGTGAATAAAAAGGTAATGCTGCTGGGATAGCAGTAAAGCCTCATTAGCTGGGTGGGACTGTCAGCTGCACGGAGAGCCCGGCATGTACGAAATTGTCCTGCTGATCTCATCACAGAGACGGAAGGAATAACTGAGCAGTGCTGGAGGGAGTCTGTACAGCGATTTCACATTGCTTCATTATATCCAATTAGAAACTGGCCAAGCAAGTGAATCAAATGACTTTGCGTTGCCACTTGAAGAGCTACTGGCTAAAGACAGTACTCTGCAGGTGCATAAAAAGATTTCCCCATAAAAAACACTCTTCCGATGGCAGACCTAATGTTTTCTTTGAGAGTCGGAAGCGCTACCAAATGGTGTGGTGTTACACATTGTTGAATCCCTTGGCAAAGGCATCACTGGAAAACAGCCTGGCAGTGGCAAAGCACAGAAAAAGTAGGAGGTGTTCAGAGTAAGGCTCAGTACCTTCTGTATAGCTGGGTATGGCAGGTGAGGATTTCTGTGAAGATATAAAAATTTCCTGGGCAAAGCTGCCCAAAAGATGTGGAGTGTTGCATTACCAGGCAAAACGAAATGAATTGAACAAAAAACCCAACTTCCAAACAACACAACACAACACAACACAACACAACACAAAACAAAACAAAACAAAACAAAACAAAACAAAACAAAACAAAACAAAACAAAACAAAACAAAACAAAACAAAACAAAACAAAACAAAACAAAACAACCCTTCTATCCACCCCAAAACATGCTCACTGCTTGGTTGCAGTCTTGTCATTTTTAAATATCAGCAAGTTCATCTCCTGAAAAGTTGGGACAGAGGGACTACAAGGCCTCAGAGAAGAGGTTGGGCTGTAAGTAATCACAATGACTCATGGGACTTGTACTGATGGGCACTGCAACAGTCAAGCTGACAGGGGAGAATCCACTTTTGTGTAAGTTTCTACCTATCAAAGTCAACCCAGGATCTTTTCAAATGTATCGCTTAGTGAAGCGATGCCAAGATGTTTGCTTCTTGGGAAGGCATGTGTCTCCTTAGCCCTTAGAATCACTACCAAATCCCATGTGCTGCTTTTGCAAGGAGAGACTTTCCACATGAAGAGAGAAAGAAATGTTTGGCACTGAGGGAGGGGAAGATCCTTAGCCTGATTCTGCCTGGTATGGTTTTTAAATGGATATTAAATCTGGTATTTAAATGGATTTTAAATCTGGTTTCATATAGCCCAAGTTAGCTGTAGGAAGTCTTGTGCATCTTAGGAGATGTCAAGAGATTCAGGGCTTTTCTAGGCAGAATTAGGGACAAACTTCAGAAATTGTATCACTGTGTGAGCACCAGTCAAATACTGTGTAATACCTCATGAAACTGATTACATTCCAAAAGTATTTACATTATTTTCTTGTATTTACTGTTACATATTTGATGCCTGGGATTCGGATAATGAACAGTAGTTGCACAAGTGTAAGTGGGCTGGCTTAGCTGCAAGCATCATTCCAGCAATTAAGTAATTTCCCCAAATCTATAAATTCTTCTTCAGAGCTGTTTGAGTGACAGTGCTCCATTGATTCTACCTTCTACAGAAAGCTTGCAAAGCAAATCAATAGGACTGTACATCTGGAGGCAAAAAAAAAAAAAAAAAAAAGAAAAAAGAAAAAAAGAAAAAAAAAGAAAAAAGAAAAAAGAAAGAAAAAAGAAAAAAGAAAAAGGGAAAAGGAAAAAAAAGAAAAAAGAAAAAAGACAAAAGACAAAAGAAAAAGGAAAAAAGAAAAAAGAAAAAAGAAAAAAGAAAAAAGAAAGAAAAAAGAAAAAAGAAAAAAGAAAAAATGAAAAAAGAAAAAAGAAAAAAGAAAAAAGAAAAAAGAAAAAAGAAAAAAGAAAAAAAGAAAGAAAAAAGAAAAAAGACAAAAGACAAAAGACAAAAGAAAAATCACCTGCCACAAATATTACTGTGCTAAAATAAAAGTTTGTTTGGGAACAAGATTATGCTAAAACACTGAGTTAATTGAACTGATTTATTACCAACTGAAAAGGGTTGTAAATTATGTTGACCTCAACTTTTGTGTCTCCAAACACCATTATCTAACCATCTTTATTTTCCTTCTTGTAATTTTTTATCTGTTTATAAGCCTTATCTGCTAATAAACCCCATACAGTTATAATAATTCTCCCATCCTGCACTGAAGGTAAGTAGCACAGACAAAAGGAATATTGAGAAATTTAGCATAGGTAAGTGACTAATTAGGTTTTGACACACACATTGGTAAGGTAACTTACGATCCTCAGAGTGCAGATATGCAAGGGTTCGTTTCAAATACAGATTTAAATTCCATTCCTTCTTTGCTACGAACTGAATTCTTCCACAGATTATTTATCAGCTGATTGAATCTTGTAGGGAGATGGAGGTTCTGACCTCTGTTTATTTATTCTATTTTGCTATTTAACTTTAGTTCGCTAGAAAAAACAAGGACGAGGCTGTGACAGTTCACAGAGATGCAATTTGTCTATTGAACTTAGCTTGGCATCTGTTAGACACACAAAGAAACAAAAGAAACTGCATAAATATTCATCAGCAAAGAAGTCAACCACGATGCAGGATTTGAAGCATTATATGTTATTTTTATAATGATAATAGTGATTCATCAGCCCTAATGATACCTCAGTACATTGCCTGACTGATCTTTTACTCATGTGCATATAATTTATTTTTCCATTTCATGTTCTGCCTATCATTTGTTCCCAAAATATGGAAGGAGATTTACATAATAGAATTCTGCTTGGTAGTACTGGACAGGTTGGAGGTTTTTCTTTCAGGTATTTCATTTGAATAAAGTCTATAATGTGACAAGGGGAAGATGGCACTGCCTTACAAACAGCTAATTGGGGGAGGAATTGTGGTGTAGGCATTTGGTAGCATGGACAAAGCTTTGAAATCTATCATCACTTCTCAAGAAAAAAATACTTTCCCAGCCTAGTTTCAAAAAACAGCTTTATTTGTCAATTCTGTTTATCCTTACAAATGAATCTTTTAATGACTTGTTTTTCTGGATTGTATATCTGCCAGAAGACAGAGAAAAACTATCCTGTTTTGCAAAAAGGCAGAGTTCAACTTAATGCCTTATCACCACAGCTGTCGCAGCTGGGATTTTTAACACATTGAGGAAAGTCATATTTTAAAAGTGCAATAGGTCCTCTTTCTGAATGACTTTCAGTAGGTACCTAAATCACTCAGAGTCTTTTTCATGTATGCCTGAAAGCCCCTGAAAGCTGATGGGGAAAGATAGCTCATTCTTCTAGACACAAGGAAAATTCTGGCCTGAGCTCATAAATGTACAAATATTCTACAATGCATAACAAAATGCCTACAAATCATCTGGGTTCCATTTCAAATGTGAACTGAGGGCTTCCTTTATTTGTTGGAAGAAGGCAAAGGAAGAAACACAGAAATGCATTGTTGTAGTCAAAGGACTGCAAAAAGCCCGGGACAGATTTTATTCTAAAGAAAAGTGCCCTTCCTTTTCCTTAGAAAAGAAAAAAAAGTGGAGCTATTACTTGAAACCACCAAATATGCAAGAAAAGTCTCTTAAGGCAATCTTCAAGGGGTGGGTGAAGATGACAACTGGAGCACCAAAAGGTCTGCAAAGAGCGGAGATACAGCTACAGTCTGTAGCCAGGCTCGGTTAATCTCTGGCAAGCCCAGTCCTGAGAGCAGATAATGGATTGAATTGTACTCACTGGGAGGACAGGCAAGCACAGGAATCTCAGACCTCAGGGGCTTTCACGTCCCGAGTGGACAAAGGCCCAAGCAAACATGGTTGCATGCAGTGAGTATCCAACCTTGCCCTGAGCAAGAGCCTTGCTTCTCCCCCCTGCCCTACACTTCCTAAAGGATCACAGCACACAAGTCAGCAGTAGGGAAAACCAATATGTTTCTGCCACTGGGATTCAAATCCCTCCCCAGTATTTACAATATGGGTTGAGTGATTTTGATATAATTGTAAAATGCCACTTCTTCTTGCTGAAAATAAGGGAGATTTTGATGAGCAGTGTTGCCAAGGTCTGCTCATTTCAGGTCTCTTGGGAGACGTTCTTCCTGCCTTGTCCTGCCCAAAATCACTCCTTCATAATCAATCCTTTACAGTCTCTTGGTTTCCCTCAAAGTACATTCACCACCACCAGGGCTCACAGGGTCCCTCCAAGCACCGTCCTTGTGGCTGTGGCTCCTTGCACCTGTTCTTTGCTGAACTCTGGAATGGACTACATAGCTTTGAACTGAACAGACCATCTTGCATAACTAACACACATCCATTTCCCTCTGCTCATTTCAGAGAACATTTTTGCTTATTGCTTGCTTGGTTAGGAACCATGAAACCAAACAAAGTAGGTCTGGGATGGACCTCATGGGATCATCTCATCCATTACCCCTTCCCTAAGGCCTACAGAGTTAATAACGGAACGACAAGCTTGCAAACTCCAGCTGCCAGGCTTTGAAAGTTTGGCTTCTCCTAAAGAAGTGCACTGCTCTTTGTCAACATGGGAGAATCTGCATGTGCTTGCTGATCTGTGCAGAGATTAATTTTAAAGCATACATTGTGCTCAGACGGCCCACTGCTACCATTATATGCATCAGTAAGTTTCATATTATGCAACTACTAGCACTTATGTTCAAAGAAAGAGGTTTTTTTTTTCACTCATGACAAAAGGTAGTTGCTGTGGTCTCATTATAAAACCAAAGCAATGAAAGATAGGTCCTTGTCCAGCACCATCTTCTGCCTATTCTGTTAAAAAGCATTTATTATATTGAGGAATGCATCAGTAATTTTCTGCACCTCTCTTTCATGTAGCACAGCTGATTTCTAAGGCATATCTTCATTGGAATTGCCTGCTCACTGTTAGCCATTATCAAATACTCCTTTCACTGCACAGTTTCTCTGTAGGTCATTCCCCTGAAGACATATCCATACACGAAAAACACTGTTGTCTTTTCTCTCTTCCTTGTTTCATTTAGCACTAATTCATGGTCACTGCTGCCTCTGTGAAGCTGAATTTAGAGACATTATGTAACAAGGAGCCCAGGTACCTGAGCGTGATCTTTTCCCTCCGAAGAAGGTTAAGGTATATTAAGTCTCATCACAGGAGGGTCAGAGCAGTCACAAAACTGTTCTAAACCAGAGTGTGGACACCAAAGTCCTACAGTTTATCAGCACCTAAAGCATCCTGGCAGGCAACCTGCAATACTTGCAGCACCAGGAGCCTGAGCAGTTAATTCAGGTGCCTCAATCCAGGGCCATGCATCAGCTCTGAGACAGATTAGCAGTGTAGCCTCCGGCTTTCAGACAGTACTGCCTGCAATGGGACTGGAGTAGATGTGAGCTGTGTGGGTCTAAAGGAATGGTTGCCTGTTCCTTGTAGCCTGCTGTGTCCCAAAACTTACAGAAGAAGCACTTGACACTGAGGGAGGCAAAGGCATAGTCATCATTTCAGTGACTGAGAAGGCACTGGGCATGAGAGAATCTCTGTACCCACAGTTCAGCTGCTTTGTACTTTGGAACATTTCCAGCCATATCTGAGTCTGTTCAGGTGACTGATTGATGCTCTGCACCTGACCTTTTTTTTCCTCACTTGTTTTGGATTCTGGTGAAAACAGTGGCTTCTCTTTTTTGCTTGTTACAAATAACGATGGTTTGCTGACTCATAACATACCCAAAACTTTTTACTACAGATGAAAGTTTGCTTTGAAACCATCCATCCAAATAAAAATCACAGTGCACCTAACACAATATAATATTCCACAGTTTTAAATGCCCAGCCTCAGGCTGCCAGTCATTAGAAAAATTTTTGAGGGACTGTTCTACAAAAACTGGAAGACAGCAGAAAGTTTGGAGAAATATGCAGGGTACAAGAAAAAGACCACTTGTAATATAGTATACACTTCCATACATAAAGGCAATGTTAGCTTTCACCACAAATGAAGGCTAGTCTTAATTTACCAGTGAATGCCACCCTCCAATCTTTTCCTTTTTCTCACCAGTTTAGAATCCAAACATATCCTTTATAGGATAATCCTCAACCCTGGCCTAATGTGCAAGCAAGTCTAAGACCTAAATTTAATAAAAAAGCTGTATTGTATCAAGATGTGATCAGGATCAGGTAATGTTCTCTACAGAAACTTTCCTCAAACAAGAAATCACGATTTCCAGCCAGTAAAATCTTTCACAAAAGTGCAACTTGAAAAAAGTATATAGCAGTGACAAAACAGATTCACAGAAATAGCCCAAGTAGCAAAATCCTTATCATTTCCATGGAAATGGTGGCAATTTATCAGAAAAATCCTGCATTTTACTGAACCTTATCTGCTCATTTGTGTGAGCTGATAAGTATGATTTTAGCAGCTTATTCATTCTACATGGCAAGGGTAGCTGAGAGCACTTCATTGCCAGAGCTGTTTACTCCTGTGTCTATGTTGTATTTTGAGCCGCATGACTTCTTTCACAGATGTGCACTTTATGACTTCAAATGATATTTTGTTTTAAATCCCCTCCCCCCAAAAGTTACAATTTTAAATGATAAACAAAGAAGCTACAGAGGCCACTGTTACACTTGCAGTAAATTTCTTTCATAATGTTTAAGGTTAACTTTAAAGTCTATAAGCTAGGCTTAGACTATAGGTCCAAGCATGTGATGGAGAAAGATTAAGGAAAAATAAGTTTTAGCAGTCCTCACTCCGAGCACACTACCAGCCTTGAAAGCAATAAAGAAGCAATGGAAAGCCTCACAGGCTACAAAGCAAAGATCAACACTTTGATGAAAAAGTTAATACACATTCCTTCCACAGATTCTGTATATAAGATGTAAATTGGGAGCTACTCTGTGAACCTGCAAAGAAAACTTACACTGCGCTATCTGGAAGCCAAGATTTATTTTGATGCCGACAGTGGAAGTTTTTGTAATAACTTCTAGCTGACTGCAATGCAAGAAAAGAGCATTTTCTTTGGTCTTTGCTGTAGCTGAACTAACTGCATGCTGTGTACACAGATCATTTTTCTGAGCTGAGGAGGGTGTGTGCAGCATTGTTTCACTTCCTTTCTTGCCCCACTGCCCGCATTACAAGGTGATGCAAATTCAATCACACCCTTGATTACTATGGATGGAATACTGCAGACATGGAGGTGTGAGACAACATAAAATGAAGCTGTGAGTGATACAGCAATGAATGAAAGACAGAGCATTGCAGAGGCATAATTTCTCCAGAAAGAGATTAAAAGAGAAACAGGAGCCGCCTTCCCTCACAGTCTTTCATGGCAAGAATACTTAAACAGTTGGTTGTGAACAACGCTGTGATTTGGAAGTGCAAGACGTAATGAAAAAGGAGGCTGAACACAAGCAATGTGAACAGTGAGGAAGTATTGAGCAAGTTACAGAGTTTCATCATATGATTGGTCAGTGGATTTGTGAACAAGGGCCGGCTCAGCCCTACTTTTCAGCATATTATTTTGTTACACTGTGTTATTTTAACCTAGGGAAACTTGATGCTGTGTCAGCAGGGTACCTTTCAGGACCAGAACAGCATTGATCCAGTTAGATCATAAAGGTACGTTTTTTCACAAGTAGCAAAATCTGATTTGCCACAAAATTCAATAGGAATGTGAATCGAGTTCCTGTAAAACACCTTGAGAAATCTTCCTTAGTAAAATGGCAATACAGCCTAATCCTCAGCAGCAAAAAGTCTCATGCTCTGCAATGTTTTTGATTTCTGGAGGTACTATGGGCCTGAGCTAAAGGAGTGACAACAAGAATCTTGCCATTGATTTGACTGAAATTTTTCTCTATCCATGGGATCATGTCCCAAAGGACCACCTGGAATAAACACAGCATTTGGCCACTCTATCAAACACAGAAACCTCCAGTTTGATGAGAATTTCCATCATGATCTCATGGTGACCTCTGAGACTCATGTGCAGTGCTCAGCACTTAAAAGACTTACAAAAACTCTAGCTGCTCTGCAGAGAACAAATAAGGATTTAGAAGCTTTGATGAGAAAGGGGAGTAGGGAATTATCCATGCATTAGCTGGAACATGTGGAAACATTTGCAATGTACATTATGCCAGAATCATCTACAGGGATGAGCTCCTGCAAAATAGTTAAATTGTAGTATCTAAGTCACTTAGGTAGCTCTGAAACAAGTGTCACCTATCATGCATAAATAACAATTGGGAGCTCCATAGAGTCACAGTGAAGAGATATCCAGAGTTTGCTCTGGGATTAAACATAATGTGTTGATTCAAAGCACTCATTGCACAGCAATTAACCTAGGAGGTTATCAGCAGTGATTTGCTCTGATACCCTATCAAGCAGGATTGCATGCTGCTCCACAGAACAGTACCAAAGCATCCCTTACACTCTGTCAAATAAGCTTAGCTCCAGCCAAAAAAGTTCCAAGGTTATATTCCGCAGCAGGGAAGAAACTGATCCCATCAGTTTATATTCTTGAAGAATTACATTTAAAAGAATATTATCAGCACTGGATAAGAAAATGAAATATCAGGCAGAAAGATAGTTGTAACTGGACTGAATAAGAAATCATTGCACAGACTGGAAGCCAGAATGGGACTGTCCAACCCAAAACAAAGAGAAGAAAGAACTGTACTTGGATAAATAACTCAACCTTCCTGTTCACTCTTCAATAGTTATTCTGCATGACCATCTGGAAATTCCTCTGTGGTAATTCCTTTTTAACAGTTCTATAATCACATCTTAATTTGTCCTTTCTTAGAAGGATTGAAAGAAATGTTTTGCCTCTGCCAGCCCCATCTGTGGCTGTGCACATTCAGACCACGTACAGGCAAGGCACGTGCAGAGCCTGGGGACAGCCACCAGCCTGCCAAAGCCACCACTGTCTGAGGGAAACTCTCTCTGACCGTCTGCTTGCTGCACCTACAATCTCTTACCAGACTCTTTCCATATTAGTAGTGTTTTGTCTTTAAGAAAACTGCCCTCAGCATCAGATGATCCCAAGCCTTGGAGAGACTTCAGAGATTGTCCAGCCCTCAGGCAGAACAAGTCCTTTCTGTTATCCTCAGGGTGTTTTACCTCAAAACCAGGTTTGAGAGATAGCTTAGTGGAGAGCTCCAGTCAAGCAGAATTCTCCTTACCTTACCTATAAGCTATAACCTGACCAGTGGAATATTTTCCTAATGCTTACCTTGATGTTTTGGGGGTTTTTTCCCCATTATTAGAGTCCCATTACTTCTTGTATCCACCCTGAACATGGAGAGCAGATTTATTGCCTTCCTTACTGCAGCAGCCTTTTAATTATTTGGAAAGATGTCCTCTATCATGTTCTCTCCTTTAGACTAAATAATCCAGTCTTTTCTCTCCTCCACACTAAATGAACCCTTTCCTTTCAGAAGGAAAGGATGCAAGATGTTTTGCTTTGAAGTGTCTCAATTGAATACAAAAAAATATTGACACAAGGAGCAATTTCAAACTGGAAGTTCAGATGTTTTGGCTAACTAAATTTTTAAGTTCAGTGCCTCAGACAAAATTTCAGATATTTTTACTACACTGAACAAACCAAAAGGATATGCCCAAAAAACATCCTGGTATCAGCAGATCTATAGCATTTTGCACAAAGATATTCGCTATGAACGCTTCTCTCATCTCTGTCACTTCTCACTTTGACACAAACTGAGCAAAGTCTCTTAAGAACATGCATAACTTCAAAAGTATGAACAGCCCCCCACAAACAAAATCCAACCTAGAAATAAATATTTTCTTGAAATTCTTTCGCTAAGAAGGCAATGATTGCAGTTATAAATGATCCCTGCTGTAGAACCTCCACAACTTAGAACTGGGGGACGATTTGAAGGATGATTTCCTCAAAAATATGTATTTAAGCATTTTTAAGATGTGCAGTCCAGCACAGCTGCAAGAGGGAATGGAACAGATGTGGCTTATTTTGAACTGATTTCTTTCTGTACTAGAAAAAAGCGAAGTGTGCTTGCAAAGTGCAATGACTTGCACGCAGGAGGATTATATCACACTGCAGTGTATCAAAGCTGTATGATACCCACTGACTTCAGGGGCTAGTCAGCAAGAGAACACCAGTATTTTCAAGCAGGGTGGCGTGGGTGTTTTACCACACTCCCCTCCAATTACTTATGGAGACTGCAGTTGCAGTGTGTGAAATGGATGGATTATAATAGACTTTCCTTCCACTGCTGCGAGGCCCTGATGCGTGCATTCCTCCCCTTCAGAACAAACAGCACAGGCAATTACATACGTCAGATTTGTGTTAAAAATGTCACAAATATATCTCCTGTCCCAATATTTCCCTAATTTATCTGATACTAACTTTGCTCCTTTCATAGTTCATTCCTAACCACTCTAATTAAACTTATTGATTGCTTCAGAGGAAGGATGTGTAGGGAATGGGAATGCTTTTTACCTTACTTCTACCTCCCAACTCTGTGAACAGCTGCTCCTGAGAAACAAACTCACCCTTTTAATTAGTTGCATAAAATTTAGGTTGGGTATGGCCTGGAGATATTAGTTAACTGTGGAACAACGGATGCTTTGGGAACCCATATTCCAGGGATCCCACAGTCAAGTGGGATATGCTGGCAGCCTGTACAGAAGGAACTAGCTGGCAGCTCAGCAGAGATATCTGGGCTGCTATACACTCGTCAGAAGCTACAAAAATTATCCAGGGATTTGGAACTTCTCTGAGGATCGGCTCACTTTCCTTCTACTATCCCAGGGCGTTCTGATAAATGTTTCACATGCACCAACATAAGAACTGCCTCTGCATGTTCTCCTCAGTCAAATTTGAGCTGGGGACACTTCCAGACCCTCTCTGTCACCTGCATTGTGGCTGCACCTCAGCTTTGCTCCTCGGCTCAGCTGCCGGCACCCTCCCAAAGCATGGGTCAGAACAGCTGGGCTGTCCTGGCACGGCAGAGCTGGGTCACTGAGTTGGACACAATGCAGAGGGCCAGCACAGCCCCCAGTTTCTAATTAGTCATTACTAAAATGAATGGTGACAAGACATATCAGTACTTGGATAGATAAACTGCTATGAGTGGGGAAAAAGCATGGGAAGGCGGGAGAAGAAAAACCTTTCTCTTGGAAATGTAAAGTCCAAAGCAGAAATAATGTATTTCAATGATCATATATCCCAGTTTAGAGCTAATGTATCCTCTTTGAAAGACTTGCAGTTTAACACTGAGCTATATTCTTTCATATTCTTTGACATAATAAAATACATATATTTATGTATGGCTGTAAAACTGTATTATTTTTAAAAGTTATTTCATTGAAGTGGTTGACCTTTTTATGTTTCATGGATACATTTCTTATATAGTAATAGAAAAATCGACTGTAAACCACTTTATGTTAAAGTATATGCTCATTTAAATATTACAACATAGATGATTAGAGACCACTATGCAATATTTGAGGTTTTAGAGATAAAGAAATTGTAAAAAAAACCCCCCAAAACCCAATAATCTAATTCTACTTAGAATTCCTCTGTAATTTGTTTGGACTTAAATTTGATTTTATTGTTTTTAATTTTATACTCCCGGGTTTTAAAATGTTCAGCAATTATCTGACTTGTAGCTACAATTGTAGCATGTTTACTTGTAAAATGTCTTTCAAATTAAGATAATTATTCATACTTTTAGATTTTCCCTTAACTTTGGAACTGAACATTTGCAGCTCAACAAGAACAAGCAGTATTTTTTACATTCCAAAGTGGTTTTAATGCCAAAGCATTTTGCTGATTTAATGGCTGGTTTTGCAGGATAGAAAAAATACTAATAATTCTCAGCAAGCAGAAAATCAACAGCTATCGTTTTTCAAATGGGATTTCTATAGCTCTGTCAAGTGTCCCATATTGTAAAAAGGAAAGGCAATTCAATCCTGTGTTTGATTTTGCCTCCAGAAGCAAGAGCTTGATGCATCTTTCTCTGGAACCCAAAATACCAAATAATGTGGGACCCTGAGGTGGCTGAAAGGCTTAAACACAAGACTTGAGTGTCAGGAGCCCCTGAGTCACTTGGGCCCAGGTATTCAGTGACATATTCAATGCTTAAGAGATAATGCCACTTTTAGATGCCTTCCACCAGTGTCCAGGGATGGGGCACTCACTGCTTCTTCTGAGACACCAGTTCCAGTGCCTCACCACCCCCATATTAACAAATTTCTTCCTAATATCTGATCTAAACCTACTCTGTCAGGTTAAAGCCATTCTCCTTCTGTTATCACTACATGCCACAGCAGAAAGTCCCTCTCCAGCTTTCTTGCAGGCCCCTTTTAGGTACTGAAAGGACACAATCTGGAGTTGCTCTTTCCAAGTTTCTTCTTTCCTTGCCTATGAACAAGTTAAAAACACGCTTATGCCTAAAATTTCAGGACAGCCAGTGCAGAAGAAAATCTCTGGGAAGGTAGATGGATGCATTTTCCTGGCTTGGTTAGCTGCATGTGTTCTTAATACAAAAAAGTGTCAGCTCTTGAGCTGAGTTAGATATACGTGAGCCTGCACATCTGCGTGCGCAGAGGACATTTCGTAATCCACGGTAAAAGGCAACAGTTAGGTGAAATAATGTAAGCACAAAGTCCCAGAATCTTAATTTTTCACTGAGGCTTACTTCTGGGTGCTCAGGCTGTGATTAACATTCACTGCACACAGCACCTGCCGTGGCTACTCTGAAAGCAGCGTGGGGGAAGGAATGTGGCTGTGCACATTATCAGAGTTTCAGTGTGGTCGGAGCCCTCATGCCAGAGCCAACAGGGATCACACAGGCATTTTTCAATACTGAGTAACTTCTCATTGAACACATCCTGGGACTGTTTAATTCCCAGGGGAAGCTGCACAGTTGCAGTGAACTCAATACTGCAGACAGTTTTGGTTTAGAGAAAGATAGCTGGGAATCCTCTCTGACTTCTCCTGACACAAAGCTAATTTGGAAAGGGGATTACTGCTGATAAACAGTGGAAACTCTCCTCCAAGACTCAGGCTACAGCTGCATCCCCCAGTGATCTGCCCTCCTCCCAGGGATGTCAGCTCAGACCTGCAGGCTCAGCTCACCTGACCAGCTAAAGTGAGGGACAGACAGCTCTACATTATGGCTGTGTCACAGCTGCCTTGGCAATCTGGAAAGCAGTCAAGACTGATGAACATGACCCACATTTCTTTCTCAGTTCCCTTGGGTGGCTATGGGGCTGTTTTTTTTATTTTCCTGACATCTGTATCAGGTACTGTGCAGCCCTGATGGTTTTTCCTAAACAAACCTAATCTGCCGTTTTGGAAGTTTTTAAAAGGTCAAAGACAAGGCAGTGAATTCCCTGGAGACTGACAGCAGGGTCCTTACACAACATTTAACTGCAGTAACTCTTCTGAGGAAAAAAGAGTGATGGCCTGAAGAAAACAAATGGGAGGACCACACTGTGTGTTTTGCTCTCTGTGCTTCACAGGACAGCTGGAGAGGCCACGAAAACTCCAATACACCAAAATAAAGAAGCACTGGAGAGGAATGAGGGACAGGCAAAGACAAGACTGTACCAAGCGCTGCAATTGAATGCAAGAAACCTGAGGTCTTGGAAGAACTTCTTCGGTTTATCACCTTGGGAAATACAGGCTGGTATTAATTCAGGCAAAAGGAAGAAGAAAGTTTCTTTGGGGAAGATGCCGTACATTTGTTTACACCCACAGAGAGTGTATGAGCAGACTTCACACTACCTTGCTCAGAAGGCCTCCTCAAACCATGGACGCTCCACCAGCCAGGTGTCTTCAGCCTGGCTCCCGAACTTTTGCCTATTCCTATTGTGTATTCTAGAAAGGCAGTGAAATGCTCGGCACAATCAGGCATTAAAAAAAAGGGGGAGAAAAAGAAAAAAAAAAGCTCCAAACCCTCTGCTTTTAAATAGTTTTTGTAGTGTAGATTGATGAAATGATCTGTACTCCCCCCACACACCACCTTCTGACATGCATCCATTGGCTTGACAAAGCAGGTAGTCACACACACTCCACATGAATGCACTCGTGGCCAGGTTGCCTTGGAAACCTTCACTGCTACCTAATATTGTTATAATTGGCAAGAAAATATAGGTTTTCTCCAATGATTCTCAGCATGTTTCCATTTTACATAAATGCAAGCTTTCCATCTGCAGTTTTCTGAAGGTTTACTTTGCTTTTTCCCCAGAAATTTTAGGGACATTTTCTCCCCAGAAAAATTAAACTGTTGTTTAAATATTAGAAATGGTGTTGTATCAGTACAGGGGGTCATACAGCAATTCCAGCTTCCCTGTGTCTGACGAGAGGGAATGCTATCATTCAGGAAAAGGAGCCCTGCAGTTCTCGCTGCTGCATTTAATTCCATGCACAGCTCTGAAGTCAAAACAGGTGAGCCCGAGTGCCCTCACACAACTCTGCTTGGGCTGCACGCTCTCCATACAACACCAAGTCCAGCACAACTCAGCAGAAACCCTGAGCAGATTTTACTGTATGAACATTTCCAGTACAGACCAGGACTGTTATGGGATCTATTCACCCAAGGGAGAATTTGGAAAAGAACCTTAGATGCTCACCTAAAGGAGGGTTACATAAAAGCTACGTGTCTCTCCACATTGCGTGTACTTACGAGAAAGAGAGAAACAAACTCTTGGTATTGTGGCACAGATAGACCCCAAATCCTGTGATTCTTAGGAGAGTGGCAGCCTGAAGTTTCTTCTCCAGCCCAAGGCCCGGTTTGGGGCAGCTGGAAAATGCAAATTCTGGTTGCCTGATGAGCAGTTTTGCCTAGAAAAGAGACGGGCAAAAATCACACATGCTGGAGCTCTGCATGCCAGTGGGTTCAAAAAGAAATGGAGATGGCACACAAAAAGGGAAAAATCTAAAGTAGCAACCCCCAAATGAGCAACCTGAAACACTTGGTGGACACTGAACTGAATACTTTAAGTCAGGCTGAAGAGATACTTTCCTTGGGAAAAAACTGAACTGTTTTTAGTTAAGCCAGACTGAATGCTGGGCCTCTCCACAGTAACTACAATACCTGATTTCACCATGGTGTAATCCTTCCAGTCTCTGACATGTGACTTTAGATTGCCAAGTTAAAACTAGTAAATCAGAGGTAGCAAGATCAGAAACTATGGGTTTTCCATGTATTTTTTGGGGAAAAGACAAGAGTTTCTTTCCTCTGCCTGTGTGGTACAGCTGTTCTTTGGTTTTGGTTACAGACTGAAAGAAATCCCTTGAAACAGAAATGATGTGTTTTAAATGTAAAAGCATTGAATTGTATTTTAGCAAAAGCAAAAAGCTCAATCCAATTAATTTCAACATTTTAAAAATTACATCTGTATAATTTTTGGAGGACATGCTTCCAGCAAATGTGTGCTTTAGTCAAATGCAATTAAGCGTTGATGCAAGACATTGATTACTTTTTTCCTGTCTATCTGCTCCATGTCAGTAGAGTTCAGGGGATGCAGTAGTTACCTTAACTCTCTTTAAAAGTGCTACAGACTTATTTCCAAAAAGAACCTGAAGGCTAATTTTTAAATGCTCAACAAACACATTTAGAATTGTGTTCTTCAAAGAATCCCAGAGTTCTGAGGAGAGGTGGCCATATCAATGCTAGGTTTTGAAAAAAACTCACAACTCACAGTGAAATAATCAGTTTCCAGCATTTTCACTCTTCAAAACGCCTGGGTATTTGACTTCCAGATCAGCATTGGCAAACTTGGCAAGTCTGCCTTGAAAACTTTGGTTTTGGTCCATCAGAGCTGCTTCAGTACACAATCAGCTAAACTACTGGATCTGTACTTGAGATCAGGAGAAGCTTAGCAAGAAAGACAGATGGCAAAATGAACAAAATAAAAGCTAATGGCTCACTACGTGTCACTCGGAATTCATCCTCTCTAAATATCACACTGTTTATTAGGGTGTTGGCCTAACACTTCAAACCCAAATCACATATGATGTTGTATGAGCTCTTCTTGCAAGTGCTCTGAAGTGTAGTGAGGCCATTCAGGTTGAAAGAAAAGCAGTCTAAAAGTACCACCATGTAAAACTTGCAGTATTCCTGGCAAAACACCTCTTTTAATTTTGGTGCGTCTCCAAGATTCCCAACTTTGCAAGCAGAAAAAATCCAAAAGGTAAAAAGCCAGAGGTGAGAGTTCTCTAAAGAACTCAGGCTTATGAGACTGGAAATTAAACTCTTCTGTGGAGAAATATGACACGGCCCCAAAAAAGGAGAAGTTGAACTAAAACCTAATGTTCCAACTCTAACAGGTTTTATTAACAGCATTTGATCCAAGGGTACTGTCACATGACATTTCAAAACGTTTTGTACCATCCTACATTTTCAGTTTTTAAGACCAGAACAACACAATTCTGTTCACATGGAAGACTTCTAGATTAATAAATTTTACAAAATTTGCTGGAAATTCCTTGCACTGTGGAAATCAGATGGCTTTACTGTAATCTCAGACACTAGTCTTAACATTCTTATTGATTTGAAGTACTGATGATGTGGCCTTGTAAAACCTGAAAGAAATTATGACAGTTGGGATGTATTTTCTGCTGAAAGCATCAATGCTTAATTTGTTTGTGAATTTCTCTTATACTTCTACGACTTTGTTTGGAGCTGCTGCGTTGTTGTTTAGAGGCATGGAATTTTTCTTCCTTCAACCCTCCCTCTGTTCTCATGCTCTTTACCTTTCTGATCAGAGCAAAACGTTGGGCAGATGATACTCAGCAGAAGGAAAACATTCTGATGGAGCAGCTGTTTCCTTAAACAATATTGTTTTAGGAAACATGCCAGTTTAGATAGAAGAGGAACCATCTGACATGGAATAAAATAGTGAGCTTTTTACTGGTGGCTGTTTTTTTTGGGTCTCAATTTCCTATTTTGTTCCCGCTTTTATATGACAGCCTGTCATTTTGAGTCCTGCATCTCATAATATATACAAAACATTTTTATTTATTCTCCTTCAACCCACTAATCACATCAATGATTCCACTGTGGCTGTTTCACTAGCCTGCACCTAAAGTTGTACTCAGCAAACAAAAAGAGCCATTTCAGTGAGATGGCATATGGGAAGCAGGACACTTGCCCTGACCTGTTGTAAATAGCTGCAGAAATGTCCTATTACACTCACAAATACCATAACAGAGATTATAACTGTGAAAATACAAAGATGCAATGCACCCTCCTCCCCCCTTCCCCTCTTTTGTAGTAAAAGCTATCGAACTGCTAACCTGGGCTGGCTGTGTGCCGCAGTGATTTCAGCAGGAAGGCAGCGCCTGGCTGCTGCAGGTTCTACGTGATGGGAAGCAGAGGAAGGTTTGATACTCAGCAGATGGCACAGATGGGCACTCTGCCAGCCCAGGGGCACTACCTGGTGTGCCTACAGGATCGCTTGCTGCATTTGTTAACGAGCTGGGACGAGAGACAGCTTTGTTTGACTCTCCCTTCTCTTCCTCTGTTATGTGATTTTGCTTTTAGCCACCAGACAACAGCAGTGCTCTTCTCCGGAGTGTGAAAGATTCAGCAATAAAAGGAGCCCAGGAAAAGAAATAGAATTAAAAAAGAAAAAGAAAAAAAAAAAAAAAAAAAAAGAGGAAAAATCTGTTGTTTTTCTGTAACAACTGGTCACCTCGAACCTCCAACATCTCAGCCTCCCATGATTGCTAATAACTCTGTTTACTTGGAGCCAGACCACAGTGGGGCTTTTGGACCACAAACCGGGCTGGCACTGTGCAAGGGTGTAAAGAAGCAGCATTTATCATTGTCATGATTTTGTTGCTTTCCCCCATGCTTGTAAGAGTTGATAACAAGGAACTCAGAGGCAGCACAGCTGGCTTGAGAGATGTCTCTGCATGAGCAAAGGAATGACTCTGTTCCAAGAGCAGGCACGACTTATTTCTCCCAATCTATGAACAAGTGCCATGGTAATGGAAAAATAGCATTTACCCTTGCATCTTCTCCTGTTGTTTTGTCTCAGGACTTTGCCTTCCCATGTGTTCCATAGTGCAGACCTGGAGCACATTCTCAGGACTACTGATCTGAATGGCAGAGAAGTAAGTGGGGTTTTTTGGTTTTTTTCCATCTATATGTTTATATTTGGGCATTCCCAACCTAGGGCTGAACACAGGCCTGGGCATTTATTCTACCAGTGTGTCAGCCAAAATGTAGGGCTCTAGTATCTGCAGTCAAGTAGTTGTGGAAAAATCTCTTGTGTGTATTTGGAAAATGAGGACTTCTTGGAAAACCATCAATAAAAAAAACCCTTATAGATTTCTTGGGTAAGTCTGATGTGAATTTTAGAGATGACAACTGACATCCATCATCCCCAGACTAAACATGTGGAGAAAAAGTATGTAATTCTTTTCTCCTCCGCATCAATGTGGTTCATTGTAGCATTTTTCTCTACCCTTTTTGTCAGCCATAATGTAGGACACCAACAAAACTACCTTCTACTCCAATACAGCTCAGCAAGAGTAAATCTTTTCTCTTAGGGAGGTTTGCAGCAAAGCAATAGAGAATTTCAGGGCAAGTCTAAGCTAAATTGACTCAAGCTGCCTCAGAGACATTTACCTAAATCACCCTTCTTGTAGTGCAGGCACAACTATCCTTCATTTTCACAAGCACTAAAAAGAAAACAGAACCTTTGAATTCATTTCTTCACAAATAAAGAGATGTTGGAAAGCAAACTTAAGTTAACCACTTGAAAAATACTTTCCTAGTGCTATAATTCAAAGTAACAATGAAAGAAAGGAAGAGGAAAGAAAAAGGAAAAGAAGGGTTTTATATTAAATTGTATTAACCAATAATCTAATAATCAGCCAACTGAACTTCTTTGTGAATAAACCCTGCTCCATAGTGGCACCCGACATGCAGTAGCTTGATACTTTGTAATAACTAGGTCTTTGCCCTCTCATTATAAAATAAAACATATGGTATTTTAATGTAAAGGATAATGTCAGGTTTGATAATGTGAGGTAATTAGTAGCTGTGTTTTAGTACTGTGAGAGCAGCACTCAGGTTTCCTCTCTTGATAAAAAGTAAATTCTTTTTGTCACACAACGAAATATTCATTGTTTCAAGACTTTTGTGACAAAAATGATACAGACATTAAGTCAGAGGCATGAAAGATTATTCATGTTCAACTTTAAAATCAGGCACATCCAAAATATTATCTTTCAATTTGCATTTCTTTTGATCCACAAGGCTTGAGCAGAGACAAGAGAAGAAATTAAGTCAAAGACAATTCCCTTCCAATTAAACTCTTGTAGAGACAGAAGGATTAACCCTCTCCCCTGTTCTATCCAGGCTGTGCACCCTACAGCTCCTGATGGAAACACTGAGAGGTGAAAAACCACACACACAGGCTTATGGGGAGGGGGTGTCTCCCAGGGCTGGGGCTCCAACTGTGCCTGCTGGATGCAGGTCACCAGTGATGAATTCCTCTGAAGCAGAATGGGATACTCTTTGCCCTGGCATACAACCCATGTGCACAAAACGCCCCTCACATCCAGCAGTGGGACATGGAGAGTTATTCCAGAGCTCAGATATTGTGACCTTTTATGAAGGGGCAATCAGGGAAGGGGAAAGGAATATCAACTGCATCCCTTTGGGTGGGAGCATCTGCCAGTGCCAGCAGACTGTGGGGTAAGGGGCTCTGAGCCTTCTCCTCGTCCCCTCCTCCGGCAACCAGCTTTGCTGCATTATTTATTACCTGATTTAATTTTGGGACTTGAAGATGGGGGCATTTTGTTGACAGAGACATCTGTGCAGTGTATGATGTGGTCACCTTTTGCAAAATAATACATGGTCTTCTGCTAGAACAAGAAGGGGTTAAGCTGTCTATGCAGCTGATGCATGGTAGGATTTAAAACTGTCAGCAGTAAAACCCACATCATTCATATCTCTATGTGCATTAGGATTTAAATATGGATGCCAAAAATGAAAATGCAGCTTACTGAAGAAAGGAAGAACACATTTCCTGATATAGATAAATTTTCCCATTCTGGAAGAAATTGAGAGAATTGGCAGCACCTGCAAAGGCAGAAAACAAGAAAAGTAAAAGAATCATGGATAATTAATACTCAGAAGGCAAAGACATCTTTCATAGAAAAACATAATGGGCCAGAAATTCAGCTGCTGTACATTTGCCGATTTACTTCATCCGAGGAATGTGTTCCAGTAGGATTTAGTATTCTTCCTATGTTACCTGGGAGATAAACGATTCAAAATACAGAGAGAACTTAACATGCATTATCTGTCATCTTTTGTTGATTAATAATTTCAGATGTTGCTAGTATTATTTAATATAGACAATCATTACACACTAAATTAAAATACAACAAAACATTAAATGTGGTGAAACATTACTTAAGCATAATCTGTTAAAACCTAAGTAAATGAAGCTTATAAATTTTAAAGGTCATTTAGGGGAGCTGCAGTTGTAAGAATGAAATTACTAAATTATCTGCTTCTAGGATAGCTACAGGACAGGGCGGAGATAGAGGAAGAATTTCCAATTTTATTCTCACCCATCACCCAGAAACACTCTGCTGGGGTGAGAACATCCTAGTATGTTCTTACTGTTTAGGTGGAACAGCATGTTTCTGGCCCTGGCTTTCTAAGTGTGTGTGTTTGCAGTTGAACTGTGCCTGTCTGAAAGGTTCCTCTTAAAAGCATTTGAATTGCTCACCTGGTTTCAGCTGAATCAGAAAGGAGGGTAGAAATCTCTCAGATGAATTGGAGCAAACTGTGAAAATTGGGGCTGAGCAGAAGAGTTCAGCAATCTCCCATACCCTGTGCCCTGACAAGCAACTGGGCAGCCACAGGGCAGTTTAGCATGAGCCTCAAAATGTGCCATCTCCTTCCTGGGAAACCATTTGTGGGATGGAGCGGAGATGGAATGAGGGACAGGAAGCTGAGGGCAGGGCAAAAAAGAGGTAGGGAGATGAGGAGCAAGTGGAACAAGTGGCAGGAGGAGACAGAGAGGTGATGGGGAGGATCCCATTCAGAATGGCAGATAAAGAAATTAATGGATGAGGTTTTGGTGAAAACATACCAAATTAACTGGAAACATTCTTCTCTATGCCATTTTCCTTAGCAAGACAATTGTCTGCAAATGATACAGCCACAGGATGGTGAACTTTGTTTGGGTTATCCAAACATTAGTGCCATGATAACTGCTGGAAAATTAGCGCCCAGCCTTGCATCGCTTCCCCATTGTGAAACAGCCACACCCCACACACCACAGAACATCGCTACAACAAAGGAAAATGCTTAATATTAAGAAATGTAAAGTCCTGGATCAATCTCACAACAGACTGCAATACATGTGCATACACCAATAGGTATATGCACAATGTACTAAAATCAGTGTAACCAAACAATCACATTTTCCTGCTTTCTGAGCTGAACTGTAAAAATCCATTTGAATCTAAAAAAGATGGAGCTCTGGCCATAGGAAGAGGAAGTGGACTTCTTCTTACCCCTTAGTGTAATGCCAAAGTTTTTGGGGGAGACTAAGCATTTGTCAGCATTTCTCCTTCCCCATCCAGTGTGCTAGACACAAACAAATACCGCTGCAGGTATTCAGAGTGATTCACGGCAGATTTGAAAAACTCAGAAGATACCTGGGATCTAATTCCTGCACAAAAAGCAATGCCTGCCTTAGCCAGCAGGAAAAGCTGAATGTAGAAATAATTAGGGATAATATAAAATAGCTTCTGTCTGTGAACAGCAGGAAAATATGTAGTGCAAGTAGAGCTGCACGACTAATTGATTTTAGGGGTTTGTTGGCAGTCTGAAAACCAAACACACCGAACAGGTAAGTTTTTGAGTTCAACAGAGCTAATATATCCTAAGACCCAAGGAGCTTCACTGTGTGGCTTCCCCAAAGTGTAACACAGCACGAATTTGGAACACCTTCCCTCAGCGGGGCAGCTGTTTTCCATCTGGACACCTATTTTCAAAAAATACACAGGAGCATGTGTGAGACTTTTGGGTTGCATCCAGGCACGAGGTTTGATTGTAACTAAGTGGGGACAGACACAAACATACATGAACACAAATGTGTGACAAGAGGGGGTAACAAATGGCACTCTCTCTCTAGATCTGGACTGTATTTTTTAATGGAGGAGACAAAACCAGACCACTATTTTTTCAGTGAGTCATGGATATTAAGCTTGTGCACCCTACACTGCTGAGCAGTATTTGGGCAAGAAAGCTCTTCCCCATTCACCCATGTGAAAATATACCTCTTACAGTAGGGTTGAATTTCCTTGAGGAAAAAAACTATCCCAGCTCTACCCCAGTATATCCCATCCCCTTTGAATCTTCCAAACAGGATTGGTTTCTCCTCAGAAGAATAAATTAAGGAGGTAAGTGAAGGGAAAATCAGGAATCCTTGCTTCCAAGCTTTCAAAAAACCCTTAGTGAAGAAAAATCAGGTCCCTTTCTCTTCCCAGAACAGCAGCTCTGGACACTGACAGACAGCAAGCTGATTGTGTCAACAAATTCTGGGATAATTTCCTGAATACTGTGCTGCTCTGATGGTCTAGCAGTCAGAAAAACCCCCAAAAAAAATTCCAACAAAACAACAAACCAAGAAGAAATAAAGATATCCCTTTTCAAAAATGGAGACAATGAGGGGGAATAGGACTTCTTTTTTCCTCCCCAAAAAGCGCTATGAAATAGCCCTTCTGTTCATTTATCATAGTACAAGCAGAGCTTCTTTCTAAAACATCTCATCTCCAGTTAGTACAGCATTTGTTGTAACAGCAAATTTCCACAGTGAGACAATGTTACAAGTGCTGTTGAGACAGAGACACACATAAACACAAAAATGCAAAATGCTCTGCCTTGCTCATTACAGGAGAAATAGGAGAAAGCTGCAGCACAGGCAGTCGTCAGACACTGACCAGTGTTCAGCAGCTCTTGTCCAAACTGTAAACTTGCATAACAAAGCACTCAAGAACCCTCTTTTGGGACAATTCCTGCTGATGAGATGTCACCAATTCTGCAGTTACCCAGGGGTTTTTCCAGAGAAGATGCAGACTTATGTACGTTTTAGGGCAGCAATTCCTTTTGGTCTTGCTCTACAAATTTCCAATATCTAATGTAACCACTATCTAATGAAAGAATGGATTACTTTTTCCCTTGGAACAAAAGGACTCTGTTCAAAAATCAATAACCTGGATTGCTCTCTACACCACTGCTTTTAAGAACAGTGTCACTTCCATCTCTTTAACTATGCAAGATACATGCAAATATCTTCTGCTTTGTTCCCTTAAACCTGATGATCGTTGCAGAGACAGAGGGGTGTGTGCTTCACTTATTAGAGACACAAGACCTACCTATTGCTTATTTCCCGGCCTGAGAAAGAATGTGAGCAGCTGATTCACAGAACTGAGACATTGCAGCTCTGACACTTCCATCCAAGACATGGAAGAGCATAACCTCTGACCATGCCTGAGGGCACAGCGTAAAGGCACATGTAAGAGGTGGGGTTTTTAACAAGAGCAGCCTAAAATTAACAGTTAGCTATTAGTCTTTATGTGTGCAGAATGTCTATTTCCCAAGTGGGTTCAAACCCATGAAAAAAGAAAGATGTCTCTGTTCTCAGGAGGGTGGAAAAGAAAGGCTGAACAGTAGAGGAAAAAAGGCTGGTGGCAAGGGATCTTGGGATGCTGCACAGCTGCTGCAACTTTCTTCTTTTCTAATGTGAAATGTCATGACACACACGGGAGCCACATTCAGCCATCAATATTTATAAATCTCAGGAACTACTGACTTGCTTTTGAGAGCAGATTTTTATATACAGTGCGACTCCAACAGACTATAAGACAAGCTCGATACCAAACTAATGAGAAATGAGATGAAGTTAATACACTGTAAGCCTTGGCTGAATCTGTTTGTCCTATTTATTCATCGCCTTGTTGATCTGGAACCTCTAAATAAGAAATCTGGCCTGTTCACCATTATTGCTTATTTAATCCTCTGAAGTCTATGAATAATGAGACAAAAATATCTGTGCCCATTGTAGAAAGAAGAAATATAAATAGAGATTAAATATTCTGTCTAGAGCAGGCACTTGTAGAACAAATATCCTCACTTCTCCTCCATTAGCTAATGTAAAAAAATTTCTCTTTCTTAAAAATTGAAAGAACTGCAAATATAAATGTCAGCCAGCACCAAATTGATCATCATCTAACTTGAGACAAAAAACTATTATCTTTTATTTAACAATACTTTGTCTGATAGGAGCTGCTTGGCAACTCCCATAGCCAGGCCACAGCTTGGACAATGAGGAACTGACCTGGGATAGCATTTCCTGATTCGATATCTGCCATCTTCATATGTACAACTGAATTTATCCTTCTTACCAATCTGCCTGATGAACCAACCCTTTAATGTCTGCTTCAAAAGGTGGAAACATAAACGAAGAGTGATGAAGTGTCTTGGTGCTATTGCAGTAAAAGGACTTCACACAGGAACGATGTTGAGGAAACTGCTCTTATTTCACTAGCTTACTAGGGGGAAAAATTATATACATATATATTAACTCAGTAGCTCTTTAGGCGAAATTCTTAGGTGAAAATTTTCCAGGGGAGCACCTGGGCAGTAATGAAAACAGCAAAAATTTGGGCTTGAATGAATGATCCCTACAACTATAACACACTGTAAATGAAAGTCTAGCGAACGCTACATCCGGTCTAGCCCTGGCTCCATATACTTTAATATGGTGTGAAGTTTGGTCTGGAAAACTCTCATTTACACACATACTAATGCCTGAAAAGGAGCCTGAAGAACTGACAATATTTCAGCTGGCAAAGACTATAAACCCTGTTATTAGAGATTCTCAAAGTAAAGTAGCCTCGGGTTGACAAAAACGTTTTGTTCTGCTTGAAAGGAAAGTTTATTCTAGTGGTCATCAGAGCACTTTTTTCTTTGCTTGCAAAAATGTGTTGTTTCCCTCCAGTGAACATCCAACGCTCCTCAGTGATGATTAAAGTTGCAAAATAAAGTTATCTTCTTGCTCTGGACTAAGAATAAACTGCAGGAGAAACAGGCAACACCCCTGTGAGAGAGAGAGGAGAGAATTGTGAACTGCTCTAAGCTTCTGAGGAACCT
The DNA here is from genome assembly GCA_036630365.1 of Acanthiza pusilla. Taxonomy (NCBI): domain Eukaryota; kingdom Metazoa; phylum Chordata; class Aves; order Passeriformes; family Acanthizidae; genus Acanthiza; species Acanthiza pusilla. The sequence continues at coordinate 10,599,430 of JAXCHO010000164.1, forward strand.
GGTGATGTATTTGTCCAGAAAATCTCCATCTATGCTCTACTTCAGCTTGTCCCATCTCCTACATGGCTCAAAAATCCTCAGAAGGCTGGTGTGGAGTAAAATGGAGAAGTCCCTTGTGAGAAAAGGATTTGGGTTGGGGCAGGGGGATTTTGAGAGAAGAGAAGACCTCCAGGGAAAAAGAAAGAGGTCAAATGACAGAGTAATTCTGAAGATGGAGTCTTTTATCTCACTGAAAGCCAACACGTGGTGGACACTGCCCAGCTTGCTAAGGCCCCAGCTTAGGCTGTTTTCAACCTCACTTTCTTCTAGCAAAGGGAGGAGTCCAGCAGGTATTGCTGTGTCTGACACTGAATAACACTGCTCTGCTGGATGTATCAATGGAACAGCTCCCACATGGCTCACTTAATGCATACAGCTCCCTCCATTCTGGCACTGCCCCTCTGTGGAAATTGAACCCCAGCCAAAAGCTTGCCCTGGGTGCTCAGGAGTTCCAGACAGATGTGAGACTAACCTGCAATGTGCCAACACACTGCTTAATTCTTTTCTCTAGCACTAGCTGGGAACCCGCCTGAATGCAGGTGCTCTTCAGCTGCATCTTTTCCTGTAGCTGCTTTATGTTTTCGTGGCAGGCATTCTCCTGTTTCTTGGGTTGAAGTGTCTCAATGTGCCACCAGAGAAATGGGCTGCCCTGCAGCTCTTTTCAGCCTAATCAAACTAGTGCAAATGTCAAAGTAGGAGAGCATTTTGTATGCTGAGATACTAAAAAGAGACAGTGGTCTAAAGACAAAATAAGCTACTTACCAAATCTGCCTTCCTGAGATGGGTCATCTTGCACTGAGGAACAAAGTCTGCAGCTTCACTTTTTCTTTTCTTAGAGTATAAGGGCATTTTCCTTTTTAAATATTCTCTGCTCTTTCTCTTCTTGGACACACATGTGTGTTTCCCACCTCTCTGGGAAAGGTTGCAATCATCGAAAGGTTGCAATCATCGAAATCCCACTTGCCATGAGTGCAACACCCAGTACCATCCTGTGAAAGCCCAGCAGGTAGAAATGAGACTGTCATGAAGCAACCGAGTGTTTGAGCCCTATTCCATTCAGACTGCTGATAAAAGCAAACCCAGGTGGGATCAGGCTGTCACAGAAGAAGGCCAGTCTTTTAACTCAGATATTTAAAGCAGATTTAAAATAAACATGCAGCCTGGCTCAATTCTTTCAGAAGACAGATGAGGGTAGAACAATGAATAACTGACTTCTCTCTTTATCTGGCATTAAACTATGTGACACAGGGAACAGTCAGGGGACTAAGCAGATTTGCAGCCTGGAGTAGATTGGCTTCAGAGGTACCAGAATGCTTTGGGACTGAATACCCTTTGTAAGTCCAGTCTCCTTAGTCAGAGAGAAAAGGAAGGGGGCACTCGATTCTTCCAGTTAAGTTCAAGTGGTTTTTCTGTGCTTCAGTCTGCAGCCAGAGATCAAGGAGTTGGATGGATCTCCTAAGGAGCTGCATGCTAAGGATCATGTGCCAGAGGCTCTGAAAACCTTCACACTGTCAGCATCTCTGCAGCTGAAGTGCTGAACCTCAGGTGACGAAAAGCTAAGCAATACTGAAGCAATTAAACAAGCTGCCCAAGAGAGAAGCCTTTCAAAGACACATCCCCTCAGTCACGCCAGCACTTCCCCCATCTCTTGCCACCCCTCGGAATTGTCTTTGTGCTCTACCTTGGACCTTTCTGTTGCAGTCAAAACCTGTTGCACAGGCAGGTGGCAAACAAAAGTATCCATCCCATCAGTATACAAGCAGATCAGGAGGGTCTTCTCCCATAAAAACGTAATGACCTCAAAGCAAATGAGGTGTTTCTTACTACCTGCTTTAGACACCACTGGAGTGTGGAATGAAACCAGCTTTTTGCTAGGCAGCTTCAAGTCCAGAGCTGACATTTTTGAATGCTAACTAAACAACCAGCAGCACTCAGGCTAGACAATAAAAAGCATTACTAAGAGTCACTTTTCTCCTCTAAGCCAAGTGGAAAAGAGTGGTGCCATAGAGTTGCTGATGATATATTTAGCAGCCAGTATCATCTCAATAAACACAAACCTTTCCCAATTAAGAAACACAGTCCCCAGTGAGGCTCAGCACAGATCTTGTGGAGCCACACTGTGCATTGGTATGAGCCAAGTGCTGGTCAGGTGTCATATCAAGCCAACTGCTACACCCAGCAGTGTCTCAGGGCCCCCTAACCAAAATCTGAACATTAGACTAATTAGCAGTATGCTCTTGCTTTTATACATCCCCTGCAACCAGCAGGATAAAAGATAAATAAGTTGTTAGCCTCTCCTAAAGGCTTCCAGACTATTTATTTATAGACTCATTTATAGGTGCCCTTCACAGAAGCATCTGACCTTTTCATAATGATTACTGAACCTCTCCCATAAAGTCTGTGCATAATGAGACAGCATTATAGTGCCCATTTTAAAGAGATGGGAACATGGACTGAAAGCAAGTAAATGAAATGATTTGGTTGCGGATGCAAGCTGTTCCACAGACACATGCCAAACAAGACACTATTGCTCTACCACATCTCCTTTAAAAGCCACTCAGACTGGTCTGGCACTGCTGGAAGGATTTTGTAAGGCTGTAACAGCTACAGATCAGTATTGGACCCAATGAAGGCAGTAATAAGATGTTCACAGACAAACCATCCCATCAAACACCAGCAGCACCTTCTGATTACTTTTCCTCTTTGTGGAACTGATGCATGAGTGACAAAATCACACTTTTGAGGCTCGCTTTCCTTGCAGTCTCCTAAGTTGCTCTTGGTGCGCCTCTCAGGGTGGGCCAAGGTTTTTCCTGCCTGGAAATTAAGGCATGTTGGAGAGTCAGGGCAAAGCTTCATTTCAGCCCTTCAAAAAAACCCATCACTCACAATATTTACCTTTCATTTGCCATCAGGGAAACCGAAGTTGCTGTACTGACATTTGTCCATAACTACCAACTGCAAGTTTGATTCCTTTCTGCCCTGCCATTCTGGAAAATTTTCTGTTTTTTTCCCCCGCAGGTGAAGATGCCATCTCATCACCAAAAAGATGCAAAGAAGTTACTACTAGAGTTACAGCTGGGTGACAAATTGAACTCTTCTATTTCTAGAGGGTTCCTAGTTGGAAGCCTGCATCCCAGTGCACTGAGAATCACCACATGAAACAAAGTATGTGGGAAAACTCCGTGACTTTCATTATCAGAAATGAAAGAGACACTTGAGATCAGCTACAAATTAAGCACTGTCATGTCCTAACTTCATGCTTTTCGCCACAGAAGCAGCTGACCTCTCTGCTAAAAATTGTGCAGGAAATAGAAGAAACATAAGGGACCACCCTAAAAACTCCTTCCAGCTTGATGTTTATGCCAGAGTACTTTCTGTCCAAATTCAGATTTTTTTAAAAAAACCGAAAGAAGACTTAAAATTTCTCCACTCATGAGGAACAGAAGCATAGGCATAACGTGTCTCTCCTCTGAAGATAATTTGTTAGCAAGTCCATGGAAATGTCCTCAGTCCTACTCTTGGCCAGTGCTGAAGGGATTCACATAAGGAACATATTTTACTCTTGAGCTGTGCTGTCAACAACCCATTTTCCTATACACAGGATCATAAAATCGTGGAAATGGGTAAATCTGGCCCATTTCTTTTCACACCAAAACAGCTTCCAGAAGAGCATGAAATATCCTCTCACTTCTCATGTCCCAGAGTGCCACGTTTGAGACATCTAGGGATTCAACAGCAATGATGGTACAGACAGCAAAGGATAATCCCAACAAAACACATCAGACAGCTTGAGGGCAAAAACTTCATGAAGGATTTCATGACCTCATGGGAAGCTTTTGCTCTGTCCCCATGTAGTGTGTACATGTTATCAATGGATATTTATCTTCCAAAGGAAAGAACAAGAAGAGTTAGTGTCCAGTTAAAGAAACTGAGAAGATAATTAGTTTAAAAGTATAACCAGGTGACCAAAAACCCTTTTGAAATGATGCCTTCTGTGATATGCCATGCTTTTCCTGAAACTATCAGGCCCCCTCAGGTGTCCTACACAGTCAACATGGCAAATTCATGATAATGCTGATTGAAACTAGAGGCAGGGGTGAGAAGGTAGGAGTGAGTACTGCAAGTGCCCATTTTTTGAGGCATATTTGAAGAGTCAGGAGGTTTTTTTCCACTCAGTGCTTCTTACCTCTGCAAATAGAATTTCAATTTCAAGACAAATGATACATTTAAAACTAAAAAAATTCAGTTATTTAGGTCAAATAAAATTTGTTCAACACCCTGGGGCTGTGTTTTCTTTCAATAAGAACAACCAGAGGTTTTAATTATCTCCTTTCCTGCTTTTGTCCGTAAACCAAAAGGAAAGAACAAACCAAACAAACCATGTTATTCATACAGTTTAGTCCTACCTTAAGGTTTTGTACTAATGATACTTAAGATCTGGGATTTCCATCCCAAATCGTTAATGATTTGATTTTATACTGTAGTATTCTGTATGAAACAACTCCTAAGGACATCACCATACAAGTAACTCCCGACATCTTACCACATTAACTAAACCAAATTTTCAAGTAGCAGCTCAAAAACTACAGACAGGACACAGCTCTCACCTTACATTGCAGCCTGGTGTCAGTGAGAGAAACAGCACCATCGAGTTGTGTTACATTATATGGTCTATAAAGTATTTGGTTTTATTGCTTTCCTCTTTTTTCTGATACTTTGAAGAAAGATAAGGGCAAGAGAGGGACACATATAAAACAATTTTATTGTCTGTGTCCTCACTGGGTTACACAAAGATTCAGTGCTTGATTTCAGCTTTGTTCTTATTATTATTTTAAATAAGAAAAACCTTGCAGGGGACATGGGAACTATCAGGATTATTTGTTAAATTGACATGATGCCTCTTAGGCTAGTTTCTAGTTTTAAGCTATCATTTTGGCAAATAAAGATTAGACTATTTCCAGACAACAGTGGATGTGTTAAGCCACCTTGTTGTGCCTGCAGAAATGGAGGAACTAACGAAGGAAGAAAACATCTTTGCTCTCTAGACCTGGTCACCAGTGTACCCTTTGCCAGGATACTTAGTGAATATTTTGCTGTTTCGTGCTTTTTACAGATTCCGGAAAGACTACAAGCAGAAGAGATTGTGCTGTAACAAGCAATATTATATCTAAATGCAGGGAGGCCCTGCAGAGAGGTATTTAAGAGGTGTCTGGATCTGGCACTGAGTGATGTTGTTTAGTGGTTTAAGGGCTACAGTGGCAGTGCTGGGGGGACACTTGGACTTGATGGTCTTAAAGGTCTCTTCTAACCGTGATGTGTCCTGAGGGCGCCAGGCACAGCATCGCCAGCCGGGCAAGGGAGGGCATTGTCCTGCTCTGCTTTGCACTGGGGCGGCCTCACCTCCAGTGCTGGGGGCAGTTCAGGGTGCCACAATGTAAGAAAGACATTAAACTGTTAGAGGAGGGCAGCAAAGATGGTGAAAGGCCTGAGGGGAAAGCCATACAAGGACTGGCTGAGGTCATTGGTTTGTTCATCCTGGAGGAGACTGAGTAACCTCACTGCAGTTACAACTCCCTCATGAGGGGAAGAGGAAGGGCAGGCATTGATCTCTGCTCTGTGGTGACAGTGACAGGACCCAAGGGAATGGCCTGAAGCTGTGCTGGGGAGGTTTAGGTTGGATATTAGAGAAAGGTTTTTCACCCAGAGGGTGGTTGGGCACTAGAACAAGCTCCTCAGGGCAGTGGTCACAGCACCTGCCTGACAGAGTTCAAGAAGCACTTGGACAATGCTCTCAGGCACATGGGGGGATTCTTGGGTTGTTCTGAGCAGGGCCAGGAGTTGGACTTTGATTATCCTTGTGGGTCCCTTTCAACTCCAATATTCTGTGATTCTGTGATTAAAATCTCAAAAACATTTTAGTGTGTCTTAAAGGGTATTTATTCTGAAAAGAAAGACTTCTAAACTTCTAAGTACTTCTGAACCTTGCTCTTTTTCATTTACCTTGGAGACCCAGTGTTTGGCTCCAATCGAAATAAGAGCCTGCCTGTGGAAAGTGGTGAGGAAAAGGGATGAAGCAAAACAAACCCAGCCTTTTTCTACTCACTGGATTTCCAGTAAAAGCCATTAAACAGCAATAGCTGGTCTTCTGGGTCAAGTAAGTCCAGGCTAAATCTTTACTGAGAAGAGCTGACCTTAGTTGCTGTCACACAGCAGCACTGCAAACAGCACATCTGGAGGTAAACATGTTTATGGTCTGAATTTGCTACACATTACTAAATTCTACAACCATGCCCTTACCTCCGTTTCAGCCAGCAACACACAGAGGTGCCAAGTCACCTTTGCCTTTCCTTTGAGAGATGTGCTCCTGCTCTTTTTCTCTGAGGTCCTAGCGGTAAGAGCTGGGGAGCCTCTGGGCTCACCATGGGAAATACGACCTGTGCAGCACCAAAAAAAAAAAAAGAAAAAAAATAGGCTGAAGACTGGTGATGGCACAGTGTAAGACACACACCTCTTGTGTTCAAGAGCACTTAAAGGGGGTGAGGAAAGCTTCAATTGGGGTCCCACAGCTCAGCACCAGACCCACCCCTCCAACCCAGGCTTGACAAACTGCAGTGCTAGTTATCCTTACTAAAAGGTTGGGTGAAGAGTCCCAGACCCTCCTGAAGTGTTGCTAAGTCAGTCCTTAAGTTTTAAGCAGCATTTAAGTGGTCAAAAAGGTTTGTTCTAGACCCGATATTTCACCCGTGCCAGAGCAGTACAGTATTTCTTGCTTATATGAGCATTTCGGTGTGATTGACTTTGGGTAGCAGGGAGCTGAAGTCATGCCAGACCTGTTTCATTCTGACATTTATTTGTGCAATGAAATCCAAGGATCTTTTCTTTTGTCTTTTTTTCCGCTATATGCTTCACTCAGTACTCTCTCTGTGACATTGAAATCCATCACGCTCCTGGCCCTGGTGTACCCATTAGATTGTACGTGCCCACAGCGCTAGAGCCCAGTGATAAAGGAAAGACAGCAATGAAGAAAAAAATATATGTGGCCTGACGAGGTAAATTTTAATTTCTTCCCAAGCTTTCTCTGATTTCGGATAAGATTCTCTTGCCCTTAATCATGCTGTGACACACTAACCTCCCTCTCAAGGAGGAAGCGATGAATAAATACCATGCAGCTAGAGGCACTTTTCCTCCCATTCATTCAAGCACTGCGCAAGATGCCCAAAGCAGCCCTTCATAGCATTAGCCTGCCCAACAGAGAGAAATGTCCACAAAAGGAGCCATTTCCTCAATTAAAGAAAATTAGAGGGACAATTAGAGAGAAGAGGCTCTTTCCCACTCCTGTTACTGACAGACACACAAAGCCACACAGCTCCAGGGTCTGGAATAGAAGTCAAGTAATCCTTTAACATTTCCCCTGCAAACTCCTGCATCTCTTTTTACTGTGTCCCCCCAGGCTCCTCCTGCAGAAATGGGTTGAAATGGAGTCCTTGTGGCTGATGCCTATAATTTCAGAGCCCTCCTACAATTGCTGATGATTAACCAGTGAAACAAGCCTTCCTTGCGCAGCAACACGAGGCAGGAGGAGCAGTACTGGCATTTAGGGGTAGATATGCAATAATGGCTCACTTAAGATGTGTGAGGCTAGAAGCTCTACTGCTAATTTATCTGAGGCCTTTCACATGCAGCTCTAGGTGATTTGTGTTCAATTTGGCTTGAACTTCATTCACAGTCAATGGTCCAAAATAATAGCAAGCTGAAATAGCTGAGAGCAAGTGGTCGTTTCCATTGCCTCATGGATGGGAGCACCATTAGCATTCCTGTGTTCAGCGTTCTGCAAACACACGTGGCTTGTGTCAAATGACACTGGGTAGCCACAGTGCTGCTCCAACAGAGATCAGCTCTGCTGCTTCCAGTGTGAGACAACTCATCCTAATGACACCCAATTCTCCATTCCCCTTAGGGCTGCAGAAGAGTCAGGCCATGATGGGGAAAGGTGCAATACTGTTTTAGTTAGGATACAGATACTCAAGATTGTCTTTAGCCACCACCAAACGAAGGGTCTCTTCAGTGCCCGGGCTCATCTGCTGTTCACCTGAGTTATGGTGTTTGAATTCTGGCAGAATCAGCAGAGACGAAGATGACAAAATACAGAGCAGGGTGGGGAAAGAAAAGGAACAGTCTCAGGCAAGAGTTAAATGGAGCGAGAAGGCTGAAAACAGATAAATGAGATTTATCTGGACTAAAAAAGTAATGGGGAGGAAGAGAAAGGAGAAAAAATACAAAGTGAGCAGCAACAGGGTTCACAGAAAAAGAAATCGAATGTGGTTGGGAGGCACTGAAAAGGCTGATACATACATGGAAAGACAAAAAGGAAGAGAAAACTTAGAAAAAATTGGATAATAAACCATACCTCTGACAACTACTTTCTCCCCTCCTGAAAACTATCTAGGATTTTGCATGTAGCTCTGTTACCCTGGCCTTGCATTTATGTGGTTATTCTATATTAACCACAAAAAGTCACAGAAATGACAGGACACATTAAAAATATTCTGTAAATATATCCCATTCTGGCAAAGCACACCTATTTGTTCTTGTCTCTTACCACTAAGAACAAGTTGCAGTTTGCACAGTTTTCTGAGCAGGTGGCATTTTGCAGGGCCAGGCAGCTGGATCTCTCTGCAGCTTGTGCAGCAGTGCTCCTTCTAGGTAGCAAAGCTGGATGGTATCACCCTCCTTTTCAAACAACTACTGCCCTTATCTACCAAGGCAGAGTTGCAAACACCAGCCTGACCTTCCCAAGAAGCTTTTATTAACCTTGACCCATTTGCAAAGTTTACCCTGAAAAAAAGATGGAGATATGATGGAGAATAACCAAAAGGCAGTTTTCGAGCCCTATTTTATTACCGATCTCCACTGATGGAGAAAACTCACAAGCAGCTCTTCCTTCAGCTGTGGTGTTTATAGAACTTCTTATTCTTGTGAAATCCCTGCTTGTCTTTTCCTGAGCTTAAGTACCATCTTTCTTCACTGACAGAGAATCTCTCCTATACTTGGATAGACAAAACTTGTAAGACTTGACATACTTGTCAGATTTGTTCAGATTAAGAATGACTGGGAAAGAAAAAAAAAACCCAGAAGAGGATTACTGCATACACCCTATTTCCTTTGGAAACCAAGCTAAAAGCATTATGGATAGGCTTAGAAAACAGTTACACCCATTAATCTTTGATTGACCTTCCTGATGCTATCAAAACTGAGAGCAGTGAACCGTGTGTTTTCCATTTGGTTTGTTGTGTTCTTGTTCAATAGGTTAAAATCCAGGACATGTCTTGAAAGACAACAGTTTGACTGGGGCAGCCAGAAACATTCTGCTTGATGCTGCTATTCCATACTACCTGTAAGCTTTCCCAAAGCAGCTACCCTTTCCCAGCGCAGACAAGCTGCCAGCTCCAAAGGGTCACAGCTTAGTGACACAAGTCTGACTCACAGAGCAGGAGTTGTCACTATTGCAAACCAAATTCATGGTTCCACTGTCATCTCATGTCATTAATAGGGCTAATGAGGATTTGCCTGAGCCAGGTTCAGAAAATCAGGGAAGAGTTTAAGGCACTTTCAGACGCTAAGTGCTTCTTGCACCTCACCAAATTTCTGCATGTATGATAATTCTGACCTCTGAAATAACAGACTGTAAATACAAGAATCCAGAGATAGACAGAAGGGCTGAAGCTGCACGAGTCAAATACACAGTGCCAGACACCACTTCTGCTCACAGGAGCCTGACAGTCAGCTACGCTACATCTGCTGATCAGCTCCAGTGTGCTGCTGCCTGTGCCAGCAAAGCTTTTCCCAAATTCTGCCATCAGCACAACCCAGGAACTATGTCCAACAGGCAGTTTCCACGTGGGCATGCAGCTCAGCTGAAGGAGTTTAGCACTGTGGACAAGGTCAGGTCCTGCCAGCTGGCCTGAGAACCAAAACCTGCTCTCTGCTACTGTTGAATCTACGAGCACAGATGTCACCCACAGCTGATGGGAGCTCTGACAACGCTCACTTCCTCACATGCCATTTACTTTTTTCAACTTGGAACACCGAAAAGCTGTCTCATTCTTTAAGGATCACTGTCCCATGCAGTCCTACCCTGTTATGATGTACAAAGCTACCCCAAAACACAACTCTACCTGAAAAAGTAATCTCTACACATGGTAGTTACCAATCCTTTCCCAGTTCCTCCATTTCCAAGGGAGGTGGCTAACACTTTACAGAGATGCTGCTGTTTTGTCGGCTATCATGCTCTAGATGCCTCTATATTGCTGAATTTTAATCTGATTTGCACACATAGGGGGAGGTTTGTTGGTTTGTGGTTCAAAGGAGTAACTGCATGAGCTGATATAGAGCTAGATACCACTGGATACTGCTTACAGAGAACCCTAGGCAGTCGTTAATCTTATCCAACAGAAAGTGAAATATTTTGGTATGTCTCAGGAGAAATTCTATGATGCACCTGTAAGTGAATGTCTGATTTCATAGTTCATGCAAATATATTACTTCATAGTTATTGCATTGTCACAGGTGATCTATACTATTATTTTAAGCTGTTTGCTCTTGTTTTTTACAATCTCTTCTGAAAGGAAATCATTATTCAGTGAGAAGTAACATCATTGAGACTTTGCATTTTGGCATAGCTCCACCCTATTGGCTGGATTCACTGAGGTCTAAAAAAATGTAAGTTTTCATACTGTCACAATGCTGCTGCACAACGTTGCTTCACTGCAATCAAGGGTGTTACTTTGGTGGGGCCAATACTGGATCTCACTCTCTTGACATCTGACTGCCTTTCTCAAAGGAGCTTAATTACTTCTGTGCACTCTTGTATTAAATTTCATTAAAATTGGTGAAAGAATTCTAAAATTATATATCAAAGGGGAGAGATTGCAGAAATAGACAGAGTGTACCTGAGCTCATTTCTTCAAGAACTTTTCAGAAGGCAAGGAAGATTGTCACTGTTCAGTCTCATAACAGCTTATACATTGCACAAAATCCTTACCATGACTGCAGGAGCCCTGCACAGCTCTTGGCTCTATCAGTGTTATTCTGCGTGTCCAAACAACCACATCCCAGACTTACAGTTCTTTTCAACATCACTGATCTTTAAGTACATCTGCAGCATGAACTGGTTAGATATTGAAAACACCACTCATAGCAACTCCATCTCCCAGCTGAAGAATCCATGTGGCAAAAAAACCATGAGGAAAGCATGTGTTAGGAGATGTGATGGAGGACTTTGGAGTGTCCTTATCTCCGGTTGAAGTCAAGTGGCAAAAGGTGTTGAGATATTGAAGGTTTTTAGAGCTGGCAGTTAATTTTCCAGCTAGCTCTACTGTTTCTCGGAATTAGTCTTGTTTATCCTGGTGCCAACACGAGGTGTGAAAATGAGGTATGTACTTATCCAGTCTCAGTGGTCAGGTTTGTCAGTACTCCAGGCCAACCCTGAAAACTTGTCAGGCTGCAAATCTGTCTTGCTGACTTCTAATAGTAAACTTTGCCCACAGTATTATACTACCAGTTCAGCTATTAGAGAAAAACGCACATTTTCTGTGTCCTGAAAATCTGAAGGGTTCTAGGATTTTCTCTTCCAAAGTGAAAAATAGACAGATAGAATGCTGTTCAGGCTGACATGTAAACTGTCCTTCCAAAAAATTCTGCAAGAACAAATGTATAGAAACTGTGCAGAGGAAAAGTGCTTCTGTTGGCACTTCAGTCTGAGCCATGGCACTATTTCAAGGCTGATAGACCACAGGAGAGCTAGATGCTCCTGGATTGTTTTGGCATTAAAGATGTGGCTAAGATAAATAGCCAAGCCCTACAGAAGACTGTTTTCACAGCTCACCCAGCCTGGCAGCTGGGCCTTGCTGAAACGTCAAAGCATAAAAAATTGGCTCAAGCCACCTGCCCAATCCAAAATTCAAATAGTGGAACTAGCCTAGGCAGTTAGGGAGAGGCTTATCACTAGACATAGGCTGTGTGCTGTGTCCTTGCAGCAAAAAGAAAACCAGCTTTGTGAGTAGGGTATCTCTAACACTATTAATTCATGGAGGGAGAAAGTCTATGTAATCACCTTCATAAAGAAAGGCAGGTCTGAAGCACTGAGTTTTACATTTTTTCAGAGATTCAGGACATAGCAGTTGCCCTTGGTCTTAATGAGGTGAGGAAGATGGGATTTCTCCGGTGCTGTCACAAGGGCACGGATCACTGAGAATTCCTGTGGCCAAGTACAATTTCTCTATTTGAGCATTTTAAAAGAATTTTGTCCCTTCACCATCCATCCTGAAAAATACACCTATTTTTCAGGTGTATTCAGGCTGCTGGTGAATTAATTTACACTCAAGATACTAAGAAGTTCAAAAGAGTTAATGTTAGCATTTTGCAAAATTGAAACCCAACATAAACAAATAGACTCAAATTTCCTTTAGTCTGGGTGGCGGGGGGTGAGGGGGGGAAACATTTTCAAACCTCACCTAAAATTCAAATGCACAAATAAACTATGAAGCTCTTGACTAATACAGAGTGTAGGAATCACCCAGAAGAGAAGGAGGAGTGGGTAGAATGGGATTCTCATTCTCTTAAGCCATACAGAGATCAAATAAAAAACAGGCCTAGGGAAGACAAATCCTAAAGGTCTGCTTGGAACATTTTCACTGACTGGGGAAACACCTGGATTAATGGTCTCTGCTGCTTTGTGCCGCATCCAGGCTATGACTGCCCAGCCCAGAAATTCCATGCTGACAAACCCAAACTCCCAGGGCACCGAAGCTTTCTTCAGCTTCTAAAGTCAGAGAGAGGGAAACATGCTGTGGAAGGGCAGAGCAGTAGTCTAAGTAATACTAAAACAGCAGGCATCTTTGAGGCTTTTTAATTTCATTGATATCTTTCGTAGCACAAAAGAAAAGTATAAGCAACCTCGTTCTTATCACTAGTGCATATGTAAACTGTTGCTTTCTCCCTCCTTTCCTAGACATTTTGAAAGCCTTTTTTTCCTAGGTATTTTCTCTTTCTTCTGTTTGGGCAAGGCTGTGGTAAGCCCACTGCAAGAAAGACAAGCTGCAGTGGGCAACCTGTGCCCCACTGCAAACAGCAGGTAAGAGGGAACAGCAGATAGATTGTAACAAAGGGCTATGAGGTTTCCACTCCTTCCCCAGGACACCCAGTGAAGGACAGTCTTCCAAGAGGAAGAGCTCAGTGTCCTTCTCTGCACAGGAAGGCAGGCTATAGTAGATGAGCCCTGTGCAACCATAGCGATCTCTGTAGCCTGCAGCAAAGCAGAATCTCGTGTGCATACATAGATCCCTGTGCAATTTCTGCCTGGTTACCTCCTCTGAGAACCTGATTCAACTGCCTTTGACACTGGCACAGCACTCCAAAAAGCTGTGGGTAGAAAGGAGGGTCTTTGCAGAAAGGAGACACTGCTTGACTATATGCATTTTCATGTGCACTTTACTTCTTTTTATAAAGCAACACTAACATTAAAGCCAGGACATTACACCTCAGCAGCACATCTAAAACCTCCTGTGGGAAAGCGAGTGACAGAGCTGGTATATCACCTTCTTGCTAATGGATAAAATCCATCATCCAAAGTAATTTAAACCATTCAGGATGGTCAAGTTCATCATGACAGCAATGACAGGAACTAAGACCCTACCTGAGGCACACTCAATGCCTTTTTTGCATTTTTTGCTGAGGGAGAGGCAGAATGCCAGGATGCAGGAAAGTAACTGCTCTGGAGTTCCTGCCTCTCTCTCTCAGGACTGAAGCCCTGGTGTCTGATTAAGGCACTGCAGCAACTTATCTGAGACTAAATTGGATAGGCAATGTTCTCCAACTTCAAAATGTACGTTCTGCAGCCTGCAGCAATCCCTAGAAAGGATCCGGAATTTGTGTGGCCAGTGACGTTCCTTGTACTGACTTTCTCATTGCTGTGGCTGTGGCTGTCCTTTTGTGTAGGTCACTGCAGTCTGGCCCCACAGTCACATAGAGCAAATGAATCACAGAGCAACAATTTTTTAGTCTCCATCAACCAGTAACATCAGGCAACAGGCTGGATACTGATAAGTATAGTTGCAGTCTATCTCTGGTTGAGCAGGATATATATGCTTTGGGCTTTTTTCTCCTCTTGCCATGCCCCCTACAAAAACAGAGAACAACTCATGGTCAGCATGTTTAAGGTGGTGCGGATTAGCTGTCCTGATTTTCTGTCTCCTCATGTGTTTTCTTTTTCTAAAAGGACAGGTAATTACTCAGGACCAAAAAATCTATGTCAAAACAATCAGTAGTGGCATCTTGTTGACTTCAGAGAAATTGCAGCAGAAATTAATCTGACTTCACTATTCTTCCTTTCCTTGTAACAAATGGAACAACCTGTGTAGATCCTGCCTGTAAGCAGCACCAAGCAAGAGCCCACTGCAACCACTCCTGTGGGGTTCAATCCCTCTGAGATGCCATTTTTTCTCATGGAATTCTCCCTGCCAATGGGTTCCTCCCCATTCTCCTCCTTCCCTGTCGACAGGCTGGCATGAGATCAAGGGTCACTGCTGGAATTAAGGTCAGGAAAAAAAAATACAGACACAAGAAGTTCTCTTTCTGAACCTGTGAAAATACACAAAGTTCACCTTGCTTTCTAGCCTATGTACAGAGGAGTGGGGAGGGATTTTAACAGAGAGCTTCGACAGACAGACAGACAGACAGACAGGCAGATAGTTCTTTATCCTTCCTCTAGATGCTACTTCACTTTTGCACTTTCCCCAGTGCTCCTTATAGTCTAACCAAAACCAATCCATTGCAAGAAAGGGAAGCACAGAAAAGGAATTGTAGTGGTAGATGTTAGTTTGGCAAATAAACCACCCAAAATACTGTGAAAAAAAAAATTTTATCCTGAAGTAGGGGGGCTTGTTCATCATTTACCTCATGTGTTTACCCTTGGGCTATCATTATATTAGCCACATTTCCTGACTGAGCTGGAGCACCTGGTAACTATAGTAACCACATTTTCATATCTGCCCATAAATTCCCTCAGTTCTAATTAGGACACCCATTTATAACAGCAATAACAACAGAAATTACAGCAGACTTAGCACAGATGCAGTCACCTCTCTCTCCCTCATGACACAGGAATGACCCCTATCTGAACAGTTCTTATACCATAAGATGTCACTTATGGCACAAAGCCTACTTTACTTGCCACTTCAACCACTTTGTGTCCATCTGCTATGTTGCCTGTACCTTCTCACTTTCCAAAACGTCTGTTCATCAGTCTTTAAGTTCAAAAAAGAGCCAGCAAGCTTCACATCAGGCTGCATAAACCGGTTTTTTCTTGATAGAAGAAAGGACTCACACCTTGCCTAGCACAAAATCGCATACACAGCACTATTGCATATTTTACAAACAGCAGGTGGATGCTATTACAAGCAGAAGGGCTAAGCAGTTCAGTTTACAAATTTACCTATGCAATCCAGATGGTTCTGAAGAGAGGATAAACCACGTCATCCAAAACAAATGATAGGTAAATGATGAAGCAGCAATGTGCAAGAAATCAAGACCAAGTAATAAACAATTGCAAAGTTCAATGGCTGAGTGTATTTCACCACAAATTATTTCCTTCTCCACAAAAAAATAAAGCTTAGTGAACAATTTGAAGCCTGCTGACATGATTTAAAAAGATGGATGGGCTGGTAGGTAGTAGAGAGTGTTTGCTTTATTGTTCACAGAGTCACTGCTCAGAAGTACATTTGTCTTGGAGTCTATGTGAATTATTGTCAAAAAAGTGACAAATCTCTTTCTCACTTTAGGCTATACTGTGCAGGCCTTACATGACTTTCTTTTGCTAGAAGAAAAAAGACATTTCATCTGTGTATTGGAAAAGATAAGACAACAAAGGCCATCTCTGCACAGGTCAAGAGAGCAGCGCTGCTTTGGCTTTAGATTTGGCGAACTTGTTTCCATTAGAAATTTTTCTCCTGCTAGAAAACCACCTCAATTATTATAACTTGACCATGATTATCAAGAAGAATGGCTTCTCACGAACCTTTATCCACTTTTCCTCTACATTCCCTGGAGGCTGAGGGAACTGGGTAAGAAAACATACTGGACCTTGGACTCCTTGGACTGTGGCTGTAAAAAAATAAGTAGGGTTTGTTCATTGCATTCTATTTTATAGCATTATCTGCTCTTTACACCGAGTAATAAGAGCTTTCAAAGTGAACAGTGTTGTGATGACAAAATGTAAACTTCAGTGAATTGCCAAAGAAAGATTCCAGTTATTTGCCAATTTAGTCATCAAGCACTGTTTAGAAGAATGGATAGAAAACGTGGTGATGATCAAATTCTAATATAACCACAAAAATGGGTTAAGATGCTGCCAAATGTGAAGCACAGTAAAGTTCAATGCCATATATATGTTTTTTTTTTTTTGTTTAATAAGTGAAAAGCAATTTTGGTCACTGCCAGAGTGGATTAATTTTTAAAACCTCCCTCAGTTCATGAGACGCTGTTTGGGACTTGGGCAGAGAGTCCCCCATTGCACATTGTGTCACTCATTACTGTACCCTCAATTCTCCATCAATTTCTTATTTATCCAGGCTATACTATATTAAGAGAGAGGGGCATTTGCAGTATGCATGATGCATAATGAGGCTCCAGTCTCTGTGGAAGCCTCTAAAACTGCCCATCACACTTCTCTTACTGGCTCTTCCCATTTTCATCAAGAGAGAACACTCTCAAGCTGTCAAAATCTTTCCAAATGACCCCACCGTAACCACTGTAGCCCAGAGTACTTCTTGGCTTGTTAAATATTAAAAATAGAATGTGAAAAACATGTTTTATTTGATTTTCCTAGTTAAGGAAAGCAAGTCTTTGACAGATAAATAATTGCCCTGAAAATAAGAAAAAAGAACTAATTAAAAAGGAGATTAAATAAAAAGTTTCTACGTGATCTCTTGAGCTAGTTTCTTTTCAAAGACATGCTTTACCTAGCATAATGTGTGGTTTGTGAGACCCCCATGTAAGGTTAAGTATTCCTTGGTAGTTGCCTGGAAACGATGACAATGACAGTTTGTTCTCATTAGGGACAAATAAGGCAGAAAGGCTGTTACAATTGTACTTCTGAACATTTAAATAAATTAATTTGTTTTTTCTTTTTAAAGATGCAAGTTGTGAAACCTTACCAGAAGTGTTACCATGAAATAGATTCCAGTTTACATGGATAAGTATGTACATAAATCCATTTGAAATTACTATTATTATTAATAATAATAATGATATTATTATTATTATTTATTATTATTATAAAACTAGTGCTGAGCAGAATACAATCATCTTGGTTTTGGACTGGTTTTGTGATTTTTTTTTCCTGGACTGCTTTTGTGCTTTGTGTTTTATTTTTTTTTCCCTGGTCTGTACAGTACTTTTTGAAAAGTCCTCTGAAAAGTAGGAGATAAAAGTTTCAAAACTGCTGCTAAGTAAATCAGAAAGAAGAGCAGAAATCCACAAAAAACCCAATACATTTAGGATTGTGAGGAGAGCACCTTTCCTTAAAGTATTCCAGCCAAATATTTCTTCATGGGGGCAAGCAGATGGAGTGATGAACATATTTGTGATATTTAAGTGCCACAGCTGGTAATCCTGCACGCTCATTCCACATTTTGTCTGCAGCTTGCCTGTTACATAGTATTTACCTTGGATTCATATAATTGATTTTGGATTGATCTGATGGAAGAGAGGACTGCAGTGGTATGAGTAGTAGTCATCTTATTGTGGCCAGAGTCAAGAAAAAATCAAGAGACCTACAGACTTTCACCAGAACGCATTGGTATATTTAGTACCTATACTAAATTTAATACTGTATTTAGCAAAGTCCATTCCGTCACATTAAATTTTCTGCCTTTTCTTACAAGAGAGATACAACAGATTAGGAGGAGCAATTAAGTAAGGATAAGAGGGGGGAAAACCTGATAATCTTGGGTTAACTTTTGGGATTTTTTTGTTTTGTTTTGTTGATTTTTTCAAAAGGAAGACCACAGACCACAAAAAAGATGATTAACAACAGGGAACCATCTTCCTGGATGGACAGAATTACATGAAGCTGCCATGCATACAGGTTAGTGACCTGTATTCCTGCAGAAAGGGAGGATTTATCCATTTTGTTTCCTAAAGTGAGATAAACTTCACTTTATGGAGTATCTTACAAACAGCTGGATTAGCCAGCCAGATGGAGAGAGATGACCAGACAAGAAGATTTTATAAACAATGAAAGAAGTTTGCCATCTGGTAATGCTGGGAATAAGGGATGAGGGCAAACCCCAAACCATTTAGGGAAATGAAGGCAAAGGCCCATGCCAGACTCTGAAGGATACAGGCAGGATAACCACTGGGAAGAACAATTTCCACAGAATGATTTGTCTTCTCCACTGTTGCAAAATCCGTTTGCAACTGAAAAAATTCAAATAGCTGAAAGAGAGAATGCAAGGTATTTCCCAGAAGCTCTACATTTCCAAAAAGCATGGGGCATAAGCAGAAATCTTTGGAAGAAAACATAGTTAATCTTGATTAATAATGACTGCCCAATCACCAAAATTTGTGCTCCAGCTCAGATATTCTCCTGAAGAGGACTGCAGAATTGAAGCTGAATCAGAGATATATGTACAAAAACTTTGTGGAGCACCAAACTGGCTCATGTCTGTGCCCTCTCAGGCAGCTGGAATAAAAGCTAGTCAGTATAGGAAGCTTGGATTGTGAACAGAAAATAACATTAGCTGTAAATTTATCTCCTTTCTCTCAGTTACCATTGGAAATCAGAATATATTTTCAAGCCCAATTCCATGCATGCTTGTCAGATGGCTATAGGGAAGATTTTTCACACAATGTAGAATTTGAGACATTTTCAAAGTAGTCATTTGCTACTCACAATGTGTTACATTGAAGTTGCATCTGTCTTACATATCTGTATCTCTCCTCTCTGACTGGAAGACTGAAATTTTCTCCACAGAGAAACAGTAAAAAATGAATAAACAACATGTTCCCATGACAGTAACCCTTCCTTATCAAGTAAAGTAGTTCTATTCCTACAATTACAATGGCAGTTTACTATTATAAATTCTAGCCTCTTGCAGAGACTTGGCACAAGGTGCCACTAAGATTTGAATCTGCATCATCTCACACTTGACTCACTGCCAGAAGTAAAGTTTTTACCTGTGGCAAATAAAAAACAGCCTCAGGTTTAGGCAAAAGGACCTGCAACAGAACTGCAGTGAGAGTATGCAAATACCATTTTGCAGCATTTTACTCCCTCCAGTGAGAATACTTCAGTGCCTTGTGCAAGACAAACAGACCAACCCACTCAAAGAAGAGAGTTCCTTTGCCAATTTGAAAGGTGCTCTAGTTATATATTAAAATTGTAGGATTCACTGAAGAAAAAAAAAAATTGAAAGAGGATACGTCCATAATTCTGTTAAATCCATTTTATGGCCTGGTCTTAATTCTGATTCATCCTGCCCAGGGATGAGAGTGTGTACAGCAATGAGTGCTTTTAGCCAAGTGTATAATCACTGCCTGCAATCCTTTTCTTTACACACATTAAAAGCAGACTTTTACATAAGTAACTAACACACAGCCCTTTCCTTAGATACAGAGTCGTAAGGCAGATGGATGGACATATGTACAACCGCCACTAACTGCTAATGGAGCCATTTGCACTCAGCAACATGACACCAGCTTGGGATATTTTCTGGAGGAATTTATTTTTATAAATAAAACCTTGGCATCCTGAGACTGATAGAATCCTGCTTTCATGCAACCTGTGTGAGACATTTAAAGGGACACTGGCATTCTCCTTTCATCCCTCTCTGCTGAAGTTTCAGCAATACGCTTTCATCACAAAACCCACTATGTTGACACAGAAATTTACTATATGACTCTGAGCTCCAAACCCACTTTCCGATAACTTTTTTTTTTTTTTTTTTTTTTTTTTTTAAACACAGGGAAACAAATTCCTGAAGGAGGTGTTTAGGTTTTGCTCAAGAAAAGTCCTACATTGGCCAAAATCAAATTGAAATGGAACAAATGTAAATGAAAAAATACAATAAAAGACTACAGCATTAGTAGTCTTCTTCCAAAATACATGTCTCCATATTAGGAATGCCATGAGTACCTACCCATTCATGTATTTTTTGAGGTCTGTCACTATGGGCATCAGTTTTCCATATGTGGAAGGACTATAAATGCAGAGCTTCAGTAGCAGGAACTGAGTTTCCATTTTGGAATGAAAGACAGTTCTGTGCTGGGGTCCTTCTACAATTAAGATGTAGAGGTGACACTGCAAGAAAACAAACAGGGTGATTTCCTATTTAGAGCATTCAATTGGCAGATAGTTTCTGATTTTAGGTGATGTGGACGGGCTCTTTCCCAAGGGGTTACCCATAACAAAGCAGCTCTGTTAAGGCTGTCAATGCATTAAAAATCTTCATAGGAGCTGTCTTTGCCTTTTGCATGTAAAGCCTTCCCTTTAACAGGATTGTTATATCATTGTATACTGTTCATATATTCATTCAAAAGCTAAGAGCTCTTTTTCAGACTCCCATGTAAACATTTATAGCTAGGTTTAAAGAGAGTTTATTTTAAAAAAGCGTTCTTTCATAAATATTTAGAGTTTTTTCAACATTTACCCAGCAGTATTAATAAATAAGTAAAATTACCTTTCCCCACAAAAAGTGATGATATACAGAATTTATAGTATAGCTTTAGCTTATTTTTTCCATCCTTGGCTTTTTTAACAGATTGTTTACTTCTCCCAGGTGAAACCAACATATTACTATAGGGGGAAAAAAAGTGCACAAAGAAAGGACTCTTTCAGCTATTAGGACTTTTTCACTGGCAACTCTCCCTGTGTTTTCATCTGTGAATTTTCTAAGGTAATGGCCAATCTCAAACCGTATGCTGAAGTAACAATTTCATGATAAAACTAATCTTTCCAATAAACATCTCTCTGAAACACTCTACTTCTCATTTTCAAAGAGCCAGAAGGATTATGGTAGTGATTTAGATATCTATTTTTCTAAAATTGCCCTCCAAGTCTTCCTTATTCTAATATAACGCCCAGAGTCCTTAGCAAACACGAATTGCATCTAGAAGGGGAGAAAAAAACACAGTAAAAACAAATATAACCTTAGAAATCACTGATGTAAGTAGTTCCATTTCTTGTACTAAAAACCATTTGCAAACTAATCTACTGCATGTTCCTTCCTTTCAAAAAATGTAAATTGATCTTTCAGTTTGAATACCTGTCAAAGTACAGCCACTACAACATTGATAAGTCATTTTGCCTGTCAGCTGATAACATCCGATATACTGCAAAATCACACATAGCTCCACAAGAACTGCTGGACCAGAGTACCCCAAATCAGGGTGGAGGGTGCTCCGTCTTGGAGAATTTGGCAACAGCAGGAGTCGGGAGTGCCTTCTTCCCACCAGCGCCTCCCAAAGTGTTATGTGAACACATTGCAAATAAAGGTGATTAAATTAGGTGATGGTAATTTCCAACATGGTGTTTGTTTCTTAGTCTTCCACAAACTGTCCCCATGCCCCTTCCATACAGGGAGGGTATTACCAGCGACTCTGACATGTAAATTTGCTAAAAAAATTTTTTTAAAAGTCGCAGCCAGTGTTACTGGCACATTCTGGACAAGGTCACAAGGGGTGATGTTATGCAGAGACCCACCTCAAGTACAATAATATTTAATATCCACTCTGAAAAAATTGGATGACATGATGGTTTACTTTACCAAAAAGTAAACTATTAAAAAAAAAAAAAAAGCTTAGATATCCTTTTATTTCAGCTACTTCACACAAAAAGTCAGTTCGATGTCGTGGCTTATGCCAGTATCAATAAAACACACCCTATTGGGAAAAAGAGGCTTTTGGGAAGGCACAGAAGCATTGGCTGTCTGCTGCCCTTTTTGCTTGTTTCTAAACTTAAGGTTTAGCACTTAACCTACCATATAATTTTGTACATCTACTGTAAGTTTCTGGGGGTTGTTGCTTCCTAAATGGACTCTTTTTCAGAAAATACTGAACAAAAGCAAAATTGCCTTGGATTTTAATGGAGCTGGGAACTCACTCTGTGAGCAGCACTTTTCCCCTGACTTTGCTTTTTGAAGTAATATGTCTTGAATATCCCTGAGGTGTGTGCTCTTTCCAGGAGTACTGGGAAAGGACAACATCTAAAAAGCAAGAGCAACTCACTTAATAAGTGTACAGATCTCTGCTGAATACTCAAGAGTGCCTACAGGTCTAGTGGAACTTTCAGACCATCACAGCAAGGTGAGAAAACTCCCAAAAAATCACTTTCCAGATTTGATACCTTATTTCTCATTGTTCAATTGTTGAGGAGCCAGCCTTTTCCCTCACAAGTGCATAATTTTCTTTACAAGCACTTGCTATCTATGAGAAATTACTTTAGCCTATTAACTGTCACTAAACACTTAATCTCAATTATTTGTTATTTGAGTGCAACTGGTCTGCCTAATTACTTTTATCTGTCTTTTTGTGCCCTCAACAGATGGCTGAGCATACTCAAATCAAGAGAATAAGTTGAAATAATACCAAGTTAAAAATTAACAAAACCTTTCTTCTTTTTTTTTTTTTTTAGCCAAAGAAAGAGTGATGACACACTTAAAATCACCACTATTTAAATATTTGTGAGTAGTAAGTTACATACTCACAAGACAGAGTTTCACCCGTTTCCATCCTGTTCACAAAAGCAGCTGCTCTGCATGTAGCATCATAAGGGGTGGCTTTTCCTTTCCTAGAAGTCACAGAGACCTCCTAAAAAGTATGCAGTTTTGCTCAGACTGACAAAAATCCCACCATACAGGACAAACAAATGTCCAAATTTTTTCTGGCTTTTAAAAAGAAATAAAAATAAAAAACCCATCCAAACCC
Source organism: Acanthiza pusilla (assembly GCA_036630365.1). NCBI lineage: Eukaryota > Metazoa > Chordata > Aves > Passeriformes > Acanthizidae > Acanthiza > Acanthiza pusilla. The sequence goes on from JAXCHO010000164.1 coordinate 10,622,449, forward strand.
AGGAGAAAAAAAACCAAAACCAACCAACAACAAACCAGGCTCATAAACGTCAGTGCTGTTGCAATGAAAAACTCGTGTGTGGACAGGGTGCCACTGTCATGCAAGGCAGTTTTGGAAATTAAACCTTTAGCTCTCAGTTGAGTGACATGCTGTCTCAAGTGAGGAATTTGACTACTCAGACAGACATTTATTTCATGATGGCTGTGTTCAGCCTGTGTGACTTTCCTCCAACTTCTCCCATTGCTCTGCTTGGGTTCCCTGCCCTCATGCACTTACTCACAGAAATGATGCAAAGTGGGTGTCTCATACTCTGTTTAATGATATGCAGCAACTTTTTGTCATTTTTCACAAAAGTCTCGCTTTTAGCCTGGTATTCTTTAGACTTGCTCAGGTGCTCGCTGCTTTTGCCAAATGTAGACTCAATTCCTTCAAGGAACGCTCTTCTCCACTGTCACCCCCTTTCCCTTTTCTCAATCACACCAAAACTAACATTGTCTCTAAGCTTCTCTCTGCTTTCAAACAGAGTTTCACACTTTCTGTCTCAATTCTTTTACATGGCTGTCAATCCCATTTTCTCCTCAGTGTGGATGAGACCAAACTGGCTTTGCTTAGAAACAACAGGCTTTTCTGGGAGTTATACTATTTCCTGAATATTGTTCAGATTTCCCGCAGAGTGAATTGACTGCAGAAGGCACACAGCTATTTTTAAATCTTCTTCTTTTTTTCTCCCACATTCTCATCTGCCCCAGATTAAAACTCAAAGGGATTTAGAATAGATGCTTCCAGCTCATCATCACAGTCCCTCATACATTAATACCTCAGGTCATCTCTATCAGGAGCTTGAAATGTTCCACGTTGCATGTACAAGTTTAACTTCGATCTCTCAAAAAAACTTTTCTTCCTGAAATTCTAAATATATTATCTCTGTTTCTCCTAAATCTAAAATTTCCCAGATGCAGAGCCTGAAACCTCCCGCTGGGAACAGAACTCCCAAAGTTTTCTGAAAGAAACCAGGTCCTTAGAGAGTGGGATTCAACAAGCAGATCATTAGTAAAGGAATTTTTAAGGAATTTGGTTCCTCCAGCCTCGTGAGAGCGCGGGTGCAATACAGGACTGGATGATATGGTTAGCGTCCCTTTCAGTGAAGAAAATGTGTTATTTCTTCAGTGCCTTAACAGGCTCCAAGTCACACCTAGAGATAAATCTCAGAATAACCCCAAAGTCCAGAAAAACGGCCTCAACATGAAATTCCCACCAGCTGTGAACATGACAGAAATGTGTGTGTGCAGGTCTCTGTGTATGTACAGCACACATGAGGATGGCTGTGCATGACAGGAAGGAAAAATCCACTCAATGAGTAGGAAAACCTAGGGATTGATCCCCCCCATACTTTTCCTATGTGTAAGTACTCAAAAATGGTGCTAGCACCTGCCTGTGCTTACAGGCTTTTTCTCTCCGTTCTTTTAAAAGAACTAAACAAATTGCCTGGAACAGCCCTGTTGACTGCTGAACAAAAAATTCTTTTTCCTAACCGCTCTTCACTGCCTGTCAATCCATTAACACTTCCCAGGTATTACAAGAGCTAACAAAACCTGGCTAGAGTTGAGTTAGAGGGAACAGAGTAATGGCCTTAGACAGTGCTGCCTCTCATTTGTCTTTACACTAAGCATTGGTAGCCAAGCTTTGAGAGAGTGTGGGCTTTGAGAGAATTATTGAGAACAGACAATTCTTTCTGATACCAGATTGAAAAAAAAAATCTAATTTACAAAGGTAATGGATTCTGAGCAAGGTGTATTTATAGCACATTGTGTAAAAGTCAAGGAGAAAAGGCACAGCTGGCAGAGAAAAGGAGATACGCTGCTGCTATAACCTAAACGAGACCAGAAGTTGTTAGTGTGTTAGTCCTTTTCCTGTATGACTTCCCTCACACGAACAGGATGTTGAGGTCACCCTGAAGCAGTGTCTACTGCCCTGGGAAGGCAATGGTCCCCCTCTTGATCCTTTCCAGCTGCCCAGCACTGGCCAGCAGCTCTACAGCCGTGCCCCAGCACTACCTGCTCTCCCTGAGTGAGGAATAAGAGCTTACATGATAGCATCTCACAAGCAGCAAATTAAAAATAACCTCAACAATGACCTGTGTTATCAGGGAAATGATATTTGTGGCCCTTTATCCTGCATATATAAAGAAGACATTCATAAGAACCAGGCAGGGACTGATGTACTGCTGCACAGATCCACTAAAATCAGTGAAGTTAAGCCAAATGGGATAGACTGAGGATCTGGCCTTTTTCCAGCGACTTTTCTTTTTGTTCATTTGCTTGTAAAACAACTACAACAAAAGTAAAATATAACCTGAATACAGGTCAGCTGCCAAACTAATACAGACTTCCCATAAATGACTGGAAGGATTTACAGGCATAATCCATGTACAGCAGAACTCAGCATTACCATGGAAACAATTACATTCAAGGAGCAAAATGCAATTGATACCATCCATTCAGAAAGCATTTAAAACTTGTTATGCACTTAAAGTACAAGGAAATTAGTTTGCTAATTAACACACTGTTCCCAGCCATTGTGATTTCTTTCTTTAGTGGTGAGAGTGGTATTTGCTGCTTTGCTTTCCTTCCTAATGCTACCTCCAACACATTTAGCTTAAATACAATATTTCAACATTTGTTTCAAGTCACGTAATAAAAGCTCAAACTGCAACTAGTCTTTATCCTTTCTTTTTCAGCCAATGCCTCCAATAGATCCTTTTTAATCTCCACTAATGTTTCTAATGTAATGAATCCCATATATAATGACATTATAATGGTTAGAAAGTGCTTATGCAAGCCTTCCCAAAAGAAATAGACTTCAGACTCTTTAAACAAAAAGCTAAAACAATAACAAACCCCCTCCAATAAAAACACCTTTTAATTAACTGCAGTTCTCAGGGCACTGCTTAATTACGAATTATGATTTCTAATATCCCAGTTCTGGCTTTGCATGAGGTCAGTCACTAACTTCCCCAAATTTGCAGGAGAAGAGCATTTTAATGACCCCAAATGACACCTAGCACTTGGAAATGCAATGCTGCTTGCATGTTAATAGAAAAGAATTCTCTTCCTCATGACAATTTTAGCATAAGCTTCCAGAAACGACAGGCTACTAGGAGAGATTAACCATGCGGATGGTGCCCTCTCTTCCTGCCTCCAAGAAAAGGGTCTTTGGTGCATTACACTTGCAAAATTCCTGCATAGCCAGTGAATGTACTTCAGGCCATGTAAATTCAGTACCAACTGTAGCTCATGAGATCTTGTTCCTTTCCACTGTCCTGCAGGCCTTTAATCAAGCTGCCTAAAAGGGATGTGCCTTTGCTTAAATGTCTCCTTTAGCCACTTGACAGAGATGAAACTCCAGAGACCAATTCAGGTCTCAGCTGGGCTCATGGGCTCTCTGGAGGTTCTTCTGTCTGTATTACCTATGGAGACACTGCCACATGATTAACTCCTGTGGTGCGGGATAAGTCCAAACCCAAAGACCACATTAACAGAGTAATTAGTATTGTCTCCTCCTTATTTTGTGAGAAACTGAGGCTCTGAGAGATGCTGTGACCTGAGTTCTTATTAAGCAAAGCAAAAGGAGCACACATTTCCAAATCTCTCATCCCAATGAGTTCTGCAGGAATAGAAGACCTGCTATCACTCATTCAGATACAAATACTGATTTTGGCAACAGCTGAAATGAAACCAAATCCCAAACTACTTTTATTTCTTCTTTTTCAGACTGCCACGTCCTGTCCTGGGTGGAACAGTCTGCAGCAGCCTTTTAATCTCTGTGCAAAGCAACAGCATGGTTCATTTCTTTCTTTCTCTCGTCTCGGAGCTGCTGTCTGAGTGAGCATAAACCACTTCCAAGCTTCTTTCATTCATACACTGGTGAGCTGGAGACAGCTGCATTAGCCAGACTGCCAACAAACAGCACACTTAGGGACAAAAGCACCCTTCAATTCTAAATACCATAGACATCCTGTTAGAATAACACACCTCCTAACTAAAATTATGTCCCACTCCTCATCTTCAGGAGCATTGCCACACATTACTAAATGCAGGTGTACTACCAAAACCCAAATGTGGCTGGAGTTGAATAAAGTCCTTAGGTGTTCCCAAAAGTCCATTCTGCATGATGGAATCTAAAAAACATGTCTAAAGTTAAACCTACACCTAAGAGTTTTGCTAGACTTAGATTTTGGTGCTGAGAGCACTAAGGCAGTTTTTTAGCAATTCCCAAACCAATCTGAGCTACTAGCTTCTAGGAAATGAGCCAAACTAAAATCCAAAGCAACAACCAACATAAAAAAAGAAAACTTCACTTGCTGCAATTTGCTCTATCACAAGGCCATAATCATCAAGGCAGTTGTCAGGGTTACACTAAAAGACAGAAAAGCAAATCAAGCTCCTGACGTGCACAAAATCCTTTTTTGACAAGAACTGTTTACAGAATCAGGACTCAAGGCTAAAGAAATTCAGCTATTCACTCTTAAAACTGTAAACTTTTGAATAGCAAAGGGAGCTACAGGTAATCCTGCTATGTCGAATCATAAGATTACAAGTTGGAAGCTCAGAAACATACCCGTGATTCTGCTTCGAAGAGTCAGAAAAGGTGGACTGAAAGTAGCTTAATAGTTTTCCTTTTACCCTAGCAAGGAAAAGACAAGGATGACCCCCCCATATATTAATTTCAGAGAGCAGAGGAAAATATATAAACCCCCTGAGAAAATCCTCATTTCCTGATTAATTTTGAATGTTACAGAAAATGAAGCCATCCTTATGGAGAGACTTGCTGGCCATACATGGTTAATGACCATATCGTGACTGTCAGTTCCATACTATGTCTTGGTTGTGATGGCTGGTCCCAAAGTTACCCCAAGAGGCCAACAGCAACATCTCCCACATGGGATGTTAAGTGTAGTTTTCCATCCATCATGTTGCTAACAAAAAAAAAAACAACCAAGGGAAAAAAAGGTCCCAAACAAACTACCACCACCCCAACACCCCCACACTAGCACAAAAATTTTACTTCCAGTCACATTACCCTTCCGTTGAGATCCTGTTCTTTGAAAGACAAATTTTTAGCTAATCATAAAGCATTAGTTATGATGCTATAACTCTCCCCCTACATGAAAAATCCTAGAAGAAGACTAGAGCATATTTGCAATACGTGTAATATGTGTCTCTCTTTGGGAGTCAAATGCTTCTCAGAGGTAACTTAATCACCAATTGTCCATAAACTTGGTGTCAAGCATTGCCACTCAATTTAATTTACTTGCTCACAAAGACTGCCTTCCTGGGGATATCAATATGCAAGATTGGAAACAGTTGGTGAAACCAGAGGAAGAAAATGAGACAGAATGAGAGTACATTAAAGTGTTTAACTTGCTTATGAAGTAGACACATTGGAACTACACAGGGAAGGCACAAACCACAAATATGGAAGCAGACCTAAAAGAGAAAACAGCTAATACAGGAAAAGGAGGGATGCATTTAATGCCTCAGCAGCTTGACCTTTACAGTAGAATAACCACAAAGCACAATATCTTGCCTAAGGGAAGAAATAACGTGAGCTCTAAGCACAACCCAATATGCTGACCAGAAGCCTGATGACCCTTATATGCCAGAAGGCTGAAAAAGCCATTACAGGTTAACCAAAAAGTCACTGAAATGTTTACATTTGACCTTGCCCTTGGGCTTACTTGCAGCTACAGAGCCTGAATATTTATTTCTCCGTATTCTGTAGTCTAGGAAAAAAAAATCCTTTCTTCCATCAGTCTTATAATTGGCTGCAGCATTTCCCAGAGAGACTGCACTATGGGCTGCTTGCTCCACACACCCCTGCGAGTGGCAGCTGCATGAACAACTCAGAGGGAAGCAGAGCCATCCAAACTAAGTGCCCTGGTCAGGGAATTTGTGACAACTCACCAGCTCTGTAGATGTCAGTAATACATTTGCATCACAGGAAAGAGGCAGGGAAAGGAATCAGGAGCTCAGGTTTTTAATTATTTCTTCTCTCCCAAGGCAGAATTTTTAGAGACTTAGAGCAGGGGCAGCCCCAACTAGTGTTTTTTGCACATCTGTAAAGTGTGTTCTGTGTTCCTCTGTGAAGAGTGAATTAATGCCAACGTGCCAAGTCTGCAGCAGCTCCTACTGAAAAGCTTCAATGAAGGAGTCCTAAACTTCAAGGACAGAGAGATCATCAGTAGTAGCAAGAAAAGCCCAATCAGCCATTTCAACTCCCCGTTCCCCGTTACAATATGGTGCAAAACATGTGTGTTGTACCTCTTACCAGTGTAAGGAAGAACGATTTTCTGTTCTACCACATTGGGTACAATGACACCAGTTTGTCCTCAAGTCCGTGGGACAGGAGTGCTGAGCTGCACTCATGGAGTTTGGCAGAGGACCAGGGTGGGCCTGCTGTACGAAGGACACATGGCAACAGACAGGATATGGAGAAGCTAGAGAAAGGTTGAAGCACAATACTAAAAACACATAACCTGCCACCTGCATTCTTGGGATAGGACTCACGTTGATGGGTGGGGATTGTTCTGCTCTCTTCGAAGCAATTTAGAAGAGCAGAAATTTTCAGTACAAAAAACATCTGGAAAAGGTCTTACTCAATTCCAAGAGGTGGAGAGATTGAGTTGACATTTGGGGAGAGTACATTCAGGTCTCCACAGCCTTCTTGAGCTGCTGGAAGCAGTTCACCCAAAGTCTGGTTTTCAGTGGAGCAGCTGGACACGTAAATAAGTTTTCAAGGTGATCTAGGTTCTTTTATCTAAAAGTCAGATGCTGAGCCTCACGTATCCGCCTAGGTTCCCTCCAAAGTCAATGAAGAAATAAGACAGGGGCATCCCCCATCCTCAGATTGTAGCTACACACATATTATGACTGATCAGTACAATTTTCAAGGCACCAAACTGACTTGCAAGCCTCAGTATCAGGGGAAGGCACAACATCCCACATCTTACAAGGTGCTTCAGAAAACAGTTCTCAACAATTTTTGTCCTAGCTGGAGTCTGGCCAGCTTGATGTCCTCCACATGGCAGGAAGTCCAAGGGCAGAGCGTCCTCTCCCAGGTAGCTGGTGAATTAATTGCTCTACAGAGAGAATTTATTTCCTGAGGTATCCTGGGCTTTCATTCCATTCCATTCCATTCCCATAATCCCAGCATTCATACAATCACAGAGCTTTGAACAAAAGTGACAACAGTGGTTTAAACACAGGTCAGGGAATGCTTTGCCTGCCACCAATTACTGCTCTTTGTTTTACTGAAGAAAGAAAACATCTTTACAATGAGACTTCTGGAATAAGTAGAAAGGTCTCACAGTCATATTTTTTATGAACAGTTTCAAGATGTAATAGGAGTAAAATTTTTTCAGCATTAAAGGTGCAGAATACTCCATCCTGGAGTGCGCTGAATGGCAGGAAGCACATGATGAGATAAAAAGTGTGAGGCTATCTAAAGTTAGAAGGTGTCTAATTATCACAATTATCAAGTTGGAGACAGCAGGATGGGAATGGGCAACTCAGCTTAACTGGACACCATCTGTTACCACCCACATTCTGAGTTAAAAAGTCAACCTGATTTGTCAGGGTATTGCTAAACTAATGCACATCTGGCTCTTGAATAGCTACTGAATATTTGAAAATAGCCATTTCTCATATCATCAGTCATTGACTGCTCCTTTCCAGAAAGTAGTTTGGTATCTGAAGGCACACATCTGCTGAATTAATATTTTAACTTGCTTAAATGCAATTATAGTCTCTTTTCACGGGGGAAAGACACTTTCCTGGCCCTGGATACCGAGCTCATGAAAGCCATCTATGCATAAGATTACAACAGGGTTCCCTCAGCCACAGTGTCCTCCCCCTCTTTATCTGTTTGAACTGAAATCATACCCTCTCAGCCAAAAAGTATGGCTGTTTCTTTGAAAGACTCAAATATCTATTGTATGAACCCTAATATTCATGATTAACAGATAATTTCAGTTGTCTTTTTTAATCATTTTAGTAACTAATTCAGAGAGATGCAATTAAAACCTGAAACACACAAAGCAAGACACTGTCAAAGGATTAGAAGCTATCAAACATACAGAACCAAAGAAGAAATCTTAGTATTTAGGTCTCGCTCCTGCTACTCAGGATAGTGGGTTTGGCAACAAAAATTGCCCTGTCCTTCAAAAAGAATTCTTGTTCTTCTATCAGAAGCAGAATAGAATAAAATATCATGACAGTCCCTCTACATTTCTAGGAACATTAATTTGAGGTCTGGCCTTGGTTTAGAACTATCCTTGGTTGTATCCTTGCATCAAGTTTTTGTTTACGTGAATGCTCTTGAAGATACTTCACTGATTTTTGTCTTTTCTTCCATGTGATGCAATATGACCATGAACAGCGCCCATTGATATTTAAAAATCTTTCTTCTTCCTCATAATTTTCACTTGTTCAGAGAAAAAAAATTTATTATATGCTCTGTGAAGTAATGAATCCTTCACATTCCTGTAAAATAAGACAAGAGCTTCAGTAGTACTTCTGACTATTCCCTAAATTTCACTACCAGGACCCATCTTTTATTTCTCTTCATATTAATCATCCAGCTGATGACCAAACACACACTGAAGAGCAAACAAGAGATATGTATCACTTCCCTTCAAGCTGTCTGAAGCTTGGATCAACCCTCAATGCCAGCTCACAAGCAACTTCTGATAAAAGAAAATTAAAACCTATTGCCGCATTTAGCCCTACAAGTGGTGCAAACACCCCATTACCCTTAGTTTCACCACAGCAAACTTTGGCTGTCACAGCAGTGTTCAACACTCACTACCCTCAAACTATTCAAATCGTTACAAGACCCTCACAGTCTATATATATGTCTCTCTCAAAACCCTTGCCTCTCGTTCAGCAAGCCTTGTAAAGGGTACTCTCTCTGTTCTGTGCCTCGGGCTGGGCTCTGGTGGGATCAGCTCTGTGTGGGCACAGGAAATCCCCTCCCAAAGCATCCCTTGCTCATGCTGTAGCATAAAGAGCCCAGTGGCTGCTAAACAAGGAAACACAAACATCTTAGCAGTGCTTTTATTTAATTGGCTCAGAATAGCATAAACAGTCTGTAGGAACATATTTCAGGGTAAAGTTAGCAAAGCCTTCAGGCAAGCTATAGCCAACAAGGGAGGAGCACAGCCCGGTATCTTTGAACTGAGGGGGATAAAGCACCAGGCTAGGACATAAATGCCCATTTGGCATTTCAGCCCTGACCTCTATGAGACAGGGTGTGGTGAGTATTTTTTCCCTTCTAACCCATGCTGCTTGGGGCTACTACAGCAGCTATTTTCATGCATCTCTGCACTGCCCCCATATCAAACAGGGGTTGTTTGGGGACCGAGAGGAAGAAGGGGCAGATTGCTGCCTCAACACAGTGAAGGGCAATTATCACACCCAAGGGAGCATAATGATACACAATCCATTTCTTTCCAATATTTGGAGGCAAAGGAATCAGGAACAATGAATGAGAGAAAATATCATCCCCATTAATGCACACCTCAAAGTTATCTGTAAGCTGCACTTGCATCTACAGAGGATAAACTAGACCTGCAATCTCTTCTAAGAGAGCAAGTCCCTGAGGAGCTATTTCTTTTGTACTCTAAGTAGATATCTGTGGTGGGGGAAGCACTCTTTCATGCCAAAATGTTTTTGCAGTATTGTTTTGCAACAGTATTGCCAGGGTTACATTATTATTGTTCCTGAATTTTTCCTTTTCTCTCCTGGAATATTCCTCTGGGCAAGCTGTGGCTTAGTTTGGACTTTTACAGAAGACATTCAGAGGCAGAGGAGATAAAAATCCAGTTAACTTAACAGGCAGTAAAGTGTAGCATTGAAAAACAAGCCTTAAGGAATGCAATAGTTAAGCCAGGAGAAAACAGTGCTGTTTTCTGTAGCAATTTAGGACCATCATAAAAGTCAAGGGAGTCTAACAATGTGCGGCGGTGGAGAGGGGTGTAAAAGTAAGACATCTTCAAGCCCTACAAATAGCCTCATCCAGCTCTGTTTTTGCAGGCAGGGTGAGACTCCCAGGGAACCCAATACCCAACTGCAGTGCCACCATCTTCCTGGCCCACTCCTGCTGCACAGATCCAAGTGATGGAGGGGAAAGATGCGGCTGTGCAGCCAACAGAGCAGCTGAGGAACAGCGACCAGGAGCTGGAACTTGCTCTCCATCGAGCAGTGTGCCTGTGACATCTGTCATGTCGTGGGTAATTACAGTTGTATCCAAACCTGGCTTCAGTTTATCCACTTGAGCAGAGAAAAGCAGGTTAGTTCATTGGTGAGAGCATTTTGTAAAGCCTCCAGCCTTATTCATGCAAGACTTAATGGTGCAAACAGGGATGATGTGAACATCCTGAGACACTTGGAAAGGACAGGATGGGTAGGCACAGCAGTGATATGGGCTCCAACAAGCCCATCCAGACATCCTTTTCCATAAATGAAGCCCATGGTGCTAGGTAAAAGCTAATTTGGGCATAGATACACATGATATGCAATCCCATATGTGTACCTCAATGTAAACTAAACAGCACAGGATCCATATTTAGCTCCTAGTCTGATACAAGTTGAGTGTCCTTGAAAAGGTCACACCACTTTCTTAGCCCTCTTTAGACTGCAGAGCAAGGACAGGAAGGCAGTCTGCTACAATGGGACCTTGATCTTGACTGAGATTTCTGATGGCTCAATAATCCCACAAATGAACATTTCAGAGACAAAATTACCTAGAGTCATCCTCAGGCACTTTACGCATTGCATATGTATTTATTCTAATTTAAACACCTACATGTTAACTGTAGGTGAAGGCATCACCTTGTGCTTTGATTACCCAAAGTCCAAAGAAACTACACATCCTAAAAGCCACCTCATTGGATGAAAGAGGCTGAAATACAGAAGCTGGTAGAATGCCTTTAGCTAAAAATCTGCATGGTAAAAACTGGTCTGTCTTTCCTCCAGTCCATTCAAATTGGCTTTTATCTACATACTGAGAAACCCTTCTCCATACACAGTCTGAGGTAAAACATCCATGGTAGGCACTTGGAGCCTCCAGGGGCATTGATAACTGAAATAATTGGCACATTACCACCAGAGACTTGGAAAAGTCACCTTCTAACTACAATGGGTTGCGTCTGACAAAAGTCAACCGAGGCGCATAATGTCATTGTTGCTCATTAGCTTTCCATTAATGATAAAAATTCTGATTTCAATATTTAATACACCTCAGAGATCACAGTGCATAATTTAATGTGCAAGCAGATAATTTGCTGATCAAGGTACATGTTTCGCATTAAGGCAAATTGTTGCACATTTTGCTGATTAACACACACACACATATGAGCAAACTCTATTGCTCTCTTCTACCAGCAAAGCATTGTCCTCTCTGGAGTTTAGAAAACAGCTGAACTCTCTACATCTCATTCCTTTTACATGCAGTATAAAAGCTCTATCATCTATATTTGAGCTGTTTTCCACTCTGGCACACTCCTTGCACATACATCCTTTCAGGACACCCTTGGCAGTGGTAAAGTCGCTCATGTTGAGGTTGCTGTGTCACATGCCTCCCAGCATTATCTCAGTTTTAGCAGTTTACGGGTCTGTACCTGAATCCACTCCTTGCCTGGAATTCTAGGCTTGGAGAGCAGCAATTTGGGCAGGAACTATGCTTTGGGGATTTCTGCACTTTCATAGTCAAGCATAAAGGCACCTGGATAAATGGCAGACACAAATTGCTTTCTAACTGGCATATTCAAGACTTTGTAGAAATGGGCACAGACATCCCCGCAGAATTTGACTAGGACAGAATTCCAGGTAAAAACCAGAGACAGCAATTCAAAAACCTCACTTTGCTCCAGGGAGCAGCAAAACCCAGGTAGCAAACCTTGCAATAATTCAAAAACTAGAAGGGTAATTTTTCATTTTCCTGCTCTATTAATTCACATGCCTTTTTTTTTTTAGGGTGAAGAAAGAGCTTAGTCAATGGACAAGTGCTCCTAACCACTCAACGAAACGCAGGGGAAGGAAGCAGGCTGGGGCAGCTTCTCCTGAATTATAGCCTTGTAGCATTTCAATAGATCTCACTACTATTATCTGGGCTATATAACTTACAACTGCTGCTGATCGGGGTGATAAACATCCAAAACAATTTTATTTACACTGTAAAAATTGGACAGAATATCAGCAAGCTCTGCAAGTCCAAATAAAAGGCTAGGTTATTTCTGGAGATAACATTCCTCCCTCTAAAAACAAGGATCAGGCATCATATGGTTTATGCTGAAACCATTGTGCAACATTTTGCCTGATCACTGCCCAGTAACATGCAGCTAAGCCCCTGTGAACCACTTAGCAAATTTCCCCCCCAAGTATGAATTTGTCAAGATTTCTCAAGACCTTTGTATGCTTGAGATCCCAGAAGGTACCAGCAACTTGAAGAGGTTTTTGTATTTCCTCTCTATCTTCAAGCTCAGTCAAATTAATAGGAATATATTGGCTCAGCCAATCACGCTGGCAGAAATTGAGCTGGCTATTAATGATTTTGAACAGCAGCAGCCCCTGGGGCTAGAAGAGCTCCCAGTGGAGCACTGCTCCAAGTTTTAGCAAAAGCCAAACTTTTTGTAAAGATTTCATAAACTGTTTTTTTTTACCCTTTCACTGCCAATTCCCCCCAAATGCTCTCTGCAGGCAGCAGTATTCCTGACCTTTTGTCTCTCTGCAAAGTGACTCATCTCACAGAAACACAGACAAATTGTCCCTTTTCATTCTTTCTGTTAAGATATTTGGGAAACTTTTTTCTCCTGGGGACAGCTATAACTGAATGTTCTTCACACATGATTTCATGTGACTATTAATCATGACAGGCTTTGTCCTTTTATTATCATACCAGTTAAACTTACTCTCCTTTCAAAGCCAAAGAAAGGCAATCTGTGTTCAGGAAAAGAGAGGAGACCATGGTGTCTCAGGAAGTATAAGAAAAAATGAAAGAGGGGGAATCTAATTGCAAAACCCATGGACAGGTTTCCAAAAGCTCGCTAGTCTGGATATTTCCTTTGTTTGCCATCTAATTTTGAGTCAGACTGGGGGAAGAGATCTGTTGTTCTTTGTTTCATCTGCTGAGTTTCAAGTGCTGATGGTGCTGGGAAGCAGGGCCCAGGCTCCCCCAGCTCCCCCTCTGCCAGCAGAGCATCCTACCCACCATATTACAAAGTTGGGTCCTTGTGTGTGACTCTCCCTTTCCCTCTCCTCTCCCCTCTACTCCCAGTGACTCCTGAGGATCTTGCTGTGCTGTGGCATCGCTGTGGCACCAGAGGATGTTCCGGCTCTGCCTGGTTATTCCCGGGAGGGGAGAATCCTCCCTGTCTTGCTCTGACTGCTCAGGGTCGGGAGTCTTTCTCTTACTGGTAGTGCATTAACACAAAAGTTTTTTTCTAAAGTAAGACTAAAGGCAATGCTCCCATACCAGGGGATCTTCCCATACACCTCGAGACTCATTTATTTGTGTAGGTCATGCGCCCAGATTCAGCTGCCTTGCAGCCTAGGATGGAAGAGACAGGGAGGCACAAACCTACACGTGAAGGCGATGCTTGCTAGAGAACTCCAGGCCCACACACATTTCTGTCCTGCAAAAACAACACGACTAGAAAGTCCACACATCCCAACTCTTACCTGAGTTTCCTGCACTTAGCCATTATAACTGCAGAGGCAACAACCCTTACCTACATCAGGAGTGGTGAAGAGGTTCTGATAAGCCCAGCTACACTTCAGAGCAATGCATTTCCTGCCAGTCCTTCCTGCTTATCTGTAATGTATCACAAGTATAATTTACTCTACCACACTTCAAGAACTGATGGAGGTACCTGCATTAAGAGCTTCAGCTCCCTCTGCTATCTGCAGATTGAGGGTTCCTCCAGCGCAGTAAATCCCACGGACAGATGTGCTCCATTCTTCCCATGCCTCGCACAACGAAAAGGGCCTCTCTCATTCATTACTAGTGACTCTGTGTCCCTCCTACTAGAATGGTAGGAGCAGAAAAGTAACTGTCCCACTACAGCCATCAAGTTCTCAAAACCAAAGTCCAGATCCATGCAAATATTCAGGCATCTACTTTCTACTCAGTCAGCAACAGATGCTCATTCCTGCAGGAAACAGAGGGCACTGAAGCACAACAGTGTAACCCCCCATCATTCTGAGCCATTCCTCCCTCCAGCTGTGCCAGCTTAAGTTCAATGTTTTGCAGGTGTCTGTACAGCAGCAGTCTTCCAACTAAGGGACTCTCCAAACCTCTTAAAGTCAGAGATTTTAGGTTTTGAAACCTTAAACGTGAAAAGTGCACTTCACAACAGCTCCTGTGGGTATTATAAGGAGCAAAAAATGCTTTTAAGTGCTCTTAAGAGAGAAGAAAATGACAATGAAATTGAGGGGAAATGGAGAAAAGGATAATCATGCTGCAAGTTGCTGCTCTCATCTCCCAACTACTTCCAAGGCAGCAAGAGCCCAGGCCGGCAACAGCTGCCACCCTATTAAACTTAACAATTTACAGGTGCTCGGAGGGAGCACTTGCGTGCAATTAGCTGAGCAAATTCACTTACTTCAAGATGCAGGGCCTCCTCGGCTGCTGCAGCTTGGCTGTGATCCGCTGGCTCTGCCAAGTGGAGTGCTGCCAAGTCCCTCCCGATGAGGGGCTGGCATGCGGATGCTGAGCGAGCTGGGAAAGCCTTGCTCCGCACTAGGATCCTGCAAGGGATTACAGGTGTTTGGGGAAGTATAATGGGCTTTTCTCACTCTGCAACTCCTCTCTGCCCGTGGAGGAGACTGGTGAAGTTCATTAGGGCTGTTGGAAAAACACCATCCCTGCAGCTGGATGAGCAACCTGCTCCCACACGGGCCTTCAACCCCAAAGCCTCCCATCTCACAGTCTTTTTCCATGCCTATTATAATGGCCCCTACTTGCTTCTGTTACTTGACAAAAAAGTCAATCAGTAGAAATAAACATTGTCTAGCAAAGCTACAGCTACAGTGAGGCCACCTATTATCAATTCTTTGCTTACTCAAGCTAGAAAGAAACATGGATATTTTGCTGAACACAATCCTCTTCAACTCAGTGGAATGACCTGCATTTATTCCTTCCTGATGAAACTACATCTGAGTGCTTTAGGAATCAGACAAAAGAAAGCTGGGATGATTGTTTCCACTGTGGAATAAATAAATAAGAACACTTCATGATATGATGTCTCTCTTTGTGCTGTTCTTTCTCTTCCAGTTAATCTCATTATTACAAATTAGGGAGTTTCTCTTGCAGTTAAAAAGGTGTACTCTAACACATACAAAGGAAATAAACAAAGTATTTTGCTTTAGATCTCAGCTGCAGTCAATTTATTCTTTGAGCCTCCTAATTTAAAACCCATAAGACTTTGGTGTCTTTGCCTGTATCAAAGTCACTCGCAAATTGAAACAGCCCCTGCTTGCATCCACTCAAATTCAGTAACACCAGTTACTACAATGACCTGAAAATACTTCTGTATTCTCTTTGTTTCTACCTGCTTCTTTATTCCCATCTTCCAATTAAATGGTGGAAAAATTCAAAGTACCTTCTAATTGAGGGTAATCCAAAATGAAAACTGGCTGAAGGCTGAAATCAAAGAGCTGAATAGGATATCCTTACACCAAACAGTCCCACGATAGCATCTAGGAGAGAAAGATGACTTTCCTCCATAAAATCCAGGGTCATTCTTGCTGTAAAGGAATACAAAGCCACAGAGCACAGTGCAATAAAAAATATTGGAGTATAATCCTCAGCTACTGCAAATTGGCATCCTACTCTTTGGTGTATGCTCTCTGTCAATGCTCCCTGTGCTCAGAAGTGTCCTTTTCCTCTGAGAATTCCTCAGATTGGGCAAAAGTGGTGCCTGAGACTAAGGTGAGATGGACTGATGCTAGAAACATCAGTTAGAATCCTTGCTAAATCAGTATGTTATTTAACATGATAATTAGAACAAATATGGCAGAGACTTTGGATGATATTACAAATTTAAAACAGCCTGGAAGCACTTACATTTCACATTTAAAATTGTCAGTGCTCAGGGAACTGGCTATGGTGCTGCTCTGAAGGTCTTAGCACCTTTAGGAAGAGCCTGGTTCTTGGTCTCTGTGCAATGGCGATTGCCTCAAGGTACAATATGCCCCAAGGGCAAACACCTCTCTGAAGCCACCAGGGACGTGGGCTGTTAACAACATCAGAGCCCTCCACCTATTCATAAAGGGCCAAAAGTAAGAATCTCATCTCCCTGAGCTCCTGAAGAGGGAGGTCACTCCAAAGCAGAAACCTGGCCCTCCAAGGATGTCTGACTCCTACGGACTATGAAGAGGATGATGGCCAAGACCTCAGTAGGTGCCTTCATTAGACAGCTGAAGATACTGGATGGATCCAGATGAGGTGCATGGGAACTGCTAAATTTAGCAGTAATGATGCCTGACTGAGGAATAACAGGAGATCAACAAAGAGTGAAGATTTTTGCCCTGTCTGCTATGACTTGCTCAAAGAATTTTGGACTGCCTTAGCCATGGCAAGCAGTCAGTCACATACTGCAAGAGCACTTTCATGTGTTCCAGCTCTATTTATTATGAGATCCAAAAATCAGATGATGGTTTCTCATATTGTAACTCCTAACTGAGTGGTAACCCTGCAGCTTGACCTCCTATTTTCATTTTAGATGCTGTTTATTGCCAGAATCCCAGCAAAACCCCCTAGCTTTATGACACACGAATTCATGCCTAGATTAAGCTTTAGGCCTCCTGAGGTATTACAGAAAGATAAGATCCATTGAGAGATGTGTAGGCTTAGTCACCCAATAAACAACATTTTACCAGCTGGGCATCATGCTCTTATCAGATTGTGCCTTATGCATTGTATTCCCTAGCCTGCAAGTGCTTTTCTGGGATCAATTAGAAGCAGCATTAGAGGAAAGAAAAAGTCCTTACAGAGGAATTCCACTATGAGAAGGATTTCTTGGCTGCAAACCAGCTAGGTTGTTAAAAACCAGCTATGCTTCAAGGAGAGCAGCAACTCATATTATTTGAGCAGATATCCTCCTAAACTCAACTGGGCACTGCAGTTTATTCCAGAGCACTCAATTCATGATATAACTCCTGTGCAAATAGCAGAGAGCCAGGAGAGGGTGCTCCACAATAAGCAGAAGATCCTGTACACTGATCAGGCCCTGGCAACAGGGACTCTTGCACACAGCCACTGACATGGAATTGCCAGAACCGACATGGAGAATAGAGGACTTATTAATTAATATTTTAATATTTTCAAAGGGATTTAATCTAGCTTTTGAAAAAATATTTTTGAATACAGACAAGTCCACTGGATAAGAATTAAAAAATGAGGGATTCTGCCTCCTGGACTTTAAGCATAAAGAATTAAGATTTCACCCAAATCCCATGGGTCCTGCCAGCAAAGGCTATGAATGTCTTCAACCAGTCCTCAGAAAACATCAAGCATGGAGATCTTGAGGAATCTGAATTAGTGGAATATGTGCTTAACCTGCTTGAACAAAAATATTATGTCCTAATGCCCAAAAATTACTGAGATGGTCAAGGTTTTTGGTCAAGCAAAGTTTTCACTGCTTTTCTTTTTCCAATTTTGAACAAATGGATGCGTACTGGACTAAATCTATGGTTTACAACATTCAATAAATAAAGTGGTATTTCTTCAGTATAGGAAATATCACCTTTTCATGGGGAGTTTTTAAAATAGAGAAAAAAAGCCCAGATACTGCTTTTGACATTGAAATATCCAGTTAGAAATAATTACTACTATTGCAGTCATTGTCTTTAAAAATTATTCTTAAGCAAGAAAGGCAGAAGCTTAGGTGCCCACACAGCTGCTGCAGGTGGCAGGCAGGAACCAGGACCCCAAGGAAAGGTTATATCTCTGCAATGTTGATCTGTGAGGTTGAGCAGGATGGGAATCTGGAGCTGTGGGTTTACTAATGACACATCCTTTATCTTGCAAACTACAAAGGTTATTTTTGTCTGTGTTGCTTCTAGCACAAAAAGCTACATGGGATTACATTTGCCATAGCAGAATGAGAAGGGGAGAAAAAAACAACAAAGGAGGTGTGAATTTATCAATTAAATTTGAAGCAGGAGTTTTTCATGGAGTCTGCTATCACAGCTGCCTAAATTGGAAAACGGTGAAAATTCAGGCTCTCTGGACTGAGTAAATGACTATAATTTGGATTTAAATGACACAGGGATCAAAAGTTGACTCTATTTTCTGATTCTATAGCCTTGCTTTTCCTCATTGTTTCTTCTTGAGCCTCCTACTGTTTATAAAATTGAAAAATCAAGCTGAGCTGAATGTCCAATGCCTCCTCTATGATTGAATCTCTTTCTTGTGCACGTGATTGACAGCAGCAGAAAAGAATGTTTTCCTTAGCCAACAAACACTCACTTTGCCTTCATTTCATCTGCCTTTGCATGGGATCATTCAGCCTTTGAAAAGAACATGACTGGGAATGACCTACTTGTTGGTAATCTCCTAGTAACTCATATATTCAAACCAGTTCTGCCAGATGGAAGAGTTTCATCCATGATACTTGCAAGATAGCCTTTTGTAGCTCTGGAAAATGGCAAAACACCTCTTGAACCTATTTGGCAAAGTCCCTGTGCGAGGTTCAAGGTCCTTTCAACTTCATTATATGTGCAAGGGATAACACTGATCCATGTAGACACTGTTTTTAACAGCAGTTTTAAATCACTGTAACTTTCAAACCCTCTGTGGCATTATGACTTTTTTATTTGCATGTGTAGAAGCAGAGAGTCAGAAAATATTGGTGCACAATCTGAACAGCACCCACCTTCACAGAATCTCATCTAATGGCTTCTGAAGCCAGATACTGCAAAAGCTGGTGTCTGTACCAGGCTATGTAAAACAATACAAGTAAGACTCAGAAGTAAGGTAAACTCCTATTACATATGCTAACCAACCAGTATTTTCCAATTAACCCAGCTAAAGGTAAAAACAGACAAAACCAAAAAACTAACACAAAAAACACCCCAACCAACCCCAAACTTCGAAGTACTACAAACTCCAGGAATACTACATTCTCTTTAGTCTCCATCATTTTTACTTAAGGGATCTCAGCTGATATAACCGCTTAGTGCTTTAGGAAATCTGGATATTTAAACCTTTACACATGAACTTCCCCATATATGCTGAAATATATCCCTATAAAGACACCGGTGGTGGAGTGAAAGGCTGATTTCCACAGAGAAACATTATTATGCCTTATTCAGAGATAAAAGAGATATCTCTGGGCTAATAGTACATACAAGGCAGCACAATTATACTCGAAACCAAGGGAGGCAGAGCTCCTTTTGCTTTGGCAGCCCAGTGCCCAGACAGAGGACTTGCAAAATCTAAGGAAGAGGGAACTGAAGAGCAACCACACTGCTTTTTTTTCTAATGAGTACCCAGAAACAATTTGATTTGAAGTGCAGTCAATGCTTGAGGAAAGTTGGAAAAGATGAGGAAAATATTAATGGCAAGGTTGTATTCCAGCACCTGCTCTTGTTTTGCTTCAGATGTGTTTTACTGGGCCAAATGTTATGGTGTGAGAAAGTCCATGAGAACACAAGGCCATGCAAGGTCAGAAAAGTGAAAGCACAGAGTGTAATTTTTGAGTTGGGGAGGGCAAGCAGTACAGTGTGAAAATGAAAAATACTGACAGGGAAAATGGTGGTAAGACAAGAAGACTCAGGGAATGGAAACTCTGCAACATCAAGAATCAACCCTGGTCCAAGGAGCAATGGAAGAAGATGTCCCCATCCTATGGCTTGGCCAGTAAACCCTTTGGATGTTTAACTGGAGTAGTGAATGGGTTAATGCCTAGTCTGAATAGTTTATTGGGTTTTATTGGGTGCATTAGCCTATAAGGAATGCTTTATAATTTTCACTTATGCATATTCTATTTGTACACAGAGTAACTCGGAGAATGACAATTAGGACACATGTAAGAGAACTACATACAAGTATAGTGGAAAAGACACAAAAATATGCTAGACTAATAAATAGTACATTCTAGCTTTCTTGCTAATCATCAGATTTATTCAGATAGCAACTAGTTAGCTCTGTATTTTCTCCCTGGCATAAGGCTGGACCAGACAGATATTTGCCATCTGCTCTCAAAATCTCTGAAGATCATCTCAAATACTCAGGTCAACAGGATCCTTACCTGGTTGCTAATGTTGACAACCACAGTTCTTTGACGCAGAGCTTTAATTGAATTAGATGCTTCAACAGTCACTGATTCATCATTCTAGTACTCAGTGCAGCAGAGATGAAAAATCTGCACATTTCCAGTCCTTCAGAGCTGGCCTTACTAGGGCAAGGATTCTGTCCATCCCAGAAGCTATTAAAGATACAAACATTGTGGCACTGAATCATTTTTATGTGACTGCTGGAACACCAGCTTGAATTAGGGCTGTATTTACATAAAGCAGTGTGATAATGGTCTTCACCTTTCTTTTTTTTACAAAAAAAAAAGAAGAAAAAAAAAAAAGAGAGAGAGAGAGGGAGTGAAGGATAGAAGAGAGATGTTGGAAAAGAATAGAAGCTGCAGTGACAGTCAATGGAATAATGTTGTGCTGCTACAAATGACTGTCTAACCACCAATGACAAGCAATGGGTACATACACAAACAGCTCTAATAAAAAACCCTCTCTATTCCAATCACAGCAAAACATTCAATACCCAATGCTACCAATTCAATCATAAAAGCTTTCAGCCTTAATTTGTAATGCTGGACTCATAAGTGCTCTGCTCTTCCTATTGTGTCATAATTGTGTTTCTGTGGTACCTCTCAGGTTTGGTCACACCATGGTCAGGTCCTTCAAAGACATCCCAAAGATCAAACTGAGGGTGGAATTTTCTCTCCTTTTTTAAAATATGCTAAAAATAATAATAAAAAGAAAAAAATCCAAAATTTGGCTTGCTCTTTCTTCTTTTTCAAGGCAGGATAGTCTCCAGCAGTCCCACCTGGGAACAATCAAATGCCAGCCACCAAAACTCCCCACTTAGGTATTTGAAAGCAGATGTGCTGGGCACTGAGCCATTTCCAAGTCTGGCCCACCACCAACTGCAGGGCTATTCATGGCAATATGATTCATAACAATAAACGTTTTTGAAGTGCTTCTCATTAAATTATCTGCACAAGCTGATGGTAATTCCTCCGTGATGTGAAACAAGGCTTTGCAATGCTGGGAGCCTGCAAAGTGCAGGGCAGGGGAACATGCAGGCTCTCACAGATTTTTGTGGCAAACTCCACACCTCATTTCTTGCAGGAAGACCCTGCGTCAGCTTGTGAGAATCATGAGGCTGAGGTGCAGGATCATTTCTCTGAACTTGTACCTAAAATTCTGCCCCTTCTCTGCATGTTTTTCTGTGAAAATGAAAAAAAGCTCCAGCAGATATTAGGCTCCTAAATCCCCCCAGCCCTGGCATTTTCACTGAGAATAAACAAGGAAGACACTATTTGCCACAGGCTCATGGAAATGAAGTGTGGAATTCCTGTCCCCTCCATCATGCCTTAGTCCTCTGCACTCAGTAAAGCCCTATTTCAAGATCTTGCTATAGACATAAATGCTCAGTCTCATAGCATCTTTAGAGGGATGTGTAATGATATATGCTCACATGAAAACCTCTAAATTCCTTGACTGCAAGGAGTTTTATAGCTTGCAAGTATGGTACTATTATATACTGCCTATCATACCAGGATAGCAGAGTTTGAAGTGTTGCTACCAGTCTTGTCTAGCATAAAATATTGGTCCTTAATTTGGTTCCCCCATGAGGGGCCCTACTATCATGTCCACATGTAATCAGACCTGTGCAGCTGCCTACATGTTCTTTTTAATTGGATTGAAGTTAATCACAGTAGGATTAATTTGAAGAGATCGAGGAAACAGAGTGATACTTTGTGGAAAGCAGATGGTTTCTTCTGGATGGAATAAAGCTCTGAAAGCCATAGGAGGTGTTTAACTTCTCAGGTTTACCAAGATTAAAAGCTCAGGGATTCTGTAACTTAAATATAATATATTTAATCGCATTTATGCCACGTCAGTGAAAGAAATCTTTGGAAACTTACTGTGTGGTTTTCAAAAGAAGTGGCTTACTGACAGATACTAGCATCTGACAATCAGCCAGCACTCCTCTGAAGGGAGAAATGAAAACATGTGTCCAACACTGGCATAATTATTCCCAAGAAAACAAAAGTTAAACACCACTGTTTTCATGAGAAGCTAGATCGTCCTGCCTCTCCAAATGGCATAACACGTGCCATTGTTAAAAACTAACCATAATAAATGGACTGGCAGTTCAGCAGTGACTTGTGATTTCAGCTGTTTCCTTTTTGCCCCCCAAACAGAGTTTTTGCAAAGGAATCCTTTACCAAAGCACAGAGTAAGTACACATTAGTTAACTAAAACTTAACCACCTAACACCTTTGGCACTTTTGAAAATCTGGACTTTAAAAAGTTAAAAAACACTTTAAGAATAATTTCATTAACAAGCTGTAATTCTTTTTCCATCTTTTACATATGCATGTAAAATGCATTTGCCCGTTCCCATGCTAACACACATCCTGATTCCTCTACAAACTCAGACCTTGCTGAAACACCATAATTGGCATAATTTGTATGAGACATACATGCTAAGCAGGAGAGAAGCATGTCACTACAATGACGATGTAAACTAGATGAAACTGAGACAGGAATGGCAAGAGCAGGTCTGCAGACCAAGGGAAGTGGGGATCTGAGGAAAACACATCCAGTGTAACACTGGTATGTCCCTCAAACTTCAGAAAGGAGAATGTTTTCCCAGCTTTCATTTCTTAGAGCACTGAACAGCAATCATAGCTCGGCTAGACTTGCCCTTTGAAAACAGAGTCTTGACTTACTTGAGAAGTCTGCCCACTTCAATTATATCCAGTTATTTTGTGTAGGGCTATTAAATAACATACATCACTAATACCATGGTCAGAACACCATCAGGGTGAAATGAATTACTTCATCCAAAACTTCTAATCAGAGCTTCCATACGATACAAGAAACTTTCCTACAGATGTGTCCCCTCATCTTTCACTTACATTAAGTACTACAGCCTCCATTATCATAGTAGATAAGAGCCTCACAAATGGCCGCAATTTTACTTTCACAAAAAAGCCCCCAAAAAACAAACCAAACAAACAAAACAAAAACAAACAAAAAACCCCGCGCATGATCAGTAGTCAGTATTCCCTATTTAGAGCCAAGAAATAGATAGTTAAAATGCCAGAGCAGATCCTCACCTCTTTCTGTGCCTGCAAAAATAGAAGAAGGTGGAAAAACAGCAGACTCTGGAAAAGAGAAAATGGAAAGTCACCTGTAAAGAAGGTGGCACAGCATTGAGATCTACAGGTTACTCCCGTACACCCAAAGGTTTGCAGTGCACACCCTTATTACAACTACAGAAAACTTTACACAGAGAAGGCTACAAGAATGAAATCATTAAGATGTATTTTAATCTGCTTTAAACATAACATAACTATTCCTTTGCTATAAGCATGTCTCATTTAAACCCCGGGGTCTAGTTCTCCTCCCATTATATGCATTTATTAAACATTTCATAATCTGCTAGTGCTGAGAGGCAATTTAGGGCAGGACCTCATAGTGATTATCACTTAGTGCAAAGGAGCTTATTACTTTACACCCACACTCCAGAGCAGTCACTAGAGATATGCCAGAATTTATATCTGCTGAAAGTAAAGCTTAGTTATGGATATTAATAGATACACAATCATATTTTCCAGTTAGATTTACATAACTACAAACTTGTTCTATTGTAAAGTTTTGCTTTTCATCATGTAATTAAAGGTGATATACATGAAGCTGAAGGTAGTAACAACATTGTATATGTAACATTTTGTCAAACTAAGAGATATACTGCTAATAGCTAAGTATATTTACTCTACAATTGTTATAAATCCTGCAGGAAAACCTTTGGTTATATTACAGTTTAATTACAAATATGAAAAAGAATAATTAGGTGGCCACCTTGTAACTAAAATATAATTACACAGTGAGTGTAGAGATCGCTTTGGGTTTATCCCACAAATGACAGCCCTTCTACTCACAGTGCACAGCTTAATTAATTTGGGGGTACTGAGATCAGCAGCTAGAAAACAAGATACTTCTACTTGGCCCTGGATACAAACAGCTACTTCATCTGTGAGAAAAATCCTGTCACCGCCACCTCCTCTTTTCTTAAGACTGCAAGCTCTCTGGGACACAGTGTAGAGTAGTTTTTACCTATACTTTGCACAGCTCAAAAGCTGAGGACTCTGTAAACTAGCAGTTAAAAGTTCCTAGAATAGTACCTTTCCATATTTATCATTCCTTCTAAAACTATGGCCTACAAAATGAACCTTTCTTTGTAAGTTGAAACAAGCTGGAGCTGTTACTAATGATGGTAGTAGCAAGGCTTTCTCAGCAGATCTGCTTCTAGTCAGGCTGCAAAAGCTCTCAGAGGAGGATGAAAGAGTTAACTACAGAAGAAGGATCAGAGTAAAAAAAATAAGTAGAGTATAAATGAGTGATTAGTGGAAAAAACGAGAGATCAATTTTATAAAGGGAATTGTATTTAAATGCCAACTTCATCCAGCTGCCTGCATAATTCATATAATACCTCTAGCCCATACATGTCAGTTGATATCAGTACCTGTTTGAGGACATTAATCACACACCAGAAAAGTCAGTTATTGTATTAAAAAAAGGATTGGATAGATAATGAAAATAACAGGTACTGGGCAGGAAGAACATTGATTCTGATGTCAAGGCACCATAGACATAGGTGGATGGCGAATCTGACATTCCTTCTGTACCAGAAACAAGCAGTGTCCTTTCAGAGGATGTTATTTTACTGGGAAAAATTGAGATTTATGAAATATAAAAAACCTCTGGGAAAATTTTTTTTCCAATTTCAGTTTTAGAAAATAAAGAGCAAAGTAATTTGAAATTAATAATTTTTCAAAGTTTATTTTCCTGAGGAAAAAAATCAAAGTACTTTTGAAAATGAAGTGCCTGCGTAGTGTGAAAATTAGGCATCCATTGCTATTACAAGAAAAAAAATTGAAAATGTCCTTTTGATTTTTCAAAATCTGTAAGAAAACCTTTATGCTGAACCAAAAAAGAAATCCCACTCAATTCAATGAGCATTAAGTCACACCTTTTGGGACAGTGCCTTGTACATTAAATTCTTCTACACACACTGATGAGAAAAGGAAAGATAAAAATTATCTCTGTCATATTGCCAGCTTCTTACTACCCACAACACTCCCATCTTATTTGTCAAATACATAAACTAGGGTGGTTGGTAGCCACAAGTAGTGCCAGACCCTGAGTTGCCTGTACTGTCTGCAGCTTGGGAGTGGACACAGAGCCTGGATACCCTGGGATGCTCCAGTCAGGCTTATACTCATTGCTCTCAGTGGGTGCAGCTTGTCCTACAGCACCCCAATCTGCTCATCAGTGCTCATCATTGAACAGAAAAGAGAAAAACTGGCTTGCACAATTTGCCCTGTCTCCCGACCCCTCTATGGTGGGGACAGGGATCTCTGCATGTGAGCAAATACAACAGGACAGAGTAAGAACATTTAGTAGTCAGTTCTGCACGCTGCAAACAGTTCCTTCCTCTTGATTGCTCCTTTTGTGTTAAGAGCTTGTCCTTCACACGTCTCCGACAGCAGAGAAATTCTGCACCTAATCAGTGCGCTAATGAAACAGTTGTTCTGTTAATAAAATTTTTTAGAAACTGGCAAGGAAAGAGGCAGCTTTACAAATGAGCCTTCCTCTTCAGCTCGGGCTGCCATTCAACTCAAGAGCCACAAAACAGCACTTCAGCAGCGCTTAAGCTTTACTACTTCAACAATTCACTTCTTTCTCCCCAGGATTGTAAACCAATTAGAAATGTTACAGGAATTTACCAAGAGCAACCAAGTCAATCTTACAGTTATTATTACAATAAAGCCACACCTGAAGAGTCCAAATCCCAGCTGGGAAGGGAGCCTGCTGTGCCATGGACTGCCCAGCACACAGCAAGGGTCCCGCTTGTGACACTGACACTCCATGCCTGGTGGGGACTCAGCAGGCAGCAGAAGACAACGAGGGAAAAATGAAATTGAAGAATATGCATTTGCACCGTGACTGCAAAGTCCCTGGTGATTCCCTGAAGAAACGAGGCTCCAGAGATGGGAATTGCTCCCTTGTCTAGAGATGAGAAAATTATTTTGGTGAGCATCACAGCTGCACAAAACTCAACATCTTAATATTTAAAAACACAGGGGAGTAAGGGAGAAGCAAAAAGAAGGATGGAAAACCAGAAAATGAAAAGGCCAAGTAACCACAGAGAAAACAAAGAGCAGGTGAGGGCAGCAGAAAAGCTGACAATCAGTTTATGCCAAAGTGAATTATTCATGACTCTCTCTTTATTTTTTAGGAGATTGGGATTTGTTTAAAATGTGTTGCCTGGTTGTTGGCTTTCTTTTTTTTTGATCCTGGCTTTTTACATGAGAAGGTGTCAACACACTGGCAAGAAGTTTTGCTAATACCCCAGAAATTTCCTCTGTCCTGCTGCCCTTGATGCCAGAGAGCCTCTGTGCACTGACTGGAAAGCCCATCTTTGTCCCCCTCTCATTGACAACATGGCTCCAGTGAAATCTCTCTCTGCTAGAGGACTTGGCCAGGACACTCAGGCCACCTGGACAGCAAGATTTGCTGAGACTTTGACATGTGTGGGATGTCAGCCTCAGACAGCATGCATGTAGGAACAGGGAAATCCTATTCCCAGCCTGGCTCCTTTGACAGCTACTCGTGAAGCATTTAGTAATCAAGGGACTACATGTCCTACCAAAGTCCTTTGGCAAAGAAAAACAGAATTTGTATTTGGTATTATTTCAGATGTGAAGTTATAAGCTGCTTTTGTGCAGTATTAAGTAAATAGTTAAGGACAAAGCAGTTTTTAACAAAAAGAGGTAGCAAGATACTCACGGATTAGTTTTGCACTTCAGCAAGCCTCAAAGAATTGTCTATAATATCTCCCCATTCTCAGGATGTAGCTTTTTCTTTTCAATGAGCCTGTCACCTCCTGTCAGCATCCCCTCTGCCTTCCTTCATCCTCTTAATTAATGACTGTGAGCTCTGCCTTTGTTCTCTCCATTCGACTTTAAGCTAGAGAAATTAAATCGAAGGAATCCTCCAGAAGGCTTTGTACCTGCACATGAAGGTGTCATAAATAGCTTGTTAATGATTTGAGAAGTGACTAATAAGTAGCTACATTGGGTAACCTTTCAGCATGCCGAATAATTTGCTAAAAACGTAATAATTTTAATAGGGAATAGTTTAGTACCAGTGTGGAACCAGGCAAATTGAAACTCATACCAGCATGTTGCTCCCGTGGGCATCTGTGACCCAGAGGCTTCCCCCAAATGTCAATACTGGGGCAGAGCCAAGAATTAGGGGCAAATTAACTCAAGGGTCAAAGCCTAAGGCAGATGTTAAGCCCAAACTTACTAAGTTTCCTTAGTAGAAAACCTTGTAAATAAACCAATCCAGTCCAGATATTTCAGCTAAAAATAATTGTCATCCTCATGGAATACCCCCTGCTGTGGTTTTAAGCCCAGTTGGAAATAAAATACCGCACAGCTGCTTGCTCAGTCCTCCTTCCCTTCTCTCTCACTCTGGTGGAATGGGAAAGAGAATCCAAGTAAAACTTGTAGGCCAAGACAAGAACAGTTTAATGGTTGAAAATAAAGTAAAATGCAATAATAATGGTAAATAATGATACTAAAAAGAGAAAAGGCTCACATGATGCACAACAGTTTCTCACCACCCACCGACAGATGACAGATCCCCCTTCCCAAACCCAGATTGCTCACACTTCAGGGTAACTCCCCCAGTTCATGCACTGGGCATGACATTCCATGGTGGGGAATATCCCTTTGGTCAGTTTGGGTCACCTGCCCCAGCTATGCTCCCTCCCAGTTTCTTTTGCAAACCTCCTCACTGGCAGAGCGTGAGGCAAGGAAAAAACAAATCCTTGGCTTAGGATAAATATGACTTATCAAAAAACCAAAGCATCAACACCATTCTTGTTCTGAACCCAAACCACAGCACTACAACAGATCCTGAGAAGAAATTAACTCTATCCCAGGACACCTCCATAACTAATAAGTCCACTAAAAATTAATTCCTCAATTTTGTGCCCCTAGTTTGTCATTAAAACCCTGTTTTAATCTTTCTTTGCTTGCAGCCGGTGCAACATCATAGCAGTGCACCGGAAAGTTATCAGATACTTTATGTTCTAGCTGTTCCTGCCAATAAACTAAAAAATTTGAAAGCTGAGCAATGACAAGACCTTGATGTACTTACTGTTCACGTCCATGGCTCACTTTCAGAACTGAAGATTAAGGCAAAAACGCAATTAAGCAAATAATAAAAAATTAACAAAATTACTTGTTTGCAGAAGATATATCCCTACACCCACACTCTTCAAACACATTCATATCTTATGCTTAAGGGGAACACATGTATTAACAGAAGCTTCATTTTTATAGATTTGTGGATTAATGGGGACTGAAAAATGTGCTACTATGACTGGCCACATTCCAATTTGGGACATAGTGAGACTACAGTTGCACCAGTGTATGGCTCTGATTGCTTCTGGCAGAAAAGTGCCCAGCATTAATTGCTAACTAATAACAAATTACTCTAGTATTGACCTACAAATTTGGTAAGATTTTGGGATGCTCCTGTCTAAATCTAACTCTGTGTAGAAACTATAAAAACAGCCTATGAAGAATGAGCCTTCTGAGAGCTCTGTGCCTATATCATTAGCAGACATGACACTGTGAACAAAATAAAATGTTCCTATGACTAGTGACAAGAAATCAGTGTGCTTCTCTTTCCAGACAGGCCAAACAAAGGGTTTTTTCCAACCACAACACTACAGATTTCACAGTATCAGCAAGCATGTCACAAATTCTTACTCTGAACTAGAATGCTTGCTCTGAATCTGTCTAAGAATCTGTGACGAAACATCTAAATTTTTCCTTTTGAAATGGTTACTCATTTGGAAATATCCTTGAAATTTTCTTCTTTTCAAATATTTCAGAAGTCTTATTCAAAACAACATAGTTCAACACGGGCTTTAGCAAAACATGTATGTCAGGGAGGAGTGAGATAAAAAACATCTGAATATTTATTTGTTTGAACATTTCCCACCCCCACTTTTTCTGGATCTCACAGGTCCCTTGCCAGATCTCTAATTTCCTTTTTCTCTCAGACACAGACCTCAGCTGGCTAAATTATCCCCACAACTGTGCAGCCATAGATCAGGGGCCCCAGTCCCACATCTGATAGCCCAGTGGTGTTTCTGAATGTGTGATGGTTGAGTCCCAGCAGTGAGAAGCAATGTGAAAGTCTTCATCTGGGAGCCTGATCCAAAACTGTCAAAATGAATGGCAGGACATTTCTGTGTTATAATCCAGGGCACAGAATCCAGGCACAGTATCTAAACAGTAACCTCAAGAGAAAACAAAAAAAGTGAATTTTTAAAAAATTTTTTTTGTTTGGATTTTTTTTTTGAGACATAGTGATTTTTGAGGGAGGTTTGGAGGTTTTTTTGTTTAGGTTGCTTATTTTGTTGTGGTTTTTTTTCCCTTGGTTTTTGTTTTGGTTTGGGTTTTTTTTTGTTTTGGTTTGTTTTTTTGTTTTGTTTTGTTTTTTGTCTTGCAGAAGGGTGTTAGAAACCAGGTTACAATTTCATGCTTCAAATGAGAATATAAAACAGTGAGGAGGAAAATATTTGAGTTACAGCATGAAAACATCATAAGGGTTTTCTTTTTTCTTTTTAAATTACATGAACCTGGAATCCCATTTAATGGTCCCTGAGACTGACACAGTCAAAGGCCACTGGCAAGCTGTTTACAAGGCAGGATTCTGGGGTTCTTTTTCTGCTTGGGAATGTTCTTGCTCCTTTGCTCCCACCCAAGTCATGTCTCACTAGCCTTGACTAACCTTCAATTCTACAACTCTGATACATCACATTTACTCTCTGGTGGGCTTTGTAAACCTTGATACTCACTTATAAATGGGAAAACATGACTCCACTGTAATTTCTTCCATTTGTAGGAAGATGAATGTGTATGGCATCAATGCTTCTTGGCTCTCTGACAGCAGAACCGTCACCTCCTGATCTGAGGCAAGTTTTAATGATGAAAATCAGTAGTGCTTTCTGACTTGGTACTCAGAGAGAGGCTTTAGTAGACAGAGCTCCAAGTACTTTTTGATTAGTGCATTTCTCCAGGCAAGAGTCTGATTGAGTAGTAATTTCCAGGCTGAAGCCCTTTGGACCACAGGGGCATCCTTTACCCGTCAGAATAAAGTAAGTGGCAACTAATTCCTTGACTTCAGTGGGCTGTGACCTTTCAAAACTGTTTCACAGAAAGGATACAATCAAGTATCAACAAACCAAAATCAACTGAGACCCTAATTTTGACAAGATTTCTTATTAGTCCAAGACT
Organism: Acanthiza pusilla; assembly: GCA_036630365.1. NCBI lineage: Eukaryota > Metazoa > Chordata > Aves > Passeriformes > Acanthizidae > Acanthiza > Acanthiza pusilla. The sequence continues at coordinate 10,653,137 of JAXCHO010000164.1, forward strand.
TTTGAACCTTTACATTTGGCTATACCTGTACTTTGTGGGAAAATAGCATTAGAGAGCCTATTTGTAGATTAATATTTACAAATACAAAAAATCTGTGTTCCTACCCCTGAACAAAGTACACAGTTGAGGTAAAGAAATCCCACTTTTTAAAACATGCAATACAGGGACAAGTTTACCACTTGAGGTCATTCTTACCAATTTTAAGAGAAATATAGTGCAGTTCACTTCAGCCTACATTTCTCTCATTTCAGTAGCCATGATACACATGTTGTGCTGACACAAGTGTAACTAATTGTTGGCTTATGTGTTTTGCAAAGGTAAAATCCCTATGGATTTCACTGGGAAAGTAACAACTCATTTAAAGGATAGTATTACTGGTCCTCTGTACCAAGGAAGTAATTGGAAATTGTAATCTCTGATAAACACCCAAGTTTTTCTGATAAAGGACCATGGTAATAGAGCAGACAAGATGTAAATGTTTTATTCTTCCTATTTTTTTAAATTGCATTTTTATTTATGCATTTTCTAAGGTCAAATGTATACTGTGCAAAACCCTTTACAAGCCTATTTAACATCTGTTCCATACAGTCTGTAAAAGCCTGTATTATTTTCTTGCTTTGATTTATGTATCAAGGCGTTAGAGTGTTTACTGGACACATTTCTGAAAACAAAAATCTATGATTCTACTACAAACATTTGTTTCACTTTTCTGTAAATAACAGCAGCATTATACTTTCCTGTAAATGAATAGATCACTGCTGAACCCCAGGGAAAAAAATCAAACAAAAAACAAACCACAAAACTAGATCAAACTAAATACTTACTGCTTTCTGTAGAAAAGAGACACCAGGGTTGGGTTTGTTAGTGGGTGGGGTTTTTTTATGTTAAAATAGCTAACTTAGAAAGAAACGCTTTTTGGTTTTGGATTTTAAAAATTTTGACAGGAAAACACAGCCACAAAACCTTCTCTCGCAAAGCAATTTGATTTCACTTAAAATTTCATTTTTGAAAGCTGTTGTCAGTATATTGTGAGACACTGTGTAAGTTAAAACCTGCTGAAAAAATATTAGGAAAAGAGAGCAAAATTTTTCACTTTTGTGTCCTCCCAGCTTGACTATATTACAGCATGGAGGTGCAGGAGATGTCACATGAGCCTGTGTGTGCTGTGATGTGCCGTGCAGATTCCTCCACTAATGAGAAGCCATGAGCACACTCCCATGTCTGTCCTGATGCATTTTACTCAGCCTCATCTCTTCTCAAGGATCTCTTCTCATCACTTCTCAGCAGAATTTCTTTCTTTCACAGAGGAAGATGGAGACAGCTTGGTGGGTGTTTGTGGGTGTATGGCTTCTGAAAGCTGTATATTGTAGAGAAGAATACTCAGATGCTTATCTTTGATGTCTCAGTCACTTTTTAAACAATATGAACTGTAACTTACAGAGGTACAAAGATAATTGCATAGAAAAGAAAATAAGAAAGCTCTGATGTTGGAAAAAGAAGATAAATATCACAGACACTGAAAATACAATACTTGAAGAAAAAACATGCATGCCTGATAGCATGGACAAGTTGTGTAAGACTTCTCTTAGGTTTGAACAGTAACTGAACCCAGGAACTTAAGGAAAACATCTGGAACTTCAATCCCAATATTCTGCTCTCATCACTAAAATTAAGCTTTTCTTTAACTTCTGATTTCAGTAGACAACTTCAAATGACACAGTAATCCCGGTATGTTTGGGTTTTTTAAAGTGAGAAAGTACTAAGAGAAGCTACAGAAGGGATCCCTTCTGCCTTTCATGGGCCTTTAGCTCGAGCACAGGCTACAGACATAAAATGTATCAGCTCTCCTCAAAAAATTATACAAGACAGGGCTTTGAGTTCTTGCAGAGAAAAATACCTGTTATAGGTCAGTCCTGCCATCACCCCTCTTCTAGGGAGTAGCAAAATCCAGTTTTGCCTCTACATCTAAGAAGCCACCTGCTAGCACTGCCTGCCCTGTCACTCACTGTTGCTCCCTGAAATTTGCATTTTAAAAAGGAAGATGAACAGACCCAAGAAGTTCAGCCTTCCCCTCTGCTCTGACCTGAAGAGCGAAGAACCAGGCTGGACCAAGCTCTATGCTGCTTTGCTACTAGTCCTCCAGGCAAAAACATTTCAGGACAGCTCTGACACCTCATGGCTACACCATAACCCAGCACTCTCACTCTGAAAGAACTCAGCTCTGAACTTCCACAGCTTTTGGGATGCATTTAGAATCATTAATGAATTTCAGGTTTGTGGTTTGTCAGCTCTGCTTCTTTGAGCTACTACACAGGATGGCATTTCTCAAAGCTTGCCATGCTGCTGGGCAGCTCCCTGACTGTTTTCCACTGAGCCTGCTTCCAAATAGGAAATAGGACAAATATGTAGGACAAATATGAATTTTGCCATAGAAAGAACACAAGCAGGTACAAAAAGACTTAGCTAGAGGCTTCCACAAAGGCTGTCATTGGAGATACATGAATGAGTGCATAGCATTAAAGCTGTGAAAGCTGAAGCTTGTTCCAGCTGAGAGGTCTGCCATACAACTGATGGCACACATATAAGGGAAAAATGGCTGAGCAAATGTTCTCTGGCAGACCTCACCAGAGTGGTTTAAGATCTCACCTCTCTGACTGGCTATAACACATCACAGCTGACATACCTGGTGGCTCATGCAAGTGCTCCCAATTTGTTTCAGCTCAGAGTAACACAGATTCATTTAAATTATCCTCAGCACTGAAGCAGTTTAGAAATCTTGCACAGGTTTGGGAGACACCTCGACTGTGAAGGCACACATCCTTCCTGAAAGGATGAGAAAGGAAAGGTAAGGAGCAGTTAGTGGTACAATTTCTTCAGAACTCCCAGAGGACCCACAGGAGTTTCTTGTCTAGACCCTAAAACCACAGGGCCAGATAGCGTTGCAGGGAGCTGGAGTTTGTCCAAAGAAGGGGAAGAAAGCTGGTGAAAGGTCTGGAGCACAAGTGTTATAAGGAGCAGCTGAGGAAGCTGCGGCTGTTTAGCCTGAAGGAAAGCTGATTATACCACATTTTGACTAGGAAAAACCTAGCAAAACTCATCTGAGAAAGAAGAGCGAATAAAGTAATAATCTACTTGGTGGAGACTGGCCACTACTGCCAAGTAGTGATCTGTAATTCTCTCAGTCCCAAAGAGCTTCCGTTTGGTGCCAAGTTCCATGAGATGGGCTGGGTTTGTTTAGCTTGCAAAGAGTCCTTGGGCAGTTGTTACTTCTAACTTCACAGTTCACCTTTTAAGCTTATAAGAAGATCATTAAACAATCAAGTGATTCTGGCCTCCCTGCAAGAGAGGAAGCTTCTTTTCTGCCTCCTCTTCTCAGCCCCTTCTCCAGAGATTGCAATTTTACTTTCATTTCTTGCCTTCCTGTTTCCCGCTGAACCCCACAGTGAGAAATACGTGTTTTGTGATCTCTTGTATTTTTCTTCTCAACTTTCTTTCAAAGGCACAAGAACCACAGGAAAAAAGCCCACAACAACTCCTTCAGAGGCGAACAGTTTCACATGTTATGAACTGTAGGACAAGGTTTCAAGAGAGAAGGTTCTTTGTGAAGCAAAGAAGTTGCCATCCACCCTGCAAACAGGAGGTCATGGTTTTTCTCTGTGAGATAGTTCTCACACAGACCTTCACAGAGGGAAAAGACCTATTTAACCATCTCCCCATGATGCTGAAAGGGAGAAGAAAAAGCTGTTTTACAGACCTGAGTAAGGATAAAATAAAGGGTTCGCACAAAATTCAACTGGGAGGTACTGACTTGAATAACACTCCCTCCCTACACAAGCACCTGAAACTCAGGAGACTCCAGATGAAGTTTTGCCCCTTTTTGAACAGTTAGTTTTTCACATCTGTAGTGTGGATTTTTCCCAGTAGGCTGTTTTGGGGTTTGGTTGGGGTTTTTTGAATGTTTGTAAACTTCCAGTGGTTAAAACACTCTACAAGCATTTCCATGGCTGAACTATATGGTTTGTAAAAAAGAGACTTCCTTGAATTCCTTTAAAAATATCCTTCGTATGATAGTTTTTCCTCACTCTAATCTAATACTTGAAGTCCAGGAAGAATCATAGAACAATTGCTCTCTGCCAGAAACTCATTTCACAGTCCTCCAGCCAATGCTCTTCCAACTTGGAAAATCTTAAACTGCTTGACCACTCCCTGTGCTGAGGGTCTTCCATATTTTGATTGTCCTTGATATGTGCAGATATCCCTCTCCTAAAGGGTGAGCTTGTCAAAATATAACCTTTGAAATTTTTTCCAGCAATGTTACTTAAATGTAAGGCTGCCAGAAATACAGTGTTCAAGACGTGGGAATCACGAATTTATAGTGCTGTAATAATGACTTCTACCTTGTTGTCTATTCCTTAATAATAATTCCTAACCTTATGTCTGCTTTCAGAACTGCTACTAATCATTAAGCCAGTGTTGAGATAACACTGTCTGTTTCAACCCCAACATTTCCCTCTTGAAAGGCTAGCCTGTAGCTGATGAACCATTATTGAGTGTGCAGTTAGAATTGGATTTTTCCCCAGTGTTTTTCACTTTGAGTGTTCAGGGTTTTTTACCCTGAATTTGATTTTTTTTAATATCCAGCCACCCAGAATTGTGATGTTAAATGGCATTGCCCCCATCCACATGTAAGAAACAGAAGAATGAAGATTATACAGGGATTTCAACAGAGCAGAGGGCAAAAGATGGGTCTGCCACATCCTCACTTTTCCTCAATGTGAGAAAGCCCTGTTCTTCTCAAGCTGCGTCGATTTTCCTGTATACCTGAGGTGTTTGAGGGGGTCCACACAAAAGCAGCCATTTCCCTTTGCTTCCAGCGGTGGGAAGAATGTATACAAAAGGGAAAAAGATCCCACAAGTAAACACAGGGGTGGAAGATGAGATCCAAGAGATTTTAAGGATGGAAGCACAGCCAAACAAGTCCTAAAAGTGCCAGAAAATGGTTACAAGGAGAGGGGTTTATGTACTTAATGCCAATTTGTTTAAAAGCATCTGTCAAAGCAGTTACTGAAGCTAAATCTAAATAACCAGCTAAAACCTCGGTATCTTGTAATCAGCTGGCTGATGAGTATGGAGTAGGAAGTATGGAGTCACTTGAGCTGCAGGAAGGAGACATGAGTGGGATGAAGATACCGGTCAGGGCTCTGAAGGTGAGAATTTGATGTTTCTTCTATCACCAGGAGAGCAGATGTGTGTGCATTGCCAATGTCCCTGGCAAGGCTGCTGTGGGCTGGTATGAGGCCCCAGCTAGGAATGGACACTAAACCTGCTCCTGCAGCCTGGCCATGGGGAGATCAGCAGCTGTGCTGGTCTGGTGCTGCTGCACACCTTTGTGAAAAATCATCAGCTTTTAATATTGAAATTAATCTTGCTGCTGGCCCAGCTTCACATTCAAAACCCTGTTCAGATACAGCACTACAAAAGATGTGACAGCATTTGGGGAAGTAATTGAAAATACTGCGGCCTGGACACAGGTTTCAGGAAGCATATGGGCAATATCCTGCAAATAATTTCCATTTATAGCTGTTATTTCAGACCAGATCTTGTGTATGTAACTGCAGCTTCTATTATCTCCTTTTTTCTACCTTCTCAAAACTTCCCATCTGTTTGGCTCTCAGATTAACTGGGCACTTTACCACAATGGGCAAGCTCCTCCAATCTATTATCTTGAAGGGAAATTTAGTAACTCAGATTTGCTGGCCATTAACTCTTAGTTTTCTGCAGTTTACTACAATTCTCTATAAAACAACTTGCTGTATGCCACACATAGAGACCACCATGAAATTTCAGGATGTGCAGGTGCCTGTCTGATACAGACGCCAAGGAGCATCTGCTGGGAGAGCAATACAGCTGGCTGTGAAAAGTCCAGGAGATTTCTAGAGGGCATTGAGGACAAATTCCTTGTCCAGGTAATGGACAAACCAACCAGAGGAGAAGCATTACTGGACCTGGTACTGATCAATGTGGATGAGCTCGTTAGCAGGGTTATGGCTGATGTCATCTACCCAGATTTTTATAAGGCTTTTTTCATGATCCCACATGATACTCTTATCTCCAAATTAGAGAGCCACAGGTTTGAAGGGTGGGCTACTCAGTGGATAAAGAATTGGCCAGGTGGAAAAAACCAGAGAGTCATGGTCAACAGCTTGATGTCTGGGTGGTGGCTGGTGACAAGTGGTGTCCCACAGTGCTCTGTCATTGTACAGGTGCTAACACCTTTATCAGTGACAGAGACAGTGAGATTAAGTGCAACCTTAGCAAATCTGCAGATGACACAAAGCTGAGGAGTGCTCAGTTTACACAACAGGAGGAAGGGTGCCAGCCAGAGAGACTTGGACAATCTTGAGAAGGTCAAGGGAGGTGATTCTGCCCCTCTGCTCCAGTATTGTAAGAACCCACCTGGAGCACTGCATCCAGGTCTGGGGGTCCCCAGCACAAGAAAGACAGGAATATGCTGAAGCAAGCCCAGAGGAAGCCATGAAGAATATCAGAGGACTGGAGCACCCTCTCCAGTAAAGACAAGCTGAGAGAAATGCCACTGTTTAGCTTGCAGAAGACTCTTGTGAGACCTTAAAGCAGCCTTCCAGTACCTGAAAGAGCCATATAAATGAAAGGGAAACCAATTTTTTACATGGGCAGAGAGTGATAAGGAAATGAAAATGATTTTAAATTAAAAGAGGAGATACTCAGTTTAGACGTTAGAAAGAAATTCTTTACTTAGAGTGTAGTGAGACACTGAACAGTTTGCCCAGAGAAGCTGTGGATGCCCCATCACTGGAAGTGTTCAAGGCCAGGTTGGATGGGGCTCTGAGCAGCCTGGTCTGGGGGGTGGTATGCCTGCCCATGGTGGGGGGTTGGAACTAGATGATCTTTAAGGTCCCTTCCAACCCAAACCATTCCATGAGACCTGGTACTGTATGGCAGCTGCAGTCCACTGTAAAACTGAAACTACCATATTGTAGGCTTCTTGGTCACAACCATTTTTCAGGGCTGAACTAAAGGCTCTCTCCAGCAGAGAAATTTCTTTCTTGCTTAGATGCATGTTTACTAAAATGTTTATTGGACAAAACCAGGGATGTTGAATATTTTCTAAAGAATATAAGCAAAAACCCACAAGCAACAAAAACCTGTATTATCCACATTGGAAAGTCCTATCAAGGACACAATCTAGCCCAGAACAAAAATTCAATTAGTAGCAGATTCTCTTGTCTGAAGGCAGACAAACACTTGGTTGGAGAAAAGCCCAGGGCTTGACTAAAGTGACTGAAATAAAATGAAAGAGTCTTGGGAGACTCTGTGAGTTTGGGCTAGACTCCATTTTGAGCTTCCTGCTCTGATTTATGTCATGGTGCAAAATTTATGCTGCTTTCCTACTCATCATCCTGGAAAAAAAATTACTTTCATAACCAGAAGTGTTTTCTGCTACAACTGCCTCCTCTGGTAGCACTCAGCTGCCCCAAGCCTATAAAATATATTGCTGCCTGTCTTTTTCAACTTATGCCATGGGTTCCCTGACTAGGGAATGTCTCTTCTTTATGTGCACAGAGTCTGACAGAGTAAGACTTTGAGACGCTTTCAGCACGAGCTCAAGTAATGCCTATACCCTGGGACAGAGGCTGCAGCACAGTCCCTTCTCGCCTGCACAGTGGCTGATTTGATTTTCTGTTCAACATAGCCTAGAGGAGCCACCTATGGCCTGGAGCTCCAGACAATAATTAAGTTGTTAGTGGGTTGCCCCAGCATTACAGTAATTGATGATTAAAGTATGTACAGGACACCGCTGAGGCCTGGCACGCGATGAGGCTGATCAGTTACTCTCCTCTGAAGCCACACTGTTGAGCAATTTTGTTACACGCATCATTCCAGGATGTTAACAGCTTCCCTGTTTCCTAATCAGCTGGGGCAATTTACACAGTCTCTGGCTGTGTTTTACATCAAAACTCATTTGATTCTCTGGCATGTTGCAATACTACTGGAGACAACCATCCTTCAAATGTGCTTTCCACACACATCACGCAACTTCTTTACCAGTTTTAGATGAAAAGGGCAACACACAGCTGTGTGTGCTAATTAAGAATGTCTTTATATATTACACTCAGCTTTGCTTCCCAACAATTCTCTTATCTAAACCCAGAGATGATATAGCAAAAGACTGATAATGAGAACAGTATCACTGAGCATGGGTTTGAGATGGAAAGGACGAGATTTTATCTTGTCTAATGCAAGCAGACAGACAAGGACCTGAACACCAGCTTAACCCAGCACTAGCTGATCTTTTTACAAACACAGAGCAGAGCAGGAACTTGTGACATTGCTGTGGGTAAACTTGTATTGTTACTTTATAGCTCAGCAGCTTGGAACGGATGTCTGATAACAATGACCTCAGATGAGAGGGGGAGCTCTCCTTCATTCTGAAATATTGCCTAATTGGGAGCAAAGTGCCTCATGACATATCCCAAGCAAACACATTTGTATCAATAAATGCTTACCCATAGGCAGATGGCTGGAATTGCACAGTGGGGTTCCTTCTTGTAATCTGCTGCCACTAAGAGCTGTTTGAATGGGATCCAAAACCTCTTCATGTCAATGGGAGTTTTTTCAATTAACTTCAATAGCAGTTGGGTAGGATCCAGAGAATTAAGTGACCCTGGAGATGTATTCTGGGTGCCTGTTGACACTTTCCAGGGGGGAATTTCCAACTCCTCTGGGTTTTTTTTAGGCAGTTCTAGAACAAGAAAAGTTTAGCTTAAATGTTCAGAAATTCATACTACAAGAATGTCCTATTCCTGTTGAAATGAGAGGAAATCTTGCCATTTATAGGAATTTTTACTTGTGACTGCCATTTACTCTACCCCAGGAATTTTACCAGCTCAGAAAAGTGCTCAGATTGTCAAACAGATTCTTTCAGTACCAAACAACCAAGGCTAAAAATAAGTACTTAATCATTGCTCTTGAAATGCCCCCTAAAACTTCTCTAGTATCTGGAAACTTTCCACCACTCTGTTTCTTGGGCATTTATAGCAACCCTACCTATGAGATCTATTAACAACAGCCTTTCCATTCCTCCTGCGCTTGAACTATTTTAAGACATTCTGCAGTTAAGATCAGATCAAGTCTCCGTAAGTTTTGTGTTAACCGGGTCTACACCCCTCGGATGTGGAGTGTGGCTATTTCCTGACTCAGTTTCTGTTCTGACAGAACAGAAAGACTTACTCAGTACTGCTAAGAGCTGTGTCATGGCCCACTGACAGTAATGCAGCTTTGACAAATTTATGTACAAAAACTAAAAAATTGTATGTGGGGGGAAGTTTGGTCGATGGTGAGCAGAATTAAAATGGTTCCTCAAGGTGACGGCCTACAGAAAGAAAAGGCCATGCTGAAGCCCTGTCAAATGGGAAATTCTGTCTCCCACTCCTGCTGATGACCGAGGGGATTGCATTCATTTGAAAGGTGTCCTCAGGGGTGCAGGACACTGAGGTGGAAGGCAGGCTGCACAGGTATGTTATGGATGCAGTCAAAAGAAGGGGGCTGTTTAGAGAATTTCTACCCCTCCACTTACCTCATGTGCTCAATTGCTGCACCTCCTCAGGTGTTAAAGAGGTGTCTGGATGACTGTTCCATATGCAGCTAAAGGAAGCTGATCCATACTGACGGGGTGTATAGACCAAGTCAGTATTCTCTTTGTTTACCCAGTGTATCTGGTTTTGTTTCGACCTGAAAAATTCCAGACTCTGTCTTCGCATTGGAAAAATGAATCTCTTCTATTTCTTCCCAATCCCAAATTTTCCTTTTTTTTTATAAGTAGAATACTGAGAATACTCAAATTGAAATATTTGGATTTTTGAAACAGTAAGAATTTGAGAGGTTTTTTTGTTGTTGCTGAACCTGAATGCATATACTGCCCATTTTTAATTTGTAAACTTCTGGAAAGCCTGCACAATCTTCTGACTCTGGCTAAAAATGGCAGGTCGTGCACACTTCTTCCTCAAGTCCACTTTGTTCTGTGCCCTCCACAGAGAGAAGCATTGCCTGGGAAAGAGCCGTGGGAGACTCTGTGGCTGCAAACCTGGTAACAATATCCCTACAGACCTCTACTAACTTGAGATTCTCCATCACTTTGAGTCCCTTCTGCTTACTCAAGGCTAAAGTATTAGCAGAATGGTACAAAAGTTAACATTCTCTTTGCTGACATCATCAGTGACATCATAATCCTGGCACACAAGTACCTGCTGCTCCACAGCATCTAAATCTGAAAATTCCTAGATGTGTGATAATAGACAAAAAGGCTCAGCTTTGTAAAGAGTCAAACACTAAAAGGAGATTCTTCTGGAAGGCAATTTTGTCTTTCACTAGCTTGTCCAATCAATCTCACCCAATCTTCCAAACCGTGTCTGAGCTATTGAATATATTTCTGTGCTGTAAACACAGGACAAAGTCAGCGTAAAAATCTAGCCATCAAATTAGCTAGTTTGAAATATTTTCTATATTTTGTTTTGACTGGAATGAGAAATAATTTATTTTTGGAGTACCAGATCACAGAAATAAATTTCTAAAACAAAACTCTTGCAAAACACAATTATTATTCAACTCATTTTAACAATTCGATAAATGCAGTGCAATGACTTCCGTTAGCTATTCTTCCAGCCAAGGTCTACTACATCATTAAATATTATTGAGTTGGGTCTGCCATTTTACTTGAAATTATGCGCCTGGCATTTTAGTCTATGGCCATAAATGCTGGAAATGTCAGTTATATAAGCATCCATCTTTTTCACTACTGTCTCCCATCAAACATTAATGGTAGGAGCTTTAATCCATTCTACACAGTCCCAGATATCTACATTTGCTAGGAAAGGAACTGTAACAGAGTGCACTGACAACTCACAGTAAGTAATTACTCTCAGAAATATCTCAGTAAACTCAATTTGCTCCCAGAGGTCTTTTAAATTATATCTCGTTAGAGTGCAATGTTTTTCCAAATGACAAGGTCACACAAAAAAGCAAAACTCTATTTTATCTTTATCAGGGCTTTACTCCCCCCACCATAAAACTGTTATAACACATAATTCCAACCAGATAGAGATATTGTGTTTTACTGTTGGAGCCCAGGAAAGCCATAAAGCAAGCAGAATTGTTGTTTACAGTCACAATAAATTTGGAATATCGTATAGCATTCTAGGTGAGGCAAATGCATCTACTGATGGCAGCTGAGTGGGAAGAAGTAATTTTTTATTATTATTTTTTGAACTTTGCTGGTACAATAAATTTATTTGGGATTTACACTAAAAAAGTTCTCATGAATCAGAAAAGATTCATCTCAAGCTGTATTAATATAGCAGAACATACATTTTATCTCATCACCCTACTTATCTGCCTTGGTGACTTTACAGCAAGAGGTTATAGAAAAGTAACATAGATTATGTAGTTGACCAACACTTCTAGTTTCATTACAAGTTTTGATAGTTAACATTCTTTCTTATAATCCCAGTTTATGAAGCCATGTAATTAGGAAAGTAAAAAAAAAAAAACTACACTACAAAAGCAGCAACATGATCACATTTTTTTGTGGGTAGTAAAGTTGCAACTCGTATTAATAGAGATTTCAATTTAACCAAAAAGGAGGTAGAAGCAGCCAAGCAGACCCTTCATTAAGTATAACTTTAATTTTGTTCCTATTTGAAACACCCTTAAGTGAATATACACTTTTATTCTTAAATCCAAGTTATCTGGAACATTAAAAGAATGCACCAAATTGAAACTGAGCAGCACTGGTATATTTTAGCAACTAACTACCTCCAAGGAAATTCTCCAAGGAATTCAGAGGACAAGAGTCTGCTGTCACAGAAAATGCAGAGCCCAGTTTGAGAGCCACTATACAGGAGTTGGGATTCATCATCATTCTTCAAGCAGGGGTAAGCCAAACTCTTTCCAGAAACAAACCTAAATGAACACACCTACTCATAGCAGAAGTCAGAAAAGCAGAAATAATTTTGGAAGAATAGATGTCCTCATAGTAGTGGATTTTTTAATCCTTTTTGTTCTCGAGTATATTGTGCAGGAGTCATCTGGGGAGACTTGCAAGAAATTTAATGGGCATAGCAGAAAGACTGTCATAACAGTCAAGAAATATTCCAAGCAGCACTTCTGATTCTATAAACTTCACCATCTTGCATTTGAATTATTTCCATTTTTTTTCTACTACAATCACAGGCTAATTGAAAAAGGATACCTGCAACAGATCTTATGACCTTTCCCAGAAAGTTAACGTTCTCTGAGCTCTGTCAATGAAAACAGGAGCCAGCTTCTGAGAAGGGATCTTCTAATGTTGTTACATTTCCTTGCATTGCTTAGTCAAGACAACACATAAGACAAATACCTGAATTAATGCTTAAAACTACAGACCCAAAAGCTACAAATTTAGCTGGATACTGGAACAGAAGGGCTAAAAAACCTTGCTCAAATGAGTGAGATAATTAAATTAATAAATTAAATCACATCTATTTGATGGGAAGTGAAATGCAAGCTTTCTAAACACACCACAACTCAATTTTGTGTCCGCAACATGAGCTCAGGCCAACAAAATCACCCAAGCATTAGTCCTTCAGGCTCTCAGTGGGCTTTCTGAACCTGAGTTTTGCTGCTCAGTTTCTGACACAGTTTCTGGCATCTGCTGTTATTTGCTACAGGTAGTAAGATACAACCTTATCCTGTCTCCTCAGTGGCAGTCATGGCTGAAATTCAGAAGGGTCTGTGTATGCAGGGGAGGGTGGAAGGACTCAGCAGCTGAGAATTAAAACTCTGTCTTAAATGTATCCTTTTAGAGATGGTTAAGGGAATATAAGGGTGCCCACTGAGGTGCTACAGAGCTGTGTGCTGAGAAATCTTTTCTGAGGGTCTCTCTGGACATGTTACATCAGTGAGAATTATGAAGTCCTCTTTGAACAGGATAATGAGGGAGTTAGGAGCTGGGGTGAGAAAATAATTTCTTTCTGTCCTTCCATCCCACACACATGACAGTGTCTATGGATCACTTGGTGCAACAGTAAAAGTCATCCAAGAGAAAAAAGTTAGGATAGAAAATTAAAAATTCCCAGCAGAGAATGTATAGATATAAGGTAATTTCCGGTACCGTTATACTATTATTACTATAATTTGCATTATCAGCAGATACGGTTCCAATCTCATCCCTTTCTAGCTCTTCTATGTAGAACAGCATTAACAGAGTAAACACCTCCAAGGATTAATTTTAACAATGTCTGACCAAGCTACCCTGCTCAAAGCTTCTCAGTTGCTGAACTCTGCACTGACAATGCAGCAATGATTCAGACAGTTCAATAAAATCTCAAATAGGTCAAATCTGCCACTGATCTGCATCAGGTAACTTCATGAATTGAAGTTTACACCCCTGCAGATGTGCTCCACCTGACTTCATGAGGAGAACTGTGTATTTTTATTCCAGACATAAATTTGGCTATTAGCTATAGAGGTGCTTTGATTCATATCAGCTAGGAGTTTGATCCCATTACTGCAAAAGAGCTGAGCTAATTTATGTCACTGGAGAAAACTGGGGCAAATGGCTATACCTGTAAAACCATAGTCTGAGCTGCCTCTTTCTCTAGTTTCAAACATTTCAAAACCAACTCATAGTCTGAATTATCTTTTTTTTTTTTTTTTTTTTGGCCCAGTTCTTTAGAGAATACCCACAAAATGCTGATATATTTTAAGAAAGCTAGAGCTCACAGGTAAAAAAGTTAAACAAACATAATAGGAAGTCAGATTTGTCTCTTTCTGTAGAAATATGGTTTGTACTTGAATTTTTTCAAGTTTTTTGCTGAGTTTTGACTTTTAACTCAGACCTTCATTTTGTCTTGCCCCAAATAAAATCAGAATGTTTCAAAGCCAAAATGAAAACAACACATTCAAGTTCTGCACAATGACTTTGGCTTGAGGAGAACAAAGGCTTTCATAAAACCCACAGTTTTCAGTAGAAAAGCACTAGGATGGAAAATTTTCAGCCAGCTCTGCCAAAGAACTGCATCCTTTCTTTCTGACATTTTTACCTGGCTGGTAGCGCTTCACTCCACAGCGAATCCCATTGATTTTCTCTGAGCGAAGCGATGTCTGTTGCAGTCAGCACTGCCAGACAGTGATGCCTGAGCCATGCCACCCTGGGAGCACAGTCAAGTGATGCCAGGCTCTACACACTCATGAGGTAGGATTTCCTCTTGGTTTTTTCTCTGCTTTCTAAAATTGAAGGCAAAGGGTTAGTAGTTCACCGCTGCCTTAATTTTTCCAAGCAGAATGAACATTTCTAGTGCCTCTAAGATTCTTCAGCTTATCAGCACATCATTCCTACCTCTGCAGGCTGTAATTTGAACTCAGAATAATGAGAGTCATAATGAAAAAAAGAGATGTGTGTTCCCATTTGCTTTTTCTTTAAACTGAGTTCATAACCAGCAGATTGTCCAGAGGTCCTGGAGGATGTTCTCTGAGAATATCCAGAGAATAGTAGTCTCTGTCTCCTTAAATTTTAAAGATTTCTAGATCTTTGTAAATCATTAAGTGTTCAAAATCAAGACTGAATACATACCCCAAGTGCTCTGAGTTAGTTCAGCCCCAGGTTGTTAGACTTGGAGCAGGACTCAGTGGGTAAAAGTGAATGCATTCTGCTCAGTTTAGAAGATCATGCCAGTCCCTTCTACTTTAGCATGCAATAAGCAGCAGAATGTAATCAAGCTTTGGCTACCCTTCCTCATCCTCCCAGTTGAATAATTTATTGTGACCCTGCAGAGATATAACAGCAAGCCTGAAATCAAAATGATTAGATGAAAAGCAAATGAAACAAACCAAATTACCTAAGCTGCTGCTTTTCTTTTTTTTTTTTTTCCCATTTTTTACCTTTTCATCACTCCTGTTCTTTTTATTGCATGGATTCCAAATTACAGCTTTTCAGAATCACAAGAAAACTGAAACAATCATACTAAACACAAAGTTCTGCCTCAAAAATCAAGTCTCTGCTGTCACTATTACCCACTCTCAGACATCCCTGCACAAATAAGTCCTTCAACAGAGCATTTTGTCCTCATTTTGCCATTCTCACTGTGAAAATTCCTTCTAGGCTTTCACCAGATTGAAGGAGGATCAGGATTTTTGTGGGGTGCTGATAACAACCAAACACAGCGAATATCTCATGATGCAGTTTTGACTGTGGCTTGTATTTAACAGGTGCATGGAGAGAGATCACAGCCAGCCTGTTACGCCTTTTCACCTCTCTGTGTTTGTCAGACAAGTAAACTATCTTCAGGACCATGTGGTGGAGGAAATCTGCCACAGCCTGCAGCAGGGTTAGCTGCTGTGAATCAAACCCGTATGGGGAAAAGCAGTAATGGGATCATCCACACTAGCCAGCAGTGTGGAGTCAGAGCAGTTCTCAGGTGAGTGCCCACACAGCCACTTTCAAACAAACCACAAAGATTCATTTACAAAACTCAGAGAAAAATCTATTGGTTCCTACAAAACTTAATACAGATTGCACTCCCACTACTGTAACTGGAAGCTGGCCCATAAACCACTACAAATGAAGCTGAACTTATGCCACTTTGTGTTGCTCTAGCTGAGAATGGGTTAATCATGACTTTAATGACCAATAGGACACAAAAACGCCATAAACTTTAAACATAATGATAAAGCCAGTTTTTACCCCTTTAAATAATCTGCATCTTGACCAGCTGTCTGGTCTATTTTCTCCTTGCCAGGTATATTGAGGGGCCATAAACAGAAGGGAATGAGAATAGCCAGTAAATTAAAGTGCAGGCAACTGAAAAGGTCAAGGTAGTGTGCTTTATTATTGTCTGTCTCTGTGAATATGGCATGTCAAAAATCATACACTGGTCTTTCAAGGAAATAGAAACAATGAGAAATCAATCAACATGCATTGGCTGTACTAAAAATTATGGGATTAAAATCAATTGTATCTCAAAATATCTGCAGATACCAAGAAAAAACCTCTGTATTCTCTCTACTGCCTTAACAGATGGGAACTCAGAGAGGGACTAAACAATGGAAGCTTGCATCCATTTCAGCAGTAATGCTGAAAAAAAAATGAGATTGCACCCTCAGCTGCAGGTTGCTCATTTTTTCATGTATGTCCTGCAGTGTATTAGCATCAAGGCCCAGATCCACAGCTCTGAGTGAGTCTGCTGTTGTTAATGGCTTTGTTGAATACGGTTTCAACCCGTGGAGGAAAATATTGGATCTCAAATGGGATCCCTTGTGTTGGCTTTCCAGCCTGTGCATTTCAGGCATGTCTGGCATGGCCAGCACCAGTCTTTGGAAGCTGCATTATCTGGTTATCATAACACACAGCACACAGGACACTTTGGAATCATTAACTGGGTAAAAAATGACTTCTTCCTTATGGAGAACAGCCTGTCTGCTCTTAGTCCCTCAAAGCGCAGCTGCAGAAGGACAAGCTCCTTTAATTACACAAGCAAATAATTAGAAATAGGGTTGGCCAGATGAAGCCTGTTTCCAGGAATCTGCTAATTTTGAACGTGACTGTGAATATAAGTATAGAAGAAGAATTAGAGGGAGTTGACAGTTTTGAAACATGTTATTTGTGATCAAGTCCACCAAACGCTAATGAGACACAGTGTCTTGCCTGCTGCACAGGCTGATATATTTTTTGTCACATAATTATATGTTACTGTGGCAGAATATATTTTCCACAATGATTTTCTTTCCACCTATCTATCTACCTATCATGGAGGAGTGGACTAGCTATTTGCAAAAAAACCTGTCTTTAAACAATGATAAAAATAAGTAGTGTCTGGTCTTACCATTTCTCTTAAAAACCTGACTAAATGCTCAAGCTCACAGATTCAGAATAAATACATTTTCTTCTAGTTTTTCCTAAAGAACGATACGGAAGCTTTCGCAACTGCTGGATTCATCGCCACCATAATTCCATTCTCTTACAGAATCAAACACAACTGTATTTTCATGCTGTAACCACAGTCCTGTGGTCACAAAATGGCACCACTCTTGTGAGCAGGTTCAAGGGTGTGAAATGGGCAGAGAAGATGCCTGTGGCTGGTGTAGCAAATAAGTAGCACTTATACCTCACCAGATTTCAAAGAGGATGGAGGGTAAGTCCTCACACATGCCACAATGTCTCTTCCTTCACTTGGAGGAAAAAAAGGCACCTGCAACTTTTATTATGTTGTTAAACACACTGTCTTTTGTCATACTTTGGTCAGATGCAGAGATAATTTCACCAAATTCTAGTTCCTATACAATGGTTTCCCCTTTCAGCTATTGTTGCTACAGATAATGAAATATCATTCAACAACAGAGTTCTGCACTAAACCTTACTGAAACTGAGCTAGCAATCTTTTCTCAAGATTAAATACTTCGGGGATTTAACTCAGGAGAAAAGCTGTCTGTGGAACACACAATCCAAACCTGAGAGAGACACATCAGAAAGATAAGCAGCACATAGATTTCTAGGGTTAGGAATATAAATCCGATAAAAATCATGTTAGAAGTAGACCAGATTTTCCTGTAGTCCCATCACAAAAAGCCCTGACACCAGTCTTTTCCAGCATGGGTCAACTCTCTCTTGGCCCTATTATCCTCAAAAGTGCATCCAACAGGGAATACATCTGTGAAGCTGCAGTATATTTCCTGGAGAATTTCACAAGTTTCTCTTTGTCCTCAGCCACTATCTCCACATTACATGAAATATGACAGTTCCCAGAAAGGATTCATCCTTTCATATCCAGCACTTGATGTACAGCAGAGATAGACAAACTTACAGACCAGCACAGGGGGGATAAGTTAAATAGCAAGCAAAATGTCATTTTTGGGGAAAGGTACCAAAGGGCATTTTGGTACTCTCTTTTGTATCTTCACAAAACTTGCCCACACACTCCATAATAATATATAAGGATCATAGACAAAAATATAAACTCTGGGTACTGCATGCATGGGTACTGCATCTGTTTCTATAACTTATTAACACATATATTGCAATTATGCTGAAAACACATGTATGTAACTTTTTGTGATGGAGAACAACTATTCCTTCATAAAATTCTAGCTAAATTATGTCTTTGTAACCTATTACCTGCATCACATCTGAACATCAAACAGTGGTTTTCATCCTGTTAGACAAGAGTCTGGACTGATCATTACTCTGGGCTCTGCCATTGGCTGGCCCCAGGTGACAACACTGGCCTTGCCATTCACCCTCATAAAAGCCAGAACTTTGCCTTTTTGCTCAAACCGCTGCTCTTCCCAAACATGCCTCCTCTATTTCTGCCATTTACATTTTAAATGCCTTGAACAGCCAACAGGACTTTGCTGGAGATGCTGGTTCGTGTCCAAATGAATGAAAAGAAGAATTATCATAGAATTGTTTGGATTGGAAGGGACCTTAAAGATCATCTGGTTCCAACTCCCCTGCCGTGGGCAGGGACACTTTCTACTTGACCAGGCTGCTCAGAGCCCCGCTCAGCCTGGCCATAAACTCTTCCGTGGGTGGGACATTCTCTGGGCAACCTGTTCCAGTGTCTCACCACCCTTACAGTGAAGGATTTCATAATAAAATCCAATCTAAATCTACCTTCTTTGAGTTTAAAAACATTATCCCTCATCCACTGTGTTCTGATAAAGTGGCAGCTTTCCTGCAGACTGCCTTTAAGTACTATAATCCTCCTATAGGGTCTTCTCTAGGCTAAGCAACACCAACTCTCATCCTGTCCTCACAGGGAAGGTGCTCCAGGCCCCCAAATATTTTTATGGCTCCCTTGTGGACCTGCTCTAACAGGTCCATGTCATTTTTAGGTTTGGGAACCCCAGAGCTGGATGCAGCACTGCAGGTGGGGTCTCACCAGACCCAGAAGTAGAAGGGCAGAACCACCTCCCTCAGCCTGCCAGTCATGCTGCTTTTAATGCAGCTCAGAATGCAGGTGGCTTTTTAGGCTGTGAGTTCACATTGCTGGGTCATATTCACTTTTTCATCTAAAGATTATCATTATTAATAATTAATCATACATTAATAATTATTATTATCAATATTTCATGATTCTGCTGAGGAAGGACATAGGGAGTAATATAAAGTCAGTGTCTGTCATGACTGTTGCATACATTTTCTTCTTTAGTTTGAATTCTAGCAGGGTAATAAGGTGATAGGAGTAAGTGGTATTTCGTAAATAAGTGATGAATCAACAGCTCAATTGGGTAAACTGTAGAACAAACTGTGCTCATCTCTTTCCCTACCTATTTATGACCTATAAAATTTGCTTTATTCCCCTGTATGGAAAAGATCAGCTCACAACCTCTCTTCCTTCTGGTTCAGGATTGGCAGGAGATCATTGAAGACAGTGTGTGAACCAATAGGTCGCAAAAAGAGAAAATCTGATGGGAAATTCTCCCAGCCTTAACTGGATGGAATATAAATTCAATTCTATCCCAGCAATTAAAGCTTTAATTTTATCCCCTTGAAATCCTTCAGTTGGTATTTGTCAGAAAGTTACCTTCTTCGGACTGAGCAGATTATCAGAGAGTGCTAGAAAGAGACTGAACTTAGAGCATGGCTTCCAACAGAACTTTCTACTCTTTTCCAATTGAGTTTCTTGTCAGTCTGTGACTTGTATTTATCTTCTTTTCCTGCTTATTAAAGCTGCCATACTTATGACTGAAAATACTAGGAAAGGCTTTGGTCTAATCAAAGTAAATCCCCTTTTCAATCTCCTTTGCATAGGCGGTTGTTCATCAGCAGAGAGCAGAGCTAGGAGAACATGGCTGGGGAAGAAGAAAAGAAAATGTGTTTCCACTGGCTCCCAGGAAGCTGATTTTTAACAATATGTTATATCCCACTGTAAAAGGCTGTCCCACTGCTCACAAATAATTTGTCCTTGCTGGATATAATCTAAATACCCAGATATCCTTACTGAAGAGCCATTGCTATATATACATTTTCCTGGGGCATCCATGGGGTTCTCTAAAAGACAACAGGTGAGAAACAGACATATTGCAAAATGCATCTGTTGCTGACCAGGGAGGTGCCACTGCTCCCAGTACCAACTGAATACTGAGAATTGCAAGGACATACACCAGACAGATATTTCCAGGCAAGATGCACTTGCAGACACATCCAGATGTGTCCCTTCGTGAATTAAAATTGGGCAAAATAGCCATAGTGCCTCAAAAGAAATGAAAACTACTAATTTTGCTTTTATAGCTCAAGATTTTTTTTTTTTTTAAGGTTCTTGCTTTGGCAAGAAGCAAGACATTTCTTCTGTGGTTGGTGGCACAATAACATGGGTGTTCTGGGGTCTCTTTAGTCCTTAGAAAAGAAGAACTAGTCTCACAAAGGCTTCCGCTTAATTGGAATCAGCCCAAAACTTCTTTTTCTAGGTCAAACACTACTTTCTATTTCCAGATGTGAGATGCAAACAGTGTAACACCTCTGACAGCCTCAGAAACAGGAGTCTTTCATACCTTGACTTGGCTTCAGGGCAGACTAGTTCAAGTAAAGGACAAAGCAGACTTGATCCCGTACCACTACACATGCTGTCACTACATAAGGCACAATGACTCACTGCACATAACTGTGCAGCAAAAAATTAGCAGTAAAAACTTGAGCAAATCTAAAACCTGTCCACAAAGCATTTCAGTTTTAATGAAAAGAATCTGTTTAGACAAATTCTCTATCATAAAAAAACCTGTCTGATAGAGCCAAGGCAGCAAAGCTGCTGTGTTTTTCATCATCTGAGATGTTCCCCTTCTGGAAAGCACATCTGCTGAGATAAAGGGATAATTCTGTCGTGTTGCTATCTTACAACAAAAACCTATGTGAAAATTTTCTGTCAAAACCGATGAGGCAAACTGGGCTTTTGATTAAATAGGAAAAAAGCCCAATTTTCCACTCGAAAAAAAACCACCCAAACCAAACACCCCAAATGGAAAACCTTTCTAGGGCTTTGCTACTGCAGTGCTTCAAAATAAAATAAGTTCCTTCCCCTCCCCTGAAATCCCACTCTACCCTGTTGGCTAAGCATCCCAGTTGATCTGTCCATCCCACACCATTTCCAGGGATTCAAGCAAAGCTGCTACCTCCCTCCAAGGGATAATCATTAATCACCCAAAAAGTACTTCAGAGAAGGTTTCCAGCATGGAAGAAGAGGGATGTACAACTTCAAGATGACAAAACTAAGCATGGGGGTTCATCAGCTAATGTTTACTAGCATCATTCTGGATATGTTCAGAGCTCACGGCAAAACTTATTCCTCTCTTACTCCTTCTCTAGTTATTTGAAAGTGGTGGGAATAGGTAGTGGGAAAAAAAGGCATTTCAAGCATCAGAAAAACAGGCTGATGAAGATGTAAAGGGCTAGTGGTAGATTTTTATATGTTCCTGCCTTGAAGTTGGATTCATTTATGTGCTCCTACCTGATTTGCAAACAGTTTACTTCACTTTTCTCTGCCTTGCCATCTATTCAGGCTGAAATGTGTGCCATTTCTCCTCCTCACTTCTCAATTCCTTCCTCACCTACTTCTTGTGTGAAATAGTATCCACCAAGAAACATCCCCTTCTGAAAAGCAGCTTCATCCTGGCATGCTCTACCTAAATCAGGGATTAACAGGGAATGTTATTCCTCACCAGGACCTCACAAAATATTAAACAAAGGCGTGGGTTCATCTAACCTTGTATGTAAGGAGCCTGTCTCTGGTGCTGCTGCAAAGGATAATGTCTGTCAGCACTTTCAAGGGGATAATAATCCACCTGATGATCAATCCAGCATACCAGGCTGGGGACAGGGCACAAACCTGGGGGAAATGTTAATGACCTCTCTGCTTCTGCCCCCTGCACACCTGAAGTTTGTAGTCAGCACCACTCTCTTGCACTCTGGCTGTCTTTAGCTCATCACTTCCCCAAACCAGGAACTGCAGACACTGCATAAAAAAGCTCAGTGATTTATACTTTTTGCCTCTTTTTTTATTCAAATGAGATTCATGTTTAAATCAGACTTTGGAGAAAGGTTCAAGGTTAATTCTTTTTTTTTTTTCTTAAATCCAAATGTGGCTCTCCCATCCTTCATTTGAACCTGCAAAAATACCTCTGCTCTGCGTTTTCTGACAGTTCTGGCTTTATCTTCACCAGCTGCTGAGTTGCTTTGGACGTACTAAGCCTGTTCTCAGCTAAGAAAGTCAGCCTTAAAAAAAAAAACAACATAAAAACCAAACAAACAAACAAAAACACACACACACACACAAAAAAAAACCCAGGAAAAAAAAAAAAAAGAAACACCCCCCCCCCCCCCCAAAAAAAAAAAAAAAGAAAGAAGGATATAGGAAACAGACAGGTAAAACAATGCTGATCTCAGGGCTTTTTCTACCCCAGCCACCAGTGCAAGGTCAGCCTATTCTGAGGAAACTCAAATACCATGGTTCTCAAATACCATGTGGTGCCAGCTCTGCCATTAACTATTTCCTGACTGGTTAATTTACTGAAGTGACCCTGCCCCCTGGACATGCTCTGCTGCATTAACCAAGCCTCTCTACTGCCATCAGCCTCTTGCCCACAGTGTCACTCTAGTCCGGGGTGTGATACCTCTGCATCTATGTGCTGGCAGCAGGATGGCAAAGTCACAGAACCCAGCTGTGCCTTCCTGCTTGCTGGCAACCCTTTACATTTGCCCTAAATGCCCTAGTAAGACTAATGAGAGCATTTTGTTAGAAGAGGGCAGAAACCTGACCATCTCTCTCTGAAATGAAAAGGACAGAAATGGTGAACAAAGGATGCCACCCATGCTCATGGAAACCATCAAGACAAACCACATGTACAGAAATGCTCTGGCCACAGAGTCCCTAACTCTGGGCCCTCATATCCACCACTGTGGTGAAGACATGGCACAGCAGGGAACATACGCTATGAGGTACTACATGCACCAAATCCCTTGGATTTGGATCAGCAAGGTGGCCACATGAGTTTGGTGGGTTTTGGCAGCATAAACAATGACACTATGAATTAAACTACTGTAATAATGGATTCCCTCATAGGTAGGGCTGAGCTTAGTCCAGCAAAATGAAGTTGCATATGACTTAAATATTTAGACTGATAAATGTGAATATCTGTGCTATAATAAAGAAGCAATTTGTGTGAAGGGAAATTGCATTATGCTTATTCAAAGTCAAATTTATTTCTTGCCTTTCTTATTAAGGATCTAATTTTAAAAATCCCAGCCTCGGGTCAGGGTTATGCTTATGGGGCTGACTTCATACGTGGCAGTGCAGAATTCAAAATTCCTACAAAATTCCTTGCTGTAGTCAATCAACAGCCTAAGCCCCCTACTTGGACCAAGAATTTTTTTTATTTTTCTTTTAATTAAAAAATAGCCAGAGGGCAAGTAAGGCTTAAATTACTTGCATAGCGAAAAATGCTTCTCTAAGAAACTTATTAGGAGATATGGCTTGAGAGCAACAGAAGCCCTTAAGACTAAACAGAAGTTTAATGTTTTTAAAGTAATGGAGAGGAGGAGAGATATTTTGGAGAGTTTCCTTCAGTTCATTTTGGACTGTTGTTTTCTTCCCTGAAGCCATAGTTGAGTTACCTCTGAGAAGAGCAAAAGGGACAGGTTGGGTGAAGAATCAGTCACTTAGCAGAACAGGGGAAGGACTTGGCTGTGTGGATCTACACCAGTGTGGGCTTGTTCGAAATACGCAAACCCTGGATCCAAGTCAGTTCCAAAAATACAATCCAGTGATAGCTATGGCACTTTGGCTTGCACATCAGCTGGCATTTTTATGACATGCATATTGTTAGTTGGCATAAAGCACCTGCAAGCTCTAATACAAACAAGAGTGGCAAAAAACCTTCCTTGGCCCCCCCAAAAATGAAAGGGAAAAAAGCAAAATCCCAGAATCACACACACCTTTTGGCTTCCCAGAGCCACACTGCTCTGAGGACCTGGAGTCCCTGTTGCCTGCAAACATGGTGACCACAGGCTTCAGCAGCCTGTCTGCCTGCCCTAGAGGGAGATGCAAAAGCGCTGTGCCATATGAACACAGCAACAGAAGGATTAGAACCAAAGAGGGCTATGAGTTATATTTTTAACTGGTGGGTGAGGAGTCAGCAGCACCAGGTTGTGTTGGGTCAGCTGAAGCCAAGAGCATTTCAATCACAGTCTACATTTACAAGGGAGTAACAAAGTCTACATTTACAAAGGAGTTAGGTAGTCATAACTTTTCCTGGCTAGGCTGGTATGCATTTCCAGCAAGACAGGATCTGACAGACAGGCTGTTCCGCAATTTCTGCAATTTCTCTTAGGGAAGCATCAGAATATGGCATGCTCTACTCCACCCCTCCCTCTCCTAATTTCCTTCTGATATCCCTCATTTTCATGTAAATGATGCAGAATCCTCCTGCACTTCACACTGTGGTAGCAACATCGAGGAAAAAAATGTCCAGAAATGGCAGATTAGGCTCAGAATTATCCCCCCTTTGAGAGGCAATGACCGCATAATAGTGTTACACTCTAGTTAGGCTTAAAAGCAAAGCTCGAATTAGAGAGCAGATCATTTCAGTGACCAGACACGAGGCTTAAATGACTGCGAATTTCATGCAAAAATATGGATATGCTCATTTAAATACTAACAAGCTGTTGTCTTGGCCTATCTGCAGAATGGCAAAGGGATAGATGAAGTCTCAAACAGCAGCTGTGACTTCTGAACTACTCTTCTGCAAACAAATGAGGGGGACAGTGAGTGGGGCAGACAAGCCTGATGTGGGGAATGCTGAAGGAAAACATAATGTCACAGAGCAAGGAAGTATCTCTCCCTCATCCCCAGGACAGTAATTTCTGTCTTCCGTATCTTTTAAATCAGGACTTTTCTAGCTTTGTGGCAAGAGCCCTCCTCAGCTCTGGGCATAGATGAAGACCAAGAAGCACCTATCACTCCAAGTTGTGCCCCTTGTTTTGCTAGGGAGTATGTAGGAATGCAGTTAAGTTGAACAGAGAGCAAAAAAAAAAAAGGAATTAAAATTTTGTGTTAAAACCATTACTTACGCTTTACACCTTGTGACACTAATAGATTAGAGCAGAATCTCTCTGTCAATGTGTGGATCCACTTTTGGCTTATGTGCTTGCATGTGATCCTGAGTCAGCAGCAGGTAAGTTCCTCCAGGCCAGGAGCACAAGTTGCAGTCCCAGGCTGCAAACACTTCCTTCCCACTCCAGCACCCTGGAACTGAGCAGGAACTGAAAACAGAGAGGGACTCATAAGCTAGAGTAAGCACTTATAGGTTGTGACTTGACCTGGATCTCACAGCCCTGCCCTGGACCAGGAACCAGTGTTGCCAGCTCAAAGACAGAGTTGATTCAGACTGCTGTTGGCACTTTTCTTCTATTCCTTTTGGACTTTCCCAGTTACAGGCAACAGCATCATGTATATGGCAGTGATGGCTGAAATAAAACAGACTTGACTTCATTAGGCATAACATACCTTGGGGCAACAGACAAGAGGAAGAAGCCTTCATTGTGACCCTACCAGGACTTTATCCTCTGGGCAGCCTTGCCAGAATGGAGAATTTACACTGGAGATAAGTACAAGGAAAGCAGCCCGTTAGAAGATGAGACATAATTTCTTAACTGACTGCATGTTTTGTGCCACTTGCACATGCAGTCATCTGGGAGATGGCAGCAGAAAGTTGCATGATAGCAAATTTTAAAACTGTCTTTTGGGTGAAGATGCCACCACAGCGGCAGTGGTTTATGCCAGCATGTTAAACATCACACGGAGAGAGAGGAGCTGCACCACAAGCTCCATTCAAAGGCAACTGTAAGAAGCTGTCACCTCTTTATTGTTGGTTACCAGCTCTGATCTTACTCAGATGACCTTAACATTTACCAACGTATCAAAAATAATATAGATCTGACCTGGCAAGTTTGATCCCATGACTGCCAAAGCTGGATTCTCCCTCCACACCTCCCACTGCTTACAACTCCTGGGATATAAAGAGCATTTTCAATTGCTCAAAGAAGCCTTTTCAATACAGAAAAAAAGAAAAAGGATTTCTCAAGCTGAACACAGAAATCTTGCAATGTACTGAAATATCTTTCATTTATATGTATTTTTTAACCATGGCCTTTAACCATCTAACAGTCCCTGTACAGATGAGGTAAGTGTTACCTTTTCCAGACAGATACCTGGCCATCTCTCAAGCTCACTGTGCAGTTTCCAGACCTTGCCCCTTTTAAGGCCTTGAACCTGCTGTGTAGTGGAAATGAAATCAAGCCCATCTCCAAAAGCACAGGGCAGCCCCTTGTACAAGATGAGGCAGAAAATGTGCTGGCAGCAGCCACTTTAGAGACCCATGGCACACACCGTATCAGTTAGAGAAGAAAATGATATATTCTGCTGGGTTAATTAGGAGATTAAGAGAAGGTAATGCAGTCATGTTTTCCTGCTTGTTTAAAAGAGTGGAAGCGGGAGAGAGAATTTAATGTTGGTTTTCACTACAAGAGATAAAAAGCGACAGGGACATAATAAATATAACACCTTCTGCCTGAGTTGCCTGGGATACAGCATCTAGGAAAGACAGACAGAGTGGGTGAAGTACAAACCAGTCCCAATTCTCATACCAATCATCACCACCAGAATGCATTAATGTTGTGCCATTTTCCATCTTGTTATAATCTTTGTCAAAAGAACGAGGTTATTGGACAAGAAGGGCTTTTCCATACTGGCTTTAGCAGTATTGCTGCCATTTCCTTGATCTTTTCAGTATTCTGTAATTGATCGGTTTGTCATCTCAATTTCCCCTTGTTTACAGCCTCTGTACCTTGCAGCTGACCAGACAATTCAAGTAGATAAAGGACCACTGAAAAATCCCTGCCTTGTAGCACTCTGTTCTGCCAGAGTAATCAAGGATCAGGGGTCACATATTCCAGCTGCTGTAAATAGGTGTAGCTTCAATTATGCCAGTTGAGTTTATTCCCTGCTACAGGCCTTGAGCAATCAAGGTCCATTCTGCAGTCTTTTGAGTAGACCTACAGAAATGTCAAAATAAACCTAAAGTTTACGTAAAAAGGTGCAGATTTATAATGACTAGTTGTGTGCGGCATTTTTGGTGAAATAAAAAATTCTAAATAGATTCTACCTAAAAAAAATTAACAAATAATTTTTAAGAAGAAAATCTTTAGGATTTAAATACTTCACCACAGTTCTTAAGTTCAGCTTTGCCTATACTGGAAGCAAAGCTCTGAGCCTCTTCTTGGCAGTGCCGAGATCAGCTCTTTGCAAAGACACAGAATCCTAAGCTACCTCTTAAAGCCTGCCACAACATAATGCTGCCTTTCCATCTACTTCACTGGACCTCTAAAGTACTCCTTTGGTCCGCAACTTCATTTTCCTTCTGTGAAAGGGAAACAATGGCATTTTTTTCCATCCTGCTTACTTACGTGAAGAATTTTTAAGACAGAGGCTCCAAACTTTAGCATGCCTAACATAACAGATAAGTAATTTCAAACTTTCCCCTTTACAGCCTGAAACCACTACTCACTACCAGTGGCAGGAGCTGTTAAAATCAGTTGGCTAGCCAGAAGCATGGGTCAGAATTCCCTGCCAGGATGCAAAGCATCTATTTCCTCATTAAGTAGCATGTAATATAAGGAAAACCTAGTCTCTGCCCCAACAGGGAAATAACAACCCTTTTGCCTGCTGACACATGAGCTTCTCCTTTCGGGAGCCAGCACTGACAGAGCCCCTCTGGCAGCGCAAACTGCATCCCCACTGCTGCCCGTGGACAGGTATATCAGCATCCTGCGCAAGCAGCTCTGCCCAACACATTAACACAGAGGGGCCTCCTGGATGTCGCATCCTCACCAAAATTGCTACCACAAGCCCCATGCACCCTTGGGCAGTGAGAATGTCATTTGTGCTCGGAAAGCAAGGGATCCAGAAGCTGCCCTTAAGCTCAAATCTGCCAGCTGATGTTGCAATTATCAGGCAGCTTGCAAAGACTGTATGGAAATTTATAGCAAAATAAGCAACTGGGGAGAGCAAAGCACTTCCCGAGTGGGTGAGACATTTACTGCATTGATTGCATCTGATATGGACCCAGAACAGCAAAGGTCAGCACAGAGCTGTTCCGTAGAGGCTGCTTATTTTAACATTCTGCAGAAAAGTGTTTTCTGTTTCCAGTCCTACAACAAAGTACTAAAAGGGCAACACTGTGTAGACATGAAACATACTTTGCACCACATAGGATAAAGCATAAATGCTCAAAAAATTACAATATCTTTGAACCTTCCAGATCAATCTGATTGAACTACATACATCATTTTAAGTTTACAATACACTTCTTGACATCAAAGGAGAGACAGAAAAAAAAGCATAGCCTGTTTTTTTTAATCAGGCTGATCAGAAGTACTGCGATGACATCTTCTCTATGGAGTTTCAATAATTCAGTGATTTTCTTTTAAATTGCAGTATTTTGTATATTTTAATCTCATTTTATTTGGCTGCTTTTGAATTTGTTTCCAGGGAGCTCCTGTGTTAGCTTCCTACTACTATATTTTGTTGTTGTTGGTTTGGCATTTTAGGTTTTTAATGTTCATAACAAACCTGAACTGGGAATAATTTGATTTCGTATTAGTAAAATCAATTGACTGAAGGAAATTCAAAACCCAAAGAATTACCCAAAAAGAATCACCTTTTACTGATCTGAGTTGTTATGGATCTATTTCTCTCCCTCTGGAGTTATTTTTGAGATAATTTTCTTTACACCTAAACAGCTCATATCCATTGAATAGAGGCAAATCATTTAGGACCAGTGCATAGACTTGTCAGAAAAAAGCTGCTTCACTTTCTCCATCTACAGTGGCTTAGTGTGAGGGAAAGCCCTTGATTTAGAGATGCATGTTAAGCTCTTGTAGATCAGTTTATCTGCCTTGATACCAGCTGGGTTATGCTGCTTTTCATAGAATCGTAGAATGGTTTGGGTTAGAAGGGCCCTTAAAGATCACCTGATTCCAGCCCCCTCCCATGAGCAGGGACACCTCCCACTAGACCAGGTTGCCCAGAGCCCCATCCAGCCTGGCTTTGGACATCTCCAGGGTGGGGCATCCACAACTTCCCTGGGCAACCTGTTCCAGTGCCTCACCATTCCCACAGTAAATAATTTCTTTCCACTATCCAACGTAAACCTACTCTCTTTTAGTTTGAATCCATTCCCCCTTGTCCTGTTATTACATGCTCTTGTAAAAAGTCTCTCCCTGTCTTTCTCGTGGGCTACCTTCATCAGTTAAAATTCAGTCCCTTGGTTTTCCTTTAATTTCCTAACAATTTCAGTAATGTGCAAATTATGCTAGAATACTAAAGTAGCACAGCTTCTTTTCTAACCCTGTGCAGCAAGCAGAGGTCACTAGGTAAGCTTTTTCTTCTTTGCTCTCTGAATTTTAATTGTGGTTATTTCACAGCCTGGGTCTAATTTCCAACACTAATTTATAACGAAATCTCTGTATTTTGCTTAGCTCCTGGCTTTATATTCCTTGCTTGCTGGGTTCCACTGGATATTGTGAGCTGACTCCCTGCTGAGAAACTCTACATAACTGCAAAAAAAATGTTGCAATGCCCTTCCCCAAAGGTTTTCCAGGTAGAGTTAGCTAGAATCAGATTTCTGCCCCAAAACTCAATGCCATTTCTTCTTTTTGCCTCATCTCTGTTTAACACAGTGAATAAGCCAAATGCGCAGACCTTAAAGACTATGTGAAACTTGCAATAATCTAGGACCTGACTATGAAAAGAGAGTTGGCCAAGCTTGCCATCAGAGCAACTTGCTGGAATAGTCACCAAAGGCAACACGATGTATGATGGTGGCATTTAGAAGGACCATAAGCCATCAGATAGAGTTAACGGTCTGGCAAGTTGACTGCGTGAGGTACTCAGACACTTCCACGCAATCTCCTCTCAAGAGTTCTCTATATTTTGGTTCATTTGCTAACACAGAGGCCGGAGCCAGACACCTCAGTTCCCTGTGGGTGCTCGGAGCAGCCAAATTGTAGGCAGCGGGGTCCCTTCTGCAAGCTGGAGACGATTTGCTGCAAAAGAGAATGTCACAAGCTGGCTCCAAAGGACACTTTAAAGGACACTTTAAACATCAGCCCTGCAAGCTTCACTTAAATGCAGCAAGTGCAAGCCTAGCCATCACTGAAATTTTTTTTACAACAGAAGCCAGATAGGAGCAGCAGTGTCACTGCCTAACCAGGGATGAGATATCCCCTTCACCAGCTTCTGCGATGTGACAGGGCTGCAAGGCAACCGGGAACGCTCAGCAGAACACGCTGCCATCTCGCGTGTCACTTGTTCTGTCTCTATCATTCCTTCCCGGTTTTAAGTTAAATGGATCATTGCTAGAGCTCCAGCCCAGAAATCCTTGCTCACTGTGAGCCAGTGGAAATATTCCCACAAGCAAGGTCTGAGCAGCCTGGCTGCAAGAAGCTGCCTTTTGCTCTAGCCCGGCACCACCATTGTGCTGTGTTTGATTTATGGTTAATATTCCTGTCAGCACCATGGGCCTTTGACACACAAACCACATTACTCAATTCCACCTACTGCTGCCAATAACAAGTGCTGAAGTTTCAGTTCCCAGCAGTTTGATATGTGAAGCTGAAGAATAGTTAGATTATCACCAGTTATGCAGACAGCACATTTGACAGACTCGCAATGATGTTTTCAGCTGTCAGTTATTGCAGCTACAGTGTGGAAGCCACAAAAGAGGCAGACACTGAATATGCACTACGAAGACATCTACTTTGGAAGAGGCAGGCTTCTGGATAAATACATTTTATAACATAATTATGGCAACTCCAAATCATCATCTTTATGTCTTGGCAGAAAGGTGGTTTTCCACATGCAAATTAATTATGGTAAGCTTGGCTCACATCAACACTAAAAGAGATGGTGGGCATGAACATTTTCAGCACTGACTCTGTGTTGTAGCAAACTCTCACATGACAAACGTCTGTAGTACTACAGCTCACCTCTGCAGGCAACAGTTGTAACTGAACTGCAATATTTGGTCGATTAAAAGAAATAAATCTTTTTCCATTTAAAAGATTTGCCAATATAAAGGGAAATCAAAGTTATAGAAGTCAACATTTCAGCTTATATGGACACATCAGAGGTTTCTCAAGACAGACAATCTACTTCACTAATCTCTTAAAAGTTATGGTTTAAGTTCATTATTGTTGGGGCAGGGGGAGAGGAGGGGCTTACACAGCACATAGAATTACTCTGATTATTTTAATGAAGAGGTAATACAGCAAAATTAAAAGACAGACATTATCCTGATTAATAAATGCTTTGAAAATAGCATCATCATTTCTTTGAATCCTACCTTTAGATAACAAAATCCACAGTTTGCTTTCAGATACTGTAAAATAAACAATGTTTGTTTTTTATTGCTAGTCACTCTCTTTGCATAACACATGCTGGTAGGTTCCTATTTGACTGAGCTGTCAAATGCACCCCACTACTATTTTCATGTAATTTTTTTCACTGCTCTAATAAAACTGGGAACAAACATGCAAACAACACTAGTTCAGGGGATTTACAAGGAACACAGCAAGCTTCCCCTGGGTGCTCTGCCCCCATAAAATTATTTTGCAACTATTTGAAAAACTGCTGTGTATTTTGAGTACCTACCAGGCTGAATATGTGATACCATATGCAATGACTGATCTCATTGAAGACACAAGCATAGGTATTTGTCCTCGGTCCTGAAGAAGCTTGGACCATTTCAGTACAGACAGTAGAAGAGCCAGAGAATTGAAGTATCTGATAACCATTTTTTTTCCTTCTGCTACTAATCCTGCAATACGGAAGAGTTATCTTGAGTTAAGCATGACCAAACATTGGCACAAGTGTCCAGAGGGGCTGTGGGATTATATTTCTTGAAAAAACTCAAAATTTAGCTGGACAAGACTCAAGAAACCTGCGATATATGACCTATTTTGAGCAAAGGGTCATACCGGAGACCTGGAGAGACCTCCAGAGACCACTTTCAAATTATATTATGCCCAAATTTTAGGAAGGTTTTGAACTCAAGAGGGCTTTCTGCTACCACTTCCGTAAATGCTGGAGAATCAACAGTATCACAAATCATCCCCATCCCATGGTGTACAGTCCAAGGCAGGTAGATAAACAGCCTGTGCATTACTCTTCTTGAGGCATATTTTCCCCTGTGAGGAAGTGCTCTGATTTGCTTTAGATACTCAGGAACAGAACCTTAGAGAAAAGGCCCAGAACCAGCATTACCCCACTTGTGTTATTTGCTCACCACAGTGTGGATTTTCGATAAGGACACTCCATAAATGTGAAGGTCAGTTTCCCATCCCTAGTTTCATCCAAAACTAATAAAGAACAGGTATCTTTAATTTAGAAATGATTGCATGCATTTCTTAGCTTCTGCAATGAAGATTTTTGCGAGCAAGAAAAAAGAGGCAAACTGGTGCTTCAGGCAGCCCTTCAGTTGTTTTTCCAAGATTTTTGTGGTAGTTTTTTTTTGTTTTGTTTGTTTGGGGTTTTTTGGTTTTGTTTTGGTTTGTTTTTGGTTTTGTTTTTTGTTTTTTTTGTGGTGTTTTTTTTTTTTTTTTTTTTTTTTAAATGCAGTCATCAGAAAAAAGCCTACTAGTTTTATCACATGAGAAAACAGGAGCTTGGGACAAAGTGTCTGAGTAATATAAACCAATGTTTGGGATTCTAGGTTTTGCTCTGCCACCCACAGCATTTTGACCAGCAGGCCCTGGGCTTGTGGCGCTATTCACATGACTTCATCAACAGGACACACAGCTGGAGATTTGCACAGTGGGGCTTATCTCTTCAAATATAAAAATAAAAAACCAAACAGGAGCAGTTGAGAGTGTTCCTATTGATATTGAAAGCAACATGAAGAGCAAACATGCTAATAGCACAGGCAGACAGGTATGCAGCACAAAGAATAAAAATAGTGCAGGCCTCTGTTGAGCAACTTGTATTCAAGATTTATTGATTCTATCTTCCACCAAATGAGAAATAAGTGAAGCAAATCAAAGCATAAGCTAAACAGAGCAGAGCAATGTGAAACCTGTGCAGGATGAGCAGCTCTGTGCCCACTGCCTGAGGCAATCTGCTGCTGAAGGATAACGTGCCAATGCTAATCAGATGATCGGTTCCCCTTCCCATTAGACATTCTGCTAACTCAACAGATAAGCATTCACTCTCCCGTGGTTCCTTCAGGAGTGCCAGCTCAACTTGGGAGGCAGCCCTGTTTCCCTTCTGAGCTACATTTCAGTATTATTCCCCAGTCTCAAGTGCAGTCCTGCAGATGCTGACGCCACCACCACTCCCCACCCCATGGCACTGAGCGCCATCTAGCCTGCAGCACAGCACTGGCGGCCTGCCAAATGCTGCCAAATATCTTGCCCTTTTGAGAGAAAATATGTGATCTTGCAGAGCATGGGCCGCCAAAACAATGTGTGCTGATCCCTGAACAGGTATAAGACTAAGAACAGGGATAGCAGAGTATGCAGTGGACAGAAAGGAGCTACCCTTACTTCTTTGACAGGCTGAGAACCTCTCCTGTGCTCAGAGCCCAAAAAGCCTTCAGGCAGCTTTTGCTGGTCACATGCATTTTTGTTTTATCCAGCACTAAGACATTAAAAAAAAAATAAATAAAAACAACACCAAAAAGACAAAACAACACCACAACAGATGGTGGAAGAAGCACAATTGTAGACTGTATCAGTTTCAAGGCCATGAATTTCCCAGCTCATCTTATTCAAAAGTAAATACAGCACAGCTTTCTGGCAATGAAAAGAGAGAAATGTTCTCTTTGGGACACCTCACAGGACCACAGAGCAGTAAGACATACAACAGATTTTACCCATATTTGATGTTGCCTGCTGAATGGCTGGGCTGGCTTAAAGGGTCTGATCCAAAGCTCTTGGAAGTCAGTGACTTCCCTTAGGCTTTGAATACATCCTGGTAACTGATATGTAAAATAATGGTCCTGTGAGGGGAATGATGTACAGAGTAAAAAAACCCTTCTGCATACTAAATAAGATTGATTCATTCTGGTATGTGCTCAATCATCTGCTAACAAAAAATATAAATGTGTGCTTGTGTTTATATTCTCTACTGAAGAAGATGTATTCCAGAATGAGTAATGTTATTCAACTGCCGAGTCAGACATGCCACTCACCATGTCAGATATATCACATACAAGCTCTGACACATTGCCTGCTAAATGAGACAGATTAGCTATTCCTCTGAACACATCAGCCTTTAACTGGCTAGATTAACAACTGGGTCAGGCAGGCAGCATGCTCAAAGTTACCACCTACAGACTCACAGAGATAATTTAGTAAGCTGCATCCTCACACAGTACCTTTCCCACCACAATCTGTAATAAGGTAAGCTTGATATAATGTGCCTACCTGGAATCAAACTCATTGCTGTGCAACAGCCTTTAATGGAAAATATATCACTTTTGAAAATTTGGCTTTCTGGGGACACACTAAGCATATGACTGGGTGAAGTCACTGTCAGAAAATGTTACAATCTGCAGTAGTTGTACAGGAATAGTACTTTTAATTTTTTCTGCAAAATTGATTATTACTGTTCAAACAGGAGACACCAGCCAAAGTCCTCAAGTAACTGGAACCAGGGATTCAGCACTGTAAGAGCAGAAGTGCTCTCCAGCATAAGAGACCCAGTAGCAGCTTTTTGTATCAGAGACATTTCTGGAAAATTTATCAAGCAAGCGCACAAAAATTTCCCCCCAAGCCAAGTCAAGCAGAGCTCAGATACTTGGTCACTGCTGATGCCTATACTAGAGGGTAAGGTACTTATTTATCCATGTGTTTAAATACCTATTTCCTTAGAGCTCAGCGTCAGACTTCAGATGGCACTTCAGTTCTTTAGGGAGCACAAAATTACCTGCTGCGTGAGATGACCTGGGGTTGATTTATTGCTGATATTAGCTTTTTGTGAGTTAGATAAGGGGGATAATTGGATATTATTCCACGTTTACCTTTACACCCATTTCCAACAGAGCCATGGCAAACACACCTTGGGAAGCAGGCAGGATGGAGAGACTAGGGATGAATAGGCTGCCCAGCACTTGGATTTCTCATTTCTGCACAATAACAGATGTTCATCTCTTTTCCCATTCCCATCTAATATAAACTACATAATAAGACATGCTTTCTTTTTTTTCCAAACCACTAGCTCAAATTGACAGCTACTGCCACACAAACAGGGAACAAGGGACCTTGTACTTTCTCATACATTGCTCTTATCCAGTTCAAACTATCCAAGAATCTGAGCTCTTCATGGAAGTACCTGCCAAGTGATGTCCACCTGACCCATGCCAGCACACTCGCCTTCTCATGGCACCAGGAACTGATCATACCTACCCAAAGAGTCCCTCATGCTGTTGCTGCTGTTTTGGGAGGGGCGGGAGAGAGAGCTGTTCCTTATCATTCCCCCAAGTGGGAGGGAACAAAGTTGTAACACCTGGAATTAAGTCACAGTCCCCAGCACAAGCAGGACATTGTTTTGCTCTTGCAGCATGAACTATCACTGTATCTGCTGGGCATTAACACAATACTGATCATACTGGAAACAATCAAGGGTCTCAGCTGAAAGAGATGCTGAAAGAGGAATTACATGTTCATTTTCAGGAAAATACTCAAATATATGCCTTGCAAGCAGACTACAGCCCTTGCTAAAATTTTCAGAGCCAGCACCAGGGATAAGATTAATCAGGACTAAGACTGCACTGATGCTGATGGACCAGTTTCACTGTCAACACTGGTGTTTAGAGAGGACCTGCTCCAAACATCCTACCTCCTGTCAGCACAGCTCTTGTGTGTCACATACACCACCACCTGTGCTAGCATGCCACTGTCTGCATCTCATCAAATAATGATCAACTAAGATGAGTAAATCAAGTGCAAATAAAAAGGTGCAAAATGGCCAGGTCTAGAAACTATCTATGCCAGTTTCTCCCACAGAAAAGCATGGGAGCAGGGAGAGGTTAAGCCGTTCTGTGCCTCTGTTTATACAACTGCTTAATAGGAGCTGAGCTCCGTGGAAATCTAATTCATGGCCTATAGTTTAATTTTTCCAATCATTTCCTTTCAGTAAGTAATATCTCCTTTGTAATTTTAATTTAGTCTTTGGGGTTTAGTATTTTACATTAATTTTAGTACTCACTCTATAGAAACAAACTGACATGTCAACAGTTAAGCACATGGGGTTCCAGCTAGAGAGGTTTATAGCTGAGGTTTCTCTAAAACACAGAACCCTGAATAGAGGCAGAGTAAAACCCACATAGGTGAAGTGAGAGAATGCAAAAGATGATGACAGCACAGTTTTGTGATGAGGCCAAACATTACTAACACAAATAGCACTTGCAACTGCAGCAAAAAAGAAACTCCATTTGGCTTTTCTTTTCTTTGGTTTTGTGATATTTGATTCCTTCCTCCTAATAGCAATACAGTTTAAAGCCTTCTAAAAATTCATTTTAACCCCTCTTCCTTCCCAGAATGGCCTAGCAGTGCAGTATAGAAAAGCCCAAAGCTCCTCCAGTAGCCTTACTCTGAAATGGCAGAGTCTCTTCCCAGCGACATGGCTGAACAAACTGGAATATGGAATTGCGGATATCTATTAACCCATTTGTTAGCCAACACCTAGAAGACCATCAAATAAAGTTGTCCAACAGACTGTTATGAGATCTTGCTTTCAGCAGTTTATAAATTTAACAGCATTTTATTATTGCAACTTAATTTTTTACACCAGGTATTCTCCTCACAACAAGCACTACTAAAACAGCCAGTAGGAAGAGGAAAAACTGTTTTATTTTGCTTGAACTGAAATTTTAAGAAGGAGATCCCCTTTGATCACAGTATGAGTTTTTGTCTCTTTTTTGGAACCTCTGCTGTCTAACATGCAAAATCTTTTCTGAGATGTGGACTGTGCCTCCTTCCTGTGAATTCTCTAGAATGCAGTAACAGACAGATTCACATGGCAAGACTTCCTATAGATGGCCAGCAGGTAAAGGAAAGGGATTTTATTAATAAAATCTATATAACTAAGGCTATTCAAAACCTCTATCCTCCACATGAGCTCTGGGTGAAATTGGTGAACAGACGCAGAAGTTACTGGAGGGCAGTTAAAGTGGATATAAAAGGGATAGGCAGACTGTGATCTCAGTAGCTTTACAATCTTCAGCAGAAACTCCAGGCTTATAAAGTCTCTGCCTTCTTTACTTAATTGTAGCTCTTTGTGCGGCGGAAAACTTTGTACAAAAATGGTCTGTGTGACAGAGATGAGGCATGCCCTCAGCCAAAAAATCCACCAGAATATCAGCAAGGTGCCAAAAGTCAACAATTGAAATGAGATAATAGAATTTATGAAGAAAGCTAGGCTGAGGCTAAGTTGTTCTGATGAGATGGGACAGCAGACAGAGATAAATAGGGCTGGCTGAGCAGAGGCCATAGGCATCTAGAAATGCAGGATTGTATATGAAGTCAAATCTTACATGAAGCAAATCTTTGAGCAAGGAAAGAACTACTTTGAATGTCTTGCCTGGTGTTGTAGTTCTTCATACCAGCTAAGAACTTGTTCCATGGCTTTTTTTTTTTTTTTTACACCGGGTATTAATGAAGTGGTTTAATTTTTTAAACCTGATGACACCATGGAGCATAAGATAGTACCAAAAAATCTGTCTGCAGACTTCCATGAAAACCCAGTCTTAGGGAAGGGTGCACTCCTTCAATCCAATTCCCATCTGCTACACTGCAACGGGTTCAGTTTTTTAGCAGACAATAAACCCCAGATATTTACACTGAGATCTGTAAAATACATACAGTCAAATTAGCAGCTATGCAAAAGATGACAGCAGGTTGTATTTTGGACTGAAGTCTAAAGATATATTTGAGCGCACAAAGTCTTCTCTTACTGTAATGGGTTATTTCTTGTTACAGTAGATCTGTTACAGTGTTTCTCACTGTGTTCAGCACAATAAACAACATCTATAGCTGTTCCCTTGGCAGTCTCTGGAGACAAATGGTTTTGATAGTTGGGTTTAAAATGGACAATAATGGATTTTATGGTGCACTGGTAATTGGAAAAAAATGCTTTGGGAACAACTTCTACTCAAAGTTCACCACAGTGAAGTCTTTTAATCCGTCCTTTGAAAAAAAAACCATTGTCAGGCCCAGGTGTGCAGAGTATGACCCACCTCTGAATCACCAATAAAAGCAACATCCAGGGACCACCACTGCAGTGTCCAGCTGGCAAACAGCTGTCCCATCTCCTGTTCCTGGTCACAAGCCTCACTTCTCTTCCCTGCAGGATAATTCAGAACCATCCACCTCTTTCTATCCCTTTTTCTTAAAAAAGTTAGAGAAGGAATCTCTAGAAATGGAGAGAGTGCAAAAAGCGATGACCCAGCTACCATCACCTCTTTCAGCGCTGCTGTTTTTTAAAATTACTTATCATGGGTCAATTTTCATGGCCCTGAGGGTGGAAAACTCCATAATATTCCTACAGCAGAATTTGGTTATAATTTTTTACACTTTCTCAGGTACATAAGACTTTATTTGCTGCTCCTCTAGAAGATGCAAGGGATGCTTACAGTTCTGCATTTTCCTAAAGAGTTGGTGCATAGCCCATTGCCAAAATGAGAACACCACTTCAATCCCAAACACAAAATTGCTGGTATTCCTACACAGCCCCAGAAGCAGTGCCTATGAACACTTTGCTTGGCTTTTCATAGCAACACCATATATATTAGGAATGAACTTCAGGTCAAATAGTCGGGCAATTCACTTGCTAGCTTAGCAGCTTGAGGCTCTGCCTCAGGGCCTTTCACACCAGCAGCTATTAACTACAAAGAAACGTCACCTATGCTGGTCATTACTGTTAATTATGGAATTCCTCTATTCACACGTTCCTGTACTAGAAGTGTTTCCTATCAGACTCCTTCCCCCTCCACTCAGGACCAGGCTGGTGTGATGCCTGACATGCTGTGCTTGTGCTGGCTTACCACACAAGCAGACAAGGGCTGAAGCGAAAAATAGGATGAAGTGCACTTTCCACAAGTAAATGAAAGCTGGAAAGATCCACAGGGTAGCACCAGGCCTTGATGCATACAACTACAAGTGCCACAGTAACATGATATTTGTTTAAATTTTGCAGGCTTCCATTAAACCTGTAAGGCACAAAAGATCATCACCTTCCCTTACTCAAAGACAATTTTGATTCACAGCTTTCAGCTGGAAGATATTAAAGCTCTTCACACTCCTGAGCCATTTCTCCACAGTACTTCTGCAGGAAGGGAACCAAAGTAGCTGCTACTCAGCAACATCTGCATATGCTATAAAGCAAAAATTCCCACTTCCAGCAGGAATTGCTGCAACATGCAACTATCCTTGCAGAAAGTTATCCCTAATTGCCCCTGGAGGATGCACTCACTATCCCTTAGGTATCAGTCAGCAATTTAAATCCAGAGTCCTCATTTCATCAAAACTTGATTTGTCCTGGAATCTGTAGTTTCTTTAGAAAAACATTCAGGAAAGATCTCTCTTAATAAATCCAGTCTAAAAGGTCCCTGGGAGCTTATATGATTGCACACTGTAGCAGATAATTTCTAATAATTTATGTCTATTATGACATATGGATATAACAGCCAAGGAGTTATCCTGAAAACTATCTGAAATGTGAGTTCAGCATGCCTTTCACTTCTTGAAAGTTTTATGTGCTCTGTTACTGTAGGGTTGGATTCAACAGGCTAAATAAAGCTTCCTCTTACTCGTCAAAACTGAAACGTAAAATAACACAGGGGAAATAAGCATTTCTCTTCTACACAGCAGCACATACAAAATTTTTTCACTGAAAAAAATAACTACAGCAGTCAAGCCTCTGGGTCATTATTCTCTCTGTAAAAAGACTAGTTAAAAGTATATGTTAATGTTCCTTGTCAGTTTATCTTCTCTTAGCCTCTTCCAGAGCTTTCATTGTGTTCCCCCTTCTATGTAGTTTTAAAAGATTTCCTTGTTTGACAATTTTGCTGAAGGCAATTATGTTACTTGTTTTCTCCTGAGCTCAATATACAACAGCAGAAGTGGTACACTGTACATATGGTTAAGATCTGTTTTAAAAACACTTGCAGATTGCCATCAAGTCTTGCTGTGTGGTTTGTCATTTGCATTCAGCAGGTTCTGTGAGGAAGCTCTAAAGCTCTGCTATGGGATAGTTCCTTGTTTGAAACTCAGGAGATGAAGTTTCTATTGTTCAGCAGAAGAGGCAGCTATGTATTAAATTGAAACAAGAAAAATATATTTAGAAACCAGCAAGGAAAATACACATCTTGGGATGACAGCACAGCTTCGTGTGCTTCATTAGGGGTTCAGGAGTCAAGACTATTTACCTTTTTTATGAGAAAACAGTTCTTATTTTCAATTTGTAATTACAAAAAAGGGCACAGTAGAAGTCATAAGGAGCTTCATCTCCAGGGTGCGTAACAGTTTGATTCACCTGCCATTAGCAGACTGCAGCACAAATACTGCTGCAGGACTCTGCTGCTTTGGCTAAACCCAGCCACTTTCCACGCTTTGAAGTTATCAAAGTCAACATGCAAGTAAACACAAGCAGAGGAGTTTTTGACGTTTCTGAGCGCTTTCATTGAGCACATCTCTCTTGCATGTGGATTCCCTGGTGTACAGTTGTGGAGTTGAGATCAAATTTCTGTCTTGCTCTTTAGTGGGGCACTGATAAGGTTTGAATCCTTTACTCAACTGCATATTTTCAGAAAGTGTGGTGAAACTCAGCACACTCAGGACTCCGCCTCTCTAAAATTAGGTTGAAATCAGCTAATAAGTTAAAATATTACCAAGGTGGAGTTATAATATGGGATGGATTCACAAAACAGCAATGCTGTGTCTTCAAAATGAGTCACTCTCTCCCTTTGCTGCTGTCCTGCTATCATTTCAGATAGCACTTCAAGAAGGGATTCCCTTTCTCAGCCACCATCTCAAAATACCCCTTCTACTGGGGAAAAAACCATTATGCCTACAAATAAACACATCTCATTTGTACCCTTTCAAGAAAATGTAATGCAGTCAGGACCTTGGCACCAGCCTGGTCCTTAATAATCCCACTGGTGGGAATTTGACACAGGCATCACCACATCACTTGACCCCAACAAAAAACCTGGGTAAATTCAAGTGAATTGAAGGAAGTAAAAGAATCTAAATTTCCTAAATTCTGATAGTTTGAAATGATCACTTTAAGGTCACTTTAGCTTAGTTTTTGTGTTAATTTCTGCTTCTTTTAAACCTTTTCTTTGTCAAACTGGCTTTCCCTATCAAGGGGATTTAAAATTATATGCAAGTCATTTAGGTACACAATATATATTGCCACAGCACAAAAGACATTTGGAAAGCTGAAATTGGATGAACTTTGCAAGAAAAAGCCAGCTTGGGGGAAGTTATTTCTACGTATCACTGCCAAGTTTAAGTAATATAGTAATGACATGGGACTGGACACATAAAACACCATCTGGATAATTAAAATATACACAAAGGTGGTATGCCGACAAGTATCAGCCAAATGTTAACAAAGTAAAATGGTAAAAAAAATTAACCCTTTATGGACACTTTGACGTCAGAGACAGGTGTCACAGAAGAGTAGGGAAGTCAGCCTGTCTAAGAGTCACACCACATGTACCTCTCCTGTGGCCAAATTCATCCTGCAGGTCACACCAACAATTTAGCTGCAATTCTGTAGTGCATTTAATGCTTATGTAACTTAAAGCATAGCCTCTGTGCTTGTAAATCCTTAAATTCACATATAATACGCCTAAGTGCTTTTTTTCACTCCAAGTAAGCGTGCTGCTCTCTCTCTCTCCTCACTTGTAAATCACACTGCATTTTCCTCATGTCTTTACATCACTGTATATGTAGTCTCACATATGTAGTCTCAGTGGAAGCTGGCCTTGCAAATCAAATGGTGCAACCTGGGTCTAACATTACAAAACCAGGAACTGAGTTATTACAGTTGATGAAAAAATTTTGTCAGGTTCTTAATAACTCAGTTCTCCATCCCAGACTGATCAGAAGGTGGCAGTATTTCAAAACATTACTTTTTGGTTTTACCAGAGGGGCATTTATTTTTTAATTGACTACTTGTTAATAATGAATTTTATTATTTCTAACATTTAAAGGTCAAGAGCTGCAACTTCTAGTGGCTGAGGTGCAGTGGAAGCAGTAACATGCATTAGCCTGCAATTTTGAAGAGAATCTGGTGAATCCATTAGTATGGGGGAGATATAGAGGGCTGCATGTTCTTTCTCATTGTTTTTATTTGCTGCAAAATATTTGTTAGATGCTTTTATAGAAACTACCACTTCTATGAAAGATGAGATAAGAATTTCCAAGGTGTCCAAAGCTTATTCTTGTGTCCCAAAGCAGTCCCTAAATTCAACAATGTTGCTGGGAAATATTTTGCCTGATTTGTACCCTGTACCTTCTAGAGATTTATATGAACTATTCCTTTGCACACTTCAAACT
Organism: Acanthiza pusilla; assembly: GCA_036630365.1. NCBI lineage: Eukaryota > Metazoa > Chordata > Aves > Passeriformes > Acanthizidae > Acanthiza > Acanthiza pusilla. The sequence goes on from JAXCHO010000164.1 coordinate 10,695,819, forward strand.
CTCATCCTTTGTTTTAACAACAGTCACACACACTGTGAACTGCTCCTCGTGAAACTAAAAATGTCCTACTCTCTTGTTTGAGCTGCCACTGCTTTGTCTTCTACCCCTGCACAGCAGAAAGGGGATTTAGCAGCCCCCACCCTTTAGCACCTCTCACTTTACATGCACAGGAACATTCACACTCTGCAGAAAGACATTCACTGAACAGCTTCAGAGCAAATCTAACTGTGGCTTGAAGCTCCAAATAATAGCTCTGGATCAGCCAGCTAGTGTATTCAGGAAAGGCACTGCAAACAAGGTGTGAGTCTACAGTCTGGCTTTCCCACGTGCGTGGCCCCACAGTGAAGCTGTCTGATCGCATTAAAAAGGCGGTGAGAGAGAACAGAAAGTCTGCCTTCCCTTGGCAAGTAAATCAGCAAAGGTGCTTATAGAAATAGAAAGGATGTCAGAAGAATCTTTGCCTCCAACATTATTCTTCAATTATATACTTCTGCTCAGTTTTAACATGATTTTGTCCAATAACACGAGAAATATCACTCCAGAGTAAAAGAGGAGGGGGTAGATGTTACACTGTAAAATACAGTTGCTCAGACTAATACACCTCCTTCCTCATCTTTCTATCTGCACAACTACAGGAATTATCCAGAAAAGAGGAAAACATTTTGTTGGTGAATTGTTGAGCCTACTCACTGTGTCAAATCACCTGTGCCAAGATATTTAAGGAAATTAAATACCATAAAAATCACTCATGAGACCAAAACACGGTGAAAATATGCAAGCAAACAAAATAGTTTAACAAGCTGAAATAAGAATTAGGAATACTACAGTATTCCTAAATCAGCCTCAGATTGCCATAGACTTGAGCTAATATTCCCCAGTGTTCATGGAGAAGTCTGTTTGGATTTACAAAAGCTGTTTAAAATAATAGAAACAAAGAATATTCTGAGTTGGAAGGGACCCACAAGGATCATTCAAGTCCAGCTCCTGGTCTGGCACAGGAAAGCCCTAAGAATCCCACCATGCGCCTGAAAGCATTCAATTGCTATGAATGATTACCAGCTTCCCTTGAATAATACCAATCAAAATGACTATATTTAATATTTTGGGCTTACCTGGAAAAATAACTTCAAATACTGGATGTTGGATATAGTTTAAACTTTACTCACACTAAATCAATGCAAACCAGAGATATTTCGTGAATTTACAGCAAGGTAGCTAAAAGGAAGTTTCATCCACCTTTACTTTGATAAGGGAAAATTAGGCAGGGAGTCGTGGAGTTAAAATGCTGAATAATTTACATCCCCAAATAACGAGAGAAGAAAATCAAATTCTGTTTCTATTTCTTCAGAGCAATTAAGACTGCCAGCTGCCTGGGCACAAAAACCCAAGAAAACCCACTATCTCCTGCTAACGTTTTGCTATAGTCACTGCCTGACAATCATTTTTGTCAAAGAGCCACGTTCTGTAAACACTTGTCAGTGGTCTCCGCTGCCTTGCTTTGCTCCTGTGGCGAAGCATGAAGTGAAACAGCGAAGCAGGAGTATTACCACAGTTGCTTTCTCTCCTCTGACAATAGCCAGGCTTCTTTGGAAGGACCTCCGTGTTGGCAGGCTGCTTTTCATTACAACAAGGCAGCCAATTTTGGATATCACATGCAGCTGAAAAATTGTGAGTAAACTGTTATTACTTGCAGTAGGAACTGAAAAGGCTTTGACTTGCAGAAGGGAAGATCATAGGCCAACAAGAAATTCTTTTTTATTTAGGTGGACTGGAGAGAAAATGAGGGTTCATGCCCTTAAATTGCAACAATCCTCTGTTCTGTTATCTTCTTATACAAAAGTGGGAGAGCCAAACACATTTCATTTGTACTCAGAGATGAGAGTTACCCCCTGCTCAGTTATACTGGACAAAGCTCTATTGAATTGTCCGGGACAAAAGCACATGGTTTGTGTTAAGCACAGATTCCCCTTACAATGCCAATCTAGTTTCTCAGGCACAAGTTCTACAAGTACTTAAGCACCACTTTGCTTAGTGTTATAGGGTTTAACTGGTTGAGGAGCTCGACTCTTACTTTTACAGGGAAGTCAGGCAGACAAAAGCCAAAGCCCTGTTTATTTCTGCCATTGCTTAGAGGTATTCTGTATGGCCAAGGGCAGACAGCAGTTCACCAACTCTTTCCATGTGCCAAGTCAGCTGAGTTTGGACCAACAGGAATCCCCAGAGCTCTACACATCTTTAAGAATCCAAATTCTTTAAAATCAGTCTCTAAATGACTAAAGAAAACAAATCTCATGAGGAGTGGTGTGGCACTAAAAGCCAAGTGTGTTTTGAAAAGCCTCTGAGTTTCACAAGCATTCTACTTCACACCCAGGAAGGAGTTAAAGCCCTCCCTGTACAGTAGCTGATGCTAGAGTGAGTTTTTTAGTTTCCAGAGAGGGATGCTTTTACATTGACATGATGCAGATTGGAAGAAAGCAGCCCTACAGTGGCTGTGCCAGGTGAGGCGCTGTCACGCACAGCTTGACTGTGCTGATACTAAATGCTCTGATTCTCCTCCTGAATAACAGTGCTAAGTAAAACAGCAAGGTGAAGTCTCTCATTACACAGGCAAAAGGAGGTAGGAGACGTGAGGCATCTTACAGGGTGGGCTTTCCTATTTGCACCCCTTTCTGTTTTTCTGGATTTCAGTTTTAAAATGGGTTATATTTTGCCTGCAGCAATTTCTTTTAATAACTGCAATTATTCTCTTCCATTGTTCTGACTCTTACAAGCAAATTAGGGAAATTCAAAGGCAATTTTCATGATTGTTTGTTGTCAGGGGCTTATGAATGGCTCTTCTATTTCACTGGGACGTTTCATTAAATAAATAATGAGTGTGGCACAAGAGTCACAAACAGTCAGAGATCAGTTGGTTTTGGGGACAGATGCCACCTGGTGCTTAGGTGAGCATGCAGGAGACACAGCAGGACTCCCTCCAGCTAGATATATTTACAGCTTCCATGCTTAAGAAAGGGCAATTTTGCTCTCCTCACATGCGACTGTGCATCTTTAAAGATTTCATTTAGCACATTTCTCACACCCTACCCAGAAATCCATGAAAAGAGGGGGTAGTGTTGGGAGGTTTCACATCCCCTCTTCTCTCAGTGCTTGCATAGCAGGCAGAGAGAAGTTGCAGGCCACAGCAAAGGGCAACCTGAATAAATAACACCAGGCCTTTGTGACATACTGTGTGGGAAATAACATTCACAATGTGAGCTTACAACAACAGCAAGACTACATTTCTGGAAAAAATCCAAAGTCAAAGCCTCCAAAAAAGACTCAAGCATCCATTTATCCTGCTCAAAATATCATGCAAATATGTCACTAAGTGGCGTTCATCAATGACAGAGGATCAAGAACACATGCCAAATCATTTCATGTTCAATCTGGCTGGAGGAAAGTGAACGTACAAGGCAAACTTTAGCTAATAACTCCCAAATGCTCCCCTATCTCTGAGTTTTTTAGCATAAAAGAGGACTATAATTCCCACTACCATTAGCACACATATTCTCTGTTAGATCACTGTAGAGACAAGCCAGGTATAAAAGACAAGCCTAATGTTTTTAGCCTGGTTTAGTTTTTTAAACCTCTGATCATCTGTAATCAAATCCAGAAAAGTGGGAGAAATCTCAGTCTAAATTACACAAAATTAAATTGGATTCAATACATCCAGCATTGTGCTGGTGGACTGTAGAGGCTCAACAGGATCAGGTATCTTTATAAATGTTCCCAGGGGGCATTCATAATTTGCCATGAGTCAGGCATCTACATGATCCTGAACTTAATTCCAGTTCTTGCTGAATTACTTTTCTACATATTTTTTAATGTTGATGAAGACAGGGAAATGAGAAGTCTCAGCAAAATACCTGTAACCTGGCTAACAATTCACACACAGAATCTTCACTGCTTATCTAATATCATTTGTGCATCACAGATTTTGTGCAACCTGTCTTGGCTACAGACAGAAATCAAACCATACTCCGCCTGAATGACTCAGCAGGGAGAAAGTCAGAGAACATTGCTAAAATATCTATCAAATTCTGTGTTCATAAGGTGCTCTGAAGAGGTCCTGCTTCATAGACACAGCTTGGCAACCCATATAATATAGAGCTTCTTCTCAGACATCTATGCTTATGAGAATTTCTAAAAGCCCAGAGGCAAAAAAATAACTCTGACAGAAGGAAATTAGCAAAACTCTCCTCCATCTTCTTATCCCAAGGCAACTTGAGCCTAGTTATGGAAATATTAATCTATTCTCAGCAGCTCTTCTCACATAAAGACTGTGGACCATAAGCTAAATAATCACTTTTTATAACTTTTACTCCAGTATTCAGAATCTTCTTTACTTGGTGCCTTTACAAGAGGCAACCATGCACAGCTTGGTCTATAAACTTGTTCAGCCTCATGTTCTCCTGAACTCACCAGGACTAAGAAAAATTTGCTTTGCACCCATTGGGAATAAAGGTAGAAGTTCTGCTCAGAAAATAGCTATATATGTGCTCACTCAAAATAGTATGTAGGTTACTGATATCTCTACAAAAACAAAGAACATTTGTACAAAAAGGAAAACTGATCTTGTGATTCTTGAATTTTAGACCACAAAGACCCTACTGCTCACAGAATAGGGAAAAGAGCCTTCTGCACCCTCCCTCTTCTACACAGCCATGCCAAGAGAAAGGTGACTGGTCATCTGGGATCCTTAAACTTTTTGTCACAAAATTTCTAGCCCTGTAATTTGCTTTGAGATGTTTCCCTTTTTCTCTGTGTTATGAAACAAATCAGCAGAAGAAAATAAGAAAGTGAGCTGGTTTTGCATTTATTCAGATTTTTTCCCCCAAAAATCTAAGCCTACACAAAGCAGAAGAGAAAACCCTAGACAAAAACAAATCAGTAAAGCTACCCAGCGACAATTAGACCATTCCATATCTTTGCTTTGTTTTCATGCTCTCTGGTAAACTGGGTGTATAAATTGAAGGGAAGTCATAAAAATAAACAATGCTTTCTAGAGCCATTATTGGAAACACCTAATGACAAACAACTCTATTAGTAAAAAAAACCCCAAGTCTTAATTCTGTAGCCTTCTGGATTCTTATGTTGGTTTTGCTGTTCCTGGTCAATAGAAGCTTAATTTGTGATAATTTTTTAAAAATTACAGTGTTTACTGTAAGGAGTCATAAACAGTGGTAGAACAGATAGAAAAAATAGGGCTGGGGAGCTAAAGAGAAATAATGATTGTAAGCAGCCTGGACATAACCTTCTTTATTCCAAATGTGATTGTTGCCCATTAAGCACGATTTTAAATAGCACATACTTGCCATCCCAATATGTAACGTTTGAACTACTAAAACAATGTCTCCAATACAGAGCTTTATTTAGCAAAGGGTCTGATCCAAAGCCACTTTATGTAAGGAAATTTTCCTGCTGATTGGAAAAAATGAAGCCATGAAACAAGGACAACCACTACAAGTAGACAGAAAACTAAGAGGAGATATAGCAGCAGTAATCATCTACATAAAAGATTGCAGGAAAAAGGACGGGAGCAATCTATTCTCCACTTCCAGGGTAGACAAGATAAAAATAACAGGCTTAAGTTACAAAAAACACCTGAATTTCACAAGGAAAAAAAGACAACAATTTGTTAGCAATGAAGCACTGGATTTTGCCACAAGATGAAGTGGCAAGTGGAAAGCTGCACTTTCCCCACCTTCAGAACAGCTACCAGACAGTTCTGAGGAGCGGCTGAGGCACATCTGGCTCTGCTTGGGTACTGAAAGACCCCAACCTGCCTCACTTCTGGCAATTCTTCCACTATTCCAAATTGAGCAGCTGACTGCAGGATGAGACACCCCAAATCCTTCCATGGTCACCACTACTTCATCCTCCTCTGTTTCACAGGAAAGGTATAGGAGATAACGCATTATTAGCATTACTCTTATCCTGGAGAGTAGGAAGAGGATGATCCTTATGGAAAGCCACTGGAATCTGAGACAAGGGGGGTCCTTGCCACCCCCACAGCTCCCCCACTACACCCCTCGCTGCTTCCGCTGAAGCAGACACACACATTGTAGAAAAAGCTGTGGGCTTAAAATGGACATTTGCCTAATGGTAAATGAAACAGACAGCAACATATTCAACAGTATTCAGGAGATTTAGAGGCCTAATCCTGACTGGAAATGAGGCAGTCACTGCATAATGCCACTTCTGAAAACAGGACTTGAATCTCAGGTGACATAGGAACCCTTACAAATCCTATTGCACATTTATACTAAAATAAGAGCCAATATAATGCCGTTCATAAGGAAATTTTATGCTTCTTTTTACAGTCCTACTTGTCATTTGGGTGCCAAATATATATATTTCATAAAGAGTTGATAAAGAGTTAATATGCATGTTAGTATACAGTAAATCAGTGGTTACAGAGCCCAGCCATTGTGCAGGTTGCTTCCAAGTTTGGCCTGCAGCCATCTATGGCACCTTCAACTGATGAGCTAATAACCTCTGTAATACACACCATCCACTACTTGAGCCACCTATGCTTTCAATCTATCATTTATTACCTTTTCTAAACTACAGATAGACCCTTAATATAAAGAATGACCATTTTATGTTTGCTTGCCTGAATATATACGAGCACTCAGCCATATCATTAAAATAATTTTACTGCTAAGGCATACCTAATATTCCAAACAGATAGAGCAGAATTTAAATTAGGGGGAAAAAAGAGACAGTGATTCCTTACAGAGTGGTTTGGAGATGTGACAGGAAAGAAGAAAATGGATTTGTACAAAATAACAAGTCCATAAAAATGTGAACTTTACTGAAAAGTTTTCTGAGCTTTGACAAACTCTCAGTTTGCTTTTAGTTTTAATTATGATGTTGCGTTATCCTTGCAATTTCTGTGTTCTCCTGACCACGGGAGCAGAAGTATTGAAATACCATCACTAATATACCAGGTATTTTAAAGTCAATGCCAAAGCTTTAAAAAGTCAGGTTTCTATTCCAAAGGAAAGTACATGCTTCCTACAATCCTAAACTGCATTAGATCAAGGAGAACAGGTAATTAAGGCAACTGGGAACAAAAGAGGAAGGAGGAGATTATGTTAAAAATCCTAACCAAATACATGCATGCGCCTTTAATTTTTGCGGTCTCAGGCCTGGAGTTGTGGGATGAGAGAGGGAAGCTTCCTTTGTTTTCTACATAGATATCTCTCATTTCATGATTCCAAAGAGAGGCCCAAATCCGTAACTCAAAGGGAAATAAAAACCATTCAATATCCTTAGTACTTTAAAATGCCTTTCTACAAACATAGTGCATGTTTTTTTGGCTGGGCAAGCTTTGCAAATGGGCACAGAGACATGAGAACTTGGGAGGGTACTACTGCTCAGAGAAACAAAGGACCCTTTTTTCAGTTTTCCTTTGCCTACCTCAACATGAATAGTCCTTCACTGCAGCTGGGATATTGCTCCTTGTTCATGGCACTCTGACAATGCTGTGGTTTTCTCTCAAATTCAGCTTTATGCTAAATGAGCACTGCATTTGTGCCCAGCATTTACAGACAGATTTTTATCTTACCTGAAGGCTGGCCCACGAATTCCTTTTGTTGGGTGGCATGGTGGTGGTGGGCATCCAGCTATCCTCTGGTGGGGAAAGTGAAGCTCTTTCCTTTCACTTCTGGCAGTCTTGGTGGGAAACTCAGTTCTGGCAATTTAGCTTGCCCTCTTCTGTGATCCCCCCGTCGCAGCTGGAGAAGTGCCAAGCCTGAAAAAAAAAGGACAAAAGACATTATTCTGAGAAGGTGAGAGACACAGGAGCTGCCTTGGAAGCCCTTGGTGGGGGCTTGCATGCCAAGAATGAGATTTGACAGTATCTCCCCTTTGCCCTTCAGTTTACCACCTGCTCTGCTCTGCTGGAAGGATTCAATTCTTTTGCAAAACACAAAGCTGTGAAACTTCAGAAATTAAATCCATGCAATGAGATCCTCTTGCCTCCTTTTTCACAAAGCTGTCAAAATAATGATGTATTCATGGTGTTTTACTTGATGTGTGAAATTTCCAGCTCACAGATATGAATCAAAGCATTCTGTGCTATTTATCCTCTCAAAAGGATTTTGAGCCGCTTTCTTTTAATAGATAGAGACTATAATTTTAGAAGGTGAGTGGTGAAACTTCTCTTTACACTTGAATGGACAGCTCAAGGTGATAAGGAAAGTGCTTGGGAATCACAGCAAGCAAAAATGTTTTATGTCCAGTTACACCACAGCCATTCCCCATCTTGTCTGATTTAAGGGAGAAGAATTTGAAGGGGAAGAATGCAGAGGATATGTGCATACAGCCATGCATATCCAGCATTGTTCTCCTCTGGGAGATTCATACTAATTGCAACGTCACAATTCAGAGCAGGGAAGTGGCAAATCCATGCCATTATAGCGTGTCTTTGTCTTAGTCGGATGCGGCACCACAAGCTCAGCCACGATGCCCAGCTTTACTGCAGTGAAGCAGCCACCTCCTTCAAGGCTTTGGGATACCTTTAACTCACAGGCAGATACTAAGCAAAAAATATTTCAGCAGAATCAGTTCAGCCTGGCACGGTTAGTAAAAATCCCTTTCTGTTCCTCACTGACCTTTAAAACACATTGAAAGGTAGTTAATACACTGGTTTGTACGGGAATGTATTTACTGTATCTTAATTTATTTATGCATCGAATGCAGTCAGATTAGAGTGGGAAAGCATCAGGCCATGCATACAAAATGCATGATGAATTGCAAAGTTGGGCCAAAGTTCCCAGCTGGGTAAACTGGCACAGACACTTTGACTTTTTGGACTTGGATGGATTTATAGACAGCTCAAGTCCAGAGTGTATTGCCACAGAGATTAGAATCCATTGGAATGTTTTTCCTTTCGCATTTACTCTTCTCCTTGAGCTCATCACCACTGTCTACAGTATGTGGGACTGTATAATGCTGATGTCATGTAAAAGCATTCCCTAACACTGAGATAAAGATGGACTGAACCAGGTTTTGGGTATGACTCCACTGTGGATTTGTACTAGAGGACTGAACCCCCATCAAACAAATACAAATGTACTCAGAACCCATAGAAATCAATCAAGAAACTTCTTTGTGTTGCAGCAGGTTGAGCTTGTTTTTTTTTTTTTTTTGTTTTTTTTTTAATGTCTTTTACAGAATTTGGACTTACTGAGCTTCCATAATGACTGAAAAGACTACAGTATCAATGATTTTTAAAATACCTGTCGTGACTTTTCCACAAACTACTCATAAATGTAAATATTTTTGCAAATGTGCAATCCTTACCAACAATTTACTTGCTATCCCAGAAAGTTCTTTTAACACAGCTGCAGAAGATGCAATGCTTTTTATTGAGATGTCAAACCTCCTGAACAACCAATTACGTTGATTGAAAATTGGTTGTTTCCTTCACCAATTTCCCACCAATCAGGATAACATCACTGCACATGTTCCTAATCAGGATTCATTCAGGTGGATGCAAAAAGGTTTATGAGGTCTTCTCTTGGACTACTTCGTGCTATTCTTTAGGATAAGAGGCTTGACTTTTAAAAAATAAAATAAAATCAGCTCATAGAGCAAATTATAGATGAGTGATATACTGAGAAAAAAAGTAATTGTACTTAGAGGAACACTTCCCTGAGGATAGAATCTTCTACAAAGCATCTATCTCTTCAGTGTAACCTTTTACAAAACAGTCCTGAAACAGAAAACAAAAAAAAATCTTCACAGGAGTTCTCAGTCACATCACATGCCTTAAGAACTAAATTTCACCTACAGAATTTTACATACAACAGACACATATCCAGTTATTTCTCCCAATTATCTCTGTTGGCTTCATATTAATTTAAACAGGACCTTAACGAATGTCATGAAAATCTTATGTGTTTCCTCCCTGTCTTCAGAGACTTGAGTTTAACAAAAAAACCTAGCATAACATTTAACTTCACACACAAGGGAAACCACTGAAATGGCTGTTCAGCTTCTACCTGAATTTATTGGTGCTCTTTCAAATGCCAGTGCTGACGGCTATTTTTCTTTCATAAAAGATGGGGCAAATATCTTGACATGCTGCTGGAACTGGTAAGCAGCTCCCAGGCATGCCTACGGCAGCAGACCAAGTAAATTCCGTGCCTGTCATCAGACTTTGCAAAAATTGGATGTCATGTGCTGGAGCAAGTTATGGCATCTGCAGGGCATTTTCCTGCTGGAGATTGTGTCTTGCAGCAATGTGACATGAGACACGCTGGGAATTACCCCCGCTCTGCATCTCCCAGGCTTTTCAGTCCCTCCTTTCTGCAGCTCCTACTGCAGACTCTTTTGTATATTCATAAGCACATACGACCTTGAAATTTTTGGATGTTCAGTTCTCCAAGTATTCCCTCTCTACCAAGATTAAAGTCCAGGCACTGAGTTTAGCAGTCTGCCATTTTCTGGTATTATTAACTGCAAAAGACTAAATTCTTTTTCACTTCTTCACCTCTCTTTAAGACTCTCCAAAACCAGCAGTAAACTTTGACAGGACAGGAATTACTGACTCCTTCTTGAAGGGCACTGTACCTAAATGGACATGGAGAAGACTCCTCATAATGAAGATTTCCCCAGTAGAAAGTCTATTTATTTAGCAAACTGTCTATTTTAAAATTTCCACAGGCATGTTTTAATGATGAGCCACTTTGATTAATGCAGTGCATTTTATTATAAGATATTCTCATATTTGATACTAGTTTTGCTCTATACTTTCTGTCTCTAGTCAGGCTGTTGCATGTTGTTTTTTTTTTCTTTTTTCTCAACTTTAATTAACTTGACAATCCTTTTTTTTTTTTTTTTTGGTTATGAAATGTGTCCCTTTCCTGTGAAAGCTGATTAACAAAATACAACTTGAGAAGTTAAAGACATAATCTAAGAAGTAGATCACAGGTATGAAAAGTATCCAGACAAGTACACACGCACTGACAGCAAATTAGAAAAAGATTAAAGATGGTATTTATTATCCCTTGGATGCCAGGTATTATAGTTAAAGAACCGACAGCAGTCCTGGTCTCTGATTATCAATGAGAAGCCAGCTCGTTCTCCTCATTTTAAACATATTTATCAGACCACTCTTTATTCCATGCTGAAAAGCAAGGTATGAATGTATGCATGTGTGGATGTACATCAGTGCTTGCATGTCAACACTAAATCATTTTCAGCATGACAGAAATAATATAGCCACAGAGCCATCCCCTCCTTTGGTTGGCATGACAAATTTTGAAAGGCTGAATTTCAGGGCTTAATAAGAAAAGAGAAACCATGAGAGAGCAGAGGATTAAAACAAAAAAAAAAAAAAAGGGAATGAAAAAACCAACCCTCCAAGCCCAATAATTCTCCCTCTCTGTAGAAACAGCTTTATAATCATGCATTTCCTAACCACGTGAACACCTCCCCAGGAGCAATGAGTACATATGCCTTCTTTTCTTTTTTTCAGCTGGAACAGTTTGAGACTTATATTGAGAACATGACCCTAAAGCTGTCAGCTGACTCCTTCCACCCAGCACAATCCCAAAGCTCTGCAGATTTACAGAGGCTATCACTGCAAGCTTACACTGTTGATTAGCAGGGACAATTTAGGCTGATAATTTTACTTCATTGCATTCATAAGGACTGAGTCATGGGGGTCTTTTCATCTGCTTTTCATTTCTAAGAACCTGAGAAATTTTACCACATTCAGCAACTTAATAGATGATGTGGCTTAGAACTATATTCCACAACAGCAGAGCACCCTGGAGATACACTCACTTGTCATAATATATAAAGCTTCTTCCAAATCCATTGTGCGTGGCTTTACACTGTTCACTGCAGACCTTGAAGGAAGAAGACTCTTTTCTTGTCTCATTGCTCCCATGATGACATTTGAAAGCCAGCAATTGAAATATTGGAAAGGAGTCTCAGAGTTCTGTTATATATTTGTTTTTCTCTAAGAAACAGAGAGGAAAATGGCTTCACAGAAAGTTACTTCAGAGCAGAATTATGAATGATATTTACAGAATACCCTAGGCATTAATATTTGACTTGTACGGGTATGCTTGCTTGGAAAAAAGGTACACATCCCTTGTACAATATTAATCAATACAACATCCCAAGATATGAAGTTGCGGAGTCAGACATCTGTGCAGAAATAGAGAGAAGCTCAGTTACCAACTTCAACTGCAACCAGCATCAGATCCCTAACCGCCTACCCTAACAGATCTTGTGCCTCAGCATCAGGCACTCACATGAGCTTCAAACCATCTGTAAGCAGGTATGCCAGTACTAGGCAACCAGAGTCTGTTTTTAGGTAAAGGAAATTAGTGAAGATTTTTGTCCTGGGCCACTTGAGTTTTCATCAGTCTTGGTTTTTTTGTCAGTCTTGCCATATCACTAGAAAACTCAAAAAGAACATGTTTAAACAGATAGTTTTTTTGGAAGTGAAATGAAAGAAACAGCTCTTTCTCATATGTTTTCACACGTTAAGCACACAAAATGGGGGGTGTTGTCTCTGTCTTTTTTGGTTTTACTATAAATATACAGAAATGAAAATACCCTATCTAGCAGCAGCATGAAACTTTTGAATGCTGTTATTACCACAAGAAACCTCCTTCACTTATGAGTGAATGATATACATAGATTTAACCTTCCTATATGGTAACACAGAAGCTGATTGACATTTTCATTTTATAGCTGTGCAAATTCAACAAGAGAGGCTTAAGGTAGTCTACATATTTTCTAAATGTACTTAACGTGGGCATTTCAAAAATGCAAAATTTCACTTATCTTTAGCATTTCAGAGCGCATCTCGTGTGAATCCCCAGTATTAAAGCCTGCTCCTCTTTCCTCTGTGAATGCAACCATTAACATTATATGACAGTGCTGGTTAGGAACAGACAGGGGAATTAATGTCACTCAGGTGATGTTATCTCCTGAACACTGTTTCACTTTTCAATGCTCAACTTGCAATCTCTGTTTTTTCATGTTTTCATTTCCATTAATAAATGGTGACTTATTTGTAAGTCTGGTATTATAAAGGTATAAACTAAACTCTCCTCCCAACCCAAAAACCAAAGTAAGTGCCAGAATCACTGGGTGTGAACACAGCCATACGTAGTTGTAGAACTTGTAATTTGAAAAACGTCATTCTAAAATATTACAACATGCATAAAGAGTACTTATTTTAAATCCAAAGCTATAAATGTAGTAATTTCTCATGATCTTCATATTTTAATTGTATTCATTCGGGGTTTGTAAAAAATCTGATGTATAATCATCAATGTATACAACACAGAAACTGTACAAACACATATGAACACAATATCCACGAACACACAGAAATTCCCCCTCTCCTATTTTCCTTCTCTTGTAGGTATTTTCAGAGAGAGCATTGGTGTATGTGTGCAGTGTGTATGACATGGTGACATTTGCTTCTAACAGCATGAGCCTTTTGTTCTCATTTTGCTTACCTGTCACTTCCTCTTAATCATGCAACTGATGCAGTTATAACCTAATACAACTAGAAGGCACTGCCAAATGCTTAATAATTTGCAGACTTCTCTTCCTTCACTGCAATCTTGGAGTGCAAGTGGCACAGAAGAAGCATGCTTGAACTCTCTTGACCTGGACAGCTGCTTGAATAATGGCTCAAAAATTAACACCAACTAAAAAAAAAGTGTTGAAGGAAAACTTTTGGCATGTGTCCTTCTTTGTTCCTTTACAGAATTCAAGTATCTTCTTAAAATTAATATAAATAGAGTACACTGAAATGTAAAGATCAGGAAAAAAAAAAGCGCAAAATGGTATATAAACAAAGATCTTTTGTACAATGCACTCACAGACAAAGAAGACTTATTTGATATTAAGATAATTTTGAGGTTCTGAGTAATGTTCAAACAGGAATAAACACAGGTCAGAGTGGTTACTATATTGCCTTTATCTCTGGAGCATCAAAATATTTCCCAGTTTGATTGAGCCGAGTAATGACACACAAAAAATCCTGCTCTTCTCTGTTATTCCAGCCTTACTTGCACTTAATTCAGCATGGAAAATTAGAAGCAACTCAATTCCTTCTGATTAAAATACACTATAATCAAAGCTGTTCCCCAAAATAATAGTTTGAAATTTTCCAAGTCTGAAATTCCCACACAAGTACCTAATTTTTGTTTTTTCTACATGTAACAAGGATACCAGTAACAAGTTCATAACCTGCTTCCCATCACAAGGAAATGCCACAGAAACTCCTTAGAGTGTTTTCCTGAGAGCACTCTTATACCCCAATCCACTACCTGTGCAATGAGTTTGGATTCAAAACAGGAGGTGCCTCACAGAGGATATGATCCCATGGGAGAATGAAAGTATGGCCAGATGTCTAGAAGCATCAGGACAGGTACAACAGACTACATTTCAAAAGTGTCTACTCATTTATGAATGTTAATAGGCACAGCATTGGATATAAATACAATTTCCTGGTCCCCTAGTCAAAGCTGGATGTCAGGTTTTCTTTTCCCAGGAAGCCAGACCTCTTCAAAGCAGGTAATCAGGCATGTGGGACCATTTTTGCAGACAACAATGGAGGCTGCGGGGTGACTCAAGTACTTGGTAAAATTTCTCTTTCTTTTGTCTACATGTCAGTTTGAGCTTCCAGTAGAAGAATATCAGTGCCCTGTTGAGGCCACATCTGAAACACCTCTTCAGGTATGCCAAATGATGGAGAGCTGGAAGGGACACAGCTAACCCAAAGCAAAAGGTTATAGGTGCCATTGCACCTGTCAGTCATGTCCATACGCAATTGCTGACATCAATCTTCCCTGAAAACTGGCTGCAGAGCCACACAGGCAACATTTCCAGCTGCAGTTGGTACCATCAGCCTTGTCTTGCCTGTTGCAATACCTTTGTGAAGGCAGTGCAACTGCATAAAGCTGACTGCTTATGCCACTTTATCAGCTTTAAAATATGTTCTAGGTAACTAATTACACTAACAGGGAAAGTAAATATATGGAAAATTGATCAGACTTTCACAAAAACTGTGTGTGCCTCCTCCACAGACAAGCCGCCATCAGTGAGTTCGAGGATCAAACACAGCTACTGCCCTTCTGCCACGAACCTTGGCAAAAACGGGAACAAAAGACTTACTTCTAAAGCGACATCTCTTTCTTTTGCTTTCCACTTTTGTTTTATCCTCCTTTGCCATGCTCTCTTTTATGGCCCTTTACTTTTCAATTACTAATCCTGTTCTAAGCAGAACACCAAAACACAAGTCCCACCAGAGAAGACACAAAGCCCAGACTGCAGCAGCAGGGCACGGCAAGGGCAGTGCTGCAGTGCTGGGGACCGGAAGCCATGGGTTCAGACTTGGACCAAAAATGCAATATGCCTCATCCCAGCCAGTGTTGAACCTTCACCTGGCTGGCCCTTTGCATTTTGGACAAATTTTGCTTCTTATGCTGATAGTGGTTATGGGACTCTGAACAAAAGGAAATGAGCAGATATATGGTTTCCCTATTAATAAACCTGACTCTTTCCCTTTTTTTTTCTTGCTATTCTGATGCCAACCGAAAGCAGGCATGGTTATAAATCACAAGGAAATGTGCTATTAATCAAGGAGCAAGGATGTTCTACATGAAGAATGGCCGTTCACAGGTAGAGCAGCCTCTTGTTTTATTTGTAGCTGCTTCTTCATAAAGAGGACAAGTGAAAGGAGAAACTCACGGTGGGTGTGTTCTAAATCTCAGCCCCAGACTTTTCTAGTTTTCTCTCTCTAGCACAGAAATGGAGCATACAGAAGCACTTTTCCCATCACTGATAGATGTCACTGACCAGTAGCTTTTACATCTGATTAAGGGTACAGGCGTACAGTGATTTACGCACCTTTTGCAGGGTCCTATTGACATAAAGGACTCTGGTTCATTCAAAAGCAAAGCAGTAAGCAAAGTAATCTCTGAAAGACAGAATTCTTTTCAACTTTTTAAATGCTCCCTGTTTATGTGTGCGCACTGCATGTGACTTTACATTTAATTGCAAGCACTTTTCTTTTTAAAATATGTTTTTTAAAAAAGCCATTAGTGGTAGTTTAGATCAGAACTTTGAAACTACCAAGGCATTTTAATGACAAAGCCATTCTCTGCAACTTACTTTATATCACTGTCTAAAGTACACCTTCCTATTTTGTTGTCAATTATTTCCTTCTGCTTCTTTGAAGATGAGTAAATGGCTTTGGTGATTTATTCCTGAAGACATTTATAAAACCGGTCCAAGTAATAAACAGCAAAACAGGTATTTTCTGATATCACCAAATGCTTATACTTATGAAAGGCCCAGAAATACATTTTCCATTTTTTAAAATTCAGAAGTATTAAAAATTATGCTATTACTATTACTTCTACTTCATAAAATTATTTCTACAATATCTAATGTTTAGATGTCTGTCCAACAACTGAAAGTTAGACATCTAATTTTTCATTTCTTGATCAAGAAAGCATTTCATACTCAGTTCAGATATATACACATGGATGGGACATTATTTTTCACAGAAATCCTTGCAACTGCTTCTGAAATACACTTTTTGTCTCCTCTCTTGACAAAGAAGCCAGAATATGGTTACATGATAAATTTTCTGGCATTCACCTTTAAATCTTCCTGAGCAAATTCTAATATAGCCATTTGTTATGAGGTAGTTTACTTTGCAAGAAATTTCATATCTAGTTGTATATCTTTCTGAGACTGGCTAAAAAAATCTGAAGCCTCACCCAGATATTTTAAAATAAACTCAGAGATAGTCTATTTCAATAAATATTTGGCCTGTAGTAATTTTTTCTGCAGATTCTCTCCTCCACAGGATGATTATATTCAGAAAGCTGTTGAAATATGAGTGACATTTCAAAGAATCCTTAAAAATATATTAATCTATATTAACTGCATTAAGACAATAAATGGGCTCATGGCAAGTGGCAAATTCACCGTCCTCTACAACAAACAATTACAGGAGTGTGGAGCATATACAGAAAATCACATACCCTACAGCAAAGCAGGATATTAGATTTGCCTGGTTATAAGTAAGCCATCAGCTGGCTTATGGCTACACTATTTATGAGTTATGCTGTCTTTCAAGATACAACTCACATTTTGCTTAATGCCAAATGACACATTCAATTTAAATCAAGATACGGCAGAGAAAGACGCTGTGCCTAATAAGCGACTCAAGTATTTAATTTTTTTTGGGCTTCTTATTCCAAGTGTGGGGAATTTAAAGGCAGTTCAGAATCTTTCATTTTGTACATCTAAGGTTTCTTTACTTAGGGTGCAGGAAAATCACTTCACTGTGAATCTCTCAAGATGAACTATCAGATCTGCAAGCAGCCAAGGGAAGGATTTATTTTTAAAACAGGGATGATTATTGCTGATGTCTGTGCTACAACTGTGGAAAAATATTTAGGGATGTGCTCACTTGTAGCACTCTCATTACCTCTCCATCTGTGCTCCTGGTCCACCAGCATCAAGGCTTGTAACCACCCCATCTAAAGAAGTACACTAGACTGGAGAAAAAAGTATATATATACCAAAAAAAATCAAGACTGCTTTAAGAAGAGGCTCTACAGACACCAACAGCAGAGCTTGGAGGGAATATGGCAGAGGGGTGTTTTGTTAGAGGTCTGTAAGATCAAGAAGATGACCATGAAGCTGCTTTTGTTTGTTGCTTTTCCTATCAGGGATATGGAGACATCCAGGGAAAAGACAACGCAGCAAGTCCAAAAGAAACAAGAGGTACTCCTTCCATACAGCACAATGGGGTATTACACAGGCTGAAAAATAAGTGAATTCAAAAATGGATTAGTTAAATTTGTGGAGCCCAGGTTGTTCAGGTACTAGTAAAAACTTCGGCCTGATTGCAACCCCTGATCTAGGCAGACCCTTCTCTAGAGACTGCCAGAAGTTGGGAAACTATCCAAGGGAGGGGTCATTCACAACACGCTCTGTTTGTTAAATTCCCTCCCTGAGCATCTGCAAGGGGACCTTGCTTTTAGGTTTCCTGTGCTCTGAATGTGCTCCAAGTGGTCTGCTGGGGCTGGGACACTAACTGAGATATGCACCTGTCCTCCTTACACATACCATTAGTGCTTTCCATAACAAAAATATTTCTGAATCTTCTTTAGGGAGGCAACTGGCCCTAATTCCGTGCAAACCGTTCTCACACTGGTGTTTTTAGTCATTAAAGCCAAAAGTCCACTGAAATACACTGCCTATATGAGCCCAAGAGTCAAGAAACGGTCCAGGTGGCCTATTGCTAAAGTCACAGCTGTGCCAAACCAAACCTGAAAGATGCTACAAGAAAAGCATCTCTGGATGAAATTGGTGACATTCAAGTGATCTGATGAAATTACCATAACACTCCCAATGAGCGTCAGCATACAGAAGGAAAAAAAAGTAAGGAATACAAAAGAAAACTTTTTCAATTCCTTTTAGTCGTTGAGGTTTGTCACAATTATACCTTAAATTCAAACTAGACAGTAGGCAGAAATCTTCCCCTTTGAATCAAGACTGAATCAAAAGCCATCCAGTTTTTTTTTTTTAATAATATTGCAAATCTCATTCAAAGTTTTAAGCACCGTGTGCCTATCAACCATCTGTTAGTGTTGGATAGGATGAGTAGGCAAATAAATATTTTAGTACAAATTCAATTACTGGCTCTTTTTACCCAGGCAAAACAAAATCTCTTTATAATACTATGAAATACAGCTAGTTGCAATGGGTAATGAGCAAATACTTGCACTTAAGGGACTGTGGCTCAATTCCATTATTTGCTAGAACAAAGCTCTTGCTACTGTAAAGGAAAGAAACAGACCAAAAAAAGAAAAACAACAACAACAAAAGAAGTCACAGCCAAAACACCCCAAAAATACAGAAAGAAAAAAAATTGCAAAGCAAGAGTGCAAAACTGGTTACAGTCCTAGAGCTGACAGCTTGCCTTAGAAATGAGATTCCAAACATTAACTGGAAGGAATAATACACGATTACAGACATATCAAAAGCTCAATCTGCAGGAAAGGACAGAACAAAGATAATCAAAAATAGTCTGAGAAATGCATTTCCTAAAAGCAACCATGAAATAAGTCCATTGGTAACCTACTCCAATATATCTAGGAGGCACTTAGTGGAGTACATTAGTGACAGAAACACATCCACAAAAGAATATAGGTAAGAAGAGGTCAAACCTTAAATCAGTGCCAGTACATTGACTTTGGAGGAACATCACTGATATTTATCATGATGAGGGCTGACCCAGAAAAGCTCAGTAATAGCCTTCCCAGGAATCCTGACTCCATAAAAATGAAAAAGATCAGGTATTGCCTACAGAAAATGTGTGTTCAGGAACACAGGGCACACACGGAAACCACCCACCCCATCAGCCACATGCAGCGTGCACAGGGAGCAGTGGCTTGGAAGATGTACAAACACAAAACATCCACTCGTGTGCTTGTAACATGTACAGAAGATGCAGCTCACACCCCTGAATTCTGTGTGGAAAGTGACAGTTGCACATATCTCCAGCAGTTTCCAATATCCTCCAGCGTGTGCACCAACAGGCATTTCCACACAGGCTGCATTCACTTTAGGCCTACTCATCTACCACTTGCTTCTTTCTGTTGACTTTTGCAGGTCTTCACACAGGGTACAGACCCCCAAAGAGACAGACATAACAGGAGGAATACTGTCAATGTTTCATATAGGGAAAATGGATGTGACCAGCTGCTTCCACCTCTGTACCCACAATGTCATCCTAGCAGTGTTATTTTCCACCACAACTTGCCTTTTCATGCACCAAAGCAGCTTGAAAGCACAGGCTTGCTAACCTAGCCACTGTTCTCTCAGCTCTTTCTGTACTGCTTCCACGCAGGTCAGAAAGTCTCAGCCACTCACAATTTCATGTAAGCTAGTAGTTACCATATACTTTTTTGTGACGAGAAAACTAAAAAGAAGACAGGATATCCATTACTGAGAGGTGCTCTCACTTGAAAGGCACTCCTCACTCCTGGTAAAACAGATATCGAGCAAATCTTGTGACAAAATTCATCTGTGTCACTTCTCTAATAAAAATACAACAGTTGTGCAGTTCATTTTACAGCACAATTGATAAATCGATTGAAACGTTTCCTGCGAGCTAATAGTGCCAGACACAACTCCTCCAAACTTTTTCAGGGGAAAGTGCTGATGCTACCCTATCTGCTCAAGGAGAGGACCAAACAAGTTTGCCAATAAACCTGAACAACCCAAAGAAAAATCCAGCAGCAGGCAAGATCCTTAAGGAAGCTTTAGCCAAGTTGATGTGCTTGGTGGACCTAGTGGGAATCTGCGCCTAGTCCCTGGCTCTGCTGTAAACTCCCTTTGTGACCTTGGCCAAGCTCCCCCAGCAAGCTGTCTTCTCAGTTGGTAATGAGACACTGAAATAGGAGGCTGAATGTTGGTTGTGACATGATCTTGCTTGCAAAGCAGGGAAGAAGAATGAGAAAATGTTTTCTGCCTGGGGTATCCAAATGTACCATGAACTATCCCTTGCAATGTGCAGCACAGAACACATGTTGAGGCTTTGATGCTGCTCATGGTCCACTGACTGTATTTTAATGCAAACAATAATGAGCAAAAAATATTTTTCAAAGAGTCTTTTTCTGGCTGAGTGTAAGAATTACAAATGCAGTAGACAAACCCTCAGTGTTCTTTAAACATATCTATAATATTACTTTGAAGTAGGAGAGAATGGTTTATTATTTCAAAGTGGTGCAGCCTTAAACACTGGGAAAATATTCCCCATATTTCCCCTCATTCTCTATACAATGGCAACGAATGTCATAAATCTCATTTTAAATCTAGTGGTATGTACACATAAAAAGGGTTACGTTTATTCTGAGCCCACAAAGGATTGCTCTGAATGAATCTCAGGCTAAATATATTTATATGCAGTGATAAAGCCTTATTCTACATTAAAATCACTCTGACAGTTTATGAATTCAAGGTTTCACCAATGTAAATAAAAGAAAGTCCTGTTATTATAAAAATGGAATTGAAAATAGAGCAATGATGGAATAAAACTTTGAGGTAAATTAAAGACTCGATAAAAGTCTTCCATCCTCAATGAAAGGTACAGTGACAGCAGTGAGATCATAAGTCATTTCATGTGGCTACATTTTCTAAGAAACTTTTTAAATTAATTACCCTTTGAGAGTCACAGTCAAGCACACACACATAAGAAAAGATTACATCAAAGAGGAAGGTAACAGGGTGTTGCTTTTCAGTATTGCTGCTCATGGTTTTTCCCGTGTGACTTCTGCTAAACAAAAGAGCCACACTGCTCAGATGTCTTTCAGCTCGGAAAGGTGCTGGTGTGATCCTGACAAGCTCAGCTGACAATGGCAGGCTGCCAAGGATGCTTGGCCAGCAGCACAGCCCATGGTGAGCAGGGCTGTGGGATCTCAGCGGGCTGCCTTTCTCCTTCTCCCTTAGCCTATCCCATAAGCCCTGAAGTGCACAGGATAGAAAATCACACCAAGCCACACTGACACAGAGCCTGAAGCATTGCCAAGCAGCCCCTGCACGCAGCCTCAAGTGCCAGCCCTTCCCAGGCACACTTGTTTTCTGCCCCACATGCCACAGCAATGTATTCCCACTTCCAGTGCTCTGATCCAGCCCCACTCACTCCCGGGGCTCCATCTTCCCTGCGAATGAGTCTTGCCTGATCCATTGCTGGGTCTCCTCAGCTGGCCACCTCAGCTATTCCAGCATACTCAGGTACTTCCCCTCCCTCCCCTTTCCCCCACCAGTCATGTTTCAGCTCTGTTTCTTCACTTCTCTCTGCCCTATCCAGCCTTGTGATCCAGGCTGCTGTTCTAGCCCCTCCTTCAATTGTGACCAATGCATGGTTTTTGGACTCCATCTCTCCTTTCTTTCACTCTCACTAGAAGCCCCCTTCCTACATCCACCTATTGCCACTGGGAAAGCACGAGTCGTCAAGACTCACACAGGACAGAAAAATGATCATAGTTTGGGCTAATCCATATCTGGTCCTTCCCAAAAAACTCCTACCCACACACAGAGGAGTGGTGAAAGGAACTGCCTGCTCCCAAACCTCGTATTTACTTCTCCTGCACTTTGGGAAGAGGAGAAAGTGCATAATAGAAAACAGATTTTATTTGAAAAATAAAAGAGCTAGACTTCAGAGTAAGAGGTAGCCCAGTGACTAAATCATTAATGCTCTGTGGTGCCCTTGTTCAGGTGAATTCCCAAGCTACGATTTGTTTGGCCTAGAGTTTTTTGGCTTTCAACTAGCCTTTAACAATTTATAAAAAATTAAATTATAACAAGAAATAATTACCAGAATAATGAAAATCAGAGTGCTGTAGCTTGGACCAAGATCTCTTAAACCACATGTGCTGGTCCCAATTGAACATAGTTTTTGGAGAGAAAAAGACCTTCCTATTGAAAAAGCCAATGAAACCAACATGTTTCTAAAAAAAAAAAAACAAACCCAGAACTCTCTGTGATACACAGGCCAGAGCTGGCAGGAGAGAGCTGGACTTTCTTTTCTGTTACCTTTATAGCCACTGCATCATCTCCAGGCTGAGGGATTCAGGGAATGCAGCAGAGAATCATAAATGTCTGCGAAAGGACTCTGAAGAGACACACAGAAGAGAAAATAGAGAAAAAGTAGGCAAGAAAAGTGGGTGGGAGAAAGAAGTCAAAAATGAAGACAGAGAGCTGCAAGAACAATGCAAAAGTGGGCAGATAAAGGGAAAGAAGAGAGGAGCAAGACAGAAAATCCATCTTGCCAGAAACAAACATTTCTTATCAGTTATAGGAAAGTGGTACCTCTGCAAAATCCAATTTCAAATGTCAGAAAAGAAGTGATAGAGAAGGAATGAATCACCTACATAAAGGTACAAGTCCTTTAATGATTGAAAATCAACACTAGGAGGTGCAGAGAACACTGAAGGACATGGGGTTTTGAAATGAAGATGGGGATAGCATTAGGAATGGGAAACCTTTCATCACTTGAGGTAAGGTAGTGAGCAGACTGAACAGCTCTGAAGCTCCATTCATACCTCTCCCAGTCATCCATCTGAAGTCTGATTGTCAGTGACACTCACTGGTATTTTTACATGCAAGAAGCAGATTAGTGACCTCAGATTAACACAAAATGAAGTCCCAGACTGCAGATTTAGAAAAGCCAACACCTATTCCTCCTGTTGCTTCAACAGGTACATCTACTTGGCAATGTCAGATTCCAGGGGTTCTGGATTCAGCTCATACCCTGTACTTGGCCTCTGAAAGGAGAAAAACCTCATAATTAGGTTCTAAATCAGGCCCTTAAAAATTGGTACTTAAGGGCTTCCCTAAGGCCTGGATTCCATTTCAATATTTTCCTGTTATTTCTTGTGCACAATAAATTGTAGCTGTATAGAGAGCACACCACTACCTGAAAAGGGCTGAATATTAACAGGGAGAAGAGAAAAAGAGAGATAGTCTAACAATAGTCACTGAAATCCTTTGTTACATATATCCAAGGCAGGGAAGGTGGGCTTTCTCTGCTGAACTCTGTACACACAAGAAAAACAAATATCAGAAAATATCAGCACAGAGAATCAGCAGCATACAGTAACTATACATAGAACCATCAAATAATAAATAGGACCTTAATACACAATTCATCCAATAACAGAGGTTGTGTTTGGGGTTGTTTTTTTATGAAATAAATAATATAAGACTGCAATTTTATGTCTCATACTTGAATCTAGGTGAGAAAAGGAAGGCATATTGAATGGAAATCACCCCTTACAGAACCAATCTGCATGAACATTTTAAGACAGCAGGTAACAATCACTTGGGACACTGCTACACAGCTTCCCAACCAGCTATAAGACCAAAATACAACCATGTAGGAGAGATGAAAAGTTTTACACTCACTGCCTACACTTCAAAACCCATAGCAGCAACAGTTTGCTTCCCCCCTCCCCCACCACTAGTTTTTTTTGGAAGTATAGCAAAACACCAGACAAATCTGCATGTGGCAAAAATCCATGTCACCACAGCATAGATTGCTGAATGGCAGCAAACTGGCCGCCCGCCGTTCAGAATAAATGCATGCACCATCTGCAAGATGCTGGAATATCTCTTCTGGCCTAATTTTTGGAAGATGCCTAAAAAAAGGGACAGCACAACTTGGAACAAACTCTTTGTCCTGTCTGAATGGGATTTTGCCTGCGGGGAAATTCTGTGCTCAGCAACACAAAAAACTTTTGGCTGCTCGACAGACACCAACAAGGCAGTGTTACAAAGATGACAGCCAACTGTGCCCTTTAATTGCTAAGCCATCATGTAACACACTTCCTCTCTGTTATTTAAAGCATACACAAAACACAAGTAACACAGAGCTTTTCAAGATACTGATGAAATAGCATTTGCTCCTTTCAAAGCTTCTTTGACAAGACAGGAATACTTCATGATGGGAAGGCTGTCACTATGGGATCATGGCTTTCCAGAAGTGTAAAACTCCCATTTCTGAAACTGTAGACCTGTCACATACCAGACTTGAAATTTCATGGCATTTCATGGATTGGATTTTTTCTTTGTTTCAAGGAACAGAGTTGTTTTTCTTCCTTTTCTGAATACAACCTAAGATTTTTTAAAAATTATGCTTTTCACTTAAGACCTGATGTTCTGACTATTTTGAGTTTTAATGAAAAAAGCAGATGTTTTTCTGCCAAGCTGACAGGGGTTCATTATTCTCAGGGCTTTTAACTAGAAAGAAAAAAACTACTAAAACAAAACAAACAATGATTTAAGTTACCTAAATATATAAAATGTTAGAATGAGCTTTTAAAAGTTGTCAGTATCTCCTTGGGTAAGACTGGAATAATCAGGGAATTTAAACTGTGAATTGTCACTGATTTGGATTAATGTCTCCTATTCAAAATGACCACAGTTCTTGCAATTTACTTGCAATGGGACTAAAACTCTGCAGTGGCACTGGACCAATTCACATCAGCGAGAATGCTCACTCTTACTGTGGGTATAAGCAGCAACCATTCATAAACTAGTGGAAGTGCCCACATTTGAAATGAGACAGAAGGCAGGGTTGCTCTCAGGAAACACAGCCCCATCTAATACATTTGATGTCCTATTTTTCAGTCTCCAAGCTTGCAAGCGACAGGAGCCATAAAAATGAGTGACAGATTACAAAAAGGGAATGTGGGCTTTACTGCATGTTACGACACAATAAACGGGTTATTTTTAAAGGTGTAGTTCTAATATTAACTAAATAAACTTATTTAAAAACACTTCCCAGCACTGTCAATAGCTCAATCTTCAGTATACACCCACCTTCCTGATACCTCCAGGACACAGGATTGCTAGCGGTTTACCAAAGCATCACCTGGGTGAGGAATGCTTTATGCTTCTGTCAAAACTCTGTTTCACAAATAGCTTCCCATGTGAAGATTAATAGGTCGGGTGAGCCAAAGGAAGCACTGGCAGAGGAATTCCCTTCAAGGGATACCAAAATAGAACATGTGCATATACCTTCTAATACATGTCCTTCCTGCAGAACTCCAATAAGAGCTCCAGAGAAAATTACTCGAACAAAAGTCAATGAAGGTCTCAGTGATTTTGCCTTGATACAGGGCCCTGCACATCACAGGTGAGGGAACAAGTCCTGCCCTGGTTCAGCCACAGTAGCAGAAGTTTCCACTAACATAAAAGCAAGTGAATCGCATCAAAGTTAGTGAGGTGTTCGGTGGAGAAACCACCTTGTTGTAGCAAGAGAATGAAGTCCTATGAACTTCTTCACCCTGATACTGCCTATAGCCCAAGATATTAGTTCTCTAAAGGTGCCT
This sequence comes from Acanthiza pusilla, assembly GCA_036630365.1. Classification (NCBI taxonomy): domain Eukaryota; kingdom Metazoa; phylum Chordata; class Aves; order Passeriformes; family Acanthizidae; genus Acanthiza; species Acanthiza pusilla. Next base: position 10,721,768 of record JAXCHO010000164.1, read on the forward strand.
TGAACTTCTTACAAAGTCAAAGAAACTTGGCCCAAGAGCTACTGCTGCTGCTACTTTGCCAATAACAATAACTATTTTCTAGTATGAGTGCAGTCCTGCAGTTCAGGTTTCCAAATCCCCCAATCAGCGAGTTGCTAAACAATACGATAATCCCCTGAGAGTGCCTGCAGGAACCGATATTTGAACACTTTGAAGCAGAAAATTTCTCTTTATCCACTTTCTAAAGCTTTCTGATTAAAAAAAAAAAAAAAAAAGGTCTGGCAATCAGTGACTGAGGAAAGCATTTTGCCTCTGGCTAATCCAGTTTAGAAAAAAGATGGTTGCTTTGCGATCCCAACTTCTTCCATGGATTTGTTACACTAGCATTTATTTTCTTCCATTTTGGCAGAGTGCAACTCTAGAATTATTCTTCAGGCTACTGATAAAGTTAACTTCTCCCTCTTCTCATTGACTGATCACTGTAGCAAATGGCTCCCTAATCATTTTAAAGACACCCCTTGTCATAGCAAATGCTGTCATAAAGAATTGTCCCAGGATTTTTTCCTACTGGGAAGTGAAATTATAACCTAGAGGGATGATTAAATCTTCTCTCTTCCTAGATAGCTTAAGGTAATACCATAAAGACATACCCTAAGCTAGACATCTGTTCAACCTTTCAGAGTAACTAAAGCAGCGCTTATTTTACTTAACAGTTCCAGAAAAGTAACGTATTTCTCTTAGAATTTCTGTGGATTTCTTGTTTTCATCACAATATTTGTCTGAGATTATTCCAGGGTGCCACAAGAACAGGACTGAGCACACAGAATTGCTGGGGATCAATTAAGAAGCTGTAACACAGGACAGAATGACTGAGGTAGATTTAGCTTTTGTATAAATTAGTTGGCCTAGGTTCCTTCAGCAGGGACTGGAGACATAGGCACCTCATCCAGTCCTACCTTAGGATGAACTTCTGTCTGAAAGAGTCTTTCTCTGTTTTTCTCTTTTTTTGGCCCACAGAGGGCACATGGGGTTAGACAATGCACACACCTCATAGAACTTATCTTAAACTAGATAGATCTTAATTTTAAAACCCAGCTAGATTGTAGAGCCCATGATTGGCTTAGCCAAGAAACAGCATTCCCAAGAGATGGAAGCAGAGATGAGCAGCATGAACCAGAGCAGCAAGGGCCCTTTGTATTCATTAAAAGGCTGTGTATGTTTCAAAAACAGCAATGGAACTTCAAAAATAATTTCTTTCAGTGGGCTCCTTTCTGAAGGGGGGTATTAAGAGAACATCAGCTGGAACTGGACTTCAGTACTTCTACCTGCTGCTGTTTTAGTCTTCAGCCTATAAGGGGCTTGGTTTCAGAATCAAAATTGCAAATGTTTCTATTCCTACATACAGAGCAACTTTAAAGTAGAATAAGCATTTTCTAATAACAATTTACAGACAGTATTCAATGTGAATGTCAGGGACACTCTAAATGTCAGGGAGCAAAAATATAACAAACTCATCTTTACAGGGAGAGAAGGGAATGGAGAGACAAGATGAAAATCTGACTCAGTTGGAATGGCACAGATATTGTTCAGAAAATGTCAACTACTTTTATCAGGATATATTAAATATGTAGACTTTCTACTCATTCAGGGATTGGTGGTTTTAGAGAGAGGAATTGGGTTTGCTTCCCTCAAATTAGGAGTTTTCTTCATTTTGGATTAGACAAAAACTGAAAGAGTTTGCAGTTTTTGAAAACTGGAAACCCAAAAGGGTTGCAAGAAAGCATTTCCATAGGTTGATGGTTTTCCACTAAGACATCTGTTTGGGGGTGGGGAAGCCACTAAAACACCATCGTCAGAAATGTGCTGAGCAACTTCATGGGGGTAGAATTTGTAGCAAAGTAAGACTTCTATCCTTAGTGAGAATAAAAACTCAAAAGAAACAATACTGAAAGACCTTGGATGGACAACAGCAAGAGCCTAGATAGAGAAATAACAGTGGGTTTGCAGGTCAAAATATTGGCATGAATTTCTCATGTGCTTCTCAGTGACACATCTGGGAGACAAAGTTAGAATGTGTTAATAAGGGTTTATAACTGACACCTGGGAGAAGGCATTCTACTGCCACAAATCTGTGCAGGCTTTTAGATACAGACTGGGAGAGAGTCTTCTTATCTATAAAAATACTTCAGCCTTTTATTCAGGAAAAGTAAACACCAAATACTACCCATAAATCCCCAGATATTTAAATAAGAAGGAAAGATTTTAGTTGGGGGTGGGGGGTAGGGAGACAGTTAAAGAAGAAACAGAAAGAAAAATCAAGTTTGGTTTTCAGTTTGGTGAGTTTTGTTGCAATAATTCCAAAGCCTCCTGATGTGGGCTGTATCAAAACATAGGATTTTAGCAGCAAATTTCCTACCAACTGAAGTGTCATCAAAGATAAGCACCATTTCAGAAATAAAGTCCACATTAACAAAACAGTAAGGAAAGATTATGAAACCAGAGGTTATGAACATGAGTGATGGGGGAAACTATTTTTTGAACTCTCAAAAGGAAGCAATGAGGAAAAGCTCTCCAATGAAATTGAGACAACCAAGGTAAAAACTAAGTTCTGTGAAAAACATATTAATAGTGAGCTAAGACACCACTGTTTTCTCCAGCTTGATAGCCCCAGATGAACAGGTCTTGGCAATTTCCCAAAGTCCATATTGAGAACATGATCTGCTAGCAACCAGCAGGCTCAACTACACCTTTTAACCTATTAAGAACTGCTGCAAGACCTCCAGTTAAGCTGTGGATGATCCATCACGTGGTGCATGTAACACTGCAAAGAAAAGGACTTAAGAAGCACTATGGAGAGAACAATCCTATACTAGAGGGGTGAAGGATGGGGCAGTCAATAAATCCTTTACGTCTGTAGCTTCTGTAATTAAGCAGAACACATTGCTCATTCTTATGATTCAAACATAATCCTGCTGTTGTCTTGACTGTACAGGATTTGCAGATTCTAACTGTTTTAATGACAATGCACCAAAGAAAGCTTTTTTCTTTGCTTTCACAGACAAATCCAGAATCCACATCAGGAGGGAAAGAATCCAGTGGTGTGTGAGGGATTTTGGCCTTATAATTATCTTTCCAATTCTAGCATATTCCTTTATTTGAGTTTTAGTGAAACAGCTTTAAAGCCAGAGCTAATATGGAGGGGACAGAAGAAAAGAAAAGAACACACCACATTTTGTGCTGCAAAGAGAGATGCAGGAAATTATCTAATACCATGCAGCTTCACTAACTCCAATATTCACTTGCAGAGATGCATGCATCTGTTAGAAAGTAGGGACAAAACCAGAGAATGGCAATAGTCTGCCCTTTGCTAATGAGCATTCACTAGTGCAAGCCTTTGCTAATAGATGTCTGTAGTATCCAAGCAAAGCCTTGAAAAGATACTTACCATCACATTAATGGCTCTCCTGTACTCATTTTGTCTAACTTTTCAAGACCTGAATGAGTTATGTCCTTTCTTCTTCTCCCTAACTTTCAAATGAGCCAAGTAAGCCTGGGCCTTTATTGTTTTGAGGATTTCAATAGTTAGGTTTCCTAAGTCACATAGCTCTGGGATTCCCACAGCAGCAGCTTCCACAGAAGTCTGTGCAGCTCAGTGAACTGTTGCATACTCTAAATCATTGTAGCATCATTGACTGGGGATAGAGAGGAAGAAAATGCCTTAGTCATGCTGAAGCATGGGAAATGCCAGAAACAGAGTGTGTGTGTGTGTGTGTGTGTGTGTGTGTGTGATTGACCAAGAGGTGGTAAACACCAATGTGCTTTGACACCTTCTGTTGATTCCTGCAGATCTCTCTCTCTACACATACAGAAATTGTAAGATCTGTTTCCTGGCAATTCCACCTATAGGATAGCTTGTCTTTGATAGCACCCACAATCCATGGTCAGAAGAGCAAATTGTCTTCACGCTTGTGTATACTCTAGTGGAAGTGTAGAAATAAGGATTTTCCCCTTATATTTTTTCCTTCTTGCTATGCCACAGAGATGGAAAATCTTCTCCTTAGTGAGAACCAAGAGTTCCCTCTGACACCTTTGGCCAACCACATTTTAATGCCTCTGATAGTATAGTCCTGTTACAGCTTAGAAAACTAAATGATTATAGGCCATGGATGTCAGGCTACTCCTGGGCCATGAACCTGGAATTCTCCATCCCTGATGATTGGTAAGGCAGCTGAGGACTTGCTGTAATGGAAAACACTGTTTTGCTTCTAAAAAGCGTCAATAGAAAATGAAAGATTTGATACCTTTGAGAACAGAGAATTCTCCACCTGCCTCTGCCAAGAAATTTGCTCCCTGAGGTTCAGTTGTTTAGCAGCAGCACAAACATCTTAAGTAAAATGTATGGCATTATCTTCTGTTTTGAAAGTTGGCTTAATCTGATCAATAAACTATCACAGTTATGATTCAGAGAAAAAAAAATTCTTGAGGCAATATCACAAAGTGATAGGCTCTTTTGAGATCTTATCCCAGATTCTCCGTGACTCCATGTAAATGCAGGCTGAAGGCAAATACTGATACCAGTAAAAATGCTCTAGACAGTGATCCTTCCACTTAAAAAGTAAATGTTAAGAGTTTCTGCTTAGAGAGGGCTGAAGCGCTTAAGTCTTATTAGGGAGCCTCCACTTAAGGTTACTTGGCTTGTGAAAGCTGTAAGTGGTTTTGGAAGCACCAAAGAAGCAGCAAACAGGAAGGAGAGATGTGCCCCTGTTGTGATGGCTGTGCGAGGCACAAATTGTTACTACACCAGGAAGGGCTTCCCTTGGGAGTGTCAGTGCTCTCCAGCTTAAGAGGGGCAGGGCTTTTGCTGCACTTCCACCATGAGCCAGCACCCAGAAATACTTCCTGCAAAGACTGCTGAAACAACATTTGGGAGGCTCTGGAAAAACGCACAGAGTTGAGAAAACTCCTGTTTCTTGAGCAGAGATAGTACTAGAAGAAAAAAGGATCTTGTGGGTTTTTTTTTCCAGTGGTTACGCAGAAAAGCCCCACGTCCTCTGAGCCTCATTTGTCTGCTCCTCAGTGCAGAATAAACTGCGCACTCTTCTCACAACACCACTGCATGAACTCGTGCCATCTTCTCAAGACATCAAGGCAATTTATGTGCTGAACCCCAAGCTGCAGCCTAAATTTGATTTTCCTTGTCTTGTGCCAGCTGCTGATTCCACGTCTCCACAGCCACACAAGGTACTCTCACCCGAGGCTTTTCCTGCTGCAGCATCACCAACAGCTATAGAGCACAGAGGACTCTCCAGTACTCCCACCCAGAACTGCTTTTACCCATTTCCTCCCTCCCAACTCAAGAACTCTCATCTGAAGACAGGAGATTGCAAACTCTCCGTACCAACAAAACTCTTTTTGTGTGTTGGTACGGCACCTACCACCTCAGATCTCAGCTGGTATTCTTTCATTATAACTACTACTCAAAGTTTGGCTGATGGACTGCAGAAAACTGAAAGCTACTTTCTCTTCACCTGAAAATATCCTAAATCCCATGCAAATGAGGGACAGATATATTTGTTTATCTACACAAGCAAGGACTTTAAATTCAAAGAAAGTGACAGTAATTCAGATAATGCACAACCACCATGCAAAATTATGTGTTGAGTTACTGCCATTACTCTTTCACTAATCTGCAATACACAGAAACTGTGAATTTAATGAGCTTCATAATTATTTTGTTCTCAAAATTCCTTCCTTTTTGGTAATGACATTATTTCAAATGATATTTTTACACTATGTCCCTAGTCAATCATGTCAATTCTCTGAAAGATGTACCTCTAGTGAAATACTAAAATCCAGAGAGAGGAGGAGAAGTTGATTTATCTCAAGGACTTTGCACCTTAAATAGTCAGTAAAATATTAAACATCCCTATCAATAACAAGTGGACTGTATTATAAGCTTCATCATAACTGGAGTTCTTAGGAACAAATTGACATCTTCCTGAAAAGGTGTCAAGAATTTCATTTAATCCTTTTTATAGTGGTGGCCATTAATCTATCTTAATGTTTATTGGAGGGAAAATAATTGTCTTTTCTTTTTGGCAATGGTATTTCATTATAGGCACTGGGATAAATAACTACAATTCAAAGCAAAATAAGAGAAAAATGTCCCTGTATTTTTTCCCCCTGGTTTCTTTTCTTCTTCTTGTTTAATTTCATGATGAAAAAAATTATAATTAAATTAAGCTTGATTCTTATTTAAATGCGCATCTTAAAGTGAAAGCAGAGAAATTACTTTCTTTTTCAAAGTTGTTATATCCCAATTGATCTTCCACACATTGGCATTATTATCTGATTGTGAAGATATATGCATTTATCAAAAGCTAGAGCCATCTGTCTCAATTCTATGTAATTTCATTACATATTCATCATTTATCTAGTCTGAGTATGTGACATGAGACCCTACTGACTAGCAATTCTATACTTATTATCATTTCATACTGTGTTTGGACGGACACAAGGCTGTCGACTTCCATTAATCTACTTTTGATGTAAAAATCATCATCTTGGGATAAGCCTCAGAGCTCCTGCATAATCAGGCCACACTGCTGCGTAAATGTAGAGGCACTAACATTTTTACAAAAAAAGCCTGCAGCATTTATTCCTGCTTGTCTTTCACAACATGCAGATGTCACCCTGCAGATGCATCGGGGGAATGGAAGTATAAATCCCAGTAGAATGGCACACCTGGGTGTGCCGACACTGCCCAAAGGTTACTGCCCCTCTGCCAAGCAGGACTCTCCTGAATTTGGAGGTGGGCAGAAGTTAATGGATACAAGGAGAGATTTTCTAACTTCAGTCACAGTTGCCTGTAGGTCCAGCATTATTAGAGAATAAGGGCTGAATTAACCTACTGCAAACCTAAAGGTGTTTAACCTCAGCCTACCATGGTAACTTCAAACTGCTTGGTCATTTTGGAATGGACTTTGCAGAGCCTCTTGTCTGTGCAATAATATTCTGGAAGCTTGACAACATAACCAGCCAACTTCTCAACCTTTTTAGCCATATAATACACCCATTCCTTTTGCTCCATGCGTCCTTCAAAGGGAAGGCACGCTTGGGGGACACATGATGGGAGCCAGGTTCTCCCTGGGCAAAAGCAGCTGGCACCAGCTGATAGCCTCGATGCCACGTGCTTCCCTGCTCATCTACTACACCGAAACAAAGATGGCAGAGATAACAAAGGCAGTTCATAATTCATGTGGACCTGAATTTGGATTTGGAAAATTAAGTAAAATGATGGTAACCACTGGGCAGGCAATTATTTGTCTACTCCGCATGAATTAACTTTGACTGTACCCAATTCCAGGTTGCCATCTATTTCTGTGAATGTTGTAGTGAGCAAACTGCCAGGCAAGAGTATGTGCTTAAACATACAGCTATTGCAGAATACTTAACTGGAATTTGGTTTTGTGAATGTGAATATTCTCTGGAAATCCCATTTTAGAAAGAATCAGGCTCATCCTATCAGGAAGCACAAAGATAGGCTATGATTTGTCTGTCAAAAGGATATATATCAAAACATATCTCAAACCGCACATTAGGCTCACTTGAAATTTATGAAGCATCCACAGGGATGGTAAGAGACAAGATTTTATTCCCAATGGCTAACTATCAGCTCTGCTGCTTCTCAGAAATTGGTTTTCATTGCTGTTTTCCCATCAGTTAAATGGGGATGAGAGCACTCACCTTCATCTGCAAATTGCTCTGATCTCTACCAGACAAAAAAGTTCTGTATCACAAATCAAACAGCAGTAACAGCCAGCTCAGTTACACTAGTGACAAAGACTGATTAACTCACGAGCAGGAAAAAAGGGCTGCAGTTGACAAATACACCTTGTCACTAACCAGAGGTCTGCTTGAACAGTTCAGTGCACTGAGAAGGAGCCTGAACTCCCAGGACAGCTGTTGAACCCACTGGCCAAATACTCACGCTGAGTGCAGAGATTTGCACAGGGAAAGAGAGTGCACAAGTTCACATGTGGTAAACTCACATCCCAGTTGATGAAGCCTCAACACTTGCATGCACACAGACCTCATGCTGCCAGCTTCTTACCCAAGGAATCAGAACATTTTCAGTTGAAAGGGACCCAGCAGGATCATCCAAGTCAAACTCCTGGCCCTGCACATATCAGCCCCAAAAAACACACTATGTGTCTTAGGGCATTACCCAAGTACTTGAACTCTGACAGGCTGGTGCTGTTCCAGTGCCCAGCCACCCTCCAGGTGAAGAACCTTCTCCTAATATCCAATCTAGACCTCCCCTGACACAACTTCAAGCCATTTCCTCAGGTCCTGTCACAGGTCACCAGAGAAATCAGTCCTCCTCTGCTTCCCTGACTTCCAAGGCAGCACAACACATTTTAATATGTGGAAACCATGACCAGGAAAATCTAAGTGATGCTGAAAACAGTGATGGAGCCTGCTCTCAAACCACAATGCGGGAAGTCACATTTCAGCCCTCCGAAGTCATTAGGTCAGCAGTGAAAGCAAAATCCCATCAATATTTATACTAGATGGATCCAAAAACTAGGACTTGAGTCCCATGGAGAAGCATTACCTGATCAGGCACAAGCTGTTTGCATGTGATCTGACTAGATAAGAATGAGTATGAGGTGTCTGATCCCCGAGCTCAGTCAGAGCAGACAGTGCTACAGGGTGAAAACCAGCACCATGCCCAAAGCAAACAGATTATTCCTGTGGAAAGCAATGCAGGGCTGTGTACAGGTCTCAGGATCTGAGCCTGCTGTTACATGTGGACATGGGAAGGGGCTCAGGGCTCTCTAGATTTGTAGCGGCACTGCCAAGAGAGCTCAGCCTTGCATTCAGCTCTGGCAGCAGAGCAGACAATGCTAGCTTGGGGCTCCTCAGCACCACAGTGCCTTGTGCAGCCTACAAATGCTGTAAATCACTTGGATGCCTTGGATGGATAAGAGTTTTCTCACCCACAATCTTTCTAAAACCAACTTCCTGACCACTGGAAGCCATTAAACACTCCATTACATCTCAAATTAACTGTAACACTGCGTTCAAATGTTAGTTTGGATAACTTAAGTACTTTTCCTTTCCTTACTGTGTAGGGAAATTGTTCTTTACTCTGTTTTCTCAGTCTGATGCAGGTCCACTGAATAGTCCTATTCTTCCAAATAATGGTTGCCTTTACCTCAGCTCTTTAGGTAAATTTTCATGACGGAGCAATTTCTCTTCTGCTCAGAAGGGGACTCGCTATCTTTGCAAAGTACTTCACAGTTCTGACTGTGAATAAAGCATATTCTAACATTTAAATTATTTAACTCCATGATCTGGTTCACTTCAGTTTATCCCACTTGTGCCTGTGAATACACACTGCATATAAAATATCCTTCCTATACCAAAGTCAGAGATTCTGCCAATGAACCTTTCTGTAACTGTGAGGTTTTGTCACATGTCGGTCAGAAGCAGGAAGGGAACACATGCCAAGCACCATCAGAAAGTTGGTGATTTGTAAGTGTAACTGCTACTTCTCATCTTCGATTTAATTGCAACCCAAAGATTTCTCTTTTCCTTTTGCCAAGCGTTCCTGTTAGTTCTGATAATTATAGTGAATACTTCCTAAAAATTAAGCCACCTACACAAATCTGTCCCCAAAATAAGTGCTGGAAGCAAATTATAACATCTCCCTGTCACTTCATGGGTATCTGTATCGTCACTAGATTTATGTTCTAATGCTACATTATTACCTATTACCATAGTTGTTAAAACCTTACTTTTCATGCTAATGAAAATGATGAAAGACAGGGGGTTTGACATAAATACTGTAATAAGAACCATATTAATGTGACAGACGATTGCTCCTCTGTGACAGACTATGAAATCCTGTGCAAGAGTTACAGAAGGTTCATTTACATGTCTGCTCATCTATCTCTCCCTACAGGGAAGCAAGGGACTCGTGCTCAACACTGGAACAGAATGAGAATCAGAAGATGGCAAAAAGGCACAAATGGTCATCCTGAAAAGAAATGCATCCCAAAGCATACTTTTCCTTTCTTAGGTGACCAAAAGCACAAAATATAAATTACAGGACCTAAAGTCAGACACCTAAGACCTCTTTTCAGGCATCTAATTACACACCTCCAGGTAAAACGTCCAAAAGGTAGGACAGAAGCAACACTACCAACAAAATGGGATTTGTGCTCCTAATTCTGTTTTGAATTTACAGCATTTTTCTTTCACTAATTTGACACAAGTGCTTCTATCTCCCAGTCATGCTACCACCCCAATTCTTTCCACAGCTTCCCTAGTAATTTTCACAGGTTGCATGTGTGCTCTGCTTCTGAGGAATGCGTCCTTACCATCCTTGGAGAGAAATGGGTTGCAGGCAGAAAGGCAGCCAAGACAGCCTTAGATTCGCAAGCACAGATGATCAGAAGAAGGGCACTGAAAGGCAAAGCGCAACCACCCACTGGCCATGTGCCTCTTGGAGCACTCAGTTCAGTCATAGAAGATACACAAAATCATCATGTCATACACCAATAGCTTGCTTTTTGCCAATCACACTCATTTTTTGTCAGTTGTGGCCCCACTGATTTCAGCCCAACCACTGACTTGGATTAGAAGACTGTAGTTTTACTCCACTTCACAGTGCTCTGTGATCTGCTAATGTCAGTAACTGTGGCAATGGTGTTAAATGCACACTACTGCATCATGAGACAACAGTTTCTCCCTACATGTTCAAAAAAACCAAAACCAAAAAACCTCCACAAAAATCCAACACCACATAAATTAAGGACAATAATAAATCCAGGTTTGTTTCTATTTGCTTTCCACTAGTGAAACATTTTACTTACAGAAACATTTATTTTCTTTTTAGAGCCTCTCTCCTTGCAAACGGAAAGAAAATAGCAATCACATAGATAATTTATTATTAAAACTCTCATTTACTGATAACATGCAGACGAAGATTGCTTTTCCCATTTTTAACAAAGTAAACATGGTATCTGTTAGAGGGACTCTCTGAAGGCTCCTTGTCTTTTTACATCTTTGCTGTCTCTCTATCCCCTCTTGCTTAATTTCGATTACCTTTCTCCAAACTTGGCCATATTAGCATACTTTTCAACACTTCAAATATTACTGTGTTTGTTCTTTGGCCCTCCTTGTGCAAGTGGCTAGGACTGATTTCTAATTCATCTTGGAAGGTGAATTTACTATTTTTCTCAGTGAGGAAAGTAACTAGAAAAAGAAAAAAAAGAAAAAGGTTTTCTTTCATCTGTTTCTTATCCTTGAGAAAACGAATGAAGTGAAATTTCTAAGACTGATTGTGGCATCACCTTTCACTCTACAGTTTAGCACATTTTGCTTTAGCAGCAGTTCAGAAGATCACTATCCTACATCTGATGCCTTCTGCTCACTACAAATGTCTCTAGTACAGCAAGAAGTTAAAAACATTAAAATATTACAGCACACAGGAACCCCCAGACCCCATAAAATCCGCACTAGTGTGCTTAAGCTGAAACAGCATCACAGAAAATTCCCACATGCTCATTTTCTGTAAATATGTGGGAATTTAACCTGATCAGTTAAAGCTGAGGTTTAAGCTTTGCTGGTTTTCATCTAGTTTCACCAAATGTGTCTGTATTTTAAAGTTTTCCTCTGCAGGGTTCCAGGTCTGAAATTTCAGTGTTTGTGAAAAGGAGTGAAGGCAAAGTATTTAGCAATAAAATAGCACCTTCTGAGGTTCTAGCAAAACCCTCAAAATATATCAGTGGAGTTATGAGATGCCATACATTGGTAAACACTGAGAGACAGAAATTGGCCCCAAAACTGTCAGAAAAAGAGGTTTCTCTAGTATGGCTTACTAGCACTATCTGCATGAAATAAGATAAGTAGGGGAGCCTAATATTAAGGACCTGCCCTTTACTCCAAGTCTGCAGCAACTGTGTCATGAAACAAGAATGGAAACTGAGCTGTGGTTACTGGAATCTGCTTGCTCAAGATCACAGAGAACATCCTCATGTTTTGGTCACCCAGCTCATCCTGCAGTGCTTAACCCTCCAGGTCATGTGCCCTGCAAAAGGAGCTGCATTGCCTCGGTTAAATATTGTGTTTGTGTGGCACCTCTGTTTCCAGTCTATTTTTTCCGAGTACAGAAGATACTGTCTTTCATGTCATGTGCTTGCCTTCTCTGTGGGATGCTGCAAAGTCAGCAAGCCTTGATAAAGCTGTGAAGGAAGGACCTTTGCATGACTGCAGGGTTAGTTTGGGACTCTTGTGCACTGGGGAGCGGAGCCCTGACAATGATTTATTTGTCAGTGCACTACACTGACAGCCAAATCAGCCAGGGAGCAAGTAAGAAATAAAAGGGTAGAGGGAAAATATTTGGGTTTGAAATTGTTCTGAAAATTCCTCATAAAAAAATCAATTACAAACCAAAAAAAATGGTGTGTAGTGGCTAAGGCTATGTACACTGGCCTACAGCAAGGAGCAAAGCCATTTATCTTCAAGGCAGCGATCACAGACAAAAACAGGAGTGCCCTTTCTTTTTTCCCGCTTGAAAATCCTAAGCAAATTGAGTTGATAATTTGATTTCACAACTTTCAAGAAAACACTTCAATTATTGGCCCTGTAAGTTTGTGATACCAATTTTCAAGCAGCTTCCAAGGCTCTCCCTTCTCAGATAAATTCTGAGTCATGAGTTTAAAATTGCAACCCCAAAAAACTAAAACAAATAAAAACCCAAACCAAAAAAATAGCTGAAAAATAACTTCAGAAAAGAGCAGAGAGGAAAACTGAGGCCACAGCAGACTAAGGCTCAAGTGCTCTGAAATATTTAGCAAAGCACTTTCTCAATTTTCAACCACTCTGAGAGCCAGCAATCCTTTTTGGGTAGGTACTGAGTGCATGCTCTTTCAGGCATGGATCTGACTCTCTGGTTATACAGATGGGGAAATAATGGCTGCTAGCACCTTCTGGAAGATTAGCAATAATAAAAAAGCTTGTATTTGTGGGGGAAGCAACCCAGGCATTGTGATTGGTTGCAGAGTTGCTCTCTAAATGTCTTTTCAGTGTTTTCAGCCTTGCTGCTGAACCAAGCATGTGAAGGATGTTTCTGCTCCAGTCAGCACACCGCACATCTCTGCCAAACCCCTTAAGCCCTGCTAGCTCTCTGCTTAGGGTCTGGAGCTCCTCAGAAGGAAACAGAACTAGGAGTAATGATTTTCTCATTTTTAAAACAAAATATAAAACCAGAATAATATTATTTCTCAAAAACTAATAATACTTGCTAGGAGCTTTAAACTGTGTAACTAATTTTAAAAATTGTCTTCTTAATTTTCTATCAGGAGACTTATATAATTTGTAACTGAATGCAGCAGTTATATTTCTCATAATCAGTTTTTCCTAAGGTGCAAATTCAAACACCAACAGGCATGACCCAGTATTTATTCTTCCTAAGCACAGGAGCTAAAGGCAGAAATGACCCATGTGAGAACCTTGAAGAAGGATTTTCCCAGGAAAATAGTCACATATAATCAGGATCTTCCTATTTAACAGATTGGTTCACCTCATGTATTCAGACACACCTGCTCATTTCCTTATGAAAAACTGACTTTTTATCTGTATTCACTGACAGTTACTGGCACAGCTCTGTGGGAATGATCTAGTCTTCCCTGGAATCACATGAATCCTTTGTATTTCTTTTATCCATCCCTGTGCTGCCAACTACGAGTATTCCAAAATTACAAGTTAGGCTGTAAAATTAGGAAACTTGCTTCACAAAACAAAACCTCAACAAAACAAAAACCCCCCAGAAAAACAAAAACAATAAAAAACCCCCCCAAACAAAAAACCAACCAAACAAAAAATTTAAAGCAGCTGAAAAAAGAAAGAAAAGCAGCTGCTCCTGTGATGTGGCCTATGAAAATCAATGAGCTAAGAACTTTCCAAGGTAAAGGACTTGGTCTGGTATTTCTCACCTACAAAATTTCCACCCTTAAATGATGCTGCAGAGACAATTGGGTTCAAGCTCAGCATTCCACTGAAATATAGTGCCTGAAATAGCAGTGCAGGCATTATACACCCAGCAGACCACAGAGAAGAAACGGCATCTCCACAGGGTCAACTGGCTTTGAAGTGGCATCTAAATACTTTCCTTCCTGCTGGGAACAGCAGACCTGGAGAGAAAGCCAGGTGGGATGGCTCCAAGCCTCATTGCTCTATAAATGCAATTTGTAGTAAATTCTACTGAAATAAACACAGCCAGGAGCTTACCTTTTACAGCAGTTTTTTCTGTGCATGGAAATACTGTAAAATAAACCTTTTTTGATGTGAAAACTATTTATATAAAAGGTAAAATTACTGTGTTTATAAGCAGGTCATGACAGAATAATGTATTTGACTAAAATAGTTACAGTAAATTTTTACACAGAAAATGTTCTGCATATCAGACAGAACTGCAAGTTTCTTTCCTTTCATATTTGTGAATGTCAGTGTGGGAGCTAAAAAGCGAGCAATTTGAACAGATGTGGTGTTGATGGGACTCTGCTCATTCTACAATTTTACGTTGTGCTATCATAAGTCAGCTGGGAGCCTAAAGAAACAGCCTTAAAGCTGAAATTCCTTCAGCATGCTGGTGGTATGGCATGTGGGGTGTACAGTTTTTGTGTCACATTTCTCTCTCTTTTTTTTTCCCCCTTTAAATAGCAAAGTGTTTGTAATACATACACACACAGAGAAAAGCTCCAAGAGATGCAAAGCTTTGAAGAGAAATATGAAATAGTTTCTGTCCAACGATCAATGAGCAATTTCAGTCAGCCTCACATAAAACGGGAAAAAGTGTAATACCACTGAGTAGAAATATGAAAATATCTCCATTATTGGTAAAATAACTGCAAAAGTACTCTCTCCAGGCAACAACAGAGCTTTCACATGACACTTTAGCATTTTAATTAAGATAAGCATACTAACTTGCACAACTATTTACATTACATGACAGCTAAACTTTCCGACAGACCGTCTGATCGCCCAGTGCTCTCAGTACACAAACACAGGGCATGAATTTACTATTCTGATTAATGTGGCCTCAAAACTGGAAAATTTGGAAAAATCCAGAAAAGTGATTACTTGTCAGGATTTTTAGGTGGGCACTGCACTGATGGGAGTTTACAACTACCAGACAAGCAGAGATGGTGTAGACATGGTCCTTGTTTCTAATAATGAGTACACCCCATTTCTACTTATTAGGGCATTGTGGTGACCTGTCTCATTTGCTTCCAATGAGCTAGAGGGAGATAAATAGAAATAGACTTCACAAAACCCCCAGAATTTTAAAATCACTGTTAAATTATTCACTGCATCAAATGAGATGAAGTCTCAAAATAAAATCTGTGAAAACTGTACTTTGGTTTGTAAAGCCTTATTATTGTAGGGTTAAGGAGGAATTCTCCATCTTAACATTTAATTAAATTTAATGGGAAATGTTTAATTAAATTAAGAAACGTGAGAAAATTCCCTTAGGCAACAAGATCTGTGATTAAAGTGTTGCAATAAGCCTAAACAAGGCTTAACATACTGTAGGGCACACAGGGCCAAAGCCTCTGGACTATTTTTAACATGTTGCAGAACATTGGTAATTGCAAATAGGAAGTGTTAAATATACTCATGCCAGGTTCATGTGGGGAATCTCATCAAATAGTAACTGAACAGCTTCCACTGCTACGGGGTGATACACAATCAGCTTTAGGAAAACACCAGCCTACATCATTAACATCTGGATTCAGACTTTGGGAGCCTGGAATTTCTGGATAGTAAAAGCAAGGGAGCAGGCTTGCCATTGTTATGAACAAAATAAATCCAAACATAGTCCACTAGCTTCCCAACATTCAGGTCCATGTCTTACGACTAAGAAGGTTGTAAATTTCAACTTTATGATGTCTTATAATAAAGACTATATGTACATTAAAGCTAAAAATGCCTAATAACTGTGAGATGGAAAGGAAATTCCAAAATGTTTGTAAAGCAGTATAAGATCCAAAATTAAAAGGAATTATTAAAATACCCATTAAAAAAGCTAAGCAAGCATGTTATAAACACACAGTAAACAGAATAGTAAACAGGAAATTTATGCATAAAAATGTCTGACCAAAAATTCCTTGTGTTCACTTTGGGTCAAGTAGGTAAGTTTCCCCTCATATAAGCTGGTATAGCCTCACTAACACTACAGCTTTCTGTCCACTGTCATCTCATCTTTACATGCGGAAATCACCTGGGAGCCACTAATTTCTGTGGTGACTGAAACAACCATGAAGTAAAAAACGCAACCCAACCAAAAATATATCTGAAACCTAAGTAAAACATTTACCCAAGTGAATATACGTTAAGCACAGAGATGATCGAAGATATGTTTCCCACTGAAAAACTATACAAACTAGTGCTCTACAGACTAGGAAAGCACTGCCAAGCAAAGTTTGCTGTGAATCCCTTGGTCTTTTAAGGGCAGTCATTCACCTCTCCTTTCACCAGAATTCTTCCTTCTCTGTCATTTCACAAGTACTCATTAATCCCCACAACATCAAACAAAACCCCTACTGTACTAAATGCAAAGATAGTAAAAGGAAGTGTTTTAATGAGACACAGAATTATGCTGTACTGTAAAGTTGCTGAAAATTCTTTTGATTTTTTTCATTTGCTCATCTTCCTCCTGTGATATGTTTGTGGTTTGGATTTGGTGTTTATGGTTGTTTCCCCTAAACAGTCTGCTGGAAGAGCCTCCCAACTCTGGCAACTACCTTTTTTTTATATAAGAACCTCTTTAGCACTACTTCCTCAGCATGAAATGCTAAGGGCAGCTGACAGTGCATGGAGGTACCTAACTCAAATGGACAAATCTCCAAAATCATGACTTCCTGACAGTTCCTTTTAGATGGATAAATAGAGATGAAGCATGTGGAATGTCTGAAGACAGAAAAAAAAAATTCAAAGTGCTTTTGATAATCTAGTTCTGTCTTCTTTTTCCACCTCCTTTTCTGGTTTTCTGCCTACTTGGTTTTTTTCTTCAGTGCAGTATGTAAATGAAAGAGATGTTAAAGCAGTAAGGATACATTCAGGTTTGAAAAGTACTTCATTTAAAAAGCAGTAGATTGTGTTTGCAGGGGGAAAAGATATCTGTCACCTTTAAACAAGAGTTTGCAATGATCATCTCTGGTTAAAACCTTGCACTGAAGAGTTACTTGAATGTACAATAAGCAAGTACAGTTATTTTGTAACAATAAGAAGGGGGAGAATTAAATTTAACACCTGCCTCCAGCAAAAAGATCCTAAAGCAGCACAATTTTCTGCAGAATTACAGCAATTGCAGCACAAGCTGTGCTACTCAAAAGAACAGATTTGCTTTTTTAGTTTTTAAATAAAAACATAATAATTTGTGTTCTTCACCTGAACAGAGACTACTCTTCATTCTTTTGTCCTCACCCTAGACCACACTCAAATAGGAGGAAAAGTATAAATGCCTCTTGAACTTGGGACAATGTGGTACCAAGATCACAGAATGTCCTGCAAAAGCCTGCAGCATTTGAGCATACAGTAATACTGGAGTGAAAAACTCGCTTCACCCTCAGAAACTCTCTTTTAGCTATAAAGTCCTGGAGGAAAAAAAAAGTCAGCAAGCTCACCAAGTATATTGAGGATGTTTGGTATCTCCCGATCTCTTAAGTTTGTAGGATCTCAACAAAATGCACTGCACAAGGTGGCTTTGTCAAATCATCACTTAAAGTCAGACACTGTTAAAACACTACAGTTTGGGCCTCCAGACTCAGCAGTCCCCTGTCTGCAGCAGGGGTACCATGTGTGTTTTTAGGGTGCAGTCAGACCCCCCAGACACAGTGCACGGTGCCATGCCATGTAAAGCAGAATAAGTTTTCCACAGGTTTCCACAGCACAAACCTGAGTTTGCTGCCATCACTTTTGGCAGCCTTCTCTTTGTCCCATGTGTTCCACCGTCACATTTTGTGACTTACTACACAGAGCTAACAAGCACAAAGCAACCCACCTGCCTACCAAAACATAAACAGGAGTACAAGAATTCTTTGTAATAGATTGTCAGCCTCCATGCCCTTCCTGGCTTTTTGTACCTACATGCCCTAGCTAAATGTTAGGTTTGAGACACTGTGCCAAAACTTATGGAACTGATAAATTATTCTATTGAAACAGCGTAAGACAGCCTTAATGGTTCAGGACACCTTCAGGGCATTGTGCTGGCTGGAAAATCATGACCCAGTCTCAGCTTTTAACTCATTTCATATCATCTCCCCTGCATTAGTGAGTTTAAAATGTACTTATTGTTCCAGCTATAATCAAGGAGGACAACTGCTGCTACTTCTTGTCACACAAACACTGAAGTCTGAGCCATGGTAGAGTCTAGTCCAATCACAACCCTTATTAAAATGCTCTTAGTTCTATTACCTTTAAAAGGGATCAGATTTATGGAAAGGTAAGGTCTTGTCTCATGGCAGCGTGGGGCTTCTGAAAAGACAGGAGAAAGCAGCAGCATCTTTGTAAGAGGAGCGGTCTGTGACTTGCCTCATAAAACCTTGGGCTTCTAAAGTATTAACTTTCCTTGACAGTATATTTCCGGTTTGTGCAGCTTTAAGCTTAACTGTCTGTCAGAAAATTATATAAATCTGATTGCCCCTGTCAGAGCCAGATCTGCTTTAGCTCTCAGACTTCCCATAAATGATGCTACTTATCCTTTAGAGATAGAAGTGGTGCACTGCCAGTACAACCAGCATCTCATTATGGAGCCTGAGGCAGTTAATGCTGGTTTTGCACAGCACAGCATTCACTTGGGAACATTTGGGAACTTGTTGATACCGCACAAGAGGCAGCAATAGCCACCGAGCACTCAGGGGAGTGGACCTGTGTGTGGTCAGGAACCACAGAAGGCAGTGGGGAGAGAATGATGAAAGGCCCAGTTTGGCCAGAGAACTGCCACTGTAAACCCAGAACAGCTCCCTCTGCTTAAATGGGGCAAATTCCTGGAGAAGGATCAGCTGGACCCAAGCACATTCCCATGGTGGCCATGACACAGACCATGGCCTTTCCAGCTGCTAGGCCTGGAGAAGACCTCCACACTGTGGCTGGCACCATTTCTGTTTTGCAGAATATTTGATGGAATATTTGTCTTTCCAAGTAAAGTCAAGGCATGCTCAAGCATGTACAAACATCATGCTAGAAGTGTGCCTCCTCCCTTTTTACTGCGTTTCAGCACTGTATTGGCAGCTTGTGGATACAGGAACAACTTAATACCTGGCCCTTCACTACTTCCCCCATCCTCTTCATAAAAAAAAGCAGTACTCCAGAATCATCTGATTGGCCCAGGAAGATCCAGTTAACTTTTTTGCCTCTAAGCTAAATGTTTATATATCTTCTCATAGAAAATCTGAAGGATTTTTGTGGTCTCCAGCAGGGAACTGCCCTGTTCCTATTATAAAAACAGACTCAAGAGGTGAAAAATGGCAAGACAAAATCTAGAGGCTGATTTGTGTAGAATTTTCCATTTGTTTTACCAAAACATACAAGAAATGTTTCAATTCAGGTTCAAATTATTTCTTTTTTCCCCAAATGAGACATTACTTAGGTCCTGTTGCATATACACATTTTGACAGCCTTTAATTAAAGAACCAGATGTTACATTTCTACAGGGTCTCAAGTGTTAGCTTATGTAGGCCCCACAAATTGAAAAATCTTGGTAAAAAGATGATTGAGGAATCTATACAACCAGAATGATGAACTGAAAGACTTCTTGACTGATGAATCTGTTTTTTTGAGGTTTGCCTTGTCAGAGGGACCATCACATACAAGAAAGGTCCTTTAAACAAACGAGTAAGTGACAAGAATTGCAACGCTAATAACCATTCTATGAAGTTTCTTCCTAGGAATAAAAATAACATTAGTTTTTATCACATGCTGTGTTTTTTTAGCATAATTTTCCATCCTTGAGCTATGCCTTGGGTATAAAATAAAACTGCTAATTTGCTACACTCACGTTTCCACTCTCACAACTGCTGTGCTTTAAGCCGTATCAGCTGAAACCTG
The DNA here is from genome assembly GCA_036630365.1 of Acanthiza pusilla. Lineage (NCBI taxonomy): Eukaryota > Metazoa > Chordata > Aves > Passeriformes > Acanthizidae > Acanthiza > Acanthiza pusilla. The sequence continues at coordinate 10,741,868 of JAXCHO010000164.1, forward strand.
TATTTTGCATATGCCTCAGAAGTACTGCAAGGTATTACTGTACTGCTTCTGAGGGCTGTAAGTGCTCAAAAATGGTTAAGGTCCCCCAGTGACAAGCAATACCACATGAATTCTCCACATGCTGGCAGAGCATCTGCTAAAACCAATTAGGTCATTACTCAATTTCCCGATTTTTTCTTCAAGATGAGAGAAAAAATATAAACCTTAAAAGCTTCCTATATTATTCCAATAAAGCCAACTTTTTTAGCATATAAACCCAGTGAAATTATTGGAATGAGGGCTGTCAACAAAACCTTTACATCAAAACAAGGATAAATAACATCAGGATGGCATGTAGTTGGGAGAATGTCTGGGTGTTTCATCTCAAGACTACTCTATTCACTTTGAACAGGTTCTTGGACTCATTTTAGGCTGTATTTAATCCTGTAAATCCTAGTGCATTCGAGTGTAATAACACTGAAACATTGATTGTTATCTGCATCTCATTTCCCCACCTTAATTTAGGTCTAAAAATAATAGTTTAGAGCCTTAACAGCTCAAATATTTCCCCATTAGCAAAAAGCTAATTCCTGAGCTCATTCCAGGGGCAATTAAGCTGGAAAAGCAATTAAGGTTTCAAAAATCCCTGACAGTAGAAAAGGTTCAACCTAATATCCACAAGTACATGAAAACAAAACATATTTTAGGGTTATTAGAAGAATACGGCCTCAGAATGTGGCCAAGAGCTCGCAAAAGCAGATTTATTAATAGCCTTGCTGTGGGAAGCACATTTCCACCTCAGGTGTCATGTAGGTCTTGGAAAGCAAACTGTCAGCTCAATGCTGAGTGAGCCCATGCCACAAGGTCAGCTGAGGAAACTTCTTGCTCGAGAGCAGCCCTCTGAATGGGCTGTGCACCACCTAGACTATCCATTTAGCTCAGGCTATATACCTGCCCGAGAGTTCCTATCCTTTTGCAGTGCCACCCTACAGAGATTCCCTTCTTCAAAAGGCCTTGCTAATGGCAGAAGCTTTTGGTCTTCAGATCCACCATCATCACCAGCTAAGCTGCACCATTTGCAAATTTTGGGGTTTTGCCAGTTCCTCCCACTCTTCCTTACTCATATGCTCTTTCTCCCTGAGTAGGATGGAAAAGGAGGGCCTGGGGAAAAGAATGGAACAGAAATGTGTGGGTTTTAATGTCAGAAAAGTAAGCTGTGATCCAATAATAATTTATGTGGTCTAAGGGGAGCAGAAATATGAAGTTTACTGGGAAAGTCCTTGGGCACCTCATGCAAAAGGAGCTATCTTTTTTCTGAATTTTCCCACATCTACACACAAAGTAATTGACCTTCAACATCATGCAAACTTCCTCACCGGTGTGCCTAAAGTAAATTTGAATGCTGGAGTCAGTTAAATCCCCTTTCCTTGAACCTTGCAGTCAGCCTGAACTTTCAAGGTAAACTGAGATAGCCACGTGAATGAGCTTTCTTGAAAGAGAGTCAGTATTTCCCATTAGCAGTAAGACTAAGAAACCAGTGAAATATGCTCCACTCAGCTCTTTTGTCCTTCTGCAGTAGGTTCCAGCCAGCCCCTGGAAGGGCAGATAAAAACACCAACAAATCAAAACCAGAAAAAGGAGAACAGTTTTGGACTTCAGCTGCGAGTGGTGGAACAGGTACAAAGCACAGGCTACAGAGGCGTGTAAGACCAAGAACACCTCATCATGAATGCTTGTCATGTCACAAAATCAAAGAGAGAAACTGTACCCCAACCCAAATCACTCAGCAGTTCAGAAAAACCTAATGCGCGTGAGAAGAATACTTGCAAGGGGGGTGGGTTGGTTTTGGTGGTTTGTTTCTTTGGGTTTTTTAAATTTAAAAAAAAAAAAGCCACAAGTCCCAAAACCCCTGCTGCTGGTGTCAGTACTTGCTGGTGGTTCTCTGTGACCAGAACCTGACCTAAGCCTACCAGTACTTTCCCTGGATGTCACACTGTCACAATTTTCACATTGCTGATGCCACAGTTCCCTTATTGGCTCCAAGACTGCTAAAGGCCTCTTCAGAACTAGGAAGTTATCATCTAAAAATAATCATCCCCAGCATGCACCGTGCATCGAGCCATGTTATAGCACATTGCAGAGAAGGGAGATGCCATCTGTGAACCCAAGCCAGTTTATGCCAGCTGAACCTCCAACACAACTGTGACTCCCTGTCCCAAAACATGACTCTTGGCACCCTGTACTGCAGGGTTTCCTTTGCAGCACTCATTATAAACAGTATTTAAAAACAGAAGAGAAAAGCTTATAGCCTAGTTGATAGCATATAACAAATTAGTTGTGCTTTTAATCTTCTTGTTATATCTTTTCTAATTCAGGAATCTTTGCTCCTGGCACTGTTGCGCAGAGATTTAAAATGTTCAAACACATGCACGTGCTATCTCTCCTCGTCTTGTTTTCAGCTAAACTGCAGTTTCCCATACCTATCAGCCTCAGAAACATGATCAGAAGCAAGGCACCTCCATGCTCTCCTCACAGGAATAAAGATGTTTGAACAGCTCCTGGGTATGCATGGGTGACCAAGAAGTGCAGATCGTGTTGTCACTTCTTGCTCCAGTCAAATTCCATAGAAATGACTTGAATGAAGATGCCAGCCTGCTTGGCAAGGATAATAAAATTGATGAATAATGATACATCTTCTGTGATAGCAATTTCACTCACTGAACAGATTTGACAGTACAGTGAGGTTATTATGCATTATTTTTAGTACTAGAAATCAATAGCACTATTGTCCTTTTCAGTTCAATTTGATTTAGATGAAGCTCAGTGTGCAGAGAATAATGAGGAACACTGCCTCACATTAAATGGAAACAGAAATCATGTTCTTAGCAGGGTGTGTTTTATGATAAGGTGATTGTTCTGTGAACAGCTCCTTATTTCAATATTTTGGATGTTTAAATAAAGTGTGTGCTCAAGACAGATGGAAATCTTCTAGGAAATGTATTTCCCCCACACAAAGATGACAAATTCTTGTGTGAGGAGAGCCACTGTCAGTATGATTCTCAAGGGCTTCCTGTGGAGAAGATGGACACGGAACTCATGAGGGAGGAAGACTCCACTGAAGAATAACTGTGTCATGTGGGCACCTTTCCTAGCCTGAGTTTGAGTTCCTTGTTCTAACAGTGTCTTGAGTCTGGAGAATCCATCATGGAAACAGGTACCCCTGTCTATCCTAGTGCCTCATTCTTGGTGAAGAACTTTGCAAAGCTGTCACTTTATTTTACTGAAGAATGGATTTTTTCATATAATCTTTTAAATGTCAAACATTTTTGCAAAGCACAAAAAACACTTTCTCCTAATCAAAGGAAGCAGCAGGACAAATTTTCCTTAGAGAGCTGTCAGAGAACTTCAGTTTTCATCTGTTGATGCAAGCAGCTAAAAAGGTCACAGTTCCACCCTCCACAAAAAAATGCAAGTTGCCTCCTTTTCTCTTCTGAACCAAATAGATACAGTGTCTTTGTACTGTAATGTTGGGTGACAAATTGCCCAATCATGCCCCGTTTTTTCCCAAGTGTTAGAAGATCTACTTGCCTCCTACTCAGGCTTTGTTCCTGCCATCTTTTGAAAAGGCACCTGTGCTGTACCAAAATCTGCTCTGCATGAAAAACAGACAAATGAGAGGCCTCCTGGTGATGATTACACTGATATGGCTCCTATCCCACTAAATATATTTATTGAATTAATTAAATGACAATAATAACTCCCTGCCCTGTTGTGCATTTCTTTAGAGCTGTAAATGACTTGACAGCATCTCCACCTGAGTTTATAAAGACCCAAGGGAGCCTGCTGACAGCTGAGTGGAAGAGTGGCAGGACATGCAATGCTTCTGCAAAAGCTAGCTGGGTGTGTGAGAGATCAAGGCACTTAAACAGGGTCTGTTAACAACATTCATTGGCCTGTTCTGTTCATGCAGCCCAGTCAGGTAGCAAGAGGTGCTTCTAGACTATGAGTTCTGCCAAGGAGAACATGTGGGGATTTCCACAGACTTTGAAAAAGCTGGAAAAGCCAGAGTTAAGATTAGGCTGGTGCCTTGTATTCAGGGCTCACCTGAAAACCATTCAGCATGAGCTGCATCATTCATTTCTTGTGTTAAAGAAGCAGACAATAAAGACCCCTTGTGCCAGCAGATGGCACTCACTTAATGACCTACACACACTCATGAGCCAATTCTGCACTATTCTGCACAATTTCTGCAGTAAATACAGAGCCTGCAGCTCTTTCTGTCTGCTCTATGGAAGAGGCAGCATATTGTTGACAGAAGGCACCCAGCTCCACCCCTAGACCCTTTGCTCCTCACACGAGTGAAGCTCAGTCCCTCTCTGTACTGACCTAACCTGTGCTGGTTGATGCTCATCCTGCCCATCTGCAGCACCTCCTAGGCACAGACAGGAGGATAATTCCCTGCTTAGCAGCCACCCCTCTCCTCACATATTCATCTGCAGCACACGACTGATGCAGGACCATTTTGCCTTGGAGACAAACAGAGGGGTGGGCAGGTTGGACTTGAGGAAGGGGTTGCACAATTACTGTTTGGGGGAGAAGCTGGCAACTTGCAGAATAACTCTCTCCCAGGCACTAAACACATTTGAAGAAGATCTTGCTTCTGAGCAAAGCAAGGTACTGTAAGTTTTGAGTTCCTCATGGCCACCACTCAACACCAGCACACCCTGAAACCTCCATCTCTCTTCTGAAAGAACCCAGGCCCCACACACCAGCAGTGTAACATCTTGGCAAGGCACTTTCTTACTGGACCAAGCACAATCTACAATAAGATTTCAGTTCTGTCACACAGATTCAGAACAAAACAGGTGAGGCTTTTGAAAACATGACAAGAAGCCAGAGTTCTTCACAAAAAAAAAAAAAAACCACAAAAAACAAACAAACAAAAAAAAAAACAACAAAAAAAAGAAAAAACAACCAAAAAACACCCCAAAAACCAAAAAAAAACAACAACAAAAAAAACCTTTGCAATATTCTCTTCAATACAGTTGTCAGTTCTACTAAGGCTTTTTTCAGACACTCAGCACACTGTTGAAGGGCAACTTCATGGCAATTTTAATTCACAGAGACACTGTACCTGCAACATTATTATATTCTTGCTGACATCATCTTAACTAAGACCACTTCTTCCCGCCTAAGAGGCAGCCTTGACTATGGGCACCACTGGATGCCTTCGAACTGAAGGCATTTCCTCTGAAAGCAGCATTCCTGTGTCACAAAATAGCAGACATCTCACTTGTTTGCTTACAACACCTTTCTCCTTTGGATTAGAAAGTAGAAAATGATCCTCCTTTACTTTGATCCCATTTTGCTATAGTATCATGCTTTAAATGACTTTTGTGTTAAGTATGTAGGACAGGAGAGAAAAAAAAAAAAAAAGAAGAATGAAAGGAAGCTCTTGGAAAATAGGACACCATGAGTGCCTCCACTAGAATGAATATAAACTAGACACCCAGAGGCAAGAGGGGGCGACAGTTTCCACATGCTCATGATTTTTTTTGTTATCCCAATAAATAGCCTCCCTTTGATGTCCTGCCCAAACTGAGGTGCCCAGTAACAGACTGCAAGCTTCATCCCATCAATTATGACAGCTAAATTCTCCTTCAAGGAATATTATTCACAGAACACAACTCAGGGCACACACAGCTGAAATTCCAAATCTGTCATAAAAGGATGAGACAATTTATTGATTTCTCAGTTTGGAAAAAGCCAGCCTCCAACCAGAAAGCTGATTTTTCTCCACCAGAGACCGAAAACACGTACTTCTGGTAGTTATAAAGCTTTCAAGTAATGAGGCTTCGGGCTGCATTACCAATCAAAATCCATTAAATGGTCTATTTAATATAGCATAAAAAATGCATAAGCATTCAAATAAACTTTAACAAAATCTGACCCCCTTGGAGTAACTGAAATTCTGCTAAAGCTTTAATAGAGCTTGAATTTATTCAATCCAAGTCAGCGAAAAGCTACAAACAATGTTGTTTAGAGCAGGAATGAAAAACTTTTTCCATTAGACAGCAGGTGCCTATTCGAATTTTCCACTCCTGTGAATATATGATTTGTGGTTGGAGTGACAGATTCAAAATCTGGCCTGGAGAGTGACTGCTGTACACAAATTCCACTTTGGGGAAGTAACTTCAAATTCTAAGTACTGGCAAAGGCTCTCCCCCTCCCTCAGTCTGCCTTCTGTGCATGTGTAAAATGCCCTCTAATGAGCACAGATTAGATAACAAGCTGAGCATGTCAACAGCAAAATTGTTGTGAAAAGGCAAATGTCTAAGACAGAAAAAGGAGGCAAGACTCTATGGTGCAGAACCTTATCCGTCTTCCCTGTTCCACACCAGTTTTAGCACTATGTCTACTTTTAGGAGCCATAATGCAAGAAAACTCGTCACCAATATCAAGCAATCCAAAGTTATTAAAAAAGCGTTAGAAAACTTGCACAGAAATATGAACAACATGCCACAACTGTCAGTAATATAATCTCCACAGGTATTTTAGTAAAAAGCTATTTTTTCACATGAATTTTTCCATAAGCATGAGCATAAAAAGTGATAAGCCAAAAATTCAGACAATATTTTTATACACAAATGTGAGCTCATTTAAAAATATATACATTTAAAACATTTGCAGCTGCCCAGAAGCACACAAGTGCTTGAGCACGGAGAAAAAGACAAATATTAATGGAACATCACTATAAAACATTGCAGGGGACCATGCTGCCGTTAAAAATTCAAAGAGCTAACAAATACAAAGAGAACTGCTTCTGGTGTCTAAATAAGAACTTTGGATTTCAGTGCCCATTTCTGGCTAAGTTACTTCTTTCTCCTGTGTAACTGTGTTGTTTTGTCCTGCGGTACATGATAGGGCAGGGGCTTTGTAAACACAAGAGCGCACAAACCCCAGGTGTTTTTACAACTGCGTCTGCAGCTGTGCAAGCTGCACAGAAGTGGTTGGTTGAATCTCAGGTTCTGGAGCAGTTTCAACTTTATTTTCTCTAAGAGTTGCTTTTCACCTCTTACTTGCTATTGATTTTGAGTGACCTTAGTGTCCATTTGTGAAAGAGCAATGATGCCTCTCATCCCACATCCATTTGAAATGGCTGATATCAGCAGGCTGTGTACAACTGTAAAGCAGACACACGGCTGTGCACTTTTATTTGTGGATTTGTGCATTCAACCGAGTGGCTTTTCATGGCTTCATAATGCCCCTCTCAAAAATTCTTTGGGACTGTTTGGCTGTAAAGACACTCATGCTAGAAAGCAGAGTAATTAGTATAGACCTCTGGGCAGTGTCAGAATGATTAACAGTACCTGGGTGGAGCAGACAGCTGCTACTAAGAAAATGGACCTTGCTGGTGAAGCTGACTGCATCCAGGTTTTGGGAACCCTTTAGCCATCCCTAAGGTATAATTAGGATAAAGGTACCTTTATCCTCTCAGTAGCACTTTGGTCTTCCCCTGCCAAGTCGTATCCTCTTTCCCTGCCTTCCCTCCATTTTCCAAGCAGCACCAAGCTGAGAGGGGCTGTTCTGCCACCCACTGCTGGCCCATCTACCCTGCTGAGGCTTAGCCAAGAAGCTTCAGGAGAAGGAATCTGGGGCTTGTAGTGGTTTAACACCAGCTGGCAACAAAGTACCGTGCAGCTGCTTGCTCACTCTCTCCTCACATATGCTGGTGGTGAGGAGAATCAGAAAGAAAAGGTAAATCTTATGGGGTGAGATAAGAAAAATTTAACCAGGACTCCAGGCAATATCTCCCATAAATTCTCCCCTGACAGTCTGCCCATAATGGAAGCAACATATTGGAGGGATGCCCCATTTAAGTTACTTGTGGGAGCACAATGAACTAGGATTTGGTTTATGAAGCCTTTAATTATTCACTGAAAAGTTCCTATTCCCTGCCTTCACTGGCTGTAGGACAGAGCCCTAAATCCATACAAGTAACCCCACATGGGCAGTCCTGAAAATGTTCAGTTTACTAAATCTCTCAAAGGAATGGCCTATTTCCCATGTCCCACTATGCAGTTTCTGGTACAGATACACTTTTTCTCTTGTAGGTCAGTCCAAAAGGCTTGGTTAGTAAGTTTGTCTCAGAAACCACTGACTTGCAATCTTCTTTGCTGAAGGTTATTTGTACCCTCTGAATGCAATGTCCATGCTGCAAAATTTGACAGATGAAACCTGTTATGTTGACTTTTTAAAATGAGTTTTCTAGAAGAGGATGAGCAAGCAAAGAGGCACTTAAATTAGCACTTCACTGAGCTAATATACTACAATTTTACCAAGGTAATTAAAGATAGAACAATCTGATGATCACATTAAGGTCATGAGTAAAATCAAATCAATGCATCAAGAAGTTCAAGTGATGAAATCATCAACAGATCAGGATGAAAAATCTAACAACACATATTACAGTAAATATAAACATTTTTCAAACCTTCCTTTGTAAGAGGGCATTAAAAAAATTTCTTCCTAGTTTGAAGCTTCAACCCCACTTTCAGCAGTAAGTGCACTGACCTGATTGAGGAACAGCACAGACGGATGGATGCTTATGTCCTACAACATGACACCAATGTTAGTTCTGGTCTAATGTTCTTGCTAGCAGCTTTAAGCAGGCACCATGTTTTAGATTCTTTTCTGCCTACTCTCATTCCCTGACCTGATTCCAGGAAGACTGCTGGAGTGCTGTATCCTTGTGGATGGACTCTTTTATAATTCTAGCAAAGCCAAGAGAAATACCTTGTTCCACTACACTCATCTAGACAATTGCAAAGAACATATTTGATAAAAGAATGGCCATACTTTAACTTCTCTTATGTTTATCTCAAAACAATTTCTGTCTACTTTAACAAGTGATTTCTTGTCCTGTCCTTACACCTGGCCTGCCAGAAATATGCCCAAGAATAAAATATGCTATGGGTAGTATCTAGGAGCGGCTCTCTTAAATACACCACTCTTGCTGGGAGTTCTGTAGCTCCCCTACCCAATCTCTCCTCTCTTCTTCCCTAAGGGATAAAGATAGTTTTAGGGATACAAACTACTTTCATTTCATCTTCTTCTGATGCATGGGATAGACTGTCCGCTCTTTCCAATAAAAATGAAGGATAATTATTTACTTCTTTGGTACCACAACAAAGGATTTTAAACCATACACAAAGAGTTTTGGGTAGCACTGCTTTTTAACGCAGTAAAATCCACCATTAATTAGGTCACAGGACACCACTTGAGCCAGTGAGCTGATAGCAGGTGTGGGTCCCAGAAACACGCACCTTTCTCAGGCTTTGCTTTGTTCCATCAGCACCTCAGGAGCAGTGGGACTCTTAGAAATGCAACCAGGAATGTGACAACAAGAGACTGCTACACGCAGAAAGGGGGAGCTTCAGAAGACTCACAAAAATGAGCCCACAGGATATGAAAGGAGTCCACCAGCTATTGAACCATCTAGGAGACACATGCAGTGTTAGTTTGAAGTGTAGTGACATTCCCCACTGTGAATTTTCACTCTGGGACAGATCTTGGATATACCATTTTCTTTCATTTTTCCAAGCAAAGGGTATTATAGCTTATGAGTTACCACAGAAGTAAAAGTAAAACCTTGCTAGCAATGAAAGCTTTGGTTTGTTAATTTTATTCCTGGCTTACCTCTGCATCACTGACATGATTTTCATGTCATGTCTTCCTTTCACAGGAGAGGTAACAAGAAACCTGCATCACTGCTGGGATAAAGGTACTCATTGCCCTGCACCACCTTGAGCTGCGAAGTCAGGATACCCATGAAACCTCACTGAAAATGAAAGGGATGGACTTCTGCAGTGATTTTCTTGTGATAAGAAAGAAAGAGGGACCATAAAAGGGCATGTTGATGAACGGAGTGTTGGTCTGCCTTGTCATTCTGGTCCCCTTCGTATGACCCATGGTTAATAAATGAGGTACAAAGCTGTTAGAAAGTAGTTTACAGAGGAAACAATAGATTGGGTAGGACCAGTGTGCCCTCAAGTCCATCAGCTTATGTCTGATAATGACTGGTCACAAGGTACTCAGAGGACAGTGAAGAAATACTGCTGTAGACAAATTAGGCTAAATTTATATTCTGTAAAAACCCTTCTTTTTATCCCAAGTAATTTGTTTAACCTTGAAGTGCAAGGTCAAGTAAGTCTTCCGTGATTAATTCTGCACTGCTCATAAACTTTTCATTTTTAGGACTCTAAAAATCTTCTTTTCCAGCACTTTTTGTTAGTCTACAACAGCTTAAAGTCTGGTGCAGGTCAGAATGTACCTCTTATTCTTAAACTAACTCACCCATTATTTGTGGTAAGCCTCTGCATTCATGGTGGAAGCTGCCATCTCAGAATACTTATATTCTTAAGTTGCTTTTTGAATAGTGTGCTGCTTCCTGAATGCATTATCACACACAGTTGACATATATTGCCTGTCATGCAGACACTGCTGTCTGCTACAAATATGCTGCAAATTATCAACATTACTGACTTCTGGATAAAAAATGAGGAATTAATCTGATAAATGCCAAGTTTGGTTCATGTCACGATGCTCTTGGTGTTATGATCCATTGTGAAAGATTGAACAGAAGTATTTTATGAATCAGATTCATTACAGACAGTGATCACAATGCAAATTTTTTCACTGAGTAACTTACTTTCACCTGGGCTACAGTAGCTTTCTGTGTTTGGATCTACTTGTTCTGGTCATGGTTGTATGTCCTGTTTCTGACCATATCACAACCAGCTGTGTAGTTACCAGACAAAGCAAATGCTATACACTTCCCACTGACAACAGAAATAACTGTGCCTTTCAGCAAGTCAAACACAGGCCTACAGATATTAACCCTACAAGTATCCAGCAGAAATATTTTTTAATCTAAGGTGGGACAGGATCATAAATAATTTACAAGGAGTTATGACTTTTTATTATCTGAGTGATATATCTTGGGGGAAGGACTAGAACCAGTGGTGTGGGTAATTCCCCTCTGAGATCTGTAACAAATTCCTTACATTATAATCTGTTGTGAAAAATATTCTGGTTGTCATGCTCCATACACTGGAGGCATTCTAAGTGGCCTGCCAGTGAGTCCCCATTGGATGATAACACTGTCCAAATTTCTCATCATTTCACACTTTCACTCCATAGCTGTGTGCTTGTTACAGCCTGCTGCTATAAAAGTGATTTTTAATGGAAAAGATCTGACAGAAACTTTATGCTTTCTTGACAAAATTTTTATTGGGCTGAATACTGGAATATTACTGACGTAGCTTTGGACAGGCAGCTATGAACTGGGGAATTGCTCTGGGAAGAAGGTGTGGAGAAAGCTTTTATTACTGTCCTTATATCCCTGAAATGAAATGTCCTCAGAGCAGAGGAAGGAGCTTGAATGCTGCTATCAGAGAATGGTATGATCCCCTGGGGCTTTTTACCACTTGCATTATCAGGGAGAAGCCACATATTTTTTTCTCCAGAAGTTTATCACACCCCAAAATCTCATGCCCCTTCATCACCATAATACAACCACAAACCCCTCCACGTCTTTGTCCTCTCTCCCCACAGCAGCACGCCCTTGCACAATTTTTTGTACAGACAGAACTATTTCAGAAGACCAAAGACAAGAAAAGACAAAAGGGGGGGAGGAGGGGAAACTCCACAAGCCTTTTTTTTTTGCAATAAGGTTGTGACAGTCCTTGGTTAACTTACTCAGCTACAATGAAATGCAGTAACCAGCAGTGCCTCAAAGCAAGCAAGTTTAATTGCAGGCAAACTTCGCAACAAAACTCAAGTAACAAACCTCAGGGAGTTAAGCACATTAATAATCACAGTCCGACCTTCAGAAGTTCTGACTAACTCCTGCTGACTTCTGAGAAGTAGGACATTTATTTAGTTTCACCAGGAAAATTTTAATGTTGAAGTCTAACATTCAGATGCAGCCCAAAGATGTTAGGTCTGGATTTATGGAAGTATTTAAGGGCTTAAAGATGCAGATACAGACAGCAGCAGAATTTTGAAAAATGCCTAAGTACTGCATATTATGAAAATCCTCTGAAAATCACACTAGCTAGATATCTTTATCTTGAAGCTTCTCATGCTTAAATGACCAAAGTTCACAGTCCCTCAACAGTCTCTTACAAATACTGCTGAAAATCTGGCCTTAAGGAGCCAAGGGCTTTTTTAAAGACTTAGAGTGTTTGGCTCAGACACTGAGAAGGATTTACATGGCTATAGGACATGTAGGTACTTTCCTGTCTCAAATCTGGCCCTTGGTGTACATATTGCTCTTTTCCTGTTTTTTTAATGGTTGTGCTTTTCTGTAGCTAATAGAGTGGTATGAAAATGCCAATTCTACTTTTGCTGGCATCTGTAAGCTGAAAAAAAAAAAAATAAGCACTTAAAAGAGCTTTTTGATAAAGCCAGATCGACAGTAATTGAAATTATGTGCTTAATCAAAAGTACTGAATAAAGCAGCAGACCGTATAGAGGCCTCTTACTGTTCACTAAGAATATGTTGACCTAGTAGAAATCAGTATCTATTGAAATAAAGATTAATTAAAATTTATAAGCAGAATTTACAACTGTGATCTGTCCCTCAAGGGGCTTTCCAGTTGTATAAAAAGTATCATTTACCAGTAGAAATATTTCAGAAATTTCAGCTAAGAAATGAAGAGCGTGCAGCTCCGTCCCTTAATTCAGAATACGACCTTTTGGTCTGTAGACTTCTAACATATCTCCTAAGATTTGCAAAGGACTCATCCTTCTCACACTCAACATCATTGGCTTGTTTTCACAGGGTAAGGATGACACATGGCCATTTGATTCACTCCATGCAGCTCAAATAGCAAGAGGACAGTCTTATCTAAAAACTTACTTGATGAATCTTAACACAGCTTAAAAAAAAAAAAAAAAAAAAAAAACCAACCCAAATACCCACTTGCTAAAATCATTATTTCCCTCTTGTCTCATGAGCACTGGCACAAGCCTATTTACCTTACTTGCTTGACATCCTGTGGATTACAGCAACATAGAACTGCTGGCCGGTATTAGAGGCCCTTCTCTGTCAGTAGTCAAGCTATTAATATACTACATTCAGTACCTACAAGTAAATCAGGCTGTGTTACTGCATTAAAGGACATTTGAAAGGAAACTGTAAACTGCACACTGCTCACTGAAAGAACGGAATATTTTAGGCTAGCTCATAGTATCACTAACACCTGTGACAGCAACACACCATTTGCATTGTCCAGAATAAAGCCCTGCTCACTGGAACAGCAGAGAAACATGAGATGTAACAGCACCTGATCATGTCTGAAAAGCCTTTGCTCTGTGATAGTCTTGTTACAGGTACTCACTGGGTGTCAGGCCTCTTTGCTGTGAGTTAGTGGTGTGAGGTTTTATGGATGCAAGCAGACCAGTCAGGCAGCAGCCACTTGGACACCTGTCACCAGGAGCCCAAAGTGCTGAAAGCCCAAGGCCCAGATTTACTTTCCTGACAAGCTCTGTCACAACAGTTGCTTCATGCTGCCAGCATTTATATGTCACAGGCAGGTCTGTCTGGAAAACAAAAACTGTATTTCATCACAAACACACAGGCTCTGACATTTGGTTCTGTTGCACAAACAAGAGGATATGAAGAACTTCCATGGAAAAATTCTGAAGCAACATGCAAGCTAAACATGCTATTCCAGAATAAGCAAAGAAACATTTCCTGGGATGTGAAAGACAAAGAAGGAAAACATACAGCACTATAAATGCAGCTGAAAGCAGTCCTGCTGAATGTCTACAAGCCATTGAATCAGTCACTCTGTCCCCATCAATGTTTAAGTATCCATTGTGTCCATGAAGAAGAAACCCAGCAAGACAAACTGCAAAAAAGTTTAAAAAAAATTCACGTCCCTGCTCCAAATTACGGTAAGTAGATGTTTACGCCTGGCAGCTGTGGGCAAGAATGCCAAATAACTAGCTGTGCAGAAAAGCCTCTTTTCTCTTACTGGCTCTGGCCAGGTATATCATATTAGATCTGGTTTTGAAAAAATTCTGATTCAGAATCTCATCAACCCCTTGGATTTGAGAGAGGATTTTCTCCTCTTCTAAACATCAACTGGAACCATTAAGAAAAGTCACTTAATAGACTCAAAGGCAGTCAGGAAGAGAACCAAGGCTAGCAAAAATCTCAGCAGCAATATAAAGACCAAAAGAACAGCAATTCAAGGGAATTTATGTTTTCATTTATTATCATAGTACCTTTCTCTACTCAGAGGGAGATTGAAAATAAATGACATGCTCAAGTGAAATACAGAATGGATCAGGTTTTTGTGTTGTGGGTATAAAATTGCATCTGCTTTAAAATACTCTGGGAGAACTAAAGCTTCAGATGAAATTCGGTGTTTTCATTTTCACATGAAGATCCCACTACAATGGCAAGAGGATATGCTCTTTGGAGATCTGAGAAGACAGTTTTAGGTGATTTACTTTAAATCAGTTGACTCACCCCTCACCAATCAGCCTACAGCCAGTCTACTGGCTGAGAAATTAACTCCATTAGAGAGTTCTGTACTGGCAGGCTTAAGCTACAAAGCACCAAGCTATAGAACCCCTGCCTTAATTCACAGGTCGATCAAAAACTGCATAAAAGCATGGAAGCATAGATTTAGACATACATAGATTTAGACCAAGCATCCTACTCAGGATGTCCCAGCTCTGCCTACAGACAGTATGGATGATTAGGAATGTAGCTGTGGGCACTTACTCTGTTTAAGGAGTTTTCTCCTAGTAATGGCCACATACAGTTTAAAAACCTACTCAGCAGGAGGTTGCACAGGGACTGTGCTGTTTGCTGGTCACATACTGACACAAATGTCTCTAATGCCAGCTCCATAGCATCCTGAGGCACCAAGATGCATGCAGCACAATAATAACCTGGTGTAGAGAAAGCCTTCCTCTTATTTGGTTTTGTCATTTCTCTCCTCAGCTAGTGAGTTGTAGTCAAATTAGCCTCTTCTCAGGGCATTCAGCATTGCAGGGAGCCTTTTACCACCTGGTCAGCCAGGTTAATACACTAATAGAGGTTATTTGTACTTATTTTACAGGCCAAAGCCAACCTCCCCTAAAAACCAGTCTGACTGTCAAAGAGTGAAAGGGCTGAGTGGTGCAGAGAGGTGACCTCTGCAGACCTTTAGCTATGGGCCAGCTCCTTTGTGACTCAGGAAGAAGCTTGAGACAGCAGGGCATGGTGTGAAGGGGCAAAAGGTCTCACACTGATTTCCCACTGCTTTACAGCTTCTGTGTTTGTGGCCCAAACTATGGAAAATATGGTCTCCCTCCTCCTCTGCTGGTTGGCTGAGTCACTTCTTACTCTGTTTCTGCCTCAGAATAACAACCTCTGCCCTTTGATGGCTCACAAATGCCCTGAAAGCCCTTCTGCTATTGAACCAAGAGAGGTGAGTCAGACAAACTGTCTAAAACAGGCTGAATTTGATGGGCCTCCAAGCCCTCTGCAAGAGCTATTTGCTGGGAAAGTTGACAGGTTTTCAGAGATAATGGCGATTAATGCCATGACAATTTGTGTGTGTGGAGCTGAGTCACCACTGGCCAGTTTCATTTGCTGCTGCTCAACAGCCACTTTCTAGAGCTGCTGAGTGTATTTTGTTGTTGGAAGGTTTAGCACATGTCATCGTGCCATGAACTCCTGGGTCAGCTTTGGGCTGGGACAAGAAAAGGAGCAGCAGAGAAACAATCAACACAGGCCAACAAATTCAGTCTGTAATGCTCCCATTACATTACTGAGCTCTGGGCTACTGTGACATGACACCTACTGAGATCCCAAAAGACAGCATTTTGGGGGAATCTGTGCTCTCCTGTCACAAACTTTGTGTGAAAACCACAGGAAGTATAAACAATCCCTGAAACACCAATCATTAGAAAACCAAGACTATAGACTGCTTGACTTGTGACAAATAACCCTTGAAACCATGCTTAAAGGGATGGACATCTAAGATACACTGTGCTCCTTAAATCCCTGCTATTTTCAGGGCAGGTCTTGCCTCAGTACTTATGAAGTCCCACTAAGCTCTTAACTTGATCTTCCGAGGTAACTTCATACACTTCCTCTCTCCAACACTCCTCCACACCCCACTCCTCTCCCCACCCAAAACAGTTCTTTGAAAGTTTATTTTCTTAATATACATGACTCCTCTTTAAACATATCACAGTTTTAAACCCACAGCCTCACTGAGTGGTCTAAATAGATGCAGATGGAATAAGCAGGGCAGCAAGTTGGGGAGATAGACTGGCAATACCCATACGCCATCCCCGAGCCATACAGGATTTTACTGACTTGGGAATAAAGATGTGATTACTCTACCATGATGCACCACCAGTTGTGACCAGTACCAGGACACAGGAATACAGGCTGTGGGGGGGAAAAAAAAAAGGAAAGTTTACCTATCCTCAGGACTGAAGAAAAAACTCATTCAGAGCAACAAGTAAGACTCAATGATCTTTTAATTCCTATTCAAAATTTGGGTTGAATTTCACAGGAGGAAGAAGCAGAAAACAGAGGGTGACAGCACAGATTAACTTTCACCTACCCTACATTGCAGCAAAGGTTGCTTTCCTCGATTTCCATTTCAGAAGGCACCCACAGGACCAACTGAGCTTACTGCCTCATTGTGACCCTGAGATGCTGTGGCTGATTTAACAAAATGAAAGAGAAAATGATGTGTCTGTCTTACAGCAGATCAACAGCAGAACCTAGAGCCCAGACCACTGCCTCTCAATCCTCGCAACAAACCACTGGCATTCTTATTTGCTTTTCCTCCTTCGTGTTCTTGCAGGGTTGTAAAGTTATTGCACTGATTCACATCCATCTGTATTTAGGTATTTTTTGCCAGTGACACCTATTTATGTACCAAACCACAATGCTTTGCAATGAAGAAGCTATGCCTGGAGTTTTTTATATGATCGATCAAAATCCACCCTTGTACCTCTACCAGGTAACACTGACTGGAAAGCAAACTTGGTATTTTGATATACTTGATGTGTTTGTTTTTATAAAGCCCACACAGATATACATGGTAAATGACAAAGAGAAACTATTTTCCCCCTGCTTTCTGCCGGGTAAGCAAGACTTCCCTCTTCCTTAGTAAACAAGTTGTGTTATGATCAGCATGGGACATGCATATACGAGTTTTATAGCTTTGGTGATTTACTTCCAAACTTTTTGTTATTAAAGTATTCACTGAAAGATATAATGGTTAATATTTGTGTTTGATATGCTTGCTTTGTCTAAATTAAAGAACAGTTTGTTGATTACAATTTCAAACTCTGCAAGTGAAACTTCATACTATTGCAAATACATCTCCGGTTGTTATGAAAATATGTATGTGTCACACACTATACACATAATAACCAGACATCCTGCAGCAAAAAAATCACTGTCAGATAACTAAGAACACAGTCCACAGTAAGACTAAATTACTAATATAGTTAAATACACTTATCAATTGTATTAAAGCTTATTAAACCCACACGTGCATGAGCAATTCTTGAAATTAGAGTCATTTTAGAAGTACTCTAAATGAAGTTGCTTTAAGGGAGTGAGGCAAGTCAATGTCATGCTCAGTTGGAAATGGTAGCCTGAACTGCCAATTCACCGGCTAGAAATCAAAATGCAGCAGATCCTACAGGGCAGATTCTACCCTCTGCTGTCCCGAATAAAAGGTCTACCTCGTGCCCTTGTCTTTTCACAACACCCTACACAGAAGATCTATCCCCTGGCAGATGTCAGAAGAAATTTCATCCCCATCCTCAAGCTCTGACCCTACAATGAACTTTCCTTACCTGTATCAAGTCCTCCATCACCAGATGCTGGCTGGGAATGAGATTTTAATGAGGTCTGAGCCCCTCTGTATGACAAACTGTCTTTCAAACTGTTACATGATAAATGTCATTGTCAGTGTTGTGGATTACATTCCTTAAATTACATGACAAAACCAGGCAGCATGGAAGGAAGGCAGTCATATCTGTCAATATGTGTGTGTACAATTGATTCAATCCTACTGCTTTTTAAAATTTCTTGTTCTGATAGGAAGTACAAGAACCTGAAACTATAAATATCTGTTTGCCTTGCATGACTACAGATATAGGGAAAAAAACCCAAGAGATATCAAAACCAATTTGTATTTGGGTGGCTAGATAATGTACAAAACAAGGCCTCTATTTTAAATCCTTTAGTTTCATGGATGACATACATAGTTTAGACTGGAATTAGACTGGAATTGCACCTCCTACTCCCCTGACTATTCACTCACCAGCATTTGCTGTGGTTGCATTCACATTCATTTTCTACTCCCTCTCTATGGATACTTCTGGCAAGTGAATTTCCTGGCAAGGATATTATGGAAGCAGCAAGTTTTAATTTAACATCGGTGAACACAGACAGAAAGTTTGTTTTAAACTCATAAACACAAACTATGCATAGCAGAAACTTGTTTTAAAAAACTGTACTCTGGACTCAGTAAAGTGCTGAGGAGCATACTTACCTGTAAGCATTTTATGAAGTCCCTTTGAGTTCTCTGTTTTAATATTTTCCTGAACTGGAACCTCCATCTGGGGAGAGAAACAATACCTTACTGTAAGTGATGTGTCTAATAAAAATGAATTAGCACAGCTTGCATTTTGATTGCCAATTACTTGCAATCAACTGCTTAGAAAAACTCATGGATCAAGGAAATGCTTAGAAATATTAATTAAAAATATTTGTGAACAATATCAAGTTTATACCAAAAAGGGTATCTATAAACAAGCTCAGTTGAATATAGGAAAGAAAACATAAAATTGTTGCCAAAAAAGGCATGAGGTGAGACTTCACGTACTTTATTAATTTCTATTCTATCAGTGATTTACTTAGCTCTTATTATTGTAAGGCTATACAAACTAAAAATTCAGCTAGCTGTTTGAATCTCTAACAGTGCAATTAATACCAGTGGCTAGTTTTGGAATATGTTACAATAAAATGTTTTATTTGAGTGCATCTATATTCACCATCAAAAAACTTAATTAAGTCTCAGTTACAACTGCTACTCAGAATTGAAGTTAGGCAGAATGTATCGTAAATACTGAAGGAAAAATTAAGCCTATAAAAAGCATGGCAAGTAATAGAAAGGGAAGCAAGATAAATATTCAAAGCCATTTCCATTTCATGCACACTTCTGAATTACTATGAGAGTGGAAAGTACCAAAAATGCTAAAACAGCCATTAAAAAATAACTCTGACCCTAAAATCTGGCCCTCAATCAAGCTTGAAGAACATGCTTACTCAGCATCTTTGTTATGAGAGGATATTTAAAAGGTTCAAAGATAGAAACATTCAAGTTACAGTGAAAGCTGAGGCTTTGCAAACCTAATTCTCATTTGGGTCCTAAAAATCTTCCCCTGCTTCTTGAGAAGCTGGATTAAAGATTAAGCATGAATTAAAAGTTAAATTGCCCAGTTGTTCCAGACACCTCTTTTCAAAAAGCATTTTTGAAGAATTTAAAGTTTTCAACGGAAATTTCCTATTTCATAAGAATTGTTTCAATTCTTTTGATGAAGGATAAGAGGAACTGGAACATCTTCATGGGACTTCTAAAATCTGAAAAATAGGGGCTTTTTTCCATGGAAAATGAGTACTACTCTGCTCAGGGATACTGGATGATCTATTAAAAACACTACCTAAGCAAACAGCTGCTAGAAGTGTGTTTAACTCAGTGGTGTCTCCATGTGAAAGTCACCCCATCAGCTAAACTGGCAGCCTGGGCTTCCCATCTGCTGTTGCTGATTGAGCAACACTTAGGAAACCACAGCACTTGCATCCAGCTGTGAAAATTCTAGCTGACCTTAAGGGCATATCTCCTTTCTCTCAAAGTTTCTAACAGAGATCAGCCCACCACCTATTCACCCTCGATGGACAGAGAGGAGTATTTTTGTAAATGTAGGAATGGGAGATGTGTCACTGCCTCAGAAAGGATTTATCCAATGGATGCATATGAGACAGTGTGTTCAGGTGTCTCTAGTTCAATCACAGAGTAGATGTGAGCGTGGGCAGAAAGATCAACAAATTTATTGCTGACTCCAAATCTTGCCATTGTCTGCTAAATGTAGCAGGTCATAGCACATTACATTTTTTGTCATGCTGAAACCATGGTCAAAGTCAAGGCACATTTTACCACAAAAGACAAAAAGACTTTCACTGCTGCTCCTAGTGACTTTCTAAATGTTGCCTTACAGTTTGGCATCATTTATTATTCTGTTATTTCTTTCCTAGGAGCAAAATATCATTTGTATTAAGTAGGTGACAAAAATGTTAACTTCTTCTAAGGAGGAGAATGAAATTAGGAAGAAGGCAAATTGGATAATGGCTGTATTATTCATAGGAATGCATACCTAATTTACACAGTGCTGCTAGAACGCCATCTAAATTTGCTGTAACTCCAATTAAGCCCATTTAAGTAATGAAAAGAACTGCTCTACTGTGTCTGGTTATTAATTTCATGGTGTGTTTTACATATCAGAAAGTAAAACCATATTCCTAACTTGTATGGTCATTTTACAACAATTACTAGCAAAACATTCCAAGGTGCAAAGGTCCTTCCAAACAACATTATTTCTAGATCCTATGATCAGATTTCTAAGTATTGGACAGCAGTTTTGGACAAAAATATCACAGAGATATTAAATCTGTGTGAAAGTATTTAGCTGTCTGTCTGGAGTAGATGGAATTTTTAGCCACATTAACTAGCCCCTAAGATACGGATTTTTCTGCAAAAAATCAAGCCCTGATTTGTGTCCCTACGTTGGAAATCCATAAAATCAGGTAACAGCTTTGAAAAACTTGGGCATTTTAAACCCTTTAGAAAATACAGAATAGCTAATAAGTAAAAAATCCCATCAAGTTTTTCCAAGAGGATTTTAAATGAGGTTAGACAATCTCAGTTCAAGACAACAAATAACACTCATACTGGGAACCAATTCTGGAGAAGGGGTAACTTTGTGGTTTTGAAAGACAGTATAAGGAGAGTGAAAAATCATTAAATTAGATATTCAACTAATGTTCATTTCTGCATTTTAGGCAGCTGAAAGTAGGCAACTCCCACACTTATCACCACAATGAAGGTCCATAAGCCTGTGCAAGCTGAGGTCCAATCTCATTAAGGACACAGAAGGACTGAAAAAAGAACTGCAGAAGGAGTGATAAGGAACTCTGCAAGTAACTCTCCATGAAGCTAACGACTCCAGCCACGTAGGAACTCAAGCAACTGTTATTTGTATTAGTAGTATTCACACACACCAGCATTTGCAACTCTATTTTCTATCCATTAGTTCTTTGCTAAGTCATAAGCAATTAATTCTGTTTTACTTTTTCAGCTTCTTATCCCTGGAACTGCCTTTAGCAGGCCATTTCTCCTATTCCTAGCTAGCAACAGATAAAATAAATCTATTGAGTACAGTTACGATAACATTTTGGAAAGCTTGGAACTTTCTCCACCGAATATATCACAACAGTAAATGTGACATCCAGCAAGCAGGGGAAGAGAGAAGCTAAAGATAGGATTGATGCAGTGGGAGCTAGTTATGCAAAGAGTCAGGATCTTATCACCTGCATGTCTTGCCCATTTGACTCTGCTTAGACAGCCCAAGTCCTTCCAGGAGCATCACAGGAAAGGGAGGTGATTTGAGGGTCAGTGCTGACACACTGCTTGCTATTATATTCCTCAGGGAAATGAAATCATCAGAACTGGAGGGGCACAGGCAAATATGTTCCTCCTTGCTTAACACTTGATATTCCTGCATTAGTACTTTTCCTTGGTGGTAAACTCCAGACATCGAAATTGTTAAGCAAGTAAGAGCAGATTTCTTTGAGTTTTGGTGTCTTGGAAGATGACCTTGGTGCTTCACATTCTGTTATCAAAAAGAAATGAGGCAGACTAAGGAAGGGGAGAAAACATTCCCCAACATACCAGACCATGTTAGAAAAGACTGTACAGATCCACATCTAGATATAAGGAAATTGAGGAGCAAAGAGAGGAAAAAAAAAAAAAAGCCATATATTTCTAGATCTTCTAGTGCATAGAAAGGCTCAAGTTGTCAGGTCAGCTTTCAATCTTACTCACTGTCCTCAGCAAAGCGTGCCCTGTCATAAATCATTTCTCTTCATTTTTCTCTTGTCCCCTTCAATTACTGCTTGTGCAAGAATGCAATTCTCTTATCACTTAGGTAGGGAATTATGAAAAAGGAGTGTTCAAAAATCAGAGCCAGTGTTCTCAGCTGTAATCTTCCTCCAGCCAGGTCCCACAGTGTCTAGCTTGTTTTTACTGGAGCAAGGGCCACCTCCAAAGCGTTGCAGTTCAGCTGTGGCCTGGAGGGGGATTGCTCTAGCCCTCCTTTCAATCACCCAGGTTGGGAGGCTGATAAAGGCAGCAACATCAGGCATGCCCCTCCAAAGAAGGATTTATTGAAAAAGGTCCAGATCCTGCTCCACTGTGTTCCTCACCCTGCCCACATAGTGCTGCCCAGTAGCTCAAGAAATACCGTACCCAGTAATAGACCATGGGCTTTGTATCAAGGTTGCTAGGCAGAGGCATCTCTGGCTTGGTTTTTTGGAATGTATTTTGACTTTCTTATCCAGAGGGGCTTGGCAGAACACTAATTTTTAAGAAAATCAGAGAACAGCAGAGCCAGCATAGAAGAGCTTGGGATGACAAATACAGATACATCAAGAATTTAATAATCTTAGAACAACAAGGTCACACGTCCAAATCTCCCTATTTCTGAGCGTGAAGCTGGGACAGGGCAGCTAAGAAGGGTGATCACAGCCAATACATGAGCATAAGACAAAAAATACCTGAAAGTTTAATGTCCAGTGCTACAACCATGTGCCAAGAATCTAAATCCCCCTCCTTGTCCACCTAAGACGTTTAGCCTCTGCTGCTCCTTCAACTAGGCTCTGTTGTTGCCAGCAGCATGCCAATGACTGTGACTGCTTCCATCACCAGCTCTGGGCTAATTCACTGTTAGCAATGCTGCCACAGCAGGACAGATGAGAATACAAGGTGAAAAATGCGGTGTTGCAGTCAAGTGGTCACTGCAATTGCAGCTGCCAGAGCAAACAGGTTTAAAACAAGTGTCACCACTATATGGCCATCAGATACCTTACTTTCCTCACACAGGCATCAAAAATTGCAGTGGATACCTTAAAGAATGAATGAACAAGAATCTGCCCATATTACAAAGCCTCCAAACAGTCCCAGTCGTTCCCCAGATATTGCTAACCAAAAGAAATTAAATGCAGGGATGACTAAAATATAGAGGAAAAAAAAGATTTCAGTTATATATTAAATACTGATTAAAACTTACACTCTAGTAGTATAAGAGTGAAAGTTAAGGTCACTCAAGCTGTTAAGAAATGTGATTGTCTCACATTCGTGCCAAGAAAATTTTAAACCAAGCAACACTACTTTGTAGAGTATTAAAGAGAGGTCGAGAATCGGATACACATGTTCATCACAAGATGAATGGATTATAAATAGACTTTTAAGATGGCAATAAAATCATTCATTACACTTTTTAAATGAAAAGATGGAGTGAAAAAAGCAACCAATGTAATAATTGCTATGAATATCCACAGCTGGCAAGCAGCTGGATTTCAAATGGGCTTTCTTTCCCAAATGCCAAGAGCAGTAATTCACTGCTGTGAGTGCCTTTGTGAATTATAACTTTTGCAAACACTGTCTATTAGTGTGATATACACAGCCCCTGCACATTCTGTGCACAGCACACTGTATTAATCTGTAGAATAGCAAAACAGAGGGGATGGCTATGACCTACATCATCTACAAGCACAACATTGACAAAACGTTGCATCAAAGATAAGCCCACTTCTGGAATAGTTCTTCTGGAAACAGAAGTTGTTTGAAACAAAAGGTGACCTCTAGTGAAATTAAAATCCTGCAGCCACACTTTGGGAAAAAATACCTTATTTGTAAAGTCCGTGATTCTTGTGCATACAACAGTCAAACACACAACCACAAATTCCCAGTCGATCTGAGAACAGGATTTACTCAGACCAGAAAAGCCACAGTGATGCTTTCTCTCCTTGCATTAAACGTCTTTCTACATTTACCGCTATAGGTATTTATCAGTGTCTGTAAAAGTGAGCGGTACCCAAACGTATCATCTTCCTTCCTTAATAGCACAAAATAAGCTCCATGTATCTGCTGGCAAAGGTCAATGCTGCAGCAGCAGGTACCACATCCCCAGGAGCCAAGCTCCACTGAGTGTTCTGGATAAGCAATAGAACAGATTGCTTTGGGCATCTCCAGACCTAAAGGGTCTTCAGAGTCACCTGCCACAAATAACATCACAATAGTGCTGCTGTGGCTGCAGTGCTGTAAGAATACGGGAGCATGATAAAGTTTGCAATTACAGATCTCAAGATCTATGTCTATACTTTCCAATAAAGCTCCCCTATTCTTTTTCAGCTGTGAAGGATAATAGATTTAGCTGGCCCTGCACTGCGTCAGTGCAAAGATTAGAGGAACTCTTGCCCTTCCTTCCAGTCCTAATTTCTGTGAATCTCTGACTTTGAAATCACAACACAGAACACAGCCTTAACATTCTGAGATGAGGAGGATTTAATAAAGCATAGGATTCAGAGGATCTGAGGAAAATGCAGGACAGATCAAAGAATTACACCCTCCTACTACACAGAGTCCCTGTAGGCTGATGCAGGAAAGTTACTGTGGCTGCTGAGATGACAACTGAAGGGCAGGGCAGGACAGGCTGTGCCGATATTATTCCATCAGCCACAGCAGGGCTTGGGCATCTGTGTTCCACTGCAAACACCAGTGAGAGCAGCAGCTGCCTGAAAAATTCTATTTAAAAATAGAGCATGTGGACACACATGTAGTGTGGCAGCATAGTATGTTCAGGAAGGATACTAAATATAAAGCTCTCTTTGAGGAATAAAAAGTCTCCAAAATAAAAAGGAGTAAAGTGAGTGACAAATTTATAACAGACATCTTCTGAAATCAGAATCTGAGTTCACATTTTGTCAAGACACTGAAAAAATTCTTTTTTTTTTTTTTTTTTTTTTTTTGTTTGTTTGTTTGTTTGCTACAAGCTGCCCTAAACCAAATAATTTTGGGATTGTCAGTGGAACCTCCTAACTAGTGTAATAGTCCACCTGGCTTAAACAATATTTATTTATCATCACTATACTGAACTGGCAAACTTGACCCCAAACCTACTGAGTGAAATTACTGTAATTTCAATAAAGAATGCCATCCCTGCAGGTACTGAATACACAGAGACACACACAGATAGATGCATAGAGTTGTACTCTTCATTATAGTAACAGAAGAGTCTTGTAGCATTGCCTATTGCTGCCTGTGGTACTTACATATTCATTAGCAATGCACCTAGGGCACCCTGTGGTCTTTTGTTTCTTCCTTGCAGGACTGTCACTCATATCCCCATGCTGCTACTGAAAGAATTAAAACACAGGCAGGCTAACTTGCTCACATTCACATGAGAGCACTGCTTAAGCATGAAGTTAAACCTGCATCTCCAAACTGCATGCAAGCCTGCTAATGCTGGCTGGCTTCCTTCCTTGGTAACTTAAGTGCTTGTATAAAACTTTGTCTCTGAGCTGGTGTGGTGATGGGAACTGCTGCAGTGTTTATGTAATCCTTGGTCTATCACAGTTTCCCTGTCTGGCCATCAATCCATTCTCCTGGATAAGAAATGGTTTAATATCTGTTCTGCAGCAGAGATAAAAGCTCCCAAATAATCAGAATGGAGATGGTTCTGTGAGCACAAGGACTACTCTGAGTTACCCAGAGAAGAAGAAAACACTTTCTGTAGAATGCAAGACTCAGGGACTGAGCATTAAAAATAAAATGGAAAACACAAGTGAATTTCAATTCCAGCATCTCAGAGCTAAGGGAGAGAGGAAACAGGTTCCCAGACAGCATGACCCATTGGAGGCCAGCTGGAGAGCACTAACACCACATTTTTATAGTCACTTTTGGATGCATCTCATTCCCTCAAGTTTAACTTGGATATGGCTCACACTCTTCCCAAGCCACATTCCCAAGAATGCACTCTCAATTTCACAGGATTCAGATCTCACAGTCGACTCAGACATCCTGAGTCAGAGGTGCATATATTAGCCCCATAAATTTCTCCAGTTGTTTCTTTTAAAATCATGTGAACTTTCAGCATTTACATTGAGATAAGAGTTCAATGGGACCCTGGGTAAGATAGTCCATATGACATATGAGAATCATGGCAAAGGGAGGGAGTTTCATTTTTATGTAACCTAATTTGTAGCCTCCTAGTGGCAAATAAAGCCTTAAAGATGTTACCACAAGGGCTAATTCATGAACTTTAAAAGAACTCATATATCCTTGATAGTAAAATATTATCCTTTGCTGATTTTTAATTTTATGTTCATTTTGTTTGTTTTGGGGTTTTTTGTTTGGTTGGGGTTTGGGTTTTTTGGGTATTTTTGTTTGTTTGTTTGTTTGTGGTTTTTTTGGTTTTTTTTCTTTTTTTAGTTTGAGATCCAAATTACTCTAATTTTTCAGTTTCTAGCATGATACCAGGCAAACAGAGAGACTTTATCCCTAATCCTGCTTCTTAAGTCTGCTTGCTCAGGTATATACCCTGTGGTATGTGGTAGTAAGAATGGAGAAAGCAATTCAAAGCTGAAAATACATCAAAAGCCATATACAGCCACAGGATAGACAGAAATCAACAGAGCCCAACAAATTGTATTTCTATTATCAGAATTTTCTTGAATCTTAATGTATTTTGGAGATCTTACTGAGACCTAAACATGAAACACAGCCTGCAACTCTGTAAGACAGTTGCTGGGGGGGGGGCGGGAAGGATCTAATCTGTATTTCACAATAACATTTTTGCCCATTAATCGCTTGGTGCTATGTAATCAACATAATTTTTAAAGCATTTCTTTTCTGTTTTAGCCTCAAAAGCCGACCTTAAAAAAAAAACCCGCTCAACACTTAAATGACGCAAATTTAGGTATTTTCTCTTCATGAATTTTACATCAAAACAGTTCCCTCTGCTTATATACTACATGCCAGCAAGCAGAAAACTAGAAGAAAGCCTACATTTTTTACACTTCCTTTGTATACTTTTCAGAACTAAATTTCTTAGGGGCTAGGAAATCTAGGAGCCAAGCAAATCAATGTTATGACATGGACCTTTCAACAACAGACAGTTTGAGCTCACCCTTCAGGCTGAGACAAATTTTTTAATTCCCCCACTGAAGAGAACTCCAGACTGACCATTCCTATGTTAGGAAAGACAGCCTGGGATCTCCTGATGTACTTTAAGCTGACACTGCACATGTATGCAGCAAGGTGTGAGGTACAGGTAAGCAGCTGAGACAGCTGTCTGGTTGCTTGCTTGAGTTCAGGTTTTATTTTTAAAGAGAACACAAATGGTCTGTCAGGACAATTTGAGTCTCCAGGGCCTTGCAACAGCAGCTGCCCAAGTTTGGGGCATGGGAGCTTTCCACTGGTTGTTTTGTGTTTGTTTCTTTCTTTCTTTGAGGAAAACAAGCTCGTTAGAACAGCTGATGGAAATTAGCACCACTGCAAGTTCACAGTGGAAAGTGCAAGTCAGTAAAGCAAACTCAACCTCACAGAGGAATCAACAAGTGCTACAGGGAGAGGTATTTTTTGAGCTACAAGAGGAAAGGCAATGCTATGTTTGGAGTGTTGCTAACACAGCTATTTTGCTGGTTAATGAAACAGATGAAGTGTGGTGAAGCTTTTTCTAGGCTGGAAGTTTTAATTCCTTGCTTTCCTGCTGATTCACTACCCACAAACACCACCATCTGCATGGAACCTAAACTGTCACAATGCCATTGGGATGTCTGGTTTATTTGGACAAGCCATGAACAAGGGGACTCTGGCTGGCTGGAGACTGTCTGTGGTCAGTTTGTAAACCCTTATCCACACTGTTCTTTTAAAAAAGAAAAAAAATATCCTAAATAAATACCATCTACCTGAAATTCTGCTCAAGGAAAGGATGAGCTGTGAGTGAGAGATATTAGGTACATTGCTTAATACAGCTTTGGAGAGTGTTAATGTATAAGATGGGAAGGAACACGTACAGAATACAAAGAGAAGCATGTGACTGTTCAGGACAACACCTGAATGTAAATTTAAGGGCACTTCAGCACTGCATAGATTATAGAGGCTTTCTTCACCTGAGCCTTCCAATAACAGATTATTCTATGCCAGAAGGAAGGGGGACACACTATGGACACAGCCAAGCATTCCACACCTGAACCAGCATATTAAGAATTTTAGACTGCCTGAGCTTCCTACACAATCAATGAAGAAAGATTTCTGCAAAAAACAACACAGAGTGTTTACCAAAGTTCCTGTTACAGTCAATGGAGAAAAATTAAGCTAATTTATGTGCAAGAAAACTAAACCAGTTGCATTAAACCAAGAGGTATAAATCTCCCTCTGCAGCACAACACACAAGCAACTGTTTGAGCATACACATCTGAGAAGAGAAGAAATTAGCTCAAATATTTCCAGAAAGCAGGATGGACCATGATCCAAGGTAGACATAACAAAATATGGTGGTACCAGAACTTCTAACTTTTGCCTGCCTTTTCACTGGGTCATATCCCCTCTCTACCTTTCTAGGCACAACGGAGAAGGCAGAAATGTCCAGCTTTGCTCATTTCCAGCTGAAGCACCCAATTCTCTTCTCTGTATGAGCAACCAGCTCTAATAGCTGGTGTAAAATAAGTAATTGCTATCCAGGGTCGTACTTCTAGGAGAAAGTCTGCAGAACCTCCAAGAAAGCTAAACAGGGAGAAATAATCTGCACATTTTTTAAGATTTATGAGGATTGCCTCTAACACATGGTACGAAAATAAAAGTAGAGATGACTGCAGAGAAAACATTTGTCTTCTCTGTTGCACGCTTGCCCATCCTGAATATAGAATCATTAAATATGGATAGTTGAGTCCAGCTTTTATTAAGCAACCTGCAAGACATCTGCCTAGTGTTTTTTAGCATATTTAACTTTCCTTAATACTGTCTTTGGAAAGACAAATCATGTTATCAATGTGCTCAACTACATTCATGTCCTGTCAGAATCAAGATTCAACTATCTTCAGCACATAATCAGTTGCTCTACTTGGCTGTATCAGTTACATTTCATCAACTCACACTTCCAAATGTATTTAGGCAGAGACTTTAATTCTCGACATGGACACAGTGGTACCCAAACGGGACACTCAGCTCCTCATTTTAAGGGAAATTAATCACCAAATGAAAACAGAAGTGGTTTCCAAACTCAAAAAGCAGTCCATAATTTGTTGGGGCATTGCTCACTCAGGCGCATAAATAAATTAAAAATACATTGGTTTTGAAGGAGAAAGGTTAAATTTGAACTTTTAGCCCCCAAAGGACTCCTGGAAAGAGACAGGTAATAACATCTAGCAAGTGACACCAGAGCACAGTCACTCTGGAGAGCACTATGTAAAATGCAGAGCAGATCAGAAGATCAAGTTCCTGGCCACATCAGTCAGGTTTTTGTAGGACCTAAACAGACTGCAGAACAAAGCCCCCAAGTCAACTAGCAAAATGAGGGGAAATAAAACTTAGAAGACAAAAAAAATCAAAATGCCACCTTAAACCTTCTCTTAAGTCCAAATTAAAGCTAGTTTTGCAATATGGGGACTGAAATTACATAGAAACATTAAGTAGACCTTTGATTTGACAAAGAAAAAAAAATGAAAGATTGGTCTGGAAAGGTGCATTGCACTGAGGAGGCCTCAGCTATTATCAGAACTTCAGTAATGGCAGATACGTGATCTCTCCCCCATCTTTTTTCTTTTCTGTTTTTGTTTTCTTCAGTTGATCAGCTCTTGGTTGATTTTTTTTTCCAAGATGGCTTTTTTTTCTTTTCAAAATACACAAAGCAGTTTTCACTAGGAAACAAGCCCTGTTTCCTTGCAGACTACAGACCCTACCTTAATAAAGTAATTATATATTCATATTAATGAGAAGCTGTTTTATCTGCCTGTAATCGGTGCACTACGGGCCATGGCCCATTCCTAATGTCACCTTCGCTGAATTAATAAAGTAGATATATTCAGCTTTCAAAGTAAGAACTTCAAAGGTGAGAAAGTAAAAGCATGATTTTGTTAATGTAATCAGGAAACTGCACTAGAAACAAGGGAAACATAAATTATGTAAATCAGTAACTGTTTATTCTGCATTATTAAACGAGAAACTGCAGATTGTAGAGGTTTCTGGAATCAACTGGACTGTTACTCAACTGAATGTAAGCAGAACAAAGTCCCAGCAGCTTAAGCAGCTGTATTTAAGGAATCAAAAGAGAATTTCAGAATCAAAGGAGAAGAAAATCCTTCCTGTAGTTGGTTTACCTCCTTTTTTTCTGATTAAAAAAAAAAAAAGAACAAACAGCACAAATTGATAGTGATTGACACATGAAATTGAGAAAAAAACAGGAATACACTAAACTGACTGTGTGTCATTGATGAGTTGAATAGAGGCATTTCAACAGATGAGATCCCTGACCAGAGCAGAGGGTTGCTAAAGATCAGCATTACCTGAAAAACCCTATTACAATTTTACATCATAAATAAAAATGAGACTATTTTACGCAAAGAATTTGACAATGAAGAATTGTTGCTTTATATGAAAAAAAAAGTTGTCTCCTTATTAGGAACTAAAAGTCTACTTGCAACAGGCAGATACTCATTTCAGTCTGCCAGTTTAAGCAAGAAATCAACATTTGCCTTTTTTTTGGTAACCACTTAAACTTCAAACATTGCACTTCTCCAGAGGTTAGTGTGGCAGCCAAGCTACACCTTAACTTTCAAGGAAGCCAGGGGAAGTTCAGCAATCCTACTCTGTCAGTGATTCAGTACTGCAGTTGCAGAGACTTCTTTCCTCCGATAAATCTTTCTTCACTGCTTTCTTGATGCCCGCAGGGTGCTTCTTCCAACAATCTTCTGACATTCGTGACTCCTCAAAAGACATTCATCCAAACACAAAGCCTTCCGTTTTCAGCAATTCATACAAAGGGACCCACAAGATTCTCCGAGCACCATGTGGGTGACCAGCAGCCTGTGGCCTTTGGTTCCTGTTCCAGCATTTTGGGATGTGGTCTATGCTTTCCTTCATGGCAGCTTATGATCCCTGCTTTGCCGGGAAGCCACTAAAACCCTTGCAATCTCCTAGGGGGGATTATCTGGGATACCTAGTACCCATTCTCAGCCATTGCCTTTACTGCCAGATGGAAAGACTCCCTCTTGGTTTCACAGATACCTTCTGGTTTTCCATCATTGCGCTCTCTTGCTTGTATACTCAAGGTTAAATGGCTTGCAAAGTGTGTGGTTGCTGTCTGCCCAGAACAGCAAATATTTTCATTGTTTGACTTTTCCTCTTTTATAGCTTGGAGCATTTTCCATTGTCTGGATTACATATGTGTTTTTGAACCATGGAAGATCCACTGGGATAGAGGTTTCTGGCAGTGCTCACACATTTTCTTATTGTTTCATAGTGGTACATGGATTTTGGTGCAGCCAGAAGGTACCTGAACTTTTTCAAACGCCACGTCTAAAGGCACCACATCTAAAGACACAATTTATATGCAACTATCCTAATAGGAGTTCACAATGTGAGCAGCTTCTCCTATTCTGTCCTTTCTCTTAACATCTGCCAACTTTTCAAATGCATTCAGAAAATAGAAATAACTACATTGCACACAAAAATCCATTACAGCCTCCTCCTGCCTGTGAGAGTGTGGTAAACTTAGCAGAATTCAATTAAAGTTTACAGTGCACTTTACCAAGAGGGCAATTTTGATTTAATCACAGACAAAATCAGATAGGAAGGTTGCCATAATGGCATCAAAGTATGCAGAGACAACATAGCTAAGAGAGGGCCTTTGCTGTGTGTTCCAGATCTAAAATGAATTTCAAGCTACCCCTGAAGGCCTCTGCTTTGACCTGTTACCCAGATAAAGCCAACCTTAACAGCAGGAGGAAATATTCTACCCAGGATCTGGTGTTTTAGAGGTTTTGTCATAAACAAAGAGAAATCAAAGACAGAATTTCATTTTAGATTTTCCCATGAGATTCTCTGAATGAACATCAGGATTCTGAGGTTAAAGATTTTAATTAAATGACTACAAATTAAAATATAACAATTCACTACCATTTGTGTTAAATCTCATTAAAAAAATAAGGCTGCCCTTTGTCCTCTCTACTACCTCCTGGCTTCTGGCTTCCTACAGTCACTGCCAGAGCAGATAAGTATCTCTGGACATTTTTTTCTTCTACATGAACATGTAGAGTATCTATTTAGGTCTTTCCAGGAACTTCTGCAGATCACAGCCACATACAAATGATATACACAATTAAACATGACCTTCCAAGAGAGGCTAAAACACCATGGTGATTTACAGATTATTTTCAAAAGCAAAAGGTCAGAGGTAGATGGGATTTTTTTTCCAAAAACACAAGGACAAAACATAGACGGATTTCAAAGAATGCCAGTTGCTAGTGATGCTGCCTCCCCTGACAATCTTTTCTCACCACATGAGGAATGTTTAGGACTGAAGGTCCACAGATAAAACACTTACAATGCATATAAAGATGTGTAAGAGCTGTGCTCCTGAAGGATGATTTCCCACAGGATTTTTACCTACGCTTTAACTCAATTTCAGCTTCCCAGTGTGACATAAATGTTACCAAACTCCCCTGCACAAGGAAGAGATCCAGCCATGCCTGTTATGGCAGACAGAAGATAGCCCTGGAGAAAGACCAGAATTGCCCAACTGAGTAAGAGGAGCACCCCAGGCTCATGCCCCAGTCTGTGTGCTGTTGGCTATGAGAGCTCTTGGCCAGTTTATCTACCAGTTATATCAGCATAGTAGAGTTCAAAGGTTTCTAGAAACCTTTAAATGATTCAATTATCTGTTGGGGAGGACAGAGGGACCGAGAAGACGGAATTTTCTTTTCGTAAAATCATTAAATCGTTTGGGTTGGAAAGGGACCTTTAAAAGTCATCTAGTCCAATCCACCTGCAGTAAGCAGGGACATCTTCAACCAGATCAGTTTGTTCAGAGACCTGTCCTTGGATCTGCTCCAAGAGGTCACAACTTTCTTGTACTGGGTACCCCACAGTGGGATGCAGCACTTGAGGCGGGGTAGAGGGGCAGAATCCCCTTCCACATCCTGCTGGCCATGCTGCTTTGGATACAACCCAGGATATGATATCGACTGAACAGTGCATACATCAAATCTCTGCAGTTCAGAGAGAAGGTTGATAATATTTTATTTCTTGCCCTCCATTTCTGAAGCAGCAAGAATTTATAAGAATTTATTTATAAGTATCAGAGAGACTATGCAGACCATCTGTTCAGCAGATAAACACACTGGGTCAGGCCAGAGGTCTATCTGAGCCAGTATCCTCTCACTGACCACTACCAAAAGCAGATACCAGTAAGGATAAGAACAGATCACTGTTCTTATATTTGGTACTTCCCCCCACTGAGAAACTCGCCCAGGACTCTGGGGAACCACTTGTCTCCTGCATGAATTCATCCAGTCTTCCACAGAAACCATGACATTTTTAACATTCATAACATCCTATCACAAAGGCTTCCAGAGCATAATTAAACCTCACATGAAAGCTATACTTCTGTCCTTAGAACCTGGACCACTGCTTCTTGTAGTGAAGCAGACTCCACTCTACTCGAGCCCTGTCATCCTTCCCCTACCACTCAGTGTTGTTAAGCACCATCGTACTCCCAACACCACCTCATCAGGCCCTGACCATTCTCTGTAACTTTTCCAAGCTGCATCATGTTCTTTTTGACATGAAGGGACCAGAGTTTTCAAAATGCAAGCCACAGCTTTTGTACAGTAGCATGATTCTGTTTTCCTTTCCATTCTACTTTTAATAACACCAATATTGCTGGGTTTTTTAACTTCTGAGCTGATACATTCAGGGAACTCTACCATAAGCTCAAGATCTACCTCCCAGGAACTTAATGGCCAGTCCAGAACCCATCACAGAATATGTGAAACTATGATTGTTTCCCCTCCATGCATCACTTAACATTTATCTATGTTTAATTTGATCTTTGCATCTGCTGCCCAGCCACTGACTCTCATAAGGTCCTTCCACAAATTTCAGTCAGCCTTCATCTTTACCATTGTGAATAATGTTTATTGATAGCACTAAATCATGTCCTTAATAACAGTTCTCCCCTTTTCCATTTCATTTATGAATATATTGAGAATGAATAGCTGAATATGAACGAGTATCGGCACGGACCCCAGCAACAGCCCTTTGGAATTCCACTGACAATTTTCTACTTCTGTGAAAACAAATCACAGAGTCCTATTTTCTCTTTATCCCTTTTAAAAGTTCCCTTTGTGTTGCTAAATTAACAGTCATGTATGTAAGCTTCACGTGCCATAACTACTCTGTTTTCTTAAAAGATTTCTGGTTTGAGATCTTGTTGAAAGGAGTACAAACATAATTTCACCCCACTTTCAAATGCGAAATTCAACTATTAATTTTAGCTTAGTTGTACAGCTGGTTTGAGGCTTTTTAGGCTGTTTTCTGAAACAAATCAATTAGCTCTAAGAAAATATTTTCTAACTCATTAAATAGAAATTTTACTTTACTTAAACTTCTACAAGAAGCTTTTAAAAATAAATCAAATCCAGAAAGTTATGTGCTGACATCTTGGTGCACATCCAAAATTAAGGCTGAGGCTGTCTACAACTTCAGCAAAGACTTGTCTTTTGTCTTATATGAACAAAATTGTTCCTTGCTTACTGTTCTGGGCTTCAAGGTATTTCAAAGTGCAGCATTGCGTTGAATGCTGCACAGTAAAACAAAAGCCAGGCTCAACAGAAGCATTTATCTCAGGGGGAGTTAAAAGAAGATTCCCATTTATCAAAACATTTCAGTGAAGCAGAAATTTACATTGACCAAGGCACAAAAGACAATTAATCAGTCTGACCCTCCTCCTACTCTCCCACATCAGGATCAATGCCAACAAAGCTAGAGCAGATAAAGCTCCAGCTGTGTTAAATGCCTAGGGTTATGGAGATTTTCCTCACAATCCAGGATTTAGAGTCATGACACTCAACCTCCTCCTGCTGCCTAATTGTTGCATTCAGTTCACACAGGAAACGTGTTATCTTCCAACATTCATCTCTACACGATGCCAAGCAGTCGAACAGGCTGGGAAGGCTGACATCCCCCTCCTCTCCCACGTGTCTGGAGCCACCTCAAACTAAAGTGTCTCAGCTTCAAAGCAATCAGATTGGTTGGGGTTGGAGGGGGCTTTAAGCAACCTGGTCTAGTGGAAGGTTTCCTTGCCCATGGGAGGGGGGCTAGAAATAGGTGATCTTTAAGGTTCCTTCCATTCCTAACCATTCTGTGATTCTATGAGATGATAACAAGCAGTTATTTCATATCAAACTTGAAGGAAACCGTACTCCTGAAGAATCTCCGTGCTGTAAGCAGCAGCAGCACCACCAGAAGGACGGAGGCAATTACAAGGTGCCTGGGTGACAGAAAGGGCAGTGCAGTGCAGTGTGGCTGCAGCCTGCAGCAACACTGAGAGGGAAGCCAGAGAATGATCAGGGTGATTTTATGGAAGATGGATGCCAGGAACTGTCCTGCACTCATAAGCAAGATCACAAATTCCCCCATAATTTCTGTCCTGAGGTGGGTACCAGCTACCAAGACAGAGTATAATTTTGGGGTCTGCGTTGTTACATCGTATTTCTGGTTGTGCCAACCACACCCCATTTTGAAGGACTGTGTATCAAGTTGCAGCCAGCCAGAAGTATGAAACCCTTGTATTTTACCAATTTCAACACAAAACATCTTTCCTTTTTATTGCCCTTCATCACAAAGTCAAAAAGCAATACAAATAAGTCTAAAATGTTATATTTGAGATGTATATGTGTGGTTTCAATTTCATAACCAAAATCTGAAAAAAAAAAGCTGATTGAAATTCCCCTGCACTTGCTTACTCTAAGGAAATTGGATTCCATTGTCCTCTCACTGACACTACTCTGAAGTGTCAAGTAACTCTATTAAAGTCAATGGAGCTGTACTTAAATATATCCTCTGGGAACAAATTAGATCTATGATTTTCATAGCATGCAAATTTCCAATCTACTTCTACACGATTAATCATATTTTTAACATCTGCGGATAATTTTTTTCTTCCCAAGCTACCATCTTTGCACTGGCCATTTCCTACCCTTTCACAAACACCTTTTAGACAAGTTTCGCACCTACACCGTATCAACGTGGGAGGTGAGATATCACAGGCTCCGTGGAATTGAAGTTCCTGAATCTTTCAACTCTGAAAATCTTACACTGAAAAAATCATGTACTAAATTAATGAAAAGTAGCAGTAGATCTTCTAAGGTTCTTTCCCAGTCTGTCACTGCCAGATTTTTAATATATTAGAAGAAAAACCAGAAAATTTCAAGGCAAGCTTCGAAACTGTAATTAAGAGGAAATGCTTTGGTTATTTATAGCTGGCTATTTCCATTTAGTAGCCTATACTAATATACTTTTTATTACATCAATCTTTTTTGTTAGGAAAGAAAAGAGAAAGTTAATCTTGGCATTAATGTTATCAGATACTGGGGAGGGGAGTAGTCATAATAACTGCATCTCTGAAGATGGAAATAATATTCAACACAGCCATGCAAATACATTCAGCAAATTAAAGATTACTGGCTACCTTCAGCACGGCAAGTGCCTATACTTAGTTGTCATTATGTGCTTATGTTGTGCAATCTTGGTAAAGCATTGAAGAAAGCTTTGTTTTGATTAGAAAAACACTCTTTTAAAGTCTGCATAATCTAGCACTACAGACTGCACCAGTCCCTTGAGAAATATTCAAGAGCAAACCTCAAAAGTCCATCATTTTTTATTTCTTTTACCCCTAAAAGAAATAACTACATTGTAATTCCTTCCCTCTCCATTTATATTCTTTCTCCCATCACACAGTTAATAGTCACACCTGTCCTTTAGGAAAAAAAACCAGAAGACTGTCTCAGAGTATCTTCGCACACCTTTCCCCTTATTTCCCCTCTCTCTCCAAAGGCAGCAGAAGAAAAAGAAATATGCCTGAGATTAATTCTTATCACCAACCCTGCAGGACTGTCATTTTAGGAGTACCCGAAGCTATTTCTTCTGGCTCTTCCACCTGCAGACTCTAGAGGTGGCAATAAGGAAAAAGAAAAGCAGCCAAAGGCTTATTCACTTAACAGCAATTAAATATGAAGTGGCAGTGCCTGCCTTTACTTGTAGCACCTGGCAGCAAAAGCTGAGACTGCAGCAGGACAGAGGTTTGCTTTCCAGCTCCTAATTGCTCTCTACAAGCCTTTCAGAGAGTGACAGAAGACTGAACAGTAGCTGGTACCTTAATGTCTGCCTCGTGGCTTTCTCCTCCTTCTCCCTGCCTCTGGTTCTTGCTGTCTGCAGCTTTCTCTACTCATGCAGCAAATCCGCTCTTGCAGCTGGGCTAGAGCAGGCACCGATGCCCTTCCATGGAGTACCGGGCTGCATCAGCCCCTCTCCAGGCCTGGGATCATCACATATGCTCAGCGAACCTCAGCAGGAGTCTGGAGATCCTTTTGCTGAAGGCAAAACCCACCCTGACACATCTGCCACAATGGTGCTTTTCATAGCTGCCCCAATCCCTGTCTGTTGGCCTGTGTTTCTATCCTAGGCTAGGGAGGTAAGAGGAGATACATCTTGCACACCTTTTCCCAAGCATCAGGATATGCAGCCCAAATACATTTAAAAATTGCCCAGAACCTCTTAAATCCCTTATTAACACTGACTCCAAGTGATGCCTAAAAGACAGACTACCTGAAACAGAGGCCAAGACAAATTAGGAGTATAAAAAGCGGACAAATTTATTCAAGGCCTTGAAGGTACATTTGGGCAAGCAAAGTCCCCTCAGGGACTACACCCAAAATGGATGCTGAGTCACGAGCCCTTCGCCTTTTATAAGTTCTGTCCCATTAGCATATTGGTCCCTAATTTTCCAATCACACCCTTAGGTGATGATGTTAACCACCCCCCGCCCATTCCCCCCTTTCGCTGTAATG
Organism: Acanthiza pusilla; assembly: GCA_036630365.1. Taxonomy (NCBI): domain Eukaryota; kingdom Metazoa; phylum Chordata; class Aves; order Passeriformes; family Acanthizidae; genus Acanthiza; species Acanthiza pusilla. Next base: position 10,780,134 of record JAXCHO010000164.1, read on the forward strand.
TATTTTTGAGCTCTAGGGCAACAAATATGTCCTTGAATCTCTATTCAGAGAGCTTTGTTTTGGCTTAAGGTGCTGGGAACAGTGGTTTTTGGCACTTTGTAAGAAACACAGAACTACAGCAAGTTACAAATACACGAAGAGTAAAAAAGCAGAAATTAAGGAATCACAAGAGCAAAAATCAAGAAAGATCTGTAAGCTGGAACCAAAGGAAGCCAGACAAGGTTCAACCAGAGATCCTGTGAACTGATGGCACAGCATTTCACTCAGTCTTGGACATCACCTCTCCTACCTTCCAACACCACAGGGCTCCCAACACTACGGGGCACAGAAAACTCTTCCTACTGGCTGCTGCTGTGAGCCCACAGGGGCCAAACGCTCTGCAGTAGTAGTGGCATGAGGAGGAGCAAGATGTTCCCACTTCACTCTTGGAGTAGATTAAAAGGGTCTGAGATTTCATTTCGTCATCAGCAAACTCCTGAGAGTTATATACTGCCAAGGACAAGTAAATGCAATAGTTGATTTTGGAATATACAAACCCAAAATGAGGAATTGAGTCTATCTGTGCTGGGCACTTCCATTGAGAAGGGAAGATGGGGGTGTGGGAGGGCAGAGGGAGAATTACACAGGTCTCATGCAATATCACCTGTACCTTCTCCACCTGTCTATTAAGCAGGACTGCCTGCTATTCTTTGGGAAAACCTGCTCTGGATGCACCCAAGAGGGAACACACAGTAAAGGGAGACAGGACTCAAAGCATGGGCATGGTAGCAAGGCTAAACTACAACTGGGAAGCTCCAATGGAAATTTTCCTGCGAACAGATCTAGATGTCAGCCCTCCTCAGGTACCAAATCATCAGGTTAGGGTCAAGTACATAAATTACAGCAACTCTCCAGAGACATTTCTCTCAGCAGCAAGATGAGTTTTCAGTTTCTATCATTACTTTGCTGCTACTTCTGAGCAGGACTGTCAGGTTTTAAACCAACTCTGGCTCCTAATCAGAGAAAAAATCTGCCACATGAAACAATTATATTTCACTTTGAGAGCGCAGATTTTGTTCACCACTACCAGCACTGGAAAATCAAAACTGAAAGTTATCTTAAATAAAGTCTATGCCAAAGGATTTTTATGTTTTCCATTGCTTCAAAAATATATGGGTAGCTCATATGCCACTTTGGAAAGGTGAAATGAATAGGGGAGTTTGAAACACCTCAAATTTCTTTCATTTCATCTCATCTCCTTTATCATCATTTCTGCAATGACTCCAGAATCCCCCTGACATTCAGAAAGTGCTCAAAAGGGCAAGAAATGTTTTAAGACATTACTCCTGGAAAATCAATTGAAACCAAGTGAACAAATGCCTTGTTTTAGCTTGGACAGTTGTTCAGAAATGTTCCTGGCCACAACTCTACTTACAGATTTATAATTCAGTGCATTCCCAGGAATGAGCATAAGCAGCTGGTGAAATGAGATTAGTCAGGCTCACATCTCTGCTTCTCATTCCAATGGTATCACTTGGCCATGACCCCTAGGAAGGATGTGACAGTCCACATTCAGCCAAACAATCCAGACCCGCAGATGATCTGAAGGACCAGGTCCTGTGAAATTCATTAGCCAGAAGACACTATCTCTTTGATGGAAAAAAAAAAAATCTTTTTTTTCCCCATGGAATTTCTGGCAACTCTTGTGCTATCTCAGATACTTCAGAGAAGCAGAATACCCCAATGTCTCCTCCTTGAGACAACTTAAATACAATTCAGCTTCCCATGTCACTTAATAGTGACAAATGTGGTGAAGAGGAAAGGGGGGACAAAGAAAAAGAAGAAAAAGCCACACAAAACCCACCCCAGCAAAAGAAGGACAACAGAGATGTGATTACTTAGAGGAAGGCACAAGCAGCAAAACATATGCAACCATTCCAGATTGCAAAAGATGTGTTCATGTTTCACATATTAGATTTAAAACTAAAAGTTTAAAAAAAAAGGACTGTATGCATCTTATGGAGTTCAACAATTTGAGGTAAGAGCGAAACAACCAAAAATCACATGCATCCATAGTCAACTCATTAAAATAAGCTATTACAGCCAAGCATTACCTAATCAGATAATTAGTAGCCTCTAATGCAATTAAGTTTACACAGCCGGCTAGCATAATTAAAAGACACCACTGAAACAGAACCATTATCACAGAATAAGTGTCTTTTGTCTGATTTTTATATTTCTTTTGAAAGCTCTAGCCAAAATTGAATGTCCAAGGGAAAAATGTAGATTCCATTTAAATGCTAGATGCATTTCCACAGGAGATCAGAGGTTATTCTCAGAGTGGAAAATGAAAAAAATCATCCAAGTGATACAGGAATATTTTAAAACTTTATTATAATTATGCTGTCCTACAGTTTTGTTGGGGCTGTTGGCTGAATTTACCATCTAACTCTCTGCTCTCTGAAGAGCTGGCATCTGCTCTTAGGTCCCACATCAGGGAAAGGCTCACAGTGCTAGGAGGCAGCCCAGGCAGACTTTATGGAGCAGCTCCTTGAGCTGTGGGACCTGTAAGCACAGGAGCTGAGTGTGTATCTAGAAAGCACACATTGTGAGCATCACACTGAGTGCTAAAATTTACCAGCAAAAATCTCCCCACAGTAACAGCATGCAGAAGAAAGCAGGCAGCTTCTGCCACTTGGAATTACGGAATATCCCTTTACTCAATGCCTGAACTGGGAAACTCTGCTGGGATCTACAAGAAGCAGGGAACTCTACACACAGCCTTAGGGCTGTTTAAAATTTCAGGCCCCACAGTTTTGTGTTCCGGACTCTGTCACATTCCCACTGCTTCCACTCCAGCGGATCCTTGTAAATACAATCCACTGCTTTCCATTGCAGCCCCTCTCAGCCTGGGCTGCAATCAGATTCAGAAGCACAGCTGGCTATTGTTTTAGTGATTAGTTCTGGATTATATTTCTCTTTCTGTACAGGGAAGAACATCTGTATTTTAAGGTTTGTGTTCCTTTCAGAGGTTGTTTCCTGGTGCATCAGGACAACCCACCTACCTCTGACTGAAAAAACAAGGAGAAAAACCCTCAAAAAAGCAAACATGAAAGCCTGCATATTGTACAAAAAGTTTTCTTTGGAAATTCAATCATGCAAGGTCCCCAGGCAAACTGAATATTTGTATTCAAGTCTACAATAGCAGGTCTCAACCTCTTTCACAAAGTAGAGTTCTTTTTCTTTTAAACGAAGATTCTATACCTGAACCTAAACTCATTTGCCTGCACCTAGTCAGCTAGTAAACCGAAGATTTGGGGAGATGGATCCCATCCTACCTACTAATGTTGTCAGAGAGTAATCTAACTCATTTTGTAAGCCTTCTGCCCAGAATCTCTCTAGAGAGAGACCAGTAAGGTGGAATAATTTCTGATGAATATGGAACAAAGATACCTAGCCAACAATAGATGCCACACTTGGTGGGGTAGCTCTTGCGTGACTTGCCCACACTGCAATCCTCTTTTTCACTGGGAGAAAATATAAGCACCACTTACATTTTTTGTATAATACGGAGGCCTTCAGAATGGTGGGAAATAAGCATGAGAATATAAAACAAGCACCCAAATAATTTTCCATATAATGTTTCCTCTGATTAATACAGGAGAGATACAAATCAAGAACAAAACTCCTCTGATTAGTAGCAAGGACAGCTCTGCTGTCACTTACCACAGTTTCTGCTGCTGAGTATGGAGAAAGGAGTCACTCCCCTTACAACACCTGGCATTGCTCTTGCTAGATTGGGCTAGTTTAGGGAGCCGGATCTAAACATAGCCTCAGAGCCCAGGTGGCTTTCTGGTCTTCCTTTGGTGGGGCTGGTAAACTTCAGAGAAAAAAACAACCAAACAAAAACCACCCCAGAGTTGACATAACTACTGTGTTAGCTAAAAGCAGCAGGACCCTAATGAGATTTAATTTCATTTGCTTTGTTTTGGCTTCATCAGCAAGTGTATAGAAGGATGGCAGAAAGCCATCAGCCGTTCAAGCTGTGTACCTGTCTGTTAATCTTCTTCTTCTCCCCAGGAGTGAGCCTTTACTCCTAAGACAACTTTCTGTCCTCGTGCTCCATTAGGACTGATTTGTTGGACAACAGGAGCTGCAGGGAGCCTGGTCCAGCCTGCTCTGCAGCCTCCTAGCTCTTTTGGAGATTAGCACAACAGGTAGCCAATAGAGCCAGAGAACCAGAATATATCTTGCTGATATCCCTTCTACCTGCTTTGTGCAACTGGAGAATCCCCTCATCAATCTCCAGTCCACTTGATTTTAACTCTTCAAACTGTCTATTTAGGATATATCTTGGGATATGGAAGGGACAAAACACCACTGCTGTCTTCCTTTAGTCCTGGTGTATGTCACTCCATCCTTCCTGAAAGCAATTGAATCATTATTTAGGTGGGCATTCCTCCACTGGAAGAAAATTGGAGTTGTCAGACTTACCAAGTCTCAGGAAGCCAACTGTGCTAGTTAGAATGAGCAGGGGGCACAATCTGCACTATTTCTTTATCTGTAGAGATTTTTCCTAGGCTTCTCCACCTGAAACTGTCATATTTTGAAAGAATGTGCACATCATACCTGGCCCAGTGAGTAACAGAGATCTACTGTGCCTTTACCAATCCCTCAGCTCTACAGGAGCTGATACACATCTTACGGAAAAGAGCCATCCTCAATTCAAAGACTACATGAAAAGATTCCAGGGGAAAAAAAGCAGCTAAAAAGGAAAAGAGGAAAAGCTGTCCCCTACCTAAGGGGAATGTATGCTTTCTTGCTGTTTTCTCCTGCCTGGAAAGGGAACACACAGGATCTTTAAGGTGCTTCCCCCCTTTTCACCTGTCTTTCCATTGACCTCCTCATGACCAGCAAGAGGGTGGAGCAGCCCCTCCATTATCCCTTAACACAGTTATTTTCTGAACCATTATTTCCCAGATGGCTTTCCTAATTTTGCAGCCTGATGCACATGGCAATGGTGTTTTACACTTTTCCATGCTGCTGGAGCAGTGGCATTTACTTCTGCTCTCCAATTACCTCTCTCTGCTAAGCAGCATTGTCCAAGCCTTAAACAGTATAACCTTCAGTGAATAAAGACCACTTTGAAGTCCAGCTCCTGATTTCTCCCAAGCATACAACTAGTGCTACTAGCAGAGTTCTGATATTGATCTTCTCCCACTAGCTAAACTTGTGAATCAGAGACTACAACCTCAAGATTTTAATGTGTGGAAATAATTCCTCTGCATTTTCATACTTTCATCTAGCAAAGCATCTGACAAGGAATTTTTTTTTAAGTATTTCTTGCTTCATCTCAGCATGTGGCCAACTTTGAAGAAACAGCTGAAGTTTCATGTGAGAAAATGTAAGCAATGTTTCAAACACATATTGTGTCAACACCTTCCTCTGTCTCAGTAAACCTGGGCTAAGGCGCTCAATGCAAATCATCTCTCAAGCTGCTGAAAGAACTTTAATATGTTGACTGCAGTGCAGGCTTCCTCAGATTTGTAAATACAGATTTGTTATGCTTTGTTTTACTGCATGCTTCAGAGAGAGCGTGCCCACACACCTGCCAAATAAATACTACTGCTCCCTCTCGTACAAACATTGAGAGATTAAAATTAATTTGGTTTCCTCCAAAAGTTTCACAGAAGCCTGCATGATTGGTTACCCTGTGCACATTCAAATCCTTTTTATATTTATATTTAAACAGAAATAAAATAAGTAGCTCTAAAACCTCATGGAAGCAGGATCTTTTACCTATAGGGAGATTTTGCTGCCCTATCTCTTCCCATCAGGTTGGGATCATAAAGTTCCTGAGCATAAGTAGCTCCTTTGTTCTGACAAGACAGCTTGACAAATTCAATCATATTCACAGGAGTGTGAGTGACCCACAACACTCACAGGAAACACTTCTCAGGCCAGAGAGAAGGAAAAGCTGCAAGAGCAAGCGGGCAAGGTTAGGAGAAAAGCAGAGTCTCGGCTTTGCTGTGTCTTTTGTTTTAAGCTAGAACTGGACCCAGCAAAGAGTTAAATCTGATTTCTAAGCCCCATCCAGGCTTCCTTTACAGCAGACTGGGAGAATGTGCTGCATTATAAACAAACTTCAGCAGCAAGCCCTGAGCCCCTGCAGGCTGCCCTCCTAATAACAAGTAGTCTGTGAACTTCCCAGCCTGCTTTCCTGCAGCGTGCTCCCATCCACATCCTCCAGTGCCTAATTAAAGTAGCTGGGCTCCTGCTGCCCGCTTTTCCACTGCGGAGACATCAATTTGGATGTCATTCTCCCCCACCACATCACGAGCTCTCGGTTATGTTTCAGGAGCATTTCATTTTCCAATCCCTGCCCTTCAGCTAACTTTGGTTCATAGTGGCAAGCAAATTCAAATGCTGCTGAAGGTGCAGGGAGTCAAACAGCCTGTCCAGCTACATGAGCCCCATACCTTTGGGAAACTGCTCATAAGCGTGGCTTACAAAGTGGTGTGCCTCACAATTTTCAGAAGGGAATAGGCCTTGTTTGTCAGCTACAGCTGATGAAACTGCATGTGCAGAAGTCAACTTAAGGCATTTTCAGACTGAAGAGTTCATAGTTTAGCAGCCTCTTTTTCACAGAAATGCTCCTTCTGTGCCCACAATTTAAGGATTGCAATTTCCAAGAAAGGAGAACTTAAACACTGTTTTTCAAGTTTTTCCCTGTGTGGCAAATTCTCCTGTCCCCACTAAGCCTGAAAATTTACCTGTAGGTATCTAAATAATTAGAGGCATGAAACCTACTGCACATATTCAGGTTGAAATCTTGAATCCAGTCTGGATGGGGAAATACAGCTTCAAGCCTCAGAGCAGATTCTTCTGGCAGTTTCTGGATTAGAGTTATTAAATTATTACTTACAGTTTCTACTTAATGAATTGTTGTGTATATATAGTTAAAAGGCTAATTTGTAATAGCATAACTTTACATCCCAAAACATGCCAATAAATAGAAAACTGCTATGCCACTGCAAAGAGTGTCAGGAGATTATCAACTTGATTTGCTTTGTTCTTTCCCCTGGTGGGGGGAATTCCACATACCCCCATGTGGTATCCATTCAATAAGAAAACAAACAGGAGTATGAAGGGGTTTGTTTAGGCCACCTGTGATTGGAAGGATATGCCTCTAACCCGGTGGCTCAGTGCTGTCTAGCTGCTTTAATTGCAGCCTGCAGAAAAACTCCCTTTGATTTTAATGGGAGCTAACATGACACTGATGCTGTACAAATCTCTTTCCAGATCTTGTAATATGGTGACTGCAAATCATCTAAAATCTGCCGATCCAGTATGAGAGAAACTGCAGTACGTAAGGCAGCCCTTTATTACATATGTTTACAATACCAAAGCATTAGTATTATGTTTTCAGTCCAGGGGTTTCTGTTAACCTAAGTTATATGACACAAAATCATTATTTAGAAATCACACAGCAATTTGACACGGGTAGGAGGGGGCCCAGTGTCCGCCTAATGGTCTCAAACAGCATGAACAAGAATTGATGAATAGGAATCGTTAGCTTATTATTTACACAGCATTTCTCAAAACACCAAGGAACTCTACCAACTAAATGAAGACAGCAAACTATAACACAAGGAAAGGAAAAATAACGAGTTTTAAAAAGAAATTTAAATTATTCACAGAAATCTCAATCTTGCTGCCTGCAGAGAACACCAATTACTACTGGTTTACATGCACACAGCACACACATTCCTGTCCTGAAACAAAACATGGCTCCCTCAAAATCTGCCATCTTTCTCAGTTAATGCCTTATTCAGTAGCACCCCAATATGTCTTCAGAATTGTGGCCACACTGAATTGCATTGCTGCATAGGAATTCAGGCTCCAAAGACAGCCTCATACAATGATCTCAGTGCTCTGAAGGAAGAAACATTCAGAAGAAGCAAGCCTCGTCAATGATTTTAAGTAAAAAATGAAAAAAATTTAAATATCTTTTAACATAATATGTGTGTGTTGTCGTCCCACCCCCCCAAATGAAACAGAGATATCTGAAATCAAAAAGAAGCACAACATTATCTCACTTTTTTCGACTACAGTGTACAGGTTTATAACCCTGGATTGAAAGAAAAATGTTTCCAGCTGAATACAGGAGTTTGAGTCTTGGTGTAAAAGTTAAAAAAAAAAAAAAAAAAAATTAAAAATAGCCTGTCTATGCACCAGGCTGGCAGAGACTGACACAGCAGGGAGAAATGCCATTGTCCCAACTCCATTACAAGCAGCGCAGGGACATCCAATCCACCACGCCTCAGCTGCCTGACTGGATTTCTGTTCTCAGCTTCTTGCTCCCCAGCCCTCCACTGACAGAATGGCAGGATGTACTCGGGTCATTTGCCCCAAAATCGCTGCAGTGACACCTTGCAAGTAGGGCAAGTAGGTGTCTTATCCTTGAATGCTTCGTGGCAGGGGAGAAGAATGCATAACCCCCAAGCTGAATGTCAGAAGGAACAGTGGGAAGAAGAAACTCTGATAAGCAATTCAGCAGATGCAGAAGGATGGTCTCCCTGCCAGAAAGAGGAGATACCCAGCAGTGCCTCCCACAGCAGGTACCTGGCCCTGAGGTGGAAGCTGGAATCTGAGCAAGAAGAGAAAAAAACAAGCAAAGCTGTGAAAGCTGCCCTCACCTCAACTAGTTTGCCTCCTAGCAAGGGCTCAGCTAGTAATTGATTTTTTTGGTTGAGTAACTGGACTGGAAACCTCTGAAAATGTTGGTATGTGCAAGCATGTGTGGAAAGATGCTGATCCTAAAAAAACCCCATTAGTTTTGCACTAAAAATATTACTCTTCAACAGTTAATGTAAAAAGAATGTGCCTCATCCCAAACTTGCCTCGTTCACTTTTTAAATTAAAAACTAAACAAATGAAACCTGAAGCTGAAATAAAAATATTTTGAAACACAATGGCACAACCTTTTGTCCTGAAAATATTCAAACGACATGGGGATTTTTTTTCCATCTACATTTGCATTTCTGTTTCTGATAGTCCAGAAACACCATGTTTTTCAAAAATTAAACTACCTAAAACACTCATTTGGTTGTTTTAGTGTATTTAAATGCAGCATCAAGTAGAACAGGCAGGTTGTGTGAGACACCCCAAAGAGACTGAAAGATGAAGGTACATGGTCAGAAACCCTCCAGGCTCCCTCGTGCTGAAATATCTCTCCAATGCCCAACTCCCAGTCCTTTCACTCATGCTGACTGCAAGAATGGCATCAGTAATGCAGCAATAGCAATGACAAAAGAAATTGCCAGTACAGGGATGAATTTTCATTTCAGGTAAAGCTTGGAGCATCTAAATAGAGCTCAGCATGTGCTTTGTGTTTGCAGGCTTAGCACAACTGCCATTCTGATTTCTCATAAATAGTCTAAGCGTTGGCTTTCTCAGAAATGTATCAAAGGCTGTAAAAGGAGGTGCTACAACACTTAACTGCCAGGGTCCAAGCAAACCAGTATCATTGCAGTGTATAATAAAAGTCTCCTGGGGGATAGGTTGGACATAAAAATTCAGTTGGATCATTAGGAGCTGATGATTTAACTGAGAAAGCAGTATAAGTCTCCAAGTTGGCAACAGAAAGACATAAACTGAGTTGGAGGAATTATTTAATGACTAGTAGACCAATAAGGGAGGTATTTCATTGCACTGCAAGATACTCCACATCATATGAAAGCTGCAATTTAACAAATACAAATTGTTAGGGTTTTTCTACTCTGCAGCTAATTCTGGTCATGTCAGTGATGTTGGTGGCCTAAAAGTCTTAATACAAAGAAGCATGAACAAGAGTCAGAGGAGGCCAAAAGCCCTGACTATTGAGCCTCTCTGGTACCAGACAGAGCAGAAAACTTTGATGGCCTGTATATGCTCTCCATAAGTTTGCATATGTGGGAACCTCTTTGTCCCCTGTACAGCCTGAGGATGTAGAGGATACCAGCCCAAGTGCCAGAAGGCTGCATTCAAATCCCCAGAGTCACTGGGATGAAATTTGTGCCTTGACGCATACAGATTCCTGTGCCTCACTGTTCTGCCTGCCAGGACACCCGCTCCAATTCCTTACCCAAGTTGTGCTGCATGCACAACTCAGCAAGCTGGGCCCTGAGCTGGTGCCATGAAGGCATCTCTTGCCCTGGGCTGCAGGACATAGGAAGTCCCTGCACGTTTCTTCCTCAGTTTCCCCACCTCGATGCACAGAGAAAAATGTCTCTGCTGCAGAGCACTGATGGGAAATGTGAAGGTGTACAGGGTATTCCTAGTGCATCACACTTAGCACCTTTAAGACAAAATAATAAAGCTAGATTTTTCTTAGGCAGCTGCAGAAAATACATGCTTAGTCAGCTCCCAGTGGCTTTCAAAGGGAATGTAAGCCCAAATGTCACTACAAGCCTTTGAGAACGCCACCCCAGGTATGCATATGATGCACACACATGCACACACAAAACAAAAACCAACCAACTAAATAAAACCTCAAAACAACACCAACGGCAAAAACCAACCCTTTTTTCCCCATCTATCTATGTACCTAAGATTGGAAGGACATAGCAGCATTTTCAGACCCTGTCCTTTTTCTTTCTGGTCCAGAGAAGCAAAGAAAAGGACACAGTCCTGGTGGCAAGAGTTCTCAGGTAGTAAGACAGTGAGGAAATCCCTTGCCACTCCCACCACAGAATGAAAGATGGATGCCACAAGAAATGGGAGTCTATTTGGACATGAGAGCCAAGTAGCCCAATTTGGCTACAAAATAATCACACTGGAGTCCTTGGGTTTGGAGCTCCACAATGATTTCTTACTGTCCTGTGATGCTGTTAGACTTCTCCATGGCCATTTTTGAGCCAGGTCACTCTTGACACATACATTCTTGACTTGCAGCAATGGGAGGCACATTGAGGTAGCGAAACATTGTCCAGTGGTGTGAGTGGGAACTTTTAAAAATGGCCAGCATTGGTGCACTGAGTTCTCTTGAAATCACTTTGAATTTTAGAATCAATTTTTAAGTGAGATGAGTGAATGAAAAATGGGAAAATGGTACTCTGGGAAGAAACCCTGGACACAAGATTGTCAGACTGCAAAGAAGTAGAATACAATCACTTCTGAGCTATTACTTTTTTTTTTACCCTGTTCTCATCAGGGAGGATTCTTGGAAGAGAATAAAATATTCCTCAGACCCTAAATCAGAAAATAACAAGCAATTCTCTTTGCAAAACATGCTTAGTTCATACATTTTCAGCCATGCAAGCATTTAATGAGTTCTGTGAAATATTAAATCATGTGATTTTGAGGCTACCAGCTGCAGTCTGGGTAACTGAATAATGATTTAGATTCCCAGAAATCTATATTGAAATGGGAAGCATGTGAGCAGTAGAGAGACCAGTAATGTGAATAAGAATACACAGCATTAAATTATCAAAATACTACCAGCAATATACATGTGACCAATATAGATCTTGGAAGACTACATTGGAGTATCTCTGTTGCTCATGGGAGCATTGATGATGACAAGTTCTGAATGGAAAGGCTCATTTTCTACATGGGCCTTTATGCTAAATGTATGTGTTTGGCTATTTGATCAGTACTTGTTCTTCCTAGAACTAAACTTTTTGATTTGGGAGCTTAAAACATTATTTGCTTCTGTATGGTTTTAATTCTCTGCAGACTTTCTGCTTGCTGCCATTCAAAACACAAACGAGCTAAAGTCAGAAAAAATGATCTGCATTTGATTTTACAATAACACTGAAGATCCTGCTGCATGCTTACCTGGCAAAAAATTTCTTTCTGGGATGGACTTCCAGGATGTTTACAGCTTCAAGGGTAGGCATGCTTCTGTCCAACATTGATTCAGAGGTGCTTTCTGACAGGGAACTTTCCTGTTTATTGCAATGGAAATTGTTATTAATCAAAAGAGTTTCAGTTAAAATAAAGTTAAATATTGAAAAGGTTTCTTCTTAATATGCTTAAAGAAAGACAGGGAAAAAAGCAGTTTATGATAAAATATGTATTTTCTGTGAAAAATTTAGAGATTAATACTTGTGTTCAGAACACTCTAAACTGCAAACACTGCTTTAGAGTAAACAAACAAAATCTTAAATTCATTGTTATGGATTTTTACTGAAGTTAAAATGTCTCATACTTCACAAAAATAAGTTACTAATATTTGGAACAATCATTCATTTCCTTACTTAAAAATCTAAAAAAACAATGTTTTAAATTAACATTAGGGTTTTTAAGTACATACAGTGACAGTAAAACTTCATCTTCTGCCAGAAAATATATTTAAGAAATGAAATATACCTGTTCTTTCACCCAGTGTTATTTGACCTCCACTTGGAAAATTAAAATGTCACTGCTGCCTCAGAAAGGCATGTATTACTATTATCACACATTAGGATTGAGTTAGTATCCCAAAACTCCCAGTCAGGAGCAGACCATAATGAAGTAGATTGTGTTAAAACACAAAATTGAACATAATTGAAGTACAAATTTTATGGTGATTTACTGCTATTCTTTTCCTGCAGTGCAATGTCCACAGGTTTCCTAGGTTTATATGTCCAAGGGAAAAAGTAAATTAACTCAGTACCTAACTGGAGCAAAAATCTCTCTACTCAACAATTGTTTCCTGTGTACCTGAGCTACTATACTGTATGGCAATTTTTTCCTAAAACAACATTAAAAAGGACTTGTAAGCTTTTTTTAAAAATAATCTAATGAAAACGGGTTCTGATTTTGGCTAGGCTAGAGTTAATTTTCTTCATAGTAGCTGTTATGGAGCTGTGTTTGGGATTTGTGCTGCAGACAGTGTCGATAATTCAGGGGTATTTTGGTCACTGCTGAGCAGCTCTTGCACAACCTCAAGGCCTCGTCTGCCTCTCAGCCCATCCCACCAGCGAGGGGGCTGGGGGAGCACAGGAACCTGGGGAGGGGCTGCAGCCAGGACAGCTGATCCCAGCTGACCCAGGGGATATTCCATCCCATATGGCATCTTGCTCAGCACATAAACTGATGGAGGAAGGAGGAAGGGACAATTGGAATGATGGTGTTTTTCTTCCCACATAACTCTTACGCATGATGGATCCCTACTTTCCTGGAGAAGGCTGAACACCTGTCTACCCATGGGAAAAGGGGAACAAAATCCTTGCTTTGTGTGTGCAGCTTTTGCTTTACCTATTAAACTGTCTTTATCTGAACCCCCAGAGGGTTTTCTCACTTTTACTCTTCTGATTCTCTCATTCATCCCATTGCAGCAGGAGAGAGTTGTGCAAGCAGATGTGCGGGGTTTGGTTGCCAGCTAGGGTTAAACCACAACAAAATGTCTTTAAGAGAATATGAAATCTCACAACTAAGGGACACTTCAGTTGTTAATTATTAAGATGACACTCAAAGATCTGGAGCATCAGATAAAACAGCTAATGATTTCGTTTTTCTTTGTCATGGTCTCTGTTCTTATGGTCTGGCTTTATAATCAATTAGTGAATGTGTCTGAATGAAAGGAAACGCACTTTCCCTTCCATATCTGCAGCCAACAAGTACTTGGATGTTTCAGATTTTGAAAGATTTTTTTACCTTATAACAAAGGCATTGATTTAATTTGGGCTGGATTTTCACAAATATGTATCTATTCTCCTTTGGTGTTTTGGTGTTTGTCAAGAGTTTCCTAACAAATGATCTTTCCTGTCTCTGTTTGCCCTACACTTTTCTTTTTTCCTTTTTACCCATTTTGGGTTGAGGGGAAGGTGAGGTGTGTGTCTGTACTGACCGGTATTCTAATTTTCTTTTGCTTTAGAAAAACTGAGCAGAAAGAACAAAACATTATTAGTGTAGTCAATTCCTTCAGTGTAGCTATTACAGCTATCAAATATTTGCAGTTCTGATAGCAAATTCATTGCTTTTGCTGCAAGGAAAGATCAGGACTTGGTGGAGTGAGATTGTTGCTGTTCCTGCTGGTACATATTGGTATAGTGTGATTTTTATTTAGTGATTTTTATTAACAAGGAGGAAAAATGGGCTTGGAGCTTTCCAAGTGACCAGACTGAAAGGAGAACAAGCTGAAACATATTTTTTTGTAATAGTATCTCACGATCTCAGTACTAATGAGGGTGTCACTATGCCAGAGGTTTGTTAAAACAGGGAAAGTGTGTTCCAGATTTAAAAAGCCAACAGGCCAAACAGATGACACAAAAAGGGGCAGAAAAAGCAGTAAAGATGCAGTACCACAGAGCCCCAGTGCTATGGGCCAGAAGCTGGTACACACTGCTGCTCTACAAATAATGATGACTGTTTTTAAAGCTTCTTCTATGGTCTGGGAGTCCATCTCCTACTTGCAAAATGACACGAGCTATTAACTCACTGAAAAACAATACTTCTGGCAGCACAGAAAATGCAAATAACAAGCACAAGGAGGAGGAAATTCAAGTGGCTTTATCCTCCCCTCAAAGCTATCCTAAAGGAAGGAAAGGCCTCCAGTGTCAGCAAATAGCCCTCAGGGCAAGGATACTGCCCTTCCTGGTGGTTACAGGGATTTCCCAGAGCTTCTGCAGCACTCAAACACTGTTGCTTGACAGTACAAGGATTTCAGGGACAATCCTTGGGGGTGGCTTGTGCAGTGGATTACTCAATTAGTATCAGGAAAGCTTGGTGATTCTTTGGCCTTAAATACAGCATAAAGCAGCCACATCAAGGACAAGAGTTACAGTCAGTACCAGGAAGCAGGATAGCTGAATGTACAGCACTAAAGTGTCTGTGTCTTACAATGACTTGATTTAATTTGGGCTGGATTTTCACAAATACATATCTACATATAGGGCCAATTATACCCTGCCATACCAAAAGGTACTGAACCATCAGCTTGACTCAGTACCAGTGCAGCTTACCTACATTGTGTTGACATGCATGCAGCAGGTGAACTTGACATGGCAGCACACACGTCTTTCCTTCCTGTTAAACTTTTCATGTTTTCCACCACAATTTTAATCCAGGATAATCACTTTGTAACAGAGGAAAACCAACCACCGGAAAAAAAAAACCAAAAAAACAAACAAAAAAAAAAAAAAAAAAACCAAAACAAAAAACAAAAACAAAACAAAAAAAAAAAAAAAAAAAAAAAAAAAACAAAAAAACAAAAAAACAAAAAAAAAACAAAACAAAAAAAAAACACCAAAAAAAAAACACCAAAAACAAAAACCAAAAAACCAAACAAACAAACAAAAAAACCAAAAAACCACAACAACAACAAAAAAAAAACCTACATGAACACCCAACATATATCCACAAAACAAAAACTTCTAGCAACCCACCCACTCAAAGAAACCCACCCACTCAAAAGAAGAGAAGACTGAGCATGGGACTATTTAGAATTAGAAGCAAGAGAATCATTTTACCAACAAAATAAGAGAACTGTGCTTCATCAGCTCCTTTGTTTGCCAAAATGTATAAATAATGAAAAGTTCTGAGTGACCTCAGTGACTGAGAAGCTCAGGGTGAAGAAGGAGCAACAGGATGCCACTGGATCTATGGGCAGTGAATACCTTCTGCTTAATTTCTATCTCTCTGTCTCTCTCTCTCCCCTTCCCCTTTTCTATTTCTTTCTCTTTCACACATTTTACTGTTAAATAAAATCTACACTATTGACTTCGGCATATGGTCTCGTTTGCACCTTAATTTGGGTAGAGACATCTCTCAACAATCAAATCACTTTACTCTCAGTCCAGATATTCTTCTCCATATACTTACAGAAATCAGAATCCATTTGCACTGCTGGAATTTAAACATGCAACGCTGGCAGAATTAAGACAAAAAAATACCTTAAGCTGTGTGACAGAAAGCATCATAACCGCATGTGATGTGCAAAGACACTATCTCATGTTCTCACATTCAACTTTGCCACAAGTTTCTCATGCCTGTCAATCTTGTTTTGATTAGAACAGCTTCCAGGGCATTCCCCAAAGCATTTGTAAATTAATCCTTCAAACAAACAAATATTTCACTGATGCCAGTAGTTCAGTTACGTCCATTTCTCCTCTGTGGAAATCTCTGTAAGCTCTGTAACAACCAACAGCCGTGGCAACTCAGACAAAAAACACATGAAATCTCTTTTTCAAGCTGTTTTGGGACTGAACAAAGGATCAGATAGATAATAACCTTTTAGAGGTTTAATGGAAAAACAGAATAGGAAGTGCCCGATCAGGGAAGATTAATTGGGTTATGTCCAGATTATACAGCTGATTGCTGGGGAGAAATGAATTGTGCTGACATGTGTGCTGGGAACATTCCTTCTTCCTTTCCTTGAGCAACCAGATACAGACAACTCTTAAAAATAATTCTGCAGGTTTCTACAGAGTTGGATCTACAGGTCTGAGTACAAAAAGAGTGCTGCAAAGAAAATTTAATAATCCAGTTTCATGAAATTCTGTTCTGGAGCAGACCATTAAAAGTAGAAACAGTGAGGGTGCAGTCCTTGACAGTTTAGGGCTGATCACAACACATGAGAAGCAGAAGATTTGGGGCCTCACCTGGAACTATGTCAAAGAAAGAACACTGACATCTTGAAAAAGGACTCAACACAGTTACCTAAATCTGTAACTTAGATTATAACAGAATTAACTACTTGACAGGGTGGTGCCTCAGGTTGGTTGCTGCCTACCTCTTCTGCCCAACCCTGTCCCTGGCAGATGAAGCTGTGCTGTTCCAGACTCCCAGAGTAGTCTCACAAAACACAGGGAGGTACAGGATTAGGTTTACCATCCCAGGGTAACCTGCTTGTGCACCAGAACATCATATGAACAACAAAAAACTGTGTCACAAAGTTACTTCTCTTCAGGCAACTCAGGAATTTTGCTCATGATTCTCACAAATCCATTCCGAATGCCAATGCCCTTCTAAGATGCTTATACCCTTCACTGGACATCATTCTTGACTAATGGACATGTTCTAGACTACTCTTGAAATGTAAGCTAAAACTTATCCAGAAGTAAGCTTAGATATTTGCATACTCAGACTGGACATTCTGAAACCACAAGTAAAACTGAACAATGCCATTCCAAATTTTTCTACATATTCTACTATCTTTAGTATTAGACATTTCATAAATACATTAGAGCATAGAGCCAAATGCATGCAGTTTCTAAACTATAGAGGAAAGAAAGCATGAGAGAAGGACACATCTTGTATCTCTGATCCAGTTCCCCATTCACTGGGCTATTTTTGTCCTTAGCTGGCATTAAAAACCCCAGCCTCAGCCTCTACCATAAAGTTCACAATTTCCAAGTAACCTGTAAGAACAGCACACAGAAAGAGCAATGGAATATAAGCAGTGACAGGACATGAAAAGCACCTGGCACACAAGTCTAAGAAAGGATGGCCTGTTCTAATGTATTAT
The DNA here is from genome assembly GCA_036630365.1 of Acanthiza pusilla. Lineage (NCBI taxonomy): Eukaryota > Metazoa > Chordata > Aves > Passeriformes > Acanthizidae > Acanthiza > Acanthiza pusilla. Next base: position 10,797,547 of record JAXCHO010000164.1, read on the forward strand.
TTTACCCTGTAAAAACTAAACAGTAAATTGAGCATTTGTGCTAAGCAACTAAGAAACTGTTACTACCCTAACAAAAAGGCCAGCTACATGGTAGAAATTTAGGCTGTCTAGAGGGGAATATATTGCACTTGTCATGTTTTAGAGGGAGCAATTAGCTTTCAGATTGGCTGAAAACTTATTTTGCTGGAGGTTAAGAAAACACATGTATCAAGTTATCCCCCAAAATGCAGCATTTGCATGTTTACACAATATCTTGACTAGAATGGGTAAACGATAGGAAATTGCATACATCAGATAGGAGAGAAAAGGCCTGTCTGGTACACAGAAATTCTGAATACCCTCAAACTTGCAACCCAGAGCATGCCATTGGTGCAGACATACCAATCACATAAGTAACCACCAAACAATTCCTGGGGATATTGTGAAGTAAATCAGAAAATGCCAATCTTTTTTAAAAATTATTACTATTCAGTTTCCTTATGCCTTCAAGTTACTGACAAAATTTAATCCCTTGATTAAATTAGATTAGGTGCTACCGCTAATTTGGTGAATGCAATCATGTTAGTCTGTCACAAACATGGGTTTTATTGCTGGCCAGAGGACTCACAGTGAAGGAATCTTGCTTTGCTGGAATTACACTGCATTTGCAAAGTGCCAACAGAGAGTATATTTCAGACTTCATCACACCAGAGTAGAACACAGACCCAGCACCATGTCCAGTGCATGTCTCTCATCCCACAAGTGGATCTGCTAGTATAACTTCAACTGGTTCAAAATCTTGGCTGCTGATTCTCTGGAAACTCTATTTTACACAAAATACTGTTTCAATTTCATTGACCCAAAGCCTAAAACTCAAGAAAATTTGAGTGAAGTAGAAGCTCCCTAGGAACTTGAAATTGATTAGCAAAATGGATTTTCCTGTTCCTGCTAATTCCAGTCAAAAAGAAACACCAGGACTTTCCATTGAGGAACTGAAATAACATTGGACAGGGAGGAAGGTGTCCACAAACTCTTTCTGGTATTGATTATTGTCCAGAAAAGAATTCTTTGTCAAAGGCCCAAAATTCTCAATGAATTGATTTTGATTCACCAACATTTCAGTGACTGCCAAGCACTTCAAACTTAAGAAACCAACACGTTGAAAGAAAGAAATCAACTTCATTTTTCTGTGGAGATTCTGGCTCCCCAGAATTATAGAGGTTTTTGTGAGAAAACATTATGAAACGGTTCTTTGATGCTGATCAAAGAAAATTGATCGGTGGATATTTCTTACTGAGACCACTAACAGAAACACTATCAAAATCCATTCCAACAGCTTCGCACACAACAGAGAGACCAAGAGCTAAATAAACAGCCCATGAGCTTCCCCATTTTCCTTTTGCAGATTGCTGCACGGCACAGCAGTTGTGTTGTCCTTGCTTGCACAGTCCACTTTGCCTCTGTTGTTTGTACGATAGCAGGGAGTGAACCTGCGCGTCTGTTCTCCCAGTTTTCTCTGGGAAGAGGAAATTATTTGGCAGTGCCATAAAGTCAACAGTTTTGAGCCCTGTATTAATTTTATGTCTGTCATTTACACTCCACTCCTCTCAATTAAAAAAATGACTGACCTTGACGATTGAAATGAGTTGGTGAGGGTAAAGAGGCTCAATGGCCTCAAACAGAGCCTTGGCAAGTACTTCATATGCACAACAGACTATAGGAGTAGAAAAAATAATGACATAAACTTCCAAGTTGTCCCTTTTAAGTTCCATTCCAAAATAGCACACTGACGTGTCTCAGAGATGTAGTGATTAGATTATCACTAGAGAATATGGTATTAGTTTGGGGAGTTGTGCAGACGTTATTATTTCTTTTATGACAGCAGTTAAGGAGTCCAAATCATGCACTGTGAGACTTGAGATGGTGATTATACAGAAAGAAGGAAGAAGAAAAATCCCCACCTAGGGAGTTTACATTCTAAATGATTCTCAGATACACTAATTATTAGGTTGCCTGACATTTAATCAATCACTGAACAATTTAAATGCTTGACAAAAACGGAATATCTGTCTTTGATTTAGTATGAGCAGCTTTCTAGCAGGAAAAACTTAAAACTGAATAAACCAATTATTATTCCCATTACCTCATCCTGAGTGACTCTCTGGGATGATAAAGCCATCTTATTGGACTTATGGCTGAGAAATAGACTTCTAAGGCATAAAGTTCTCCAGATGGATGCTTTTGGGGAATTAGTTGAATAAGAGAGATTTAATCCATCCAAAAGTCAGTATATTTAAATACATGATGAACATAAAAAACTCTCTGCTAATCCAAAGTGACAGGTACTAATAGGGTACTTAGTAGATTAATAGCTAGCAGGCTATGTTTGGGACCATGCTGTTTATTTCTATCGTGTGCTTGAATAGATGCAGAAAATAAACCCAGTCCCTTAGGCACCTTGAATTCAAGTGGACAAAAATGCATGATTGTACATCTAAGCAGGCAATTGAACCTGTAAGTTTATCTTTAAGATGCCATATTCCTTCAAGCTTTTGAGAAAAAAAAGTCATAAACCAACTCTGGAAGAACTTTCTAATCACTGCATGTGGGGGTTTGCTGGTTTTCATTGCACTACCTTTTGTCAAAGGGAATTTTTCAGCTTTAGGGTACAGTCTTCTCAGGTCTTAATTAATACCATGCACAGGTGTCATGCAGGATAATCACAGTAAATCACACAAAGGGTTATGAGTCTCTGAAGAACTGTTATTAAAGACAGTCACATCATAAAGCAATAGGCTAGAAGAATGAAACTGTCACACACTACCCATTTCAGTTGGGGCTTTTCATGTCTTCACTCTTTCCTTCTACAGGAGGAATCAAATTTATTTAGCCAGAGGCCTAACCCTTTAAAAAAATGGGGAGACAGACAAAAATGCTTGAAAAGACTCTGTCGCACTAACACTTTCTATGATGTGAAGTTCTGCAAACAGCGTACCTGATGAACAGAAGATAGCCCTCATACTCCTAGTGTATTTTTGCAATTACATTTTGGATGAAGGTAGCGTCAGAATCCTAACACCAGCCTCTGAAATCCCCCAATTATTTGGTACCAGAAGTTGCAAAGGCACTGCAAGTAAAATGTAAAAGGCAAGGTTACTCCCTGTGATTAACAAAGAACCACCCCTTCTTTTCTCTGACTCCACATTAGACAGGGTTCCAAATCTAAGAACCTTCATGATATATATTGCATGCTTTCATATGGTCACACACTACAAAAAACATTCAGGATTGTAATTTGTTCAAAACTGACAGTCTGCTCCCAGCTAGCACTCCAGCTTGACAGAATCCTCCAAAAAGACAGACTGAGACAGATATTGTGAGATCTTCCATATTTAAAGAATCGGGCTTCCCATCTTGTTGGAAGAAGAGGATGCTCAGTGCATCTCAGTGTGCTCTTGGGAAACTTCAAGGATCTGTCTCTCTAGGCTGCTCTGCCCCCTGGCAGGCTGCTCAACTCTACGAGTCCTTGGGAAGAAAAGGCAACAAATATCTTTAATTTTTTTTAGGTACAATTTCAGATTTTTGTTCTCAAAGGATATTTTTCCTTCTGTTAAGAAACTTTGTCCTTGAAATCAAATTAAGAGATTTTCCATGCAGTGGGAATTCCTGTTTCAGCACACTTTAAGCAGTTCTAATGCAGTACCACCAGAGGATGCACAGAAGACTGAAACAAATAAATGCCAACAATGATAATAACAACAACCACCAATAAATTCTGCCCTCAAAATCTGTCATTGGAAGCAGAGGAAACATTTGTAGAAACAAAACAAGAGTTCAACTACCTCAGTTTTCTGTATCCTGAAGTGGTGAGCAGAAGATATACAAAAGGGAACTGGCATGAATTTGTTAATCACTCAAAATGTTTTCATTTGCACTGAAGAAACTGAAATGTAAGTAGTAAAGGACTTATCTACATTTGGATTGCTTCCACTTCTCATGTTGTCTAAGACTTGTGCAACCATTGTATGCTGCCAAGAGTACATTTTTAAGTCATAGAATCATTTAGGTTGGAAAAGTCCTATAAGATCACTGAGTCCAAATAAACGTGCTGAGGTGGAGAACACAAAGTCACAACAATCTCTATGCAAGATGCTTCCTAAAAGTAGGAAAGGTATAATTGATTTGCCAAGAGTCATGTTGGAGATTTAGGATAGATTAAGGAATTAAATGTTTTTTCTTAGGTACTACTATGCTGCATTGACTGCCAAATCATATCTCCTTTTCACCCATAATGGAAAAGTGAGGTACAGAACCACAAACAAGAACAGCAGAATGTGATCACACTGTCATGAAAAGGAGCACGAAGATGAAAACCTCTTGACTTCTGTCAACAGAAGCAAAACAACAGTAAGCAAACAAAGAAGCAAGGAAGCATTAAGGAGTCAGGTATGCTGTGCTTTCCTGGGCTTGGGTTTTTCAGTTGTTTATGAACTACACACTACACAGACTGAAAAAAACCCCCCAACAAACCAAAACTGAAGAGCTATCTCTGAATATCTGCCAGAATCGTACTATGGAAACAAACAGTTCTCTTTGTTCCCATTGAGAAAATTGAGAAGGTCAGTAAATAGGCAGAAAAGGCTTTAAGACAGTATCATCAGAGTTCAGGTGTGAGCAAGAGGAAAGAAGGCTCACTTCCTAGATCAGAAAAAAAGTAATTTCTCACTGGACAGGGGCATAGGGGTGTAAAAGCATAATAAAACAAAATACAGCTGGGTTTTACATCAGCCAATGTAAAGCATACCAGAAAAGAAAACAAAAGCTACCCAGGAAAGCTCTTCTATCAGCTGGCCATACAGCTAATAGAAAGTAGCTAGAATTGCTCATAAAAAGAAAAGCAAACTATCAAAAATGTCAAAGACAAAAAAAGTTGTGACTGTGAGGGAAAACTCTATTATTTCATATTTTTAGTAGATACCATATTTTAATCATAATTTCAGGAGAAAACCAAGTTTTGGTTATATTTGTATACTTAGCTGATGGAGCAGAAACAAACACACATATACTGCTAAGCAGGTTTTAGCAAAACTACACCCACGTATTTACAATCAACAGACTCAGGACTCTGGAAGCAAACTCTGAATTACTAAATGCAAACCCCATCTCTGCAATAGATTTCAATCTCCCTGTGTCTCAAATGTTCTTCCCTACAATGAAGATTATGATCATTTAATCCAGTGCTCAGTGTCTAAAAGCTGAGTCGTTGAAAGGCACCTTTTCTCAACTTGAAAGCTAAATTATTCTGGTTTCTTTGAGGTTTTGCATTTTCATCAGTGAACAAGAGTCCCCGCCAACAATAATTTATTTACAGAATGTATTAACAGGAAGTTTCCAGGTAAAACGATAACAAATTCCAAACTCACACTTTAAAATTTATCATCTTCTGCTGTCCCATGCTCTAGTGCAAACCATGGTACTCATCAAACACAAAAACCTGCTTTTGCAATTTCTGGTTGATAGACAAACCCATCATATTCTAGCAGTCTGCTTCTTGTGCAGGTGGGCAAACAGGATGGGGCTGTGCAGATGCCCAGGACAGTCTGACAGACCAAAAAGTTTCTGCGAACAGGCGTTTGCTGTTTTCTATTTTTCCTGATACATAAAATGAGGGTAAGTTTTGCCATAATTAAGGCAGCTGTTTTTTAAATCACACCTTCTAGAGCCCGAAGTGAACAGTCCTACTCCGCTGCCAAGCCACATAGAGGCATACATCACAAAAGGTTAGGAAGGAAAAAATTCTGCAGTTGAGAGAGGTATCTCTATTTGCAGATCTAATCTTATTGAAGTTGTTTAGCAAGACTTTTCGTATTTTTCACTCTTGCTCCCTAAATGATCTCTTAGAAGAGGCTTTCCTTTGCCTGCCTCACCGATATACCATCTTTTATTCACCTAAATAGGTAAGAAACAGACACACCTCCTTTGCTAGAAGATCAGATTTATCCTCTTCCTCCCAAAAAGCAATTTGGTGAAGTGACAAAATATCAGTTGTACCATCACATCATGTCAAAGGAAATCAGCAAGTGCAGTTCTTCCTCAAGGATAATCTACTCAACCAAAGACTGCACACTAATTAGGAAGAACTAAATATGTTCTAAAGAAACTTCATCCAAACTGCCAATTAAATGCAACCTGAGCTTTTTATGATTTTCACAAATCTAGGACAAATTGGTTTCATCAACTTTATTCACTCTCACACTCCTTTTTCTGGTTTGAGTTCCGGCCAGAGATGAGAAACAAAAGCAGCAAAAAACACCATAAAAGGGGCAAAATGCTCTTCTTGCTGAATTTATAATACACAAGGGGTTCATTATCTCAATCACTCTCATTCTCTGAATGACCAGTCTCCACCAGGCCATACCAACCTTCTCTAATTCTAATTTCTCTTAATTTAGGGAAAGCTCCGGGATAAATCATCAAGCTATAGCTCCAAGGCTCCCTCTAAGAGGTTTTAAATGCAGGAAGACAAAGAAGAAAATTGTTCTAGTACTTCCTGATTGCTTTTTAAAGCAATTCAAAAGCATTGAATGGTCTCTATTACCAATTCCCACAGAGAAGAGTAAAGCGCTGGAGCTACAGCTCTACTTTCCACGCTTTGGGTAAGGGAGCAGATGTTAAAAGCGATTGGACATCCCTCACCCTGAGGGGGTAAGACAATGCCAGCACCTCTCCTATGGGAAAGAGTGAAGCAGCAGTCTGCTTAGAAAGCTGAGATCAAACACATCTGCACATTTTAAGATTGTAGAAATCAGGAACTCGTAAGATTTGCCACCCTGAGTAACATAACAGAATTTCACTCACTGAACCAAGAAATGTTATTGCAAAAGAAGAAAACAAAACAAAAAACCCCCCACACCTTGATTTGAAATGTTTTTCCCCAGAAGAATCTTGTCCTATGCTTTCACAAATCCTTCTGCTGTTGAACATCCTCATTCCTCAGACTTGCTCCCTTTACCAGCTGGGATTTCTCCAACAGGAACTTCTAGTCTCTCCCTGGATACTGGCAGACCTGTGCCTGGACAGAATTTTCCTGTTTCATCTCCACAGTGCAATCACAGTTGGCAAAGCTTTCAGGGGCACCAACTAGCCACAATTACAGCTCTGCCAGCTCAGCATGACACTGTTTTCTCTGCTGTCTGGTAATGGACCAGAAACTGGATTGATGCAAAATAGGCCAAATCCAAGCATACAGAAATAGCAAACATTAATTAGACCAGAACAGCTTAAATGTTCTTTTTACCAGACTGTAAATTTGTTCATAATTTGATTCATTACAATTTGTTGAGGAAAAATTCAATTGCTGAGTGTTCAATCAACCTTGGAAGGTCAATTGTTATTATCTCATATTTCCCTTCATTGTTGTCTGCTATATTGTTTGAATTGTATTCAAAATTAAACACATCTAATAAAATATCAGCTCATTATTAAAAAGAAAAAATTTAAAAAAACCCCAAACATCTGAACCCAAATACTACTGGAAAAAAACCAACCAAACAAACAAACCCCAGTTTCAGGCTGAAACAGCCTGGAAATTGTAGCTGTATGAATCCCATAATGGGATCTGGGTTTAAGAATTAGAGGGTACATGTGCAGGGATCTAGGTCCCCATCAGATCACTGACATGTGACAGGATATAAGAAACAAAAATCAGATGCTGATGCTAAATGCAGCTATCCCAGTTACTGAAAAGTTAAAGGAGTTGTAAGATCTCCATAGACTTTCTTTAAAGGGATCCATTTTGTTTGCAGTGGAATCTAGGATTACTTGTTTCCTTCTTTAGATGTTATTGTGTGGAAGAAATAAAAAGAAATTCCTTCCCAGACTGAAAAAAATGGCGATATTATCATCATTCTATATACGTGGTAAATTATTGATGTCACAAATACATTTCCTAAATGTGTTTGCCGTTCTTCAGTCCTTAATTTGCGAGGATTTGTCAAAAAATGAAACACTTGTAAATCTCTGATGAGTTCCAGGTTCTTCCCCAGAAAATCAGAAATGTCTGGGCTAAAACCCAGGATTTTTTTTGTTTCACAAAACATTTTACATTCCTAACACCAATCTTATGCAGACTCTCTGCAAGCCAAAAAGCAACACTATGAATTTAAATAGCCCTTGAAGTGATTATTACTTTTTTTAATTGCTGTTCCACAGCTGGAAATCTTACCAAGGTCACCTCAGTAAAATTATACAAGTGACTGACAAGAAAAACAGAAATAGCTAACCTCAGTAACTAAAAAAAAAAAAAACCCCAACAAAAAACCAAACCAAAAAACCCTGAGTAATCTCAATTAAGTATCTCAATCTACTTGATACTTAACATAGCAACAGGCTTCAGGATCTCAGAAGACAGAAAAACAACACAGTCTGAGGGGAGAGACTCGACACAATAGAAACTGGCAGGTGATAGCAGCTTCATTAGAGAAACAGCTAATTTGGATTCAAGTGTCATACTAATGAAACTATCCTCCAAAACCTCAGTCAGTAACTCCGGTAAGGTTTGGGTAGAGCTTTCTAACCTGGCTTAATATTTGCAGTTTGACTCATTTCAAAGTTCTACACTGACTTTCTAGTGATTCCCTTCTGTAAGAACATGCCAGACAGAGACAAAAGTAGAAAAAAGATACAATGCAGGATTTAGTGAACTTTTTTTACTGCACTGTGACTGCATTTCCTTGGAGTACTGACAGCAAGATGCTTCCCAGTGCAAAAGACATTTGAATGTACTACAGAGAATGAGTGTGTTACACCCACACAGAAAAATAACTTACTTATAAACTATATAAAAAACAGCACTGTTCATTAAAAAGCAATTCCTTAAACGCTGAAGGCTCAAAGGACACTGAGTACAAAAGTTATGTGCCCTCGGCACAGCTATTGAGTGGCAGGTCTGGCACTGCCTAACATGCATACAGTAAATCAGCATTTGTGTTTCACTGAAGAGACCCACAATTTGGGCTCTGGACAATCCTGAATCTCATAATAGGATTGTTTTACACACACTGGATGCATATTGCTCTCCCCTTAAACACCCCCCGAAGTCAGTGCAAGTCTTTGCTCTTAAGTCAATGAGATAGTGGCTAAGGCTGTGGGGCTCATCTATTTTTAAACAGCACTAGGACTTTGGTAACAAGAATAGGAATTGAAAGCTCATTGTGGATGAATAAAAGCATTTTAGGCATTTAACAGTACAGACACTACTCCATAGTTCTGTACTGAGTCTCACTTTCCACTAGGATTATCATATGATGATTATGACTGGGAAAATAAAGTCCCATCTCTGAAAAAGAAAGCTTTCCAAAGAGGCTGTTATGGTGAACCTTCCACTGCCAAGAGAATTAGGAAAAGGGTGAATCACTTCTTGGAACTCACCTACTAGGTATCAGACAGGAACATATAAAAAATACATGTATCATTGCTGTGAAAACCCTTTGCTGTGTGCCATGGTTTAAAAAAGAGCTGGTTTCATCCTAACCTAACTTCTTGCTTTGCCATTCAGTTTCATCACTGACTTGAGCACAAGTCAAGAAAGGGCCATGCCTGCCTTTGAATTCAGAGCAAAGACTGCTCTGTCTGGAGGTCCTACTGCTCCAGCACAAGTGTACCCTGCTCACAACACGTATATTCAGTTCATGTATCTTATTTATTCATTCGTTATTCTCTGCTGTTTTGACCCTTATTGCTCTCTGGAGGCACTGAATGTGCTTGCAAGAGAAAATAAGTTTCCACAAGAAAGGCAGCAACAGCTCTGGGTTTCTAGGTCCTTGACAAAGAATTTAAACCTAGCTGAATCAGATGTCCAGTCAATTTTGTAGCAAAGAGAATGAAACTGTTCATGTTCATTCCTGCTGAAATACAGGTCTCATTTAAAAATAGGACCAGCCTGGTCTTTGGATCATCGAGGTTGTTTAGAAGAAGCCTCATTTGCACTTCTCACTGCAAATCAAGGACTGATTTCCCTCCTTCTCCAATTTTTTTTTGTCTCCCTCTGAAAGTTACTTACAATCAAAACCACAAGCAAGTAAAACTCCATTACTCTGGTCTCACTCAAGAAATCAGTGGGAAGAAAAGCAATGGGAAACCCAACTCTTTGGTGGGACTGAAATTTCTCAACAATTTCCCAATTTCTCAACAGAAAGTGACAGCTAAGAGCAAGTATTCAGTGACATTTAGAAAGTAACCTGATTCAACTTCACAAACCAACCAGCTTTGCAGCCTACCATTTAAAGCCTGTTGAAGCCAGTAGGATCTTATTGGATTATTGGAAGACATTCAAATCTCACATGAGATTAAGTTTTCTTATTTTGCACTTCCATAAACACTTCTCTGATCCATGCAGCAGACATGCCTTATGAAGGGGTGTTGGTTCTCTTTTCCCAATTAATAAATGCTTTCCTTCAGCATTTGGCACTGTCTCAGTTCTGGAAGCCAGGATTCAGCAGCATTATCTATGCCACTAAAGAAACAAAGAGAGCCCTAGACACAGACACAGAGCCATTTAAACAGTGCAGTTATTAGAATGGTTTGGGCATGGATTTGGCCAGGCTGGTTACAACTGTGCCAGGTAGTTTCAGGACACAAGTAGAGCATTATCAGGACCTGTTTGCAGACTGGATGAGGCTGTCCAATATGGTGAGAGAGAAAGATTGAGCAAACTGGTTGTGAGCTCAGCCATGCCCCTCGGCTTTACTTTTATGGCTAGGGAATACATCCCAGCCTAGTTTATTTAATAACAGGGGCAGAAAATTGGCACAGTGAGCTATTGCAAGTTTTGACCCCAAAGTTCTAGGCCTGAGCAAAAGCCCAAGAAATGGGTCTGAAGTCATCATAGCTACAGTTGCTGCTCACAATTTTGCACCAACAGAGTACAGAATCCCTTGCTGGAGCCAGGCCGGATGTAGCCACCCACAGACGTTGCCATCTAAGTGGGGTTTGTGGCACTTCCCCGTCGTCTGCTGCAGTCTGAGCAGATTGCAATCACCCAGCTTCATCATGCACTGGATCTTTGTGCAGATCCAGGCAGCAACCTGGGAGGAGATTGTGTTCTCCCCCCTACCACTATCATATGGTAGGGAGTAGCCAGCTGTAACCCAGAAGCATCCCAATCCTGGTGGAGCCAAGGTCTCAGACATTTCCTAAAGCAACTGGGAGGTCCACAAAACACATTAAGACATTTTGCTACCTCAGCCCACAGCCCTGAATGCTAAGATCACAGCTCTGCAGCCAGCTCTAACTCATCTCTTCATCTTACAGATCCTCCCAAGCAGCACACTCTGCTGCAGGAATAGCAGGGCCCATGAGCATTTATGACCCATGCTCATTTTTCTTCGGAAAGATGCTGGAGCATAAACATCATTCAACATGAGCAGCCTTTTCTTCCCTTTCCACAAAGAGGCATTTAGCTAGGCTTGGCAGAGGGAGGTAAGCCTCCGGGAAGACATTATCCTGACAGCAAACACTGGTGACTGGCTTTGTGTGTATGTATGTGTGTGTTTGGCAGACTCTGGATGCTAAATAAATATGGGTTATTAATAAAGTGCTAGCTGGAGATGGAAAATAAGATTGAATGCCTCATCTTCCCAGAGCAGTTTCACGATCTTAGGGGGGGAATAAAGAACTAAGACAATGGAAAATGGAGAGCCACGGGGGAAGGAATGGGGTGGAGAAGGGAATTCAATAAAGAGGAAAATAGCAACAAGGAGGAGGCAGTAAATTTGGTTGGTTGTAAAAGAGACTCAAGCAAAAAAAAAAGGTAACAAAATAGCACTGGTATAAACAAAATGTCAACCACCTCTTGCCCCTCTGTGATTCAAAACAAGATATGAAAACACACTACATTTGCCAAGAAGACTTGTGAGAAACTGGAGAAGGAGCAAGAGACAAGCAAATAATCTGAAAGGGAAATAAGAAAATGCAAGGAAGCCAAGTATAATGTGCCCAGAGAGGGAGCCCCCATAACACAGAGGGGCTTTAAAGTGCTGCAGGACTCTACTGGAATGACCTTGGGGCCCAGAAGGTCTCTGCTAACTGCCTTCACCCCACTGACACCCTACCCGGCACAACCATGGGTTTTACCTGCTCTTCTGTGCCCCGAGTCAATGCCTGTGCTTGGGAGACAAGTGCCAGCAGGTTTTCCTTCCACCTTGGCATTTTTGTGACCTATTCCAACTCACATACTGCAAATACCTTGGAATCACATCCTCCCTCCAGGACCTAACCACAGCATGTTTACTTCTGTAGCAGCGCTGTACTGTCATACAGTGACACTACAATAACCTAACTTGGCAAATTTCTCATAAAAGCACTTAGTATTACAATAATCCTTAAACTTAGACTACATGGATTTTAGCCTAAAAAGTCTTTACATTTTTGTACTTCTGAATAAACAGTGGGACTGCTTTTTTGGATCATCAGAAGGCAAACTGCTATATCTGTCTTTACATAGGTGTAATTAATTTATTTTTGCCAAGCAACAAAGCGCTTCATTAATTAGGTCTCTTGGGCCTAGTTCTCTTCTACTTGTGCTACAATAGTCCTAAAGCTGTCATACAATAAATAAAGGCCACAGCTCAGAGTTACTATCATATTTTTGGCTATGGCTATAGAGTGTTTCATATTTGGCTGCTTGGACTTAATGGTCCCAGAGAGCAATCTTGATTTCAGAGACAGCATCCACAACTCCCCTGGTTTTAGTGGCAGGCCTGCAGATATAACTAATGCAGAATCTGGATCATTTATGTTCCTTTCATGTAGGAGTGAAGCCCCTTACCTCCTAGGGCTCCTGAAGCCTAATCTGCAGCTATTTCTTTAATTCTCACCAACATAACTCACCAAAACAAAACCTTTTTTTAAAAAGCACATCATCCTTAGGTTTTGGCTTAATTCATCCAGGCTTTGGTCTATTACTTTTGTTCTTCAAGATGAGATAGAGATTGAAACCATCTTTCAAGACAATGGAATCAGAAAAAGAGCACATTTTAAAATTAATTTATTAGTTCCACACATCCTTTTTCATACATGACTCAATGCCTACATTAGATAGGTGGGCTTACTGCCTCATTTTGCAGAAATCCACAAATGCTGCCTCAAAACACACTGGTCCAATGGGCCACAAAAAACTTACCTGCACATGCACATTGAGGCCAGGACATGTGGGATGCAATTTTGTTGCTTCAAAAACATAGGTTAGCCGCGTACGAGGGAGATGCAACAAACCTATATCGACCATCAACCAGAATTCAAACTACTCACTTCTACCCAGCAAAGGTGTAGGGGATAAAAACCTAAAAGGCAGGACAGTTGGAAACCTTCCTACTGCCAGGCTTACTCTGGAGCAGCAGGAGCTTATTGAAAAACTGTTCACACTCCAACAAGTGCTGTTCAGACAGAGAGAATGTATTATTCCTTTGCCTTCCCCCTCGCAGCAGGAATGCATGATACCCCTGTAAGGACAACAGAAAACTGGGCCCTTCTTAAGTGGGTCTCAGCCATAGATCTCATTTAAGCACTCATTTCTATCCCCATTGCTGATGTTTCTTCTTCTCAGGTTTGCATGAAAACACTATGATTTTATTTTTGAAGCACTGTAAGATGCAGCATATACTTCATGGGTCTTAATTTAAAACATATTAGTGGGTGCTTATAGTAGGTTTGTGGAGAAAAAATGAGCTGATTTTACAGAATGATGTGAATTTGACGTATTTTGATAAATACATCAGCTGAAGTAAAATATACTAATAAGGCAAACATTCATTTTTTTCTTGCCAGCTAATTAGGTGGTCATTTGTATTTTCAACTGGTTGTGTATACTATTTATGACTCAAAAATCAGTCTTATGCATAACAATTCTCTTTGAAATTACATCAAAAGCCCGAAATCAAGGCAGTGCTGCATGCAGTGTGATGGCAACAATGACAATTCTGTTTTGCTTTATTATTCAAAGAAAGAATTTCCAAGAAAAATGCCACTGGAGGCTAAAACACTATTAGAGATGTCTAGCATACAAAAAGCTCAATTCTGTGAATGCTAAACAAGGGGCTCCACAACTATAACTGTTAGCTGCAGAACTGATTTCAATCTTTCAAGCAAAACACTTGAAATACCTTTTCCACAAAAACCCAAAACTCTCATTGACAAAGGATCTCTTCTGTAAGCTTTTCTTTTACTTCTGTCCTTTGTCCAACACAAAGACAATTTCTCTCTTCAACAGACAAGGAAAGAATAGCTCAAAGCCCATGAAACTGAAAAAATCTTCCCCTTTTCTCAATTAACTATTAATGTACTTCAGCAAAACCACATTTAAACATTTTGAGCCTCTCTAGTAAGTAGCATGAAGCAGCTAGTGTTTGTGCAACAGGTTTCCCTTTCTTAGTCCCTTTTCCCTAATGTCGTCTGTGTTTCCTAAGGGGTGGAAGAAGTGATCATTGCAGCTTAGAGAGCCCATCAGCAGCCTCCTCACTCACCACGCTCCTGCAGGTGGTTTTCCTTGGGGACCCATTCTTGTTTTGTAGGGCAGCATGCAGAGGAAAATATCTCCTGATTTTTTTCTACTTCTGCTGGTTTGCTCTCCAGGGAGAGCAAAGACCTCTGTGTGCCTTTCTCCACCCAGCACAGGTGGCAGAGCTGTGCTATCCTGCAAGGTCTGGGCCACAGCAGTCTGGGGCAACAGGGGTGAGGATGGAGTTCCCTAATCCACCACTCTGCTGAGCTACTGGCACGTCTGAACAGACCTAAGAGCAAACACATCAGATGAAGGGCCTGATCCGGGCAGGCAGTCGCTCTTGCCAGCAGGATAAACCCTGCTACAGCAAAGGGATTATTCACATGGGCACAGACTGCTCCAGTGACACAGAGCTTGCAAAGGGAAGAGCTGTGTGAGAGCCCTGTGTGCGCCACACGCAGCGCTTCTCAATTGCCGTCACACCTGAGGGCATGCTGCTGCCATCACCAAAATCTGTTTGCACTTCAGGCCTTTGATGTTGCACTCTCTTCCTGCCAAATGGTTCCTGCAGCCTAGGGATGAGATCCGCTTTCTTCTCTTATCTCTTTTCTTTTTTTTTTTTTTTTTTTCAAATAAATTAATCTGGTTACTGGCAAGGGCACGCATATCCCACAGAGTGACATACAAGGAAAAAATTAAGAAGATTGCTGATGAATCCCATGACACCCTTCTTCCAGGTATTCCACCTCAAATTTCATCAACTTTGGAGCAGATGCTGCCTGCAGTGGAGAGCAAACCTTCAGATGATTCATGGCTGGGGATTTCTAGCTGCCACTGCGTGTCACCGCATTGCTCAGAGGAGCTTATAAGCTTGCTGAAGGCAATAAATAGCATCCTAAACCCTGCTCATTCATATAGTTTCTGCTTTGGTAGCATGAAAGAGTAGAATCTATAGCCAACACAACCCAAACAGAACAAAATTTTCAGTACACTTTAACAAAAGGGTTTTTGCTGTTGGAATTCAAAATGTGTACCAAAGGTGATAAAGCTTGGTAGTTGCTCAAAAGGATTCCATGTCTGGAATTGGGTTGGATTTGTTTCTCAAATCCATGCTGCCTAACATGCTATGGCCTAACACTGTTCTTAAGCAGCAGTGTTGTTTGCTTGTAGTAGATCTTGACATTAAAAATTCTCTACCTATGCTGGTGAAGGGAGCATGGCTTGACAGAAAAAAGCTGGTGACAGGCTCATGGAAGAGGAGTCCTCCATGGCACAGAAACCTCATCCCAGCTAAATGTTAGGTCCAGGCTCCCCCAAGAACACCTATCCACAGGGTTTACTCATGCAGACAACACACAGGAGACCAGGAATGAAGGTCAGTGGAAGAAATGCAGTTACACTGAGTGATCCCCTTGGTTGATGGCAGACCCTGTGATAACTATCCTTTGGAAAAACAAAAAGTCCCTGGCCCAAAACAGCTATCAAGTTCATTGCTTTGCATATCTCAGGAATCTAATCCAAAGCAAATGGGGGAGCCAAAAAAAACAGCTGCCTTTGGAAAGGGGTATTATTTCAAACTCCTTTGGGAAAAACATGTCCATCCCCTTAACACTGACCTCAGTAGACAACTAAGTTCAACTGTTTCTGCTTATTCCTCCCCATTCCTACAGATATATTGAAACCTTTACAAGCAAATGGGTTCCCTCTACTGTTAGGAATATTCATGTTAAGAAACATATCTCACAAAGGAAAGTCGAACATGAGAGGCAGAGGAACAGCACCGCCTCAAAACCTTATTCCTAAGAAGAGCATAGGCTGTATATAGGCTCTGCAGGAAGCTGCATCTCAGAGTACAGAACATCTTGGGAATACAAAGACCATCTGTTTCAACCCAGACAGAAATTAGAGTAGACAAAGGCCAAGTTTTTCTACCAGCACTGTAAAAACCTCAGTCTGAACTCAGGAATCTTTTAAATGCAAAATATTAGCTAAAATAGGATAGCAACATTGATCTTCTCTATACCTTCAATCAGCTAACAGTTTAATTCTTTTAACCTCAGTCTTTTCTGTGCCAAAATTACATCCTCTCTTCCCTGTCCTTCCCTATCCCTGGATACCACTACTGTTAAACAATCTGTGAGCCCATCACAAACATCCCGCAGCCACAGTCTCTCTCCACATTCTCCTCTCTGCTGCACTGCCTGGTGAGCTACAAGTTCTCAGCCTCTCTGGTCCTGGGCCACAAAGGCTTATGACGGTGAGCCCTCTGTACTCCCAAACACAACAATGTCGTTTGCTGAAGTCTGTACCTGTGTGCCACCTATGCATCTGCTCTAAGGAATCAGCTTCTCTAAACCTCTGCCTGGGCGTGTGACAGCAAACATGTCACAAAACCAGGACACTGGATCTCTGCCACAGCAGCTCCCCATGAGAACGGGCATCAAAAAGGTTGGATGAAAAGTTACACCAAGTGGCCTCTGAGATGGTGCCTGTGCACTGTTATCAGAGGCATGGTACCAGTGCTTACTGTGCCAACAAATACATCATTCGTCAAAGACTCAGCAAAAGAGTCTGCCAAGTACACCCACTCTCAGAGCAACACCACCAGTACTTTGTACAAGAGATTAGATAAATTGAAAAGAGTGCGTTTACTTGGTGTGCTTCCTATCTCAGTCTCTGGGCTTATATCTGCATTATCTGATTAAGTGACTGTTAAATAACCCAAGCTGCCAATATAGGCTCAGGAAAAGTCTTTATCTTGATCTGGAAGTGTTGAAGTAATCTCCAAATATGAATTTCAACAATGAAGAGCATTATTCAAAGCATAAATGAAGCTCTGTACCAAATCAAATCTAGTTACATCTGATAATGTAAAAACGGAAAAATACTTCAAAGGAAGATGCAGCTAACTCACTCTTGCATATTGCCTCTTATTAGCAGCACTCAAAGCAGGTAACAAAACTCAGGCCAGTCCATGCTACCGATGAGGGAAAACAAAGCACAAGGAAAGTGAAAAGGCTCGTAAACAGGAAAAGGAATTAGATCCCCTCAACCACCCCCAATCAGTTGTTTTCTGCACCTAGGGAGAGCAAGTCTCTAAATGTCACATCTTCTTCCAACACAGGCAGCGAGAGGAAAATCCCCAAACCCTCCTTAAGAATATGAAAAATATCTTCAGAACATAAGTCAAAATATTCTTATTACCCATACAAATGCAATTCCCTTTGAAAGACCATGAAATGATAAAACAGTATTAAAATATTAATGGGGCACTAATCTGGTAAACAGTTACATTAAGAGAAAATAGCATTCATGGGAAAAAAGTATTCCTTCTTATTGCTCATTCTGAAAGGAATTTGAAGCACAGCTGAACAACTGGCTTTGGAAACATTTGCTCCACACCTAGCCCTAAGTCTCCACCTGCAAAGACACAGGAAAGCACTTGTTCTGTTCATGAAATCAGAATGAGGCTTTTATCCACACATATTGGCAATGGTCTCTGGTAATATAATGATTTCCATATGTTTATCGCATCTGAACAAGAACAAAACAGCATGGTACCCACTGGTTCTGTTGACATTCTGATTCAGCCTTACATTTCGGGTTTCTTGGTGGGGATGTTTGTCAGGGGCAAGTGAATGCTTTTCAAAGTACCTTTCACTCTTTGACACTGAAATCAAAGCCATTGCCAGTAGGAAAGGGGAAAACCTGAATTCATTTAAAAAAATTTTTTTTAAAAGTACGGTCAGAACAGCATGAACAGAATGCTGGATAATATAGAAGGATCTGGCAGTAACACCAATGTTTACTGACATATCTCATGGTAAGACTTTGTTTTCAGTTACTTACAGCTTTGCCAAATTAACTGGTTTGCCAGAAATTGCCTTTGCGAGGTGTCTACCTCAGGCTGGGCATTTTTTATTTTGTTTTCCTTGGGAATGAGGAGTCAGAGAAAAAAACCTGTTCCATTGTTTCTGAAAGTTGGAAACATTGTATTATGAAACCCACATTTGTTTCTCCCTTTTATAAATAAATAAGCAAATCAGATTTGGACAACTTTCTGACTGAGCAGCAAGGTTGTAGAACTGGACCTCACAGGGGTAGTTTTGAGATAAGAAATTTTAATTGATGGCACGGAAAAAAAAGATCCTGTGAAGTGACATATTTGGTTGAGTCTTACAGAAATGCAGCAACTGTACAGCAACATCTTGTCCTCTTCACCCAGCATTCATCACTGCACTGTGGAATTTTAGTATTTTATTGTGTTACAAATAATCATAATAAACAAAGCTGAAGAAATGACACATTAATACACCTTTGAGTTAACCACTCAAAATCTAAACAGTGTAGCTTTAAGCTTCTAAACGTAACCTTGATAAGGCCCTTTTATGACACTGCCTTTGCTGTACAAGGTACTATTACAGCTAATTTCTGTTCTCTAGGACTTCTGAGAGCACCACAGGCCATGTTCGCTATGGTGGCAAGCACTAAGGACTTCAGCCAACCCATAAGACAGCCTTTAGGAAACAGCAGGAACTTTAAGGACTACAGCTCAATGCCACCACAAAAGCTCAGGCCCAGAAACACACTCTTTTCAAACTAACCCGAAACAAATTCCTTGCTTTTGATTTTTCCCTAAATAAAATTATAACCTAAAAGGTGCTATCTCAGCCAGAAAAGACTTTGATTCTCAGCACTAATAAGCACAGAATTATGATTGTCCAAACACTGAAGAGCTGAGTCTAAAAGTAAAAGTAAAGCCAGGTGCAGAGAAGTGTTTCTGCACTATGCAGCTTAGATCTGGCCAGTGACCACAGAGGGAATGCTGAGGTAACCTGGCTGTGTCAAAGCAGGCACAGAACAAAAAGGAGTGCCTCAGTTACTGCAGACAATATTGGCATTACAACTTCACTCAGAAGAGTCCTCAAAACATATTTTTTATATAAATCCAAACGATACCATCCACCCACCTCCCTATATTCACTTGAGATGCCCAACAAAACAAATCCCAATCCACAGAAATTATAACGTATTTTTTATGCAAAGCTGGTGAAACTATAACAACCATTTCCTAGGGTCAGGCAACAGCACTAGACTTCTGACATGAAAATGCCCATTTGATCTTCTAATTGTCTCAGACTGTCAGAAGCTTCAAGGAACACTTAAAGAGCTGAATCAGGTCTAGTGTGGGAAGAAGTTCAATACACTGCCTTGTTTTCTCCAACTCTCATCCAGCTGGGGCAGACACAGCAGCAAGAGGTACTTTCCCCAGACTGAGCACACCTGGATGTGGAAGTAGCAGCAATCAGACACAACCACAAATGGATTCCCTGCCTGTGTTCTGCTCTGTTAACATTACTAGCAAAAATTTCTGGAAAGGATTAGAAGTATTTTCAAAATGTTTTACACCTGATGGCATACATCTCCTTCAGCAGTCTTTGAGCTGGAGGAGGAAATAAACATACAACCAAAATTCTCTTCATCGGTCTCTCTGAGAAAGCATTTTTCCTGACTGAAAGGGGAAGATCATGTTGTCACTGGAAGCAAAACACATTTTCTGTTTTCATGCACTCATAAGACAGCTCTCAGCACTGCACATAAAGGAACAGGCTGAATCCAGCATTGCTGGTGCTGTGAACTAAACAAACATTTTGGGGATTTTCATTTCTACCAAGCAAAACCTCTTAATTATGGCAGCAGAGGTAATGAAGAAAGGAAAGCCCATTACCAAAAGGCTGGAATTTACTCAACTGGAGTCCACACCTGCACTGGAAAAATTCCAAAGATCTGCAAATTGAGAGGGCTGTAAATTCAACACTAGAAAAAAAAAAAAAAAGGCACAGATGTAGAAAAAAGGAGAGACAAGTCTCCCAGAAGTTATTCACTTAAGTGAGAGAACAACCCTGTTCCGGCAAGTTGACCAGCCAAACAAATCTGGTGATAGGGGGAAGAAGTGCTTTGCTAAAGGGAGAGCAGCAGCCAGTGGCAGAGAAGTGACCATCTGTCCGAGAAGGGAAAGAGCATCTTTGTTCATAGGCTTGCCCAGATGGTGAGGAGGGTTTTAAACTAAAGTTGTTGGGGAAGCTGAACCTCAATCCATCCCACTCCTACAAGTGGGGTGGCTGTGGCAGTGAAAGATGCCCAGAGCCTGGAGATGGATCACAGGTCAGCAGGAGAGCACCTGAAGCACAGCACAAAGGAATTTCAGCAGCTCCAGCCAGTATGTCAGCTTCATTCAAGTCCCAGCTCAAATGGCTCTATGCAAAGGCATTTAGCATGGGGAATAAACACCAGGAGATAAAGATGAGTGCACGCCTGAAGCACTATGATGCTTGCTACCGCTTTGTTAGATCCATAAAACAGCCACAATCAGGCAACACAGACATGAAAACCTAAATAGCACCTTTCCAGGTAAAAAGAAGTAGATTTAGTAGGGCTAGTAAAGTCTGGATAAGAGATACTTGAAAACTACTACTGTAGCCTTACGAAGGGGTAAAATCAGCACCTTTCATTTTGTAGTAGGTGACAGAGATAGACCTCAAATCCCAGAAGTTTATTGAGAACTGGAAGAATTGCATTCACTTCTATGCATCCCGGAAGGGACAGGAGCTCTGGCAGGGACTTGTAGTGCTGCTGAAGTACCTTCAGATGTGAGGCTTTTTCTGACTGTTCTTTAAACATTGTTTATTCAGACATTGGCTGATAATGGCAAGGGAATGATCAACTGGGCCTGCCTTGTTTTAAGCAGAGGAACATGAAGATATTTGAGGGGCTTTCCTGTACTATTCCTTATTCCTATACTTCCAAATTATCCTGTCTCAAATGAGCCAGGCTCTTAAATTAAGCCCTTTAAGGAGATTATGGAGACAGGAACTACATTCAGACCCTTGCCCGCTTTCAAATACCTAATTAAATGGATGAAACTTCCTTCCTTCTCATCTGCAATGGCAATAGCAGGGAATTTTACACTATTAGTTCAATATTTAAAACCCTTTTGAAACCCTTTTATTTTCTCTTCCCCCCCCCCCCCCCCCCAAAGCAGATATCACAAAATCATGGCTAACTCTAAAACATCACTGCGTTTTTCTACTGTGGTTAAAGAGAGGCAAGTTTTAATAAAAATGTGCATTTAAAAAAATTTCTGAGCTTTTCATATCCAGAAAACTTCACATTAAGGGGGGAAAACTGAAAAAGTCCATTTCTGCCAGAGCATGGAAACAGTGTTAAGGTTTCCCTCCTTAACACCGGTGTATGTGAAAATAGAACCAACAAGTAGAGTTTTCCTGACCAATTTGAGCTATATTCTATAAACGCCCTTATTTTCTTTTATGGAAGCAAGTTACTGTTCTTCCCAGTGTTTGGAGAACTTACATGAAGGATTCATTATTAAATTGTTTTATGAACAATATTCAACATTTTTAGGGTTTCATGTAAGAAATAGTTCCAATACTTAACATTCCATAGAGACTCCTCTACTCTGAAGCTATCCATGATTTTTAGTTTTATATAATTAATGTTTCTTTTTTTCAAGTCAGTCACTAATATGAAAGGTAATTTGTGAAATTAGACAGCCCATTAAAAGGCCTGCTTTTTCTTATCTCTCCCAGGATATCAATACTAAATTCAAACATTCTTTCCTTTGTACTTTGGTAAAAGACTCTATTCACCCTCATAGATTATTCTGGAAGAACTGTGTAGTAGCAGCTCAGCTCAATGCTACTTTTTTTCTGTAAATATTTAGCTCTTCTAAACAAACTTGGAGAAAAAAAATAGAGACATTGAAAAATAACCTCAGCCAAGCACAGAATAGAGGATCACTTAAATGTTACATGAACAAAGACAATTACACAAAAAAAAAAAAAAATTGCAGGGGTTTTCCATCTCAGTGAAAAATAAGTATTTTCCATAAAACATTTATTTTTTTACATGCAGCTCTTGTCAGTGTGAAGCGTTTGAGTGACAAGGAAAATACTGCAGAGCTCTAGAGAAACAAATCAATAGTCCCATCCCGAGTCGACATAATTTCCATGGGCCTCAGGTAGGGATACTGAATTCTCCAAATTAGGACAGAGCTGCAATTTCCTGCAAGAGCTTCATGGGCTTAAAGCACCAGGGCTCTCCATAGTGTTTCTGAGGCAAAAAACTCATGTAGAAAGACATGGTATTTCAAATTTCAGTTTCTTCCCAGCCAGGATAATTCTTTGCATAATGATTCCCATTTTTCTGCTTTATAGATGAAATTGTGAGTACTATCTTAGCACACTGGGAAAAAATGTACTTTTCAAGTAAAGCATTTGACCTTCTGTTACTCATTTTCTTTATATAAGTCCCCAGTAATTTTTAGGTTTACAGAATATAAATATTCTGTAAATTCATGTAAGCATATTGAGGGAGGATATAAAGGCTGTATTCTGAACGCTACTCTCTGTGAGGTCTGCTGTCCCTGGAGGGACTTTAACTCTTTGGCCTCTAATGTCACCAAAACCTCCTAGGTTTCTGCATACTGCCTTTTAAACTGACCAAACCAGGCACAAGAAAGAGCACTTGCTGACACATATTGACTAATGCTTACACTTGGTTATTGACAAGCACATTCTTCACTGAAGATTTAAGCAGACTGATGGTTGACTCTATTGGTTGCAATAAGGTGTATTATAGGAATTTCAACAAAATCCAGTAAATAAGTTTGTGTCCAATATTCATCTCCTTTTTTGTTTTGAAGTATTGCATATTAGATCAGCCCTGGCACTAATGGTAAAGCTACCTTTATAAAAACTGACAAAACACACAAATTATTCAGAAAAGTGAATTCCGTTTTCAGGTATGACTTCAAATGACCTTTCAAGGTAAATTTAAGCACAACAATATGAGTAAACATCTAATAAGATGGGGTGTTTTTCAAGGATGAAAGGAGTTAAAATATAGGAAATTTTGCAAGCCTCAGATGAATGTTTAGACACCCCTGAAGTGTTCAAAAACCACTGTTCAGCTTCCAGATTTCTCTGCAGAAAACTGTTTTAAGTCCTTCAGTGTCATTTTCCACCCAAACTGTCAGACTATCAAGAAGGCTCCCAAGAAAGGTCTTTCCTATTCCTGCATTATCTGGTGCTATGACTGACAACCTGAGCAATAGGATACAAAGTACTCTTCTGAAATTCTGCAGAATTCAAAACAAAATCATTATGACTAACATAAGGTGACTCCCAACTAGCTCTAAACAGGTCAAAATACAGGAACAAATAAGGCAAATGGTACTCCAGGGGATGTAAAGAGAGAGTACCCAAATAGGTGGAAAGCTCCCAATCTCAGCAGCAGCAAGGCCACAGCAAAAACACTCAGCATAATTTAGAAAGAATATGGACAAAGCAGGAGAAAGCCTGAGGAGGATAATAAAAATTAACTATGAAAAAGGTAAGGAAAGACTAAAAGGATACACATGTCTAGGCCACTGCTGAAAAGTTGCTAAATACACAAAAGGTTGCTGCAAAGAGAACAACCTATTCACCACAACCATGGGAGAAAGGTCAAGAAACCACTGCAGAGATACATCAAGCCCTAGGGAAAACACAGCATCAATAAGTAAATTAAAAATCTTCAAGAGCCAGACTTTCAGCTGGGGGAGTTCGGAAGGCTGGATCAGACATTCATACGTGCATGACAGCAGCAAGAGTGCTCAAGGGACTGGGAGCAGGAAAGAGAGCATGTATGCAACATAAGAGACCCAAAGAGCCAACAGTGCAAGGTGACAGCAAATCAGATCCAGACTCCTGTTCCATAACATTTTCTGCATGTAAAAAACACAGTTTTAAAAAGAAAATTTCGTGGGAGTGTGTAAGTGAATCCTCTCAAAAAAATCAAACCATAAGAATGTATGAAACCCTTTTTTTACACAGCATTGTCCCCACACTAGTACAATTGACATCCACAGGCCTATTGAGTATCCCCCATTATACAAAGGGTTTCCCAGTTGTGAAAATGCAGCATCAGTTCATTCTGTTAAATATTTTGCCTTTGATAGCATTTAAACTGCAGGATTCTTTTGAGAAACTCAAGTTCAGAATGACACTGAACTGGTGGGACACAATCAGTTGGGAAGAAACTATCTCCGAGAATGCACAGTCCTGTTTACTGTGCCTTCTCTGAACAGGCACCTAATTTAATAACATCATATATAGCATTTCCTAGATATAAGTACTATGCATACTGTTGTATGCAACTTTTCAGTGCTAGTCACTCCATCATTAGGTACAGCCCTGTGACCTTCCTGCTTGGCTACTTTATTGCAGTCCTACTGTTGGAAAGTGCTGCTATTTTTTTTTTTTACTTTGCTACATTAGAGTCTTCCTAGCAAAATCTTGCTATTAACCAGTAATTTTCCACAACTTCTGCACTTTAAAGTAGCAAACTGCCCACTAAATATGTCTGGCATTGCTATTTTCCATCTTTTCTTTGACAATTGTTCCATTTTTTGATAATACAATCCGGCTAGAGTTAGGAAATGAAAGCATGAGCTGCAATCTGTAGTCCCTCAAATGAGGAAGGCTGATTTGTGACAGTCAGCTCTTAATTGTGACTTGGTAAATTCAAACCAAAGGACCTGCCTGTATAAGATGGCAAAAGCAATCCACTGTCAAATGCATGTGGAACCAGTGCAATGTGGACAGAAAAAACATGGATGCAGAAAGAGATATGTGGACTTTTCATGATGAAAAACTATTCTGTAATTACAGGTAGTTTATCAAGATACAGCCTTGAGTCGGAATACTACACCTGAAATATGCACAGAGAGAAACCAGCATTTGTTTTGGAGAATATTGTTTAAATACCTTGATATTAGTTCTGTCAGCCAAAGCCCTGAGATAGCCAAGTAAGTATATAAAACTAAGTATATAAAACCTGAGTTAAAACCAACCCAGGAGCTTATGCTCAGTAACCATAGTTCTCTTCCTTTTTCATTCCTACATTCCCACTGGGGACAACTTTGCCACCACGATGACGAACAAAAGTGTTGCTTGTCCCAGTGGCTGAAATGCTTACGTGTGTGCTCTTAAACCATTTGGTATCATAAAATGAAGGGAAAATCACCAGATGATGTAATAATCACCCAGGCCTTTCCAAGGAGTGCAAAATTTTAAAATATTAGTACACAAATGAGTAATACTGGTGTACAGAAAATGTTTTGCAGAACATAGGGCATAAATACTGGTAAGCTAATAAACACATGCTGTAATTTAGTTAGATGACATATGGGCATTTCAGAATCTAGTTTTCAGCAATGGTAGTGCAATTCACATTGATATAATGCATGCAATATTTCCCATACACTGAGAAATTCAGAAAGACTAATGAGTAATTCAAACAGTGCTCTAAATCATGCCCAGGACATTCATACAGATCATTTTCGTAGGGATTGTTCAGCTTAGAAAGGAGAAGGCTTCAGGCTGACCTCTTTGCAGTCTTCCAGTACTGAAGGGAACCTCCAAGATGGGGAGTGACCACTCGCAAGGGCGTGTAG
The DNA here is from genome assembly GCA_036630365.1 of Acanthiza pusilla. Lineage (NCBI taxonomy): Eukaryota > Metazoa > Chordata > Aves > Passeriformes > Acanthizidae > Acanthiza > Acanthiza pusilla. The sequence continues at coordinate 10,823,538 of JAXCHO010000164.1, forward strand.
GGACAGGACAAGGGAGAATGGGTTGAAACTGAAGGATAGGTTTAGAGTCGATATTAAATTCTTTTCTGTGAGGATGATGAGGCAAAGGAACAGGTTGCTCAGAAAAGTTGTGGATGTCCCGTCCCTGGATGCATTCAAAGCCAGGTTGGATGGGGCTGTGAGCAACCTGGTCTCTTCCAATCCAAACCATTCTATGATTCTGTGATTCACTGACCATGCCAAAGTGATGAGATCACCTAAGTACTGTCCCCAGCTTTCAAGCCTTGGCACTCTTTCTCACTTGGTGATGAGAAAAAGTAACATAGTGAAAACTCAGGAGCTTCATGTGACATTCAATATTATATCTAAAGATAATATTTCATTTCTTCGGTTGCTCTTAAAATACATCTTTCACTGAATTAAGAATTACAGTTAAAAAACATATGTATTTTCTTCATTAACATCAAATTTTACCCATTGAGAGATACATTAAAAACCATGGGGTTTTACTTTCAATTGTTATTTTTGCCTTACACAAAAACATAACTGGAGAAACAATCCAATGACTGCATCATTGTATAGGGGTGTTACTTTTATTAAGAGATTTGTCAGAAGTCTGGTAACATTTATTTTTTAAGGGTCATTCCTTTACCTGCAACATGTATTAATCGCCTACTCCAACTTCATCATGTTCAGAAAAATCACAGCTGGGTAAAATCCTCAGCTGCTAAAGCTCTTTTATAACAAGATGTTAATTACTTTATTTTGTTGAGGGGTGAAAGCTTAATTACTATGGATTTGTAACCAACCCCCTGTTTGGCACTTTGGAACAGAATTTGTAGTATTTCTTTCAATCATCAGGGAGTCAGGCTGTGCCATACTCTAGGGAGTACCATAAAATAAAGGCATAATCACCTTATAAGGCACGTAGAAGCAGAAAAGTCATAAAGAAACAGTGGTCTTCAGCGTTCCTTTCCTGCCTCCCACAAAACCCATATAGAATCTGGATACACACTTTGGATTACACTCTCCACGGACATAAATAGGTTGTTTTTCCTGATTTTAAGAGACTTGTGGCAACCTATATCCACTCCATGTCTGAGTCAAATAAGAGTATTGGATGCTACCCATATTTACCCATTCTAAGATGTTCTCCCTTCACCTATTTAATCCTCTATGCAAACACAAGAGGAAACTACCTCATTCCTAAAACGTCACTCTTTTACTTCTTTTGCACTTCTCTTGATGAATCCATTAGTGATCAAGCAGAATTTACCCCTTATTACCCAGGGGGTCTCAATGGAATTGTGTTCTATGTGATCATTCCATACATAAATCCTTACAAATGAACTCTGGATGAAGCCAGCAAATTTCTTACTGGATTTACTATAATCTCCATGTTGTCTTCTTCATGTGTTTAGTGTAAAATTCACTTTTCAACATAAGGACATTAGAGTTATAAGGAGGTGGAAAAAAATTAAAAGAAATTAGCAGAGTGGATAATGTTGCTGTGTGGATTTCAAGCGAAAAACTTACATGCAAGGCATACAATACCAAATAACAATAATAAAAAAATCACTACTGGCCATACTGTTTGCATTTTTGCTTCCTTTTTTTTTTTTTTTTTTTTTGCTGCACACCCTCAGCGATCTGGTTCCCCATTTGACCACAAAACTTAAGATGTGGCCAACAGGGCAAACGCTGCTTCTTCAGAGTCCTGTGGAAGGTGCAATGCCACATCCAGGTAGCCTAACAATGTCGAAAATACTTATTTTCACTTTGTACAAGTATTAACTGTGTTTGCACAATCTGTAAAAATTTTTGTAATCTTCAATGCTAAACTGCCTATGTATAGTCTTATTGTTATTTGCTGTTTTACTACCTCAAAGGGGCTCTGTTCCTTCACATTGGAAAACTATATTATACTTTAAAATGATGAGCAGGGACAGAATACAGATGCCACTCCACACAGATAGGTCAGCATTATTTCCTGTTATCTGCAGCTGCATAATTTCAACCCCCAAAAAGTCCTTGGTATGAAGAGAAGGTAGGAGGCTTTTTCTTTACAAACTGAATTAACTCCAGCAAAAGGGGCCAAATGATACAAAAGCAGGACTGACTGAACATCTTCCTCACTTTTAGCCGAAAGGATTTAGCACAGGTTCCTTTCATTCCCTGGAGAGACTAATGAACCTCATTGTTAGGAAATCTTACTTGACATTTTCTTTAATTCTCTTCCAGCCTATTTCTGCAAGTTACTTTGCCGCAGCACAGCCCAAAAAGCAATTCTTGACCTTTCCTCCACATTAAACTCTTTAATTTCATTTTAGAAACACTTTTTCAGTGGAAGGTTGACCTCTGGCAAACACACACACACAGAATCAAACCTAAAAGCCAAACACAAATCATTTCAGTTGAAAGCACAGTCTGTGCCTGACTGTAGGATCAGATCATCAAGCCTCCATCCTCACCAACAGCACAGTTTCTTTGAGGAACCATGACCCTTTCTCTCCTGGCAGCACTCTGGGGGGTGTGTGGGGGGTGGATTTGCAGGAGAAAACAGGAGGGTGAGTCACCTGCACGGCAACATCCATTTCAATGGATGTATGAATCCCTTGTTCAGGACTGCAGTAAGGACCCACGCACAAATAAGTCCTTTGAAAAACAAGATACTTAACCCTACCAAATACATTTTGTTTGAGAAAGTAGTGAGATGGAAGAACTTCAAACTGCGATAATGAACATCAGAGTTTGTAGCTCAGAGCTACGCATCTGGGTTATTTAGCTAAAAGGCTGCTGTGCGGAATCACAAATGGACAGACCTGATCAGAAAAGCTGTGTCATCCCAAACAGCACAGGAAGAGCTAACATCTGCAAAATGAGAGTTGGTCCCTTGCATTTTATGGGTTCCTTTTCCTCAAGTCTTTTGTCCTTTCCTTGCAAGAGACAATTTATCAGGTTTGTTTCATGCCAAATAGAGCATTATGAGCTGTATCATGAGATAGCAAGTGCAGCGTAACAACCACTTCTGAACATGACCTTTCTCATACAGGTACAATTTATAATGTATACACAATTTAACAAAGTTTTCTGGAACTCATACTTCAGAAAGCAAAGGTGAAAAGCGTCACCACAGCTAGCAACTCTGCTATCTTTAAAGAATATATTCTCTGTGATAGATATATTCTACCTTAACTGAACCCTGTGCAAGCTCCAGTTTTACCAAGTCCATATGTTCATTTCATTAAAAAACAGTTTTATTTAAAAATATTCTTTCCCTAGTACTCTCCCCCTCAAACCATCAATATTTCAGGATGAAGACTGTATTTTTGTCATATATTTAGATAAAGTACCTACTAAAAGGCATCCTTGTCACACATTTCCTTTACAGTACAAAAAAACAAGCTGTGAAAAGCCTCATACTTTACATTTGGTGCTATTCCTTAGTCCCCTATCTAGACAAAGCATCTGTTTTGAGGCATTATCTGAAAACTCCTTTTTAATGAGCTTTCTCATTTCTTTTTAAAAACTACACATTGGATTGGCGATTCTTGCTTTTTCTGTGCTAGGTTGGGGGGGGGTTGGTTCTGTAGAAAAATGGCCACTGCATAATTCTGCGTCCAAATACTGAAATTTATAATTTGAACTAGAAACCCTGCTTTACACGGGGCTGTATCAAGAATTTTCTCCCTTAACACTCAGCAGAGCAGTTGTTCCCCATACTTATTGGCTAAAAATGCTGCCTTGCTATCACTCCCTGTGTATTCCATGTAGGTTTCCATTGTCATGGTATTTCTTTCCCCACAGGCTCTTTGATCTATGTATCTCACAGCTTCTCTGACTAGCTGGTACAATGGCTTTGCAGGGACTTCACTCTCAGGAGAAATTTAATCCATAAAAGTACTTATTGATAGCTCGCTTCCTTCTCTGCAAGCTTTCCTTAGCATGCAACTTCACTTCCAAAGAGTTACCTGCTCTGTCATTTCTACAGACCTTATACCTAATGATAGCCGTGTCCCATTTTTTAAATATTCCACCAACTTTCTAAAATAGCTGTTATATCAGTTTCTTTAATTATACGAGATACTTCCTAGTCTTCTCAGGAAGGCCACACATGTTTGAGGTCCCGTTGGTTGGTGTCTCCATATCCTGATGAATTGAGACTTCACTTTTTCAAACTCTCTTTTTGTTATTCCTTCTCTTTTTCTTACCAACTTCTATCCTAGCTTTGTCCAGAATTATACTTGCTTAACTTCTTGAAAAGATGTTTCTCCCCTCAACAAGTCTACATATCTTAGCTTTTTCCTACCTTTGGTTGTAAAACTTAGATTTTTTTTTTTTTTTTTTTAAATTTTATTTTAATTTTCATTTCAAGCACTGCTTGGCTGGCTCTGCATGGGTTCTCTCTCCCCATATGGCCTCTATCCATTCTAATTTTCCCTAGTTTTCTAATGGATATGATATCCTTCCCTTATAGTATTATCTTTAGAGCCATGACCTCAGATACCCCAGCTCCATCTGTCCCTGCACATGACACCAGCAGCATGTCGGAGAATGCTATGTCATAGACTCCTGTCTCAAATCTACTACCTAAAATTATATTATTCCATGCAATAATTCATCATCATTTCCTTCTATATCACATGCAGGAAGCACAACTCGTAACTCTACTACAGTGTGACATAAATGCTGTGCCTGCCATGTACACACCCAGATCAAGTTAGTCCTTACACAGCTCACAGTGGCATTAAACACCCTGATTTCTGCATCCCTCACAGCCAGATTCCCAATTCAATAACTTATCTCCTAACAACAGCTGAGATATGACCCTGGGTGTGTGCCCATATTACATGGGAACATCAGACCACCATCCTGAGCAGAGGGAAGGAGACAGCTCTGGTTACTCAGACAGTCTTTCTCCCTGTGCACCTGGCTGCCTTCTTTTCTGGAGAGGTTATTCATTGTCACCAGCACAGGACCAGATACCATGTGAGGCTTGGACTGATGATGCCTTCAGGTCTCCCCCACAGGTTTCTCTATTTCTCTGGATTTATCTTGTTCATCTCAGCTAAATCAGAAATACTCTGAAGGCCATGAGCTGCTGAACACTGACTTAATGTAAATCCCATCTACCAACAAGGTAGGTGCCGTTCAGGATTGTAGCAGTCACCCAATGTCCTGAGTGAACCAAACCCATAGCTATTGCTTTATAAAGTAGCTTTACTCCAACTAGGTAGACAGCAAAGCTGAATTAATCCACTTCATCCTTCATTAGGTGTCCTTGTCAGGCATTACTTCTAATCTCCTAATGGAGAAGATGCTGCTTCTCCATAAGCTATCAACCCTATTCCCTGCTCACAGGGCTTTGTTCCTGTAAGGGTGCTGCTGCCCTTTCCGAGACCATTACTTTGAGGGGATGCGACATGGCCTTAAAAACAGAAATGAGGTGAAAATTTCTGAGATACATACACTCATGGTCTCCACAGCAACAGAGCAATCAAATCAGTGCCCCCCTGCGGTGTTTCAAAAGGACACAAATATTGCTTGAATAGAGTGAGGCTGTAGAAGCACCCACTGTATTTAGTTTGAAATCAATAGTCCCTTTGCCTCCTTTTTTAAAGATAATTAGTCTTACCAATGATAATACCAAAAACTAGACCTCCTTCCTTTGCCTCTTTGGTTTAACAGCTCTATTCAGACTATTAGGTGTGAATGCAATTCTCCTGTAAAGCATAAAATGCACAAGTAATACAAGCCCCTAGTAAATTGGACAGAATTCTCCAAATATGAGAGGGCTTTTGAAGTCTGGCTCATTTCTGTTAAAGTTTTCAAACACACAAAACCAGTAAAATAAGAAATTAAATCAGAAATCACATAATGAGTAAGGTTAAATTAAAGGAGCAACTTTGGAGGGAGATGTGGGCTGGGGTTCTCATGACAGACAAATGTCAGTTTTCACCAGAGTGGTGCTTGATGATTTTTTTCCCTTATCTTCTAAAAGAGTAAAATTAACTGCTCTGCAGAAGACTGAGCATAAAAGAAAAATATACATGATTATGAAACCTGAGATACTAACTAAAGTGATAGATGGAATCAGAACATAGGGGTCTAAAAAAAGGTACTATTTTGGCCATGTTTGAACAGCCGTTAGGTGGATATTGTTATAATTTTCCTAAACGGGGAACTCAGCTTTCAGAAATTTGGAATTATTGCCATTATAGTTTAGTAGGTTGGCCCATGAAAGAAAACAAAATAACACATAAAAGAGACTCAAAGATGAAGAATCTCTCTAGCGATGCAGATCTTAAACACCAAAGCCATATCAATAGAATGAGAACAGGCATAGTGTGCAAGTGAGCCGGTATATTTAAAAGTTAATAGACACCAAAAGCCTTTGCATGCAAGGAGGATCCCCTAAAATTTATCCTCTCAGACATCAATAGCACTACTGCAGGGCCTTAATAATTTCTCCATCCCACAGTCACAGTCACCTACTTTAGATCACTGCAATTAGCACCAGCACCAGATGTTCATTTACACCTTCAGAGATCCAGGTTTGTAAACTGAACACTCCTGTGTTATGATAATGTCATTTTAACACACTTAGCAGGCTTCTTGTTTCTTTCACCTCCCTATCTTAAAATCTACTGATAATTTTAATCCAAGAATATTACACTTCTGGAATAAACCTCAGTCTTTAGTGTTAATTGGGGGGTGGGGGAGGGGAGTGGGTGAGCCAGGTTCCTTAAGGCAGTGGATCATCATCACAACACATCCTAGGTACCAAAAACATCCACACACAGCTGACAAATATAACACAGATCTGGGAGACCTTCCTCTTTCTGGATGAAAAAGCTTTTTCGAATAAAACAAACTCTGTTACATATCTCAAATGTTTTGCTGGAATCTTGGATAATGATAAGGCTGGATCATATTAATTTTTCAAGTTACAAGAAGCTGAATGCTCAGTACAACGCCAGGGGCACAGTTTTTTTTGGCAGAAGACATGAGTGTTACAATTTCCAGATTTCCTACAGGCTGAGACCTGGTGTGCTCCAGCACTTCTGAGCATTTTAGGATAAACTATTTCCTTCTGTAGGTTTTTAGGCTGAGTGTTTCAGACAACCTTTAGTGAAAACTGAGGATGTTGTCTCACACAGCCTCAGAGGGTGTTTTCACATAATCTAAGAAACCAATTAAGACACTTCTTACTTGCTTTGTTGAAGATTTTTCAAGTTTAGTTTTTGCTCTTTGTTTTTTAGAAGTCTCTTCCAGAACCTCCTTTCTCCTACCTCTTCAGACATTCTGTAACACAGAAAGCCCCCAGCTACTCAGAGCTGTCTGATAGGTTAACTCTGCAGAGGTTAACGCTGGGCAGTATAGAGTGGACACAAGATCATTTCAGCTCACTGTCAGGTCTAAAATTATTGACAAAAGCCAAAGTTCCTCAGTGGAGGCCATGGGGAACAGTTCATGACACACATTTCTCAAATCAACATATAAAATGACAGTCATTTTAATGAAAGCTTTAGGACAAAAGTGGCAACCTTCCCGATCTTACAAAATCAGCAGCTTCAAGCTTCATATTCCAAGAACCTCATATATCGAGGAGGAGTTTCTAAAACTGTTTGCAAACAGGCATGACAAGGCTCCCTCGTGCTTTGATTTCGAGGTGTGGCTGGGCTGGACATAAAGATGAGCCTGAGGACATCTCAGTACACAGAATGTTCACCTCCCATGACTTGATTCAAACTACCTCTGTAAGAATCAAAAGCAAGTTCACTCAAGCGTGGATAGGAAACAAAGCATTCCCAAAAAAATAAACAAGACGAAGGAGCTCTCTCAAGAGCCCCAAAAATTATCAATCTGGGAAGTCAATCACCAGATAAGATGTTTGTAGAACTGAGCACTTCCAACCAAAAACAAAGAGACAGAACATACAAAAGGAGAGGAATGATGATCCACAGCACTCTTTCAAAAGTATGAAACCACATAGCTAAAGAGTAATATATAGGTTTTCAGTACAAATAATGGGTCATACTACAGTAGTGAAAATACAGTCTTACCATGAATTGAAAACTAATGCGATGCAATAATTTCACAAAGGAAACAAGTGTTCTGACTGGCACACCTAAAATTAGACCAGATGAAACTTTACAAAGGAGAAGCTCCTCAAACAGCTCAGCACACAAGAGTTCCCAGCCAATCTTCTGGAAAGCCACAAAAGTTTGAAAATTCTGATAGTATTTATTTACACTCAGCAGGGACTGCAGTGTGGAGACTGTTCCCAAACAACCTATCCATCCCACATAAGACTCACTTCTCCAAGACAGTGTTTTACCCTTAAAAAGAAAAATAAAACACCCAGTGAATTGTGTGATAGTGCTGTTTATTTTTTTCCGCATCAAGATGTTGACTTAGGTTGATTAAAAAGAATCAGATTGTATGTGATGGAGAAAAAACAGTTGCTATGGTTTTAGATTGACTTTGCAAAAACCTGTTCAATTTGAACATGATGATGATGAATTAGATAATTAAATTGCACTGAAAGCATTATTATTACTGCAAATATCTTTTCTGTTACAGCCATCATTGTGAGTATGCATACCTGTTATTTTATGGCTTAAACCAATGGTGACCACCAAGATTCACCTTCTCAATGAGTTGTTCAGACGCATCAGTCATTGCCTTTGTGGCTGTGCACACAGAGGCAAGGGAACACAAGACAGAATATTATGATAACAAACTCTCTCAAAGATTTAATAAAAATATGAGAGGGTTAAACCATGCACACTGGGTGCCATACCCAACCTCTGGCAGCAGCTAATGCCAGGCATCTCAGAACAAGATGCAAGGAAGATTTTTGGATTAATATATAGGATGGCATCCTCCCAACTTTGAATAGACAGATGATAATTCCTGTTGCAGATGTTCTTTCTCTCTTCCAAAAGCCTTCTTTGTTTACTATTTTCTCTTACCAGTACACAGTCTAGTTATCCCTGCAAAATCCCAGTTTGTGTTTAATTCTGTTAAAAATATCACCTGTCAGCTAATTGATTAAATGAGTTCCATAAGTGAACTAAAAAGAAATTACTGTCTTTACACAGGGTTCTGCCATGCTTGTTACAAAGGCTCCCTGTGTCCAAAATTCCGTTGGCCTATCCACAGCTTAATAACACAGGAGAGAAATCTTTCCTGGAGCAGGTAAATCCTCTCTGGGGAGATCCCAGAGGCTTTTCAGTGGTTCACACTTAGGCTCCACATATCATTTTCCTGCCACAGTGACAAGCCTATGACAAGAAGAAATCAGTATGTGATACTCATTTTGGGGGCCGTTTGATCTTGGAAAAAGTTGAGACTGAGCAGTTTCTGAATTTACATTGAGGCTTTTTTAAAGTAGATATTTCCAAAGATGGGAAAGCAAGATGTGTTCATGCAGAACCAACCCTGTGCTGCTGGACCATGAAAAGGTTGTAACAACCTGCTATTTTGCATTTATTAGGAGCACTTTTATCACATACATACTAATGAAAAAAGGCAGAAAGGCCAGGCACTCTTCAGATAAATAGCTAGTAATTTCAAATAACAAACCAAAGAAACAATTAAAAGGCTTTGGCAATAAAAGCTTAACAGATGATGCACCGACAAACCACTACAATTACAAAACATATTTTCAGCTAATATGGTTAGCATAATATACTTTGCAAGCATTAATGTAATACCAAGGTGGCTGTAAATCACTTTATCAATTATTGAACGGCAATAAAATATTTATAAATGGGCTCTTATTATCAAATACAACTGTGATACTTTTAAACTGTGGCAAATGTAAGGGAATGTTCTTATCTTTTCCTTAACAGAAACTTGTGGAGGGTTAATAAATGGCTTTTCTTTAAATCATGCTTTGCTTGCTTTGCATCTTCAGTAGTTCTGCATTAGTAGAATAATACAACTGAACACTGACTCCATTTTGCCACAGTCTGTGCAATAAAACAACCCATTTATTGCTGTGAATTAGAGCCATCATGTATAAAGAGTCTAAATAGTTTAAGAGGTTTCTTCCATGAAGACAACTGGGACTGAGTACATTGGGTAAAATTGAGTGACCTTCTATGAACTCTTTTTGGTCATGTTACAGTAAGAACTGGCTCTAAACCATGCATTTTTATTTAATATTGGGGCAATCATCAGAACGAAAAGAACATTTTCAATTAAATATGTGTGTGAAGCTAAAGCAAGTTTCCAGAAAAGCCAAATGTTTGGCAAATGGAACCCTGAAAAGCCTTAGGAGGCCCAGGATGCTTCCCTCAGCCTGACAAAAAATCCCAAAGCAAGAATACAAAGTACACAGGATAAAATCTGGACTTTCATTCCAAAAATAAAACTTTAGCCAGAAGTCTGTCTCCCAAATAGACTTTTCAGAGGCTCTACTTAAATTTTAATGCAAAAGAAAATAATTTTTGAAGCCTCAAGAGTCATCACCACTGTCCAGTAACAGTAAAAACAATTATCAAGAGAAAATGATAATAGTAACAGCTAATCAGGTGTCTCCTGAGTTCCTGAATGGTAATCACATACCTGCTTTTTAATGCTGAAAGGTTAAAATTTAGAGGATACTCTTTTATAGCATAATATGAAGAAAGCAGACAGGCTGATATTACATTGCCCTTTATGCTGCTGATAACAGGACAAAAGTGAACTGCATTACCGAGTTGTACTCTTCCAAGCAAGAAATTACTAACTGTGGATTTTAGTAGGAATCTGCTGGTGGTTTCTGCATGGGGGGTGTGACAGGGCTTTGCTAATCCTGCTCTCAGGCCAAGGAAGAATATTTTGGTTAATAAAAAGGCTATGCAAGGAAAGAGGGCTCAAGTGCCCAATGACAGAGCAGGTAAAGAGCCACTAGAGAGATACAGGTCTGACAGACACCCACAGTCACTGACAGCCTGCCAAGGCACACAGACAGACACACAAATCCCTGCTGCGAGGCCTTTAGCCAAAGTTCAAATACTAATTGCAAGATGACACTGTCAGAAAAGGTGCTGCTGAGAACTACCTTTGCTGCTGCCACCACAGCCACAAAATTGCAGCTGTCAGAGCACTTCTGAACTGTAAACCACCTAATCACAGTCTGATTGCACAGTCCAAACACCATCTAGAAACACTGAAGTGCCGCAGAGAGCGTTGTTATACTTCATAGAACAAATTGCTAAATATGGGTCTACTTGATAGGGCCAAATCACTACACTGGAAAAGTCTCTGTTAAACTCCTCCTGCCCTCCCAAATGCCAGATGAAAAGCACAGCCCTGTCTCACAGGACAGGCTCAGAAGCTCTCTGAAACGTGGCGCAGACATTGTCTCTAATTTATGCCCATTTGGCTGATGAAAAAAGAGAGCAGTAATTTTGCTGAGTGCTGGTAGTTTTTCCAGCGTTTCCTTCAAAGAGTAAAACCTTGGGAAGCCACAGTTGATGTAAGAAGACACATCTGAGCTTGTCTGTTGCAGAGAAATTCTGCTTTTGAGCTCCTGCCAGCGAGGTTCTGACAACGCACTGCATCAGCAGCCACATCTCCGTGCCTGCCAAGTGAGCTCAGGGAGGGTCACAACAGGGGCCAGAGCACTGTGCAGGAAAGCTCCCTCTGGAACAGAACAGGAGGCTGTCAGCAGCCCCTGTGCCAGCCAACAGCAAGGGTTACAGATCTGAATTTGTCCTGCAGCTGCCCATTCAGCACAAGAACGGCTGGGAGCCTCTCTCCAACGCAGGTCTGTCAATTCTTCCTTTCTGAAGGCCTTCCCTGGGTCAATTTGCTGTAACCAAACTGAGCAAAGCCCTGGGCGGGGGGAGATGACAGCACTGTCACTGTGAGCTCTTTCCTGCAGGGAGAGCAGCAGCGTATCACAAAGCCTGCAGGAGAAAAGCACTTGGATGAAGGGAAGCCTGGCCAAGCCCAAGCAGAATAGCAGAGCCCTGGCGGGATCACCTGGTCTGTTTTGCCTGCCAGCTTCTGGAAGGGTGTCGCATCTCCTGGGTACAAACCTCCCTGTGTTTTGTCCTTTCAAAAGCCTTCCCTTAATGCCTTCTATTTCAATCTCCAGCCAAGGAATCACATTTTTAAGGGAGATAAGCAAGGAAAGCATAGAAAATACATTTGTGGCTGCTTTGGTCTCAAACACTTGGGCTGACTCAATAATCCTTCATCTTTGTTGCTAGACAACATCATGGTTTTCAGAACACCCCTAATATTGATCAAATTATATGGGTGATAGCAAACTAACCATGTTCCTAAGGTAAGCTTTCCCAGTACTCAGGAACCCTTGCACATAAAATGTCTAAATGTATTTAGCATTGGTGTCCACCCACCAAACTGTCATATTTAGACAGACTTTCAAAACATGCAGTAATAATTAACTTTGTTTCAGTGAAATTCATTCTGAGGCAGTACAACCACACACCTATCTCAATTACTCGTTCTCCCATTCTGTACTCATACCTGGGTTTGCCCTGACCCAGGTGCAGCACTATTGAACTTCTGAGGTTCTTGTCCCTCCACTTCGTGAGGCCAGGTCCCTTTGAATGGGAGCCCTTCCCTCTGTTGTGTCAGCAGTTATGGCGAAACAAAATCAGCGCTGATTTGCCTTAATGCACTAAATGGAAAAATTTGAGCTTTTCAGGTGATTTCACAGGAGCTGCAGCATCTCTGCAGTGGCACAGCAACCTCAGGGTGGGAGGCATAATAGACAGGGACAGCAAGGCAAGTGTAATGCCTGTACACTACAAGCACAGATGTGCCCTGCCGTGCTGCATAACAACTTTCACTCAAGCAACCTGACAGCTGAGCGGTTCTCAAAGCAGCCCAAATCACCAATGTACAGTGCCTGCCCAGTTACAATAAATGGGCTGAAGACATTGAAATGTCAGTGTCATTCTGCATACAGAAGGTCTACAGCTGAAACAGATGCTTCCAAGACTTGTTTTCGCTTACTGCCATCTCCCTTGTCATTGTTTGCCCTTGCCAGCAGAGGTTGTTTGGGAGAAGGGCTGACATGTGTCAGAGAATGTCATGTTGCTCATAAGCCCCAGTAGGAGACTGACCCACCCCATAATCTTTTGATAGCTAAATTGCGGCTACTTTGTCTTCAGGCGTGTGAAAAAAAACAGAGTGGGCAGAGAACATATTGCCTACCACTACAAGGCCAACATCCACACAGGCTTTATCTTGCATCAAGGAGGAGATTCCCTTTGGAAGCTGAAGAATTGGAGAATTACTACCCTTGCAGTTCATCTCCCTTTTTATTTGGGTTTGCTTGTTTGTTTATTTTGGGCCTTTTTAATTAAACCTCTAGCCTGAAATCCAATTCTTTTTTCTAATACAGTATTATTGTTTCACAAGCATCACAAAAATAACTCTCTGCAATTTCCTAAGTGGAACAAAGAGTCCTTTTATTTTCTTTTAGCCACTTCTGCAACCTTTGTGAAAGAACTCATTACAGAAACACTTCTGAATGAATGACAGGACCTAATAACATTCTTCATATACCAACAGTACATGAGTGGGACTAATATTACTTTATTTTTTTGCAATGGTAGAGCACCCCTGCCACAAAATTATGCTAACTCAGGCTGGTATCCTCTTCCCTAGTTATTACAGTGACACTTTAAATGCAGATCTTAAATAAACCTAACAATTATCTACTATTTACCTAACAATGGCTACATGATAGGCATGTTATACAATAAGGAGTTTGCATACTTTTCATTGCAGAACAGTCTCTGCCTCACTAGACAATTATGGAAAAGTTGGAAAAGGGGCCTTGTGTACTTAATGAAAATGCAGGAGGGAAAACCTGACCAAGCTTGGCATTAAAATGAATCTAGCCTAGCAGTTTTTCAATTTCTTCTTCTACATTTACCTTTTTTTTCCCCAGCAGCTAAAATCAGAATTTTTTTCTTCATTGAAAACATTTTTGAAAGTTAAAGGGTTATTGCTTTGCCTCGAATACCTGAAGTTTAGAGAAAAACACTAACAAAAAGCGCAAGTTTAAAAATAAGTCCTTGGGATACCATTGGCGCTTCAATCCAGCTTTAATTCAAAATCTGGGAAGGTAGGGCCTTGATCACATTTGATTCTTTATAAGACCTGTGCAAAGATGTTCTGAGATGGACAACTCCTGATGAGGGAGACGTGGTGGTGCAAGAGTTCTGATGTACCCAAACTGATTCTGATGCAGAAAAGTTAACACACTGTTGCAAACTAATCATTCACTTCCTAAACAACATACATTTCTAAGAGAGAAAACATACATTGTACTTCCCACACTTCAAATATCTCAGTAATGTTTTAAGTGCATAAACAAAGCTTTTTATATTTCCAGTATTGAAGGCATATTTTTCTTGCTCAGAGTAATCCCATTTCTTGTCTACTCATGTTGTGATAAGTCTAAACTGCTCTGAGTTAGGAACTTACTGTGCCATATTTATAAGCCTTGGGTTGGAAAGTCTATAATAACCCTTTAAAAAAGAGATACCATAATACTTACAAGTTACTACATAACGTGAAAGAAGCTTTGATTTCTCAATTTTTTTTCCAGCCTTTCCCAGAATACCATTATCTTATTCACACGTTTTTATCCATTTCACCTCACCTTCTGCCCTTGACACATTCCTCCTGTTTCATTAGGTATCTGCTAGCTTCATATTTTGTAAGGTAAGGACACAAAACAACACTTCACAGAGGGACACAAAAAGTATTTCCATGAATAAAGGAACAAAAATAAATACCTGTAGCAACCCAATGTCCCATATGAATAACAAGAGGTTGACCACTTTGAATGTTAACCAACCTAAATCTGTCCACCCCAAGTGGCCTTGGGGTTTTTTTTTACTCTCACTTATCTATAGGTATGACATGATGTTCATTAAAAACACAGAAACACTGATATTCAGCTCCTGATATAGCACAGTCACAGGGTAGATCAAATGTTCAGATATTCAGAGCTTGAGACAGAGCACTGTTAAGGAAACTTTGATATGTACATTAAAGACCACATTCAAAATATTCCCTGTTTTTTGTGGATCACAGTCATGGAAGTTATCCATGTCCAAGCCCTCCTATGGTCCCTAAACTGACTGATCCTTAGACCCTTCCATCCAGGTCTCACTGAATCTCTGAAATGGCAAGCAGGTTCTTTTATAAACCTGGCTTTATGCCTTGAACTATCACCAGCACCTGGAAATCAGGGAAGCTATAACATAAGTAAATCTGCACTAAAACTTTTATTATATTCAAATGCTTTATTCATAAAGCTTCACAGTGCATCCCAAAACCTTCAGATCATGCAAAAAGACTCTTCAGAGTTCCTCAAGCTGTTCTTCAGCAATGCTGCCACTCTAAAGGGTTAGATGTGTTCCAAATATACAATGCGTAATTGTCAACAATCAAAATAGTTATTAAATTGGCTTATGAAGAAAGGAGCTTTGAGACCATGCAGCTTTGGTGTAGTGTTAAAATCAGGTCTGCATGAATACAGAATTCTTCATCGAAAACAGCATGCTACCGGAAAGGAAACAAACAGCTAAGGCACCATAAAGAATCATACTCCATTGTCCCTGCTTGGATTGTGCCTCACAGCTGGAGAGCAGTCTTGTGGAATAAAGATAATTGTCCACCAGCAAAGAAATAAGACACATACAGGCAGCATCCACTAGCCCTAAATGTATAGCTGTTGATTTCCCTTTCTCTCACCATGCAAAACCAGAATATAATTCAGCAATTTACTTTTACGTTTGAAAATGGTGACAGAGGAGAGAAAGTAGGACTGGATGGAAAGCCATAAACATATTAAGTAGGCATTAACCTTTGAAAGCTCAAGCCTTTTTTGTTTTAAAAAGCTGTGAATTCTGAACACAAGAAGTGTGCTTTACTGGAAGTAAAACAGTGCCAGCTCAAGGAGGCATATTTATCCTGTGGTCACTTCAGATCCATTTTCTCACAGTCTAAAACAAGCTTCTCCCACACCTGCTGTACCACAACCTGCCTGTTAAGGGAACTTTGCTGTCTAAGCATCCAGAATCCACTCTGGCTGTCACACTCCCACCACCAGAGACTGTCACTGCTGGGACCGAGGGCCCTTCACGACAGGAGGCTCCAGTGACTCGGTGGGTGCCCTGCACTTCTCACAC
Source organism: Acanthiza pusilla (assembly GCA_036630365.1). Taxonomy (NCBI): domain Eukaryota; kingdom Metazoa; phylum Chordata; class Aves; order Passeriformes; family Acanthizidae; genus Acanthiza; species Acanthiza pusilla. The sequence goes on from JAXCHO010000164.1 coordinate 10,839,698, forward strand.
ACAGTCAGACAGGTTTCCTTGCTCTTTGTTAAAAGGGTCAGTGACAGGTCATGACACCTTGCCATGGGCTCCAGCCACTTCCTGACATCCTGAGGACAATCTGCAGCTTGCACTCCAGCTGCACACTGAGCTACCTGCACGAAGTGTGCTCCTCAGCTATGCCCCAGCTTAAGGAACTGTGTCACTCAGGAATGTACACCCCCGGTCATAGGCAGGTCAGCTTGGCCAGTGAGGACAGATGATTCTGTGCATCTTAGGGCTGTGATCCTGTTAGAGGTTACAAAAGGTGAGTCCAAGAAAAGACCTCCTAGTAGAGAAGGCAGGAAAACATGATATTTAAGGGCAAAATAAAATCGTCTCTTGTAAAAGCCACATAGATGATATTTGAGTATTTCAGTAATTACTCATTGCAATATGGTCATTGTCAATTGTCACTGTCTTTGTTCTTAACATTTATCCTTCTCCAATCAGGAATATAAACATAGATAACAGAGAAGGAAGTTAAACATATGGCTTCCCTTTAGGACATTATCACTCAGGATGCAGAGCCATTTCTAATGCTGCAAGACCTGTGTGATCTGAGCTTTAAAGCACTATTTAGCTTTTCAAGCCACACATCACCAGAGCACCCAAGCACTCTACAGCAGTAAAACAGATATAGTCCTGACATTATTTTAAAGGAGAGGCTTCTAAATATCCTTCTAGAGTAACTGTCACATCTTGCCTTTCATTGGCTTCACCCCACTCAAGATTACCCTTAGAGAAAGTCTGCCTTGCTGAGAGTATGAATAGAACCTATGCTTTGCGAAATATCTCAGTGCTGTGTAAATCTCTAGATCTCATTTCCAGAGATGCAGATTTTAACCCACAGATCGTGGCTGGAAGGCTTTAGATTTGTATTGGCTCCTTCCACCTTCATTTCCAAGAAGGGCTTGAAATGCAAATGAAATGCAGCCCTCTGTCCTACATGTTAACCACCACAGCAGTACTGCAGAATCACTTTTAAATATATTTAATGTAAAAAGTTGATAAAATAGTACAATATCTTCTTATTTATTGGGTGATGCAGCACAGAACACACATTTAGGAGACATCTTGAGCTCCCACGGAAAGAAATAAGCCCAGCCAGTTATTGGATCTACAGGAAAGCATTCAGTGGCTCACATTGCCCTAAATGTCCTGTCCAAAATCACACAGACAGATGCACAGGCCACAAGTACAGCTTCAGACCTTCCAGGAGACTACTCCTGTTCAGAGATGCTAAAGCATCTCATGGAAGCATTCCCTCCAGGAATCATGCTTCTCTGTTGTGCAGCTTTCATCTCCTTGACAGTTTAGAGTGTCTCTGCAACACAGATAAAGCTGACAAGGTCACCCAGGCCCTGATGTGAATCCTGTAATGAGGCACAGGGATGCCAGTGTGTTTTCTTAAGGCTATTTAAGAAATGGAAACTGTAATCAATTATCATCAGCTCTGGAAATGAGGCTGATACAGAAGATGAAAGAAAACTGCTAGAGAAGCACAAAGATCCCCGCTGCACTGTTTTTCAAAATTCTTTTAAATAGTTTCATTAGAATTTTTTTTTTCCAACTCACATAATAACACTGAAATTCCAAAGTTTTAAAGACTAGATGTCAGCTTTGATAGGAGATTGGTTTGGACATTCAGAAGTAAGGATACTTGCAATCAACCAAAACCAAACCAGCCACTTTCCACAGCAAGACAGGAATAAAAGAAAGGCCTGTAGGCAACTGGTTATTGCTAAGACAGAAAGCAAATTTACTGCCATGTTTTTAAGATATGCACCCAAGGAACAATAAAACAAAACAATCCCAAGAGAAATCTCCATTAAATTCTTTCAAAAAGTATACAAGAAACCAAAAAAAGCTTAATCAAGGAAGGAAAAATGCCAGGGGTGATTCCATTATGACTAAACCCCAGGTACTCATCCGTTTTGTGGTATATCCCTTCTTTGTTTTGGGGGGTAAGTAGAAATGGAGTTTAATTTTAAAAACACCAAAAAAAAACCCTCTCCAGAGATTTCATTAATTTGCAAAGCTTTCTTTAAACTGGCCTCTGATCTCACAGTAGGTTTATTTTAATGCATGTTCAAAATGCACAACTTGTGATATTTCAAAGGTATTAATTTCAGACTATTTTCCAATACTGTTTTGCATTAAAAACAAATAAACAAGAAAAAAAATCCTATGGTTTTGCTACAATCCAAAAACTAGATCCTTATTTAAGATAAGCAGGCACAAACTTAGCAAGGCAGTGGAGCTGAGCCCATTTACATTGCCTTAAACTCAGTTCCTCACACACACCTTAGCCAGTGAAAGTGAATGCCTGTGAAGTGGCACAAAGAAGGAAACACATTTCTGTGGTAAAGCCAGCCTGGACAAGGCAGTAAAATTCCTGATTAACACTCCTTTCAAAGAGTCACTGAGGATTCTGAGATGATATGCAGGATACAATTTACAAACTAGGGCAACCCTTTCCCTGAAACATAAACATCTCAGGGCATCAAGGAACTCAGAGCATTTGGAAGTGGAGTTTTAAAGCACAAAGGATTACAGGTACTACCAAACAGAAACATTTTTCCCATATAATTCCTTTTGCAAACACAGAAAACTGAGCATTCAGACCCACCAAACTGCCATACAAGCTAAATGGGGAAACTGTACCAGGACAATACGCTGTAGGAAATGCAAGATAAAATACAGCTTCATCCTCCGTGATGGTGAAGGCTTCACTTTGCTGTGGTCTAAGAACATAAGTGTCCCAACCCAATGAGGAGCCTGA